>OX380350.1:6137005-6751569 GCA_947425015.1 Pterostichus niger
AACTAGTGGTAGGGTATATTACTTGGGCTAAATAGTGGCCCTACGCCCTTGAGACTTCGCCATGTGGTAGAGAAGGGTCGGTTTTTCAAGGGTTCTATGAGGGGACGGCGGAATTTCGTTAATTTTGCTCTTATTTTTTCACGGTTTTATTTTATTTATTTAATTATTTTAAACACTAAAAACTATGTTTTAAATTTATTATTTTACAATAAATCTCTTTAAAAGATATTTATTCTTTAAGAATAAGAAATATTGTAATAGTAATTTCAGTGGCGTCACCACTTCATGTGGCACAAAGCTGAACTAAAAATATCATTCATAATTTAGCGATTTACACAAAAACAAGACTTTATTTGAAGAAATCTTTCAAATAAGAGTTGTTTCTTGTATTTTTCTCTACATCTTTTGGTTGAAACTTTTTTCTCTACAACCCTTAATTACGGAGATATAAAAAAACCACATTCAAAGTGAATTATCTATTATACTAAGAAAAATTTAGGGGATTTTCATAAATATACATTTAACCTGAGGTCCTAAAAGCTTAATAAAAAATTTCAGCGAAATCGAAGCTTTATTAATAATAAAAAATAATAAAATTTGAGATAATAACGTTATCTCCCTAACTTGATATCGTCGATTTCGAAAATTCTACTGAAAAAATTAATTAAGCCATAGTTTTTGCGTAAATTTCTAATTAATATTTTATTAATCCCAATAGGAAGAATGTCAAACTAAAGTGAACCCTAAATACATATAACATTAGATAAAAAATCGAATACAATACAGGAACAGAGCTTCATTAAAAATCAATAGTTTTTTAACTTTTTTTCAAAACTATGAGGTTTTTTAATGAAATGTTTCAAATAAAAGTAGCTTATTATTTTATTCTCTACAGCTTTTGGTTGAAACATTTTTCTCTACAACTCTTAACTTCGGAGATACAAAAAACCACCCTTAAAGTGAAATATCTACCCTACTAATGAATATTTTGGCCTTCGTCCCGGTTCCGCATCGAATATAAACCCCTAGAACATGCATGCAAAATTTCAGCGCGATCGGAGATACTTTAATTTAACGATAAATAAGATGGTAAGGGGTTAGTCCATGGATTTGAAACACCTAATTGGTACCCATATATGCTATTTCGCTGAAATTTTGCATGCATGTTCTACGGCGTCATATTCGATGCGAAGTCCGCGGACGACCCCAAAATTTGCATTAGTAGGGTAGATATTTCACTTTAAGGGTGGTTTCTCGTATCTCCAAAGTTAAGGGTTGTAGAGAAAAAAGTTTCAAGTAAAATATGTAGAGAATTAAATAATATTTATCTTTTATTTGAAAGATTTTATCAAATACTTTCTAGATTTGGCAATAAACTTAAAAAACTATTATGTTTTTTTTGCAGTTGTGTTACGGTTTTGTATGCGATATTAAATCTTAAATTATATTTACTTAAGGTTCATATTAGTTTGACATCCATCCTATAAGAATTTTTCAAACAGTAATGAGTTATTTACCAAAAAACTAAGGCCCAAATAATTTTTTAACTAGAATTTTCTAAATCTACGATATCGAATTAGGGAGATAACATTGTTATCTCAATTTTTATTATTTTTCACAAATAATAAAGCTTCGATTTCGCTGAAATTTTTTTTAAAGCTTCTAGGACCTCAGGCTAAATGTATATTTAATGAAAATCCCCTAAATTTTTATTAGTATAATAGATAATTCACTTTAAGTGTGGTTTTTTATATCTCCGAAATTAAGGGTCGTAGGGAAAAAAGTTTCATCCAAAAGCTGTAGAGAATAAAAAAAGAAACAACTTTTAGTTGAAAGAATTTTTCAAATAATGTCTAGTTTCGATGGAAATTGCTAATATTTTAACGTTATTGTTAGTTCAAATTTTCGACACATAAAGTGGTGACGCCACTGAAATCACACAAGAAAATTCGAAGCTGATGCGCCATCGAAATTTTGTATCAGGTTAGAGACTATAATTAGTCCTACGCCCTTGAGACTTTGCTAGATGATAGAGAAGGGTCGCTTACAGGGGTAGATCCTAGGGGGGCGAAATTTCGGTATTTTTGCTCTATCTCTTACGGTTTTCGAGAGATTTCACTTTAAAGTTTTCCACATATTTTAAGGGCAAAACTTCATTAATTTTTGTAATTTCCCATTGTTTACTACATATTATTGTTTATTTACTTAATATACGGTCAATTATGATTCAAATTAATTAATTTCAACATCCTAATATGAAAAACTAGTGGTAGGGTATATTACTTGGGCTAAATAGTGGCCCTACGCCCTTGAGACTTCGCCATGTGGTAGAGAAGGGTCGGTTTTTCAAGGGTTCTATGAGGGGACGGCGGAATTTCGTTAATTTTGCTCTTATTTTTCACGGTTTTATTTTATTTATTTAATTATTTTAAACACTAAAAACTATGTTTTAAATTTATTATTTTACAATAAATCTCTTTAAAAGATATTTATTCTTTAAGAATAAGAAATATTGTAATAGTAATTTCAGTGGCGTCACCACTTCATGTGGCAGAAAGCTGAACTAAAAATATCATTCATAATTTAGCGATTTACACAAAAACAAGACTTTATTTGAAGAAATCTTTCAAATAAGAGTTGTTTCTTGTATTTTTCTCTACATCTTTTGGTTGAAACTTTTTTCTCTACAACCCTTAATTACGGAGATATAAAAAAACCACATTCAAAGTGAATTATCTATTATACTAAGAAAAATTTAGGGGATTTTCATAAAATATACATTTAACCTGAGGTCCTAAAAGCTTAATAAAAAATTTCAGCGAAATCGAAGCTTTATTAATAATAAAAAATAATAAAATTTGAGATAATAACGTTATCTCCCTAACTTGATATCGTCGATTTCGAAAATTCTACTGAAAAAATTAATTAAGCCATAGTTTTTGCGTAAATTTCTAATTAATATTTTATTAATCCCAATAGGAAGAATGTCAAACTAAAGTGAACCCTAAATACATATAACATTAGATAAAAAATCGAATACAATACAGGAACAGAGCTTCATTAAAAATCAATAGTTTTTTAACTTTTTTTCAAAACTATGAGGTTTTTTAATGAAATGTTTCAAATAAAAGTAGCTTATTATTTTATTCTCTACAGCTTTTGGTTGAAACATTTTTCTCTACAACTCTTAACTTCGGAGATACAAAAAACCACCCTTAAAGTGAAATATCTACCCTACTAATGAATATTTTGGCCTTCGTCCCGGTTCCGCATCGAATATAAACCCCTAGAACATGCATGCAAAATTTCAGCGCGATCGGAGATACTTTAATTTAACGATAAATAAGATGGTAAGGGGTTAGTCCATGGATTTGAAACACCTAATTGGTACCCATATATGCTATTTCGCTGAAATTTTGCATGCATGTTCTACGGCGTCATATTCGATGCGAAGTCCGCGGACGACCCCAAAATTTGCATTAGTAGGGTAGATATTTCACTTTAAGGGTGGTTTCTCGTATCTCCAAAGTTAAGGGTTGTAGAGAAAAAAGTTTCAAGTAAAATATGTAGAGAATTAAATAATATTTATCTTTTATTTGAAAGATTTTATCAAATACTTTCTAGATTTGGCAATAAACTTAAAAAACTATTATGTTTTTTTTGCAGTTGTGTTACGGTTTTGTATGCGATATTAAATCTTAAATTATATTTACTTAAGGTTCATATTAGTTTGACATCCATCCTATAAGAATTTTTCAAACAGTAATGAGTTATTTACCAAAAAACTAAGGCCCAAATAATTTTTTAACTAGAATTTTCTAAATCTACGATATCGAATTAGGGAGATAACATTGTTATCTCAATTTTTATTATTTTTCACAAATAATAAAGCTTCGATTTCGCTGAAATTTTTTTTAAAGCTTCTAGGACCTCAGGCTAAATGTATATTTAATGAAAATCCCCTAAATTTTTATTAGTATAATAGATAATTCACTTTAAGTGTGGTTTTTTATATCTCCGAAATTAAGGGTCGTAGGGAAAAAAGTTTCATCCAAAAGCTGTAGAGAATAAAAAAAGAAACAACTTTTAGTTGAAAGAATTTTTCAAATAATGTCTAGTTTCGATGGAAATTGCTAATATTTTAACGTTATTGTTAGTTCAAATTTTCGACACATAAAGTGGTGACGCCACTGAAATCACACAAGAAAATTCGAAGCTGATGCGCCATCGAAATTTTGTATCAGGTTAGAGACTATAATTAGTCCTACGCCCTTGAGACTTTGCTAGATGATAGAGAAGGGTCGCTTACAGGGGTAGATCCTAGGGGGGCGAAATTTCGGTATTTTTGCTCTACCTCTCACGGTTTTCGAGAGATTTCACTTTAAAGTTTTCCACATATTTTAAGGGCAAAACTTCATTAATTTTTGTAATTTCCCATTGTTTACTACATATTATTGTTTATTTACTTAATATACGGTCAATTATGATTCAAATTAATTAATTTCAACATCCTAATATGAAAAACTAGTGGTAGGGTATATTACTTGGGCTAAATAGTGGCCCTACGCCCTTGAGACTTCGCCATGTGGTAGAGAAGGGTCGGTTTTTCAAGGGTTCTATGAGGGGACGGCGGGATTTCGTTAATTTTGCTCTTATTTTTCACGGTTTTATTTTATTTATTTAATTATTTTAAACACTAAAAACTATGTTTTAAATTTATTATTTTACAATAAATCTCTTTAAAAGATATTTATTCTTTAAGAATAAGAAATATTGTAATAGTAATTTCAGTGGCGTCACCACTTCATGTGGCAGAAAGCTGAACTAAAAATATCATTCATAATTTAGCGATTTACACAAAAACAAGACTTTATTTGAAGAAATCTTTCAAATAAGAGTTGTTTCTTGTATTTTTCTCTACATCTTTTGGTTGAAACTTTTTTCTCTACAACCCTTAATTACGGAGATATAAAAAAACCACATTCAAAGTGAATTATCTATTATACTAATAAAAATTTAGAGGATTTTCATAAAATATACATTTAACCTGAGGTCCTAAAAGCTTAATAAAAAATTTCAGCGAAATCGAAGCTTTATTAATAATAAAAAATAATAAAATTTGAGATAATAACGTTATCTCCCTAACTTGATATCGTCGATTTCGAAAATTCTACTGAAAAAATTTATTAAGCCATAGTTTTTGCGTAAATTTCTAATTAATATTTTATTAATCACAATAGGAAGAATGTCAAACTAAAGTGAACCCTAAATACATGTAACATTAGATAAAAAATCGAATACAATACAGAAACAGAGCTTCATTAAAAATCAATAGTTTTTTAACTTTTTTTCAAAACTATGAGGTTTTTTAATGAAATGTTTCAAATAAAAGTAGCTTATTATTTTATTCTCTACAGCTTTTGGTTGAAACATTTTTCTCTACAACTCTTAACTTCGGAGATACAAAAAACCACCCTTAAAGTGAAATATCTACCCTACTAATGAATATTTTGGCCTTCGTCCCGGTTCCGCATCGAATATAAACCCCTAGAACATGCATGCAAAATTTCAGCGCGATCGGAGATACTTTAATTTAACGATAAATAAGATGGTAAGGGGTTAGTCCATGGATTTGAAACACCTAATTGGTACCCATATATGCTATTTCGCTGAAATTTTGCATGCATGTTCTACGGCGTCATATTCGATGCGAAGTCCGCGGACGACCCCAAAATTTGCATTAGTAGGGTAGATATTTCACTTTAAGGGTGGTTTCTCGTATCTCCAAAGTTAAGGGTTGTAGAGAAAAAAGTTTTAAGTAAAATATGTAGAGAATTAAATAATATTTATCTTTTATTTGAAAGATTTTATCAAATACTTTCTAGATTTGGCAATAAACTTAAAAAACTATTATGTTTTCTTTGCAGTTGTGTTACGGTTTTGTATGCGATATTAAATCTTAAATTATATTTACTTAAGGTTCATATTAGTTTGACATCCATCCTATAAGAATTTTTCAAACAGTAATGAGTTATTTACCAAAAAACTAAGGCCCAAATAATTTTTTAACTAGAATTTTCTAAATCTACGATATCGAATTAGGGAGATAACATTGTTATCTCAATTTTTATTATTTTTCACAAATAATAAAGCTTCGATTTCGCTGAAATTTTTTTTAAAGCTTCTAGGACCTCAGGCTAAATGTATATTTAATGAAAATCCCCTAAATTTTTATTAGTATAATAGATAATTCACTTTAAGTGTGGTTTTTTATATCTCCGAAATTAAGGGTCGTAGGGAAAAAAGTTTCATCCAAAAGCTGTAGAGAATAAAAAAAGAAACAACTTTTAGTTGAAAGAATTTTTCAAATAATGTCTAGTTTCGATGGAAATTGCTAATATTTTAACGTTATTGTTAGTTCAAATTTTCGACACATAAAGTGGTGACGCCACTGAAATCACACAAGAAAATTCGAAGCTGATGCGCCATCGAAATTTTGTATCAGGTTAGAGACTATAATTAGTCCTACGCCCTTGAGACTTTGCTAGATGATAGAGAAGGGTCGCTTACAGGGGTAGATCCTAGGGGGGCGAAATTTCGGTATTTTTGCTCTATCTCTTACGGTTTTCGAGAGATTTCACTTTAAAGTTTTCCACATATTTTAAGGGCAAAACTTCATTAATTTTTGTAATTTCCCATTGTTTACTACATATTATTGTTTATTTACTTAATATACGGTCAATTATGATTCAAATTAATTAATTTCAACATCCTAATATGAAAAACTAGTGGTAGGGTATATTACTTGGGCTAAATAGTGGCCCTACGCCCTTGAGACTTCGCCATGTGGTAGAGAAGGGTCGGTTTTTCAAGGGTTCTATGAGGGGACGGCGGAATTTCGTTAATTTTGCTCTTATTTTTCACGGTTTTATTTTATTTATTTAATTATTTTAAACACTAAAAACTATGTTTTAAATTTATTATTTTACAATAAATCTCTTTAAAAGATATTTATTCTTTAAGAATAAGAAATATTGTAATAGTAATTTCAGTGGCGTCACCACTTCATGTGGCACAAAGCTGAACTAAAAATATCATTCATAATTTAGCGATTTACACAAAAACAAGACTTTATTTGAAGAAATCTTTCAAATAAGAGTTGTTTCTTGTATTTTTCTCTACATCTTTTGGTTGAAACTTTTTTCTCTACAACCCTTAATTACGGAGATATAAAAAAACCACATTCAAAGTGAATTATCTATTATACTAAGAAAAATTTAGGGGATTTTCATAAAATATACATTTAACCTGAGGTCCTAAAAGCTTAATAAAAAATTTCAGCGAAATCGAAGCTTTATTAATAATAAAAAATAATAAAATTTGAGATAATAACGTTATCTCCCTAACTTGATATCGTCGATTTCGAAAATTCTACTGAAAAAATTAATTAAGCCATAGTTTTTGCGTAAATTTCTAATTAATATTTTATTAATCCCAATAGGAAGAATGTCAAACTAAAGTGAACCCTAAATACATATAACATTAGATAAAAAATCGAATACAATACAGGAACAGAGCTTCATTAAAAATCAATAGTTTTTTAACTTTTTTTCAAAACTATGAGGTTTTTTAATGAAATGTTTCAAATAAAAGTAGCTTATTATTTTATTCTCTACAGCTTTTGGTTGAAACATTTTTCTCTACAACTCTTAACTTCGGAGATACAAAAAACCACCCTTAAAGTGAAATATCTACCCTACTAATGAATATTTTGGCCTTCGTCCCGGTTCCGCATCGAATATAAACCCCTAGAACATGCATGCAAAATTTCAGCGCGATCGGAGATACTTTAATTTAACGATAAATAAGATGGTAAGGGGTTAGTCCATGGATTTGAAACACCTAATTGGTACCCATATATGCTATTTCGCTGAAATTTTGCATGCATGTTCTACGGCGTCATATTCGATGCGAAGTCCGCGGACGACCCCAAAATTTGCATTAGTAGGGTAGATATTTCACTTTAAGGGTGGTTTCTCGTATCTCCAAAGTTAAGGGTTGTAGAGAAAAAAGTTTCAAGTAAAATATGTAGAGAATTAAATAATATTTATCTTTTATTTGAAAGATTTTATCAAATACTTTCTAGATTTGGCAATAAACTTAAAAAACTATTATGTTTTTTTTGCAGTTGTGTTACGGTTTTGTATGCGATATTAAATCTTAAATTATATTTACTTAAGGTTCATATTAGTTTGACATCCATCCTATAAGAATTTTTCAAACAGTAATGAGTTATTTACCAAAAAACTAAGGCCCAAATAATTTTTTAACTAGAATTTTCTAAATCTACGATATCGAATTAGGGAGATAACATTGTTATCTCAATTTTTATTATTTTTCACAAATAATAAAGCTTCGATTTCGCTGAAATTTTTTTTAAAGCTTCTAGGACCTCAGGCTAAATGTATATTTAATGAAAATCCCCTAAATTTTTATTAGTATAATAGATAATTCACTTTAAGTGTGGTTTTTTATATCTCCGAAATTAAGGGTCGTAGGGAAAAAAGTTTCATCCAAAAGCTGTAGAGAATAAAAAAAGAAACAACTTTTAGTTGAAAGAATTTTTCAAATAATGTCTAGTTTCGATGGAAATTGCTAATATTTTAACGTTATTGTTAGTTCAAATTTTCGACACATAAAGTGGTGACGCCACTGAAATCACACAAGAAAATTCGAAGCTGATGCGCCATCGAAATTTTGTATCAGGTTAGAGACTATAATTAGTCCTACGCCCTTGAGACTTTGCTAGATGATAGAGAAGGGTCGCTTACAGGGGTAGATCCTAGGGGGGCGAAATTTCGGTATTTTTGCTCTATCTCTTACGGTTTTCGAGAGATTTCACTTTAAAGTTTTCCACATATTTTAAGGGCAAAACTTCATTAATTTTTGTAATTTCCCATTGTTTACTACATATTATTGTTTATTTACTTAATATACGGTCAATTATGATTCAAATTAATTAATTTCAACATCCTAATATGAAAAACTAGTGGTAGGGTATATTACTTGGGCTAAATAGTGGCCCTACGCCCTTGAGACTTCGCCATGTGGTAGAGAAGGGTCGGTTTTTCAAGGGTTCTATGAGGGGACGGCGGAATTTCGTTAATTTTGCTCTTATTTTTCACGGTTTTATTTTATTTATTTAATTATTTTAAACACTAAAAACTATGTTTTAAATTTATTATTTTACAATAAATCTCTTTAAAAGATATTTATTCTTTAAGAATAAGAAATATTGTAATAGTAATTTCAGTGGCGTCACCACTTCATGTGGCACAAAGCTGAACTAAAAATATCATTCATAATTTAGCGATTTACACAAAAACAAGACTTTATTTGAAGAAATCTTTCAAATAAGAGTTGTTTCTTGTATTTTTCTCTACATCTTTTGGTTGAAACTTTTTTCTCTACAACCCTTAATTACGGAGATATAAAAAAACCACATTCAAAGTGAATTATCTATTATACTAAGAAAAATTTAGGGGATTTTCATAAAATATACATTTAACCTGAGGTCCTAAAAGCTTAATAAAAAATTTCAGCGAAATCGAAGCTTTATTAATAATAAAAAATAATAAAATTTGAGATAATAACGTTATCTCCCTAACTTGATATCGTCGATTTCGAAAATTCTACTGAAAAAATTAATTAAGCCATAGTTTTTGCGTAAATTTCTAATTAATATTTTATTAATCCCAATAGGAAGAATGTCAAACTAAAGTGAACCCTAAATACATATAACATTAGATAAAAAATCGAATACAATACAGGAACAGAGCTTCATTAAAAATCAATAGTTTTTTAACTTTTTTTCAAAACTATGAGGTTTTTTAATGAAATGTTTCAAATAAAAGTAGCTTATTATTTTATTCTCTACAGCTTTTGGTTGAAACATTTTTCTCTACAACTCTTAACTTCGGAGATACAAAAAACCACCCTTAAAGTGAAATATCTACCCTACTAATGAATATTTTGGCCTTCGTCCCGGTTCCGCATCGAATATAAACCCCTAGAACATGCATGCAAAATTTCAGCGCGATCGGAGATACTTTAATTTAACGATAAATAAGATGGTAAGGGGTTAGTCCATGGATTTGAAACACCTAATTGGTACCCATATATGCTATTTCGCTGAAATTTTGCATGCATGTTCTACGGCGTCATATTCGATGCGAAGTCCGCGGACGACCCCAAAATTTGCATTAGTAGGGTAGATATTTCACTTTAAGGGTGGTTTCTCGTATCTCCAAAGTTAAGGGTTGTAGAGAAAAAAGTTTCAAGTAAAATATGTAGAGAATTAAATAATATTTATCTTTTATTTGAAAGATTTTATCAAATACTTTCTAGATTTGGCAATAAACTTAAAAAACTATTATGTTTTTTTTGCAGTTGTGTTACGGTTTTGTATGCGATATTAAATCTTAAATTATATTTACTTAAGGTTCATATTAGTTTGACATCCATCCTATAAGAATTTTTCAAACAGTAATGAGTTATTTACCAAAAAACTAAGGCCCAAATAATTTTTTAACTAGAATTTTCTAAATCTACGATATCGAATTAGGGAGATAACATTGTTATCTCAATTTTTATTATTTTTCACAAATAATAAAGCTTCGATTTCGCTGAAATTTTTTTTAAAGCTTCTAGGACCTCAGGCTAAATGTATATTTAATGAAAATCCCCTAAATTTTTATTAGTATAATAGATAATTCACTTTAAGTGTGGTTTTTTATATCTCCGAAATTAAGGGTCGTAGGGAAAAAAGTTTCATCCAAAAGCTGTAGAGAATAAAAAAAGAAACAACTTTTAGTTGAAAGAATTTTTCAAATAATGTCTAGTTTCGATGGAAATTGCTAATATTTTAACGTTATTGTTAGTTCAAATTTTCGACACATAAAGTGGTGACGCCACTGAAATCACACAAGAAAATTCGAAGCTGATGCGCCATCGAAATTTTGTATCAGGTTAGAGACTATAATTAGTCCTACGCCCTTGAGACTTTGCTAGATGATAGAGAAGGGTCGCTTACAGGGGTAGATCCTAGGGGGGCGAAATTTCGGTATTTTTGCTCTATCTCTTACGGTTTTCGAGAGATTTCACTTTAAAGTTTTCCACATATTTTAAGGGCAAAACTTCATTAATTTTTGTAATTTCCCATTGTTTACTACATATTATTGTTTATTTACTTAATATACGGTCAATTATGATTCAAATTAATTAATTTCAACATCCTAATATGAAAAACTAGTGGTAGGGTATATTACTTGGGCTAAATAGTGGCCCTACGCCCTTGAGACTTCGCCATGTGGTAGAGAAGGGTCGGTTTTTCAAGGGTTCTATGAGGGGACGGCGGAATTTCGTTAATTTTGCTCTTATTTTTCACGGTTTTATTTTATTTATTTAATTATTTTAAACACTAAAAACTATGTTTTAAATTTATTATTTTACAATAAATCTCTTTAAAAGATATTTATTCTTTAAGAATAAGAAATATTGTAATAGTAATTTCAGTGGCGTCACCACTTCATGTGGCACAAAGCTGAACTAAAAATATCATTCATAATTTAGCGATTTACACAAAAACAAGACTTTATTTGAAGAAATCTTTCAAATAAGAGTTGTTTCTTGTATTTTTCTCTACATCTTTTGGTTGAAACTTTTTTCTCTACAACCCTTAATTACGGAGATATAAAAAAACCACATTCAAAGTGAATTATCTATTATACTAAGAAAAATTTAGGGGATTTTCATAAAATATACATTTAACCTGAGGTCCTAAAAGCTTAATAAAAAATTTCAGCGAAATCGAAGCTTTATTAATAATAAAAAATAATAAAATTTGAGATAATAACGTTATCTCCCTAACTTGATATCGTCGATTTCGAAAATTCTACTGAAAAAATTAATTAAGCCATAGTTTTTGCGTAAATTTCTAATTAATATTTTATTAATCCCAATAGGAAGAATGTCAAACTAAAGTGAACCCTAAATACATATAACATTAGATAAAAAATCGAATACAATACAGGAACAGAGCTTCATTAAAAATCAATAGTTTTTTAACTTTTTTTCAAAACTATGAGGTTTTTTAATGAAATGTTTCAAATAAAAGTAGCTTATTATTTTATTCTCTACAGCTTTTGGTTGAAACATTTTTCTCTACAACTCTTAACTTCGGAGATACAAAAAACCACCCTTAAAGTGAAATATCTACCCTACTAATGAATATTTTGGCCTTCGTCCCGGTTCCGCATCGAATATAAACCCCTAGAACATGCATGCAAAATTTCAGCGCGATCGGAGATACTTTAATTTAACGATAAATAAGATGGTAAGGGGTTAGTCCATGGATTTGAAACACCTAATTGGTACCCATATATGCTATTTCGCTGAAATTTTGCATGCATGTTCTACGGCGTCATATTCGATGCGAAGTCCGCGGACGACCCCAAAATTTGCATTAGTAGGGTAGATATTTCACTTTAAGGGTGGTTTCTCGTATCTCCAAAGTTAAGGGTTGTAGGGAAAAAAGTTTCAAGTAAAATATGTAGAGAATTAAATAATATTTATCTTTTATTTGAAAGATTTTATCAAATACTTTCTAGATTTGGCAATAAACTTAAAAAACTATTATGTTTTCTTTGCAGTTGTGTTACGGTTTTGTATGCGATATTAAATCTTAAATTATATTTACTTAAGGTTCATATTAGTTTGACATCCATCCTATAAGAATTTTTAAAACAGTAATGAGTTATTTACCAAAAAACTAAGGCCCAAATAATTTTTTAACTAGAATTTTCTAAATCTACGATATCGAATTAGGGAGATAACATTGTTATCTCAATTTTTATTATTTTTCACAAATAATAAAGCTTCGATTTCGCTGAAATTTTTATTAAGCTTCTAGGACCTCAGGCTAAATGTATATTTAATGAAAATCCCCTAAATTTGTATTAGTATAATAGATAATTCACTTTAAGTGTGGTTTTTTATATCTCCGAAATTATGGGTCGTAGGGAAAAAAGTTTCAACCAAAAGCTGTAGAGAATAAAAAAAGAAACAACTTTTAGTTGAAAGAATTTTTCAAATAATGTCTAGTTTCGATGGAAATTGCTAATATTTTAACGTTATTGTTAGTTCAAATTTTCGACACATAAACTGGTGACGCCACTGAAATCACACAACAAAATTCGAAGCTGATGCGCCATCGAAATTTTGTATCAGGTTAGAGACTATAATTAGTCCTACGCCCTTGAGACTTTGCTAGATGATAGAGAAGGGTCGGTTACAGGGGTAGAATCTAGGGGGGCGAAATTTCGGTATTTTTGCTCTATCTCTTACGGTTTTCGAGATATTTCACTTTAAAGTTTTCCACATATTTTAAGGGCAAAACTCCATTAATTTTTGTAATTTCCCATTGTTTACTACATATTATTGTTTATTTACTTAATATACGGTCAATTATGATTCAAATTATTAATTACAACATCCTAATATGAAAAACTAGTGGTTGGGTATATTACTTGGGCTAAATAGTGGCCCTACGCCCTTGAGACTTCGCCATGTGGTAGAGAAGGATCGGTTTTTCAAGGGTTCTATGAGGGGACGGCGGGATTTCGTTAATTTTGCTCTTATTTTTCACGGTTTTATTTTATTTATTTAATTATTTTAAACACTAAAAACTATGTTTTAAATTTATTATTTTACAATAAATCTCTTTAAAAGATATTTATTCTTTAAGAATAAGAAATATTGTAATAGTAATTTCAGTGGCGTCACCACTTCATGTGGCAGAAAGCTGAACTAAAAATATCATTCATAATTTAGCGATTTACACAAAAACAAGACTTTATTTGAAGAAATCTTTCAAATAAGAGTTGTTTCTTGTATTTTTCTCTACATCTTTTGGTTGAAACTTTTTTCTCTACAACCCTTAATTACGGAGATATAAAAAAACCACATTCAAAGTGAATTATCTATTATACTAAGAAAAATTTAGGGGATTTTCATAAAATATACATTTAACCTGAGGTCCTAAAAGCTTAATAAAAAATTTCAGCGAAATCGAAGCTTTATTAATAATAAAAAATAATAAAATTTGAGATAATAACGTTATCTCCCTAACTTGATATCGTCGATTTCGAAAATTCTACTGAAAAAATTAATTAAGCCATAGTTTTTGCGTAAATTTCTAATTAATATTTTATTAATCCCAATAGGAAGAATGTCAAACTAAAGTGAACCCTAAATACATATAACATTAGATAAAAAATCGAATACAATACAGGAACAGAGCTTCATTAAAAATCAATAGTTTTTTAACTTTTTTTCAAAACTATGAGGTTTTTTAATGAAATGTTTCAAATAAAAGTAGCTTATTATTTTATTCTCTACAGCTTTTGGTTGAAACATTTTTCTCTACAACTCTTAACTTCGGAGATACAAAAAACCACCCTTAAAGTGAAATATCTACCCTACTAATGAATATTTTGGCCTTCGTCCCGGTTCCGCATCGAATATAAACCCCTAGAACATGCATGCAAAATTTCAGCGCGATCGGAGATACTTTAATTTAACGATAAATAAGATGGTAAGGGGTTAGTCCATGGATTTGAAACACCTAATTGGTACCCATATATGCTATTTCGCTGAAATTTTGCATGCATGTTCTACGGCGTCATATTCGATGCGAAGTCCGCGGACGACCCCAAAATTTGCATTAGTAGGGTAGATATTTCACTTTAAGGGTGGTTTCTCGTATCTCCAAAGTTAAGGGTTGTAGAGAAAAAAGTTTCAAGTAAAATATGTAGAGAATTAAATAATATTTATCTTTTATTTGAAAGATTTTATCAAATACTTTCTAGATTTGGCAATAAACTTAAAAAACTATTATGTTTTTTTTGCAGTTGTGTTACGGTTTTGTATGCGATATTAAATCTTAAATTATATTTACTTAAGGTTCATATTAGTTTGACATCCATCCTATAAGAATTTTTCAAACAGTAATGAGTTATTTACCAAAAAACTAAGGCCCAAATAATTTTTTAACTAGAATTTTCTAAATCTACGATATCGAATTAGGGAGATAACATTGTTATCTCAATTTTTATTATTTTTCACAAATAATAAAGCTTCGATTTCGCTGAAATTTTTTTTAAAGCTTCTAGGACCTCAGGCTAAATGTATATTTAATGAAAATCCCCTAAATTTTTATTAGTATAATAGATAATTCACTTTAAGTGTGGTTTTTTATATCTCCGAAATTAAGGGTCGTAGGGAAAAAAGTTTCATCCAAAAGCTGTAGAGAATAAAAAAAGAAACAACTTTTAGTTGAAAGAATTTTTCAAATAATGTCTAGTTTCGATGGAAATTGCTAATATTTTAACGTTATTGTTAGTTCAAATTTTCGACACATAAAGTGGTGACGCCACTGAAATCACACAAGAAAATTCGAAGCTGATGCGCCATCGAAATTTTGTATCAGGTTAGAGACTATAATTAGTCCTACGCCCTTGAGACTTTGCTAGATGATAGAGAAGGGTCGCTTACAGGGGTAGATCCTAGGGGGGCGAAATTTCGGTATTTTTGCTCTACCTCTCACGGTTTTCGAGAGATTTCACTTTAAAGTTTTCCACATATTTTAAGGGCAAAACTTCATTAATTTTTGTAATTTCCCATTGTTTACTACATATTATTGTTTATTTACTTAATATACGGTCAATTATGATTCAAATTAATTAATTTCAACATCCTAATATGAAAAACTAGTGGTAGGGTATATTACTTGGGCTAAATAGTGGCCCTACGCCCTTGAGACTTCGCCATGTGGTAGAGAAGGGTCGGTTTTTCAAGGGTTCTATGAGGGGACGGCGGGATTTCGTTAATTTTGCTCTTATTTTTCACGGTTTTATTTTATTTATTTAATTATTTTAAACACTAAAAACTATGTTTTAAATTTATTATTTTACAATAAATCTCTTTAAAAGATATTTATTCTTTAAGAATAAGAAATATTGTAATAGTAATTTCAGTGGCGTCACCACTTCATGTGGCAGAAAGCTGAACTAAAAATATCATTCATAATTTAGCGATTTACACAAAAACAAGACTTTATTTGAAGAAATCTTTCAAATAAGAGTTGTTTCTTGTATTTTTCTCTACATCTTTTGGTTGAAACTTTTTTCTCTACAACCCTTAATTACGGAGATATAAAAAAACCACATTCAAAGTGAATTATCTATTATACTAATAAAAATTTAGAGGATTTTCATAAAATATACATTTAACCTGAGGTCCTAAAAGCTTAATAAAAAATTTCAGCGAAATCGAAGCTTTATTAATAATAAAAAATAATAAAATTTGAGATAATAACGTTATCTCCCTAACTTGATATCGTCGATTTCGAAAATTCTACTGAAAAAATTTATTAAGCCATAGTTTTTGCGTAAATTTCTAATTAATATTTTATTAATCACAATAGGAAGAATGTCAAACTAAAGTGAACCCTAAATACATGTAACATTAGATAAAAAATCGAATACAATACAGAAACAGAGCTTCATTAAAAATCAATAGTTTTTTAACTTTTTTTCAAAACTATGAGGTTTTTTAATGAAATGTTTCAAATAAAAGTAGCTTATTATTTTATTCTCTACAGCTTTTGGTTGAAACATTTTTCTCTACAACTCTTAACTTCGGAGATACAAAAAACCACCCTTAAAGTGAAATATCTACCCTACTAATGAATATTTTGGCCTTCGTCCCGGTTCCGCATCGAATATAAACCCCTAGAACATGCATGCAAAATTTCAGCGCGATCGGAGATACTTTAATTTAACGATAAATAAGATGGTAAGGGGTTAGTCCATGGATTTGAAACACCTAATTGGTACCCATATATGCTATTTCGCTGAAATTTTGCATGCATGTTCTACGGCGTCATATTCGATGCGAAGTCCGCGGACGACCCCAAAATTTGCATTAGTAGGGTAGATATTTCACTTTAAGGGTGGTTTCTCGTATCTCCAAAGTTAAGGGTTGTAGAGAAAAAAGTTTTAAGTAAAATATGTAGAGAATTAAATAATATTTATCTTTTATTTGAAAGATTTTATCAAATACTTTCTAGATTTGGCAATAAACTTAAAAAACTATTATGTTTTCTTTGCAGTTGTGTTACGGTTTTGTATGCGATATTAAATCTTAAATTATATTTACTTAAGGTTCATATTAGTTTGACATCCATCCTATAAGAATTTTTCAAACAGTAATGAGTTATTTACCAAAAAACTAAGGCCCAAATAATTTTTTAACTAGAATTTTCTAAATCTACGATATCGAATTAGGGAGATAACATTGTTATCTCAATTTTTATTATTTTTCACAAATAATAAAGCTTCGATTTCGCTGAAATTTTTTTTAAAGCTTCTAGGACCTCAGGCTAAATGTATATTTAATGAAAATCCCCTAAATTTTTATTAGTATAATAGATAATTCACTTTAAGTGTGGTTTTTTATATCTCCGAAATTAAGGGTCGTAGGGAAAAAAGTTTCATCCAAAAGCTGTAGAGAATAAAAAAAGAAACAACTTTTAGTTGAAAGAATTTTTCAAATAATGTCTAGTTTCGATGGAAATTGCTAATATTTTAACGTTATTGTTAGTTCAAATTTTCGACACATAAAGTGGTGACGCCACTGAAATCACACAAGAAAATTCGAAGCTGATGCGCCATCGAAATTTTGTATCAGGTTAGAGACTATAATTAGTCCTACGCCCTTGAGACTTTGCTAGATGATAGAGAAGGGTCGCTTACAGGGGTAGATCCTAGGGGGGCGAAATTTCGGTATTTTTGCTCTATCTCTTACGGTTTTCGAGAGATTTCACTTTAAAGTTTTCCACATATTTTAAGGGCAAAACTTCATTAATTTTTGTAATTTCCCATTGTTTACTACATATTATTGTTTATTTACTTAATATACGGTCAATTATGATTCAAATTAATTAATTTCAACATCCTAATATGAAAAACTAGTGGTAGGGTATATTACTTGGGCTAAATAGTGGCCCTACGCCCTTGAGACTTCGCCATGTGGTAGAGAAGGGTCGGTTTTTCAAGGGTTCTATGAGGGGACGGCGGAATTTCGTTAATTTTGCTCTTATTTTTCACGGTTTTATTTTATTTATTTAATTATTTTAAACACTAAAAACTATGTTTTAAATTTATTATTTTACAATAAATCTCTTTAAAAGATATTTATTCTTTAAGAATAAGAAATATTGTAATAGTAATTTCAGTGGCGTCACCACTTCATGTGGCACAAAGCTGAACTAAAAATATCATTCATAATTTAGCGATTTACACAAAAACAAGACTTTATTTAAAGAAATCTTTCAAATAAGAGTTGTTTCTTGTATTTTTCTCTACATCTTTTGGTTGAAACTTTTTTCTCTACAACCCTTAATTACGGAGATATAAAAAAACCACATTCAAAGTGAATTATCTATTATACTAATAAAAATTTAGAGGATTTTCATAAAATATACATTTAACCTGAGGTCCTAAAAGCTTAATAAAAAATTTCAGCGAAATCGAAGCTTTATTAATAATAAAAAATAATAAAATTTGAGATAATAACGTTATCTCCCTAACTTGATATCGTCGATTTCGAAAATTCTACTGAAAAAATTAATTAAGCCATAGTTTTTGCGTAAATTTCTAATTAATATTTTATTAATCCCAATAGGAAGAATGTCAAACTAAAGTGAACCCTAAATACATATAACATTAGATAAAAAATCGAATACAATACAGGAACAGAGCTTCATTAAAAATCAATAGTTTTTTAACTTTTTTTCAAAACTATGAGGTTTTTTAATGAAATGTTTCAAATAAAAGTAGCTTATTATTTTATTCTCTACAGCTTTTGGTTGAAACATTTTTCTCTACAACTCTTAACTTCGGAGATACAAAAAACCACCCTTAAAGTGAAATATCTACCCTACTAATGAATATTTTGGCCTTCGTCCCGGTTCCGCATCGAATATAAACCCCTAGAACATGCATGCAAAATTTCAGCGCGATCGGAGATACTTTAATTTAACGATAAATAAGATGGTAAGGGGTTAGTCCATGGATTTGAAACACCTAATTGGTACCCATATATGCTATTTGGCTGAAATTTTGCATGCATGTTCTACGGCGTCATATTCGATGCGAAGTCCGCGGACGACCCCAAAATTTGCATTAGTAGGGTAGATATTTCACTTTAAGGGTGGTTTCTCGTATCTCCAAAGTTAAGGGTTGTAGAGAAAAAAGTTTCAAGTAAAATATGTAGAGAATTAAATAATATTTATCTTTTATTTGAAAGATTTTATCAAATACTTTCTAGATTTGGCAATAAACTTAAAAAACTATTATGTTTTCTTTGCAGTTGTGTTACGGTTTTGTATGCGATATTAAATCTTAAATTATATTTACTTAAGGTTCATATTAGTTTGACATCCATCCTATAAGAATTTTTAAAACAGTAATGAGTTATTTACCAAAAAACTAAGGCCCAAATAATTTTTTAACTAGAATTTTCTAAATCTACGATATCGAATTAGGGAGATAACATTGTTATCTCAATTTTTATTATTTTTCACAAATAATAAAGCTTCGATTTCGCTGAAATTTTTTATTAAGCTTCTAGGACCTCAGGCTAAATGTATATTTAATGAAAATCCCCTAAATTTGTATTAGTATAATAGATAATTCACTTTAAGTGTGGTTTTTTATATCTCCGAAATTAAGGGTCGTAGGGAAAAAAGTTTCAACCAAAAGCTGTAGAGAATAAAAAAAGAAACAACTTTTAGTTGAAAGAATTTTTCAAATAATGTCTAGTTTCGATGGAAATTGCTAATATTTTAACGTTATTGTTAGTTCAAATTTTCGACACATAAACTGGTGACGCCACTGAAATCACACAACAAAATTCGAAGCTGATGCGCCATCGAAATTTTGTATCAGGTTAGAGACTATAATTAGTCCTACGCCCTTGAAACTATAGTAGATGATAGAGAAGGGTCGGTTACAGGGGTAGATTCTAGGGGGGCGAAATTTCGGTATTTTTGCTCTATCTCTTACGGTTTTCGAGATATTTCACTTTAAAGTTTTCCACATATTTTAAGGGCAAAACTCCATTAATTTTTGTAATTTCCCATTGTTTACTACATATTATTGTTTATTTACTTAATATACGGTCAATTATGATTCAAATTAATTAATTACAACATCCTAATATGAAAAACTAGTGGTAGGGTATATTACTTGGGCTAAATAGTGGCCCTACGCCCTTGAGACTTCGCCATGTGGTAGAGAAGGGTCGGTTTTTCAAGGGTTCTATGAGGGGACGGCGGGATTTCGTTAATTTTGCTCTTATTTTTCACGGTTTTATTTTATTTATTTAATTATTTTAAACACTAAAAACTATGTTTTAAATTTATTATTTTACAATAAATCTCTTTAAAAGATATTTATTCTTTAAGAATAAGAAATATTGTAATAGTAATTTCAGTGGCGTCACCACTTCATGTGGCAGAAAGCTGAACTAAAAATATCATTCATAATTTAGCGATTTACACAAAAACAAGACTTTATTTGAAGAAATCTTTCAAATAAGAGTTGTTTCTTGTATTTTTCTCTACATCTTTTGGTTGAAACTTTTTTCTCTACAACCCTTAATTACGGAGATATAAAAAAAACACATTCAAAGTGAATTATCTATTATACTAAGAAAAATTTAGGGAATTTTCATAAAATATACATTTAACCTGAGGTCCTAAAAGCTTAATAAAAAATTTCAGCGAAATCGAAGCTTTATTAATAATAAAAAATATTAAAATTTGAGATAATAACGTTATCTCCCTAACTTGATATCGTCGATTTCTAAAATTCTACTGAAAAAATTAATTAAGCCATAGTTTTTGCGTAAATTTTTAATTAATATTTTATTAATCACAATAGGAAGAATGTCAAACTAAAGTGAACCCTAAATACATATAACATTAGATAAAAAATCGAATACAATACAGGAACAGAGCTTCATTAAAAATCAATAGTTTTTTAACTTTTTTTCAAAACTATGAGGTTTTTTAATGAAATGTTTCAAATAAAAGTAGCTTATTATTTTATTCTCTACAGCTTTTGGTTGAAACATTTTTCTCTACAACTCTTAACTTCGGAGATACAAAAAACCACCCTTAAAGTGAAATATCTACCCTACTAATGAATATTTTGGCCTTCGTCCCGGTTCCGCATCGAATATAAACCCCTAGAACATGCATGCAAAATTTCAGCGCGATCGGAGATACTTTAATTTAACGATAAATAAGATGGTAAGGGGTTAGTCCATGGATTTGAAACACCTAATTGGTACCCATATATGCTATTTCGCTGAAATTTTGCATGCATGTTCTACGGCGTCATATTCGATGCGAAGTCCGCGGACGACCCCAAAATTTGCATTAGTAGGGTAGATATTTCACTTTAAGGGTGGTTTCTCGTATCTCCAAAGTTAAAGGTTGTAGAGAAAAAAGTTTCAAGTAAAATATGTAGAGAATTAAATAATATTTATCTTTTATTTGAAAGATTTTATCAAATACTTTCTAGATTTGGCAATAAACTTAAAAAACTATTATGTTTTTTTTGCAGTTGTGTTACGGTTTTGTATGCGATATTAAATCTTAAATTATATTTACTTAAGGTTCATATTAGTTTGACATCCATCCTATAAGAATTTTTCAAACAGTAATGAGTTATTTACCAAAAAACTAAGGCCCAAATAATTTTTTAACTAGAATTTTCTAAATCTACGATATCGAATTAGGGAGATAACATTGTTATTTCAATTTTTATTATTTTTCACAAATAATAAAGCTTCGATTTCGCTGAAATTTTTTATTAAGCTTCTAGGACCTCAGGCTAAATGTATATTTAATGAAAATCCCCTAAATTTTTATTAGTATAATAGATAATTCACTTTAAGTGTGGTTTTTTATATCTCCGAAATTAAGGGTCGTAGGGAAAAAAGTTTCATCCAAAAGCTGTAGAGAATAAAAAAAGAAACAACTTTTAGTTGAAAGAATTTTTCAAATAATGTCTAGTTTCGATGGAAATTGCTAATATTTTAACGTTATTGTTAGTTCAAATTTTCGACACATAAAGTGGTGACGCCACTGAAATCACACAAGAAAATTCGAAGCTGATGCGCCATCGAAATTTTGTATCAGGTTAGAGACTATAATTAGTCCTACGCCCTTGAGACTTTGCTAGATGATAGAGAAGGGTCGCTTACAGGGGTAGATCCTAGGGGGGCGAAATTTCGGTATTTTTGCTCTATCTCTTACGGTTTTCGAGAGATTTCACTTTAAAGTTTTCCACATATTTTAAGGGCAAAACTTCATTAATTTTTGTAATTTCCCATTGTTTACTACATATTATTGTTTATTTACTTAATATACGGTCAATTATGATTCAAATTAATTAATTTCAACATCCTAATATGAAAAACTAGTGGTAGGGTATATTACTTGGGCTAAATAGTGGCCCTACGCCCTTGAGACTTCGCCATGTGGTAGAGAAGGGTCGGTTTTTCAAGGGTTCTATGAGGGGACGGCGGAATTTCGTTAATTTTGCTCTTATTTTTCACGGTTTTATTTTATTTATTTAATTATTTTAAACACTAAAAACTATGTTTTAAATTTATTATTTTACAATAAATCTCTTTAAAAGATATTTATTCTTTAAGAATAAGAAATATTGTAATAGTAATTTCAGTGGCGTCACCACTTCATGTGGCACAAAGCTGAACTAAAAATATCATTCATAATTTAGCGATTTACACAAAAACAAGACTTTATTTGAAGAAATCTTTCAAATAAGAGTTGTTTCTTGTATTTTTTTCTACATCTTTTGGTTGAAACTTTTTTCTCTACAACCCTTAATTACGGAGATATAAAAAAACCACATTCAAAGTGAATTATCTATTATACTAATAAAAATTTAGAGGATTTTCATAAAATATACATTTAACCTGAGGTCCTAAAAGCTTAATAAAAAATTTCAGCGAAATCGAAGCTTTATTAATAATAAAAAATAATAAAATTTGAGATAATAACGTTATCTCCCTAACTTGATATCGTCGATTTCGAAAATTCTACTGAAAAAATTTATTAAGCCATAGTTTTTGCGTAAATTTCTAATTAATATTTTATTAATCACAATAGGAAGAATGTCAAACTAAAGTGAACCCTAAATACATGTAACATTAGATAAAAAATCGAATACAATACAGAAACAGAGCTTCATTAAAAATCAATAGTTTTTTAACTTTTTTTCAAAACTATGAGGTTTTTTAATGAAATGTTTCAAATAAAAGTAGCTTATTATTTTATTCTCTACAGCTTTTGGTTGAAACATTTTTCTCTACAACTCTTAACTTCGGAGATACAAAAAACCACCCTTAAAGTGAAATATCTACCCTACTAATGAATATTTTGGCCTTCGTCCCGGTTCCGCATCGAATATAAACCCCTAGAACATGCATGCAAAATTTCAGCGCGATCGGAGATACTTTAATTTAACGATAAATAAGATGGTAAGGGGTTAGTCCATGGATTTGAAACACCTAATTGGTACCCATATATGCTATTTCGCTGAAATTTTGCATGCATGTTCTACGGCGTCATATTCGATGCGAAGTCCGCGGACGACCCCAAAATTTGCATTAGTAGGGTAGATATTTCACTTTAAGGGTGGTTTCTCGTATCTCCAAAGTTAAGGGTTGTAGAGAAAAAAGTTTTAAGTAAAATATGTAGAGAATTAAATAATATTTATCTTTTATTTGAAAGATTTTATCAAATACTTTCTAGATTTGGCAATAAACTTAAAAAACTATTATGTTTTCTTTGCAGTTGTGTTACGGTTTTGTATGCGATATTAAATCTTAAATTATATTTACTTAAGGTTCATATTAGTTTGACATCCATCCTATAAGAATTTTTAAAACAGTAATGAGTTATTTACCAAAAAACTAAGGCCCAAATAATTTTTTAACTAGAATTTTCTAAATCTACGATATCGAATTAGGGAGATAACATTGTTATCTCAATTTTTATTATTTTTCACAAATAATAAAGCTTCGATTTCGCTGAAATTTTTTATTAAGCTTCTAGGACCTCAGGCTAAATGTATATTTAATGAAAATCCCCTAAATTTTTATTAGTATAATAGATAATTCACTTTAAGTGTGGTTTTTTATATCTCCGAAATTAAGGGTCGTAGGGAAAAAAGTTTCATCCAAAAGCTGTAGAGAATAAAAAAAGAAACAACTTTTAGTTGAAAGAATTTTTCAAATAATGTCTAGTTTCGATGGAAATTGCTAATATTTTAACGTTATTGTTAGTTCAAATTTTCGACACATAAAGTGGTGACGCCACTGAAATCACACAAGAAAATTCGAAGCTGATGCGCCATCGAAATTTTGTATCAGGTTAGAGACTATAATTAGTCCTACGCCCTTGAGACTTTGCTAGTTGATAGAGAAGGGTCGCTTACAGGGGTTGTTTCTAGGGGGGCGAAATTTTGTTATTTTTGCTCTATCTCTTACGGTTTTCGAGATATTTCACTGTAAAGTTTTCCAAATATTTTAAGGGCAAAACTCCATTAATTTTTGTAATTTCCCATTGTTTACTACATATTATTGTTTATTTACTTAATATACGGTCAATTATGATTGAAATTAATTAATTACAACATCCTAATATGAAAAACCAATGATAGTGTATATTACTTGAGGTAAATAGTGGTTGAAACTTTTTTTCTACAACCCTTAATTACGGAAATATAAAAAATCGTAGTTCTAGACACCAATACAGACATACACAGACACACCATACATACAAAGGCTCACACCTACAGAGCACTTGCGTACGACGCCGGAATATGCCGTTTTGTATTCGGGCAGCAGAATGTGGAGAAGCTCACTCGCCTGATACTTTTTGGCGGCAATTTACGTTGTAGATACCAGACATATTTTATATTCCAACAGCCCATCTGCCATCTTGGATATTGTTTGCCGCTTAAACGATTAATTAATTCATGAAATGTTTGATTGTAGGAGAATGATATTATAAATAGAAAAAAATATAAGTTATTTTAAATTCATTTATTGTCATTTTAAAACTGTATACAAGTACAATATATTAAAATATAAAATAATTAGATATTACTCTGTGTACAATAAGATATTAATATTTATATTACAAGTTATATTTAATACAATACATAATAAATAACAATATTTTTTGGAGATGTTATTTTATTTTTCAGGGTCTTCTACTTCATATAGGTAACTTTGCAGCTGATGTCGTCTCCGAGAGGTCTGCAAGAATCTTGCGTGGAATCTATGTGACGATGCTGACTCTGTAGAAGATGGTGACGCTGCTGATGACATTAGCGGCTCCAAGGAATCCGGTCCCCCACGTCAGCGATAGAAATCATTCCAAGACCGTGAAGACCTTATAAACATAAAGAAATGGTTTAACAATATCTACTCTTAAATCTAGTATTTTTATTTTTGGAAATATAACTTTGTTATAAATATATAAAATTTATTTACTCACTTTATTGTTGTTAGGGGTAGATTTTACAGCCTTAACATTTAAATTTATATGTCTAAATTGTTTCGAAAGGTATTTCAATAATTTATTTATAAAAATAAATAATAAAGAATAAATAAAAATATAGATTTGACCAGCATTTATTTATAATCTCTCAACTTCAAACAATATATTAAATTTACATAAATATAATAAAAATATGTTATAGTTAACCTAAAATCTACGCTATGTACATAATACTGTGGATATCAGGGTAAAAAAGTCAGTCATTGTGAAATAAAATCTAAAAAAAATTACATCAAATTTGGGAATAATTCCGTAAAGCTTTGATTCCACAATTCTGACATTTCTACATCGCTAGATTCGCTGTGCGGCGACCCTAAAGACTCATATCCACAGTCAGAAAGCGCTCTTTCTGATTTAACACTTGCTAAAGACAAATCTACATTAATATTCTCATCATCATCAACAACAGTATAATTAGAAACGAAATCCGCGAGATTCTGCGTTTCTTCTGCAACAACTTCAACCTCATTGGTCGAAATTTCATCTTCGTTTGATACAATGATCGTTATGCAGTTGTCTGTATCGTCTATTGTTGCGTAGATCATATCTTGTGATTCTAGGTTGTCCTGGTGAACGACTGTTGAGGACTGCTGGTCAGGAATGGTGCTGGAGGGTGGTAAATCCTCTAGGCTTTTGATTCGACTGGGTTCCAGTTGTTTTGGTGCCGGCCCCACC
Source organism: Pterostichus niger (assembly GCA_947425015.1). Classification (NCBI taxonomy): domain Eukaryota; kingdom Metazoa; phylum Arthropoda; class Insecta; order Coleoptera; family Carabidae; genus Pterostichus; species Pterostichus niger. The sequence continues at coordinate 6,163,467 of OX380350.1, forward strand.
ACTTTTGCTGGATAATTTTGTTTGACACAATTCGTTGAAGTCTGTACAGAAATATTAACATTAATATGTATCAGTTTGTTTAAATTTTATCGCAAAATATGTTTATATTTGCTATCTTATTGTTATTATATTCAACATAAATATAAAATGTACTAGAGCACAGAAATACCCAATATTATCTTTCAAAAATAGCATAAATAAATTGATTTGATTCAGTACCAAAGTACATGAAAAACCTTAATTTCAAAATGTTCCTAATAAATAATAATATAAAATATCACCTATATTACAAGAAAAGATAATTAGATTTATTAAATTTACTAAAAATATACAGGAAAATATACTAAAATAAAGAAAACATCCATATTTCATCATTTAACTGCATCTGTAACATACACATTCCTAGCAAAGCTCCAGGCAAACTGAAACAATAATCGAAAAACTCTGGTATTTATACCCCTACGACAATCGAGTAACAATGAAATCAGCCAATCACAGCAAAGCACCAACAATCAGAAGTTATAAATATAGGTACAAATTGCTACAGTCACTGTTGTAATATATTGCACATTTTACGTGAAAATATGTTTTTCGAAACATTTATGGAAAATATAATTAAAATAATGATTAATAATGAGTGATTTGCATAAAATATCCTATATTTACTTTGTTTTTCAAATTTATATGAGAAATGTTCCAAAATCAACGATATTATATTTAATTTTTACTTTATTATAACAAATGTCAGTACTATATTATTTGAAAACATTTATTTTAAATCTAAAACCTTAAAAAGAAGTATTATAATATTAGTAATAAATTATATACTATTCGTATATTCAAATCAATAAAGAATTCTAAAAGAAAATATGACCTACTTTACATGAAAAGATAATTACTACATTAAAAAGTACAGGAAACTGTACTGAAATAAAGAAAACATTCATATTTCATCATTTTAAATGCACGTGACATACACATTCCACGCATGTTCCAAATAAACTGAAGTAACAATCCGAAACTTCCATATTTATACCCTCTCGACAATCAAACAACAATAAAATCAACCAATCACAGCAAAGCACCAACAAACAGAAGTTATAAATATAGGTAAAAATAGTTCCTGTCACTGTTGATGCATTTAGTACATTTTAAGTGAAAATACATGTTTTTAATACGTTTTCACAACAAAATAGTGACTGATAATAATTAATTTATATTGGAATACCCGAATTTAGTTTATTTATTAAGTTTAAAAGCTTAAAGATACAAATTACATCTGTCAATGTGTTTTTAACATGAAACTAACCTGTCTTTCCGCAGCAGATGTCTCCAAGTCTGCGGTGATATCTTCGAGTAAACTCTGAGCGAATTCCTCAAGTTTGTCAATGTCGAGTTCTGTGTCGAAGTCTTCAAGGAGGTCTGTGACAGCAGGCAAGCCAGAAGCATCTTCAATACCACCAGAGTAGTCTGTGTCCTGTTCAGAGCAACTGCCGATTGTATTTTTTCTTCCTGCGGCTGAGGATAAGTGGATACTGCTGATCCGATAGAAAGATTACAATCGACAGAATTGTTCTGTTTAGAGCATTGACAAGTTGGTGATGATCTGAGTTCTGTGTTTTCTGTTGATAATTTCTTGTTGAGATTTCGTAGTTTTTGGCATTCTTCCACGAGTAGGTCATTTTGGTCCATGAGGTCTTTAATTGTTGATTCCATTTCTTCCATTTTCATTTTTTTCCGGTCTCGGGATGTTTGGGCAGCAACGCGATTCTTCAATTTTCTAGAACAATTTGTAAAACGTTATATAAATTGTAAAATACAAATAAAATGTAGTAATTCTTACTTGCGTTGTAATTTTTCTTCCCAGCTCAAGTGATCCAGCCTTCTTTTTCGTCCTTTTGACGCATCAGACGACTTGCATTCCACATAATCCTTGAAAACTGGATTCGTATTTGTGGAAACAAACTTCGGTAATGTTATTAAAACCGGTGTACTCATCTTTGTTATGATTTCACACTCTTATACAATATATAAGAACTGCTTTCGAGGCAGTCTATTCGCAAACAATCACAAATACGCGTTACATACTTTCCAAGTCGACTTTTGCATGATGCAAGAACGAAATGTATTGAACAGAAACGTCAACGACTATGTGGTCGTTTCTCATTGGTTGGAAATTATCTCACTTGCGCATGTAGATCCGATCTACAGGTACTGACGTCATAATAGTGAATCTCAAAATGTTATTATTTAAATTTTCGTACATCATGCGATAAAAATATGAATCATTCATAATCTTGCATCATGTAAAATTGTTGACAAAACATTTGGTAAAAAAACACTTTATTCAAGTATAAAAATAGTAAAATACAATAAAAATACCTATATAATACTTTCTAATCATTATATCTTAATGTACATCCTGAAATATAATGTCTCTTAAATTATTTTTCAGCAATACAAATCTCTTTTTAAACTCTATTCCACATCCTTTGGATAAACGAAAATCTAACAACAATTTTCCATCCATATTAATCATATTAGCTTTAAAAACCAGCGGCATTTTTCTGCTGTCCACCGTTGATATCGTCAGCTGTAAATCACAAAATATCTTAAATAAAGAACAAATTTATAAGAAAAAACTAAGTACCAAGCCTGAATTGTCGGTACTCCAAGTATAAGAATATTTTTCCAACACAGAACAAAGTATTTTCAACGTTTTCTCGCAATCAGTTGTAACGAAAAATCTTGTCATTCGACTAACAAGTTTATCAAAGTTATTCTGTAAAATAAACACAAAATTTAGCGAAAATTTTATGATTTCTAACTTTATTCGTACCCTATTAATTGGTGATTGTGTAAATTGTAACTGCGACCCTAAAATAAGATCATCAAATTGTACTGGTTGTGAAAAACTAATCCGTTCTCGTTCTTGCAGCATATTAATGACTTGTTCAGTAGGCACGGTTTCTTTTTGCGGCATGGGCTGTGACATTCCAATTGGCAGAGTGTCAATAAGTGTCTTTTGTGTAAGTGATAGTTCATCGTTGGAACAAAGTCGCTTAGCTGCTCTAGAAGATGTTGCAAGATCCACTGTATCTTCTAAAACGTGCAAAAGTTACAAAATATTAGTTAAATAGTCGAGAAGTAATTTAAAATATAGTTTACCAAAAAATTGTAGTAACTGATGAACAAATAAACCATCTTGCTTTGGTAATCTAGCTTTATGAATTTCGTAACTATCATATTGCTATATTGCCAAAGATAGATAATCAACATTAAGTATCCTTTAACAATACATACATACATACTTAACATCACGCTATATCCCATTAAATGGGGTAGCACGAAGCTGTCAACATTCTCATCCTGACACACGATACTCGATTCGACCACATTAACACTTCCTCCATACAAACTCTTTCTTTTCTCACAACCAAAATCCATCAACACACAACAAACATTCATCCATTCGCTCCTGTATACTGCGCTTGTTTCTGAAGGTGATCTCCACACAATTGCAGGTAAACACTCGAAACATCTAACCAATGAATCTAAAATCAAGAATCATACGCTTGTCTTCATTCATCATATTTATCCCGCAATTAATTTTCTCCAAACATTCCTATCCTGACACATCACTTTTGCTTCAACCACATTCATAATTCTTTTCATACAAGCTCGTTTATTCTTCACGCTCAGAATCTTTCGCTCACGCAACAACCCTTCAATCATATTCATCCACTTGTTCCTAGGCCGTCCACGCAAACTTTCACCCTCAATTTCACCAACATACACCTGTTTCACCAATCTGTCATTCGACATACGTTCTACATGACCAAACCATCTCAACTGACTTATTCCCACTCTTCTTACAACATTCTTCCCAATCTCACATTCATCATACACCAATGTATTCCGGACACGATCTCTTCTGGTATATCCACACACACACACCGCAAATACCTCATTTCCACAGCAGTTATACGCCGTTCATGTTTCTTCATCCATACCCAACATTCACTACCATACATCAACGTAGGCACTAACACACCATTATAAACACTCAATCGAGCATCTCTGGATACATTCACGTTCCGAGTAAAGGTTCCCAGAGCACCCAATATCTTACATCCAGCAGATACTCTTCTTTCAATCTCTCGATCAATGCGTCCATCCCTCGAAAACACACTCCCCAAGTATACAAACTCATTTACTTGACCCAATCTCACACCATTCACCGAAACATTGCAATCAGTCACCAAATCACTCTTCTCAAACACTAACACTTTACATTTATCAACATTCAGTAATAGATTTAAACCTTTTCCTACTTCATTTATACTTAGAATCATTCTTCTCAATTGTTCTTCAGATTCACCCATTACAACTACATCATCCGCATAAGCTAACGCAGGCACTACACTGCCACCAATACGTACACCATCCGCCCCATTCAGCGACTTTCGTAACAACGGTAAGATAATAATAATGTTTTATAGAAAATTACACGTACCATTTTTCTGGAAAACTGTTTTCATCCACCGATGATTCAATATTTTCTCCAATGTAAACCTCAATTCTGGATCCGGGATTAAAATACATCGAATCAGGGACAGAGCCATTGTATCCAGTTTCTTCCAGGGTGATAGCAACATATACTTGCCTTCTTTCCAATCTAGGAATTCTGCATAATCAACCGATGGTTGATCCCAAGGCAGTTCTTAAAAAGTAAATTTTTAATTTAAAACAATGGCATTTAATTTAAAATGCTAATGAAGTAAAGTAGCTCTGTCATGTTTGTAGAATGTAAAATAATTAATTATCTTCGAAAATTATTTACCTCCACTTAACATTGCTGTTAAAACCACTCCACACGACCATAAGTCCGCTGGTTGTGCGTGATATGGTTTCTCCAGAACTTCTGGAGGAATGTAAGGTAAAGTTCCACATCTTTTATCCAACAATCGTTCTTTTCCCCGTAATCTAAATACTGTAGCCATTCCAAAATCACTTATTTTCAAAGTACTAGTATGATCTAACAGAAGATTTTCTGGTTTCAAGTCCCTATGAGCGATGCCTTTCGTATGTAAATACTCAACCCCTGACAATAGTTGAGAAAAGTATGTTTGTGCCTCGTAATTCGGCATTCCGATGTCTGGTTCTGAATAAATGAACAAACAAATAAATATAATAGTAAAAATATTACTTTTAAAATAAGGTATACAATGAGAAATTAATTCATCATAAAGAAAATATATCCTAAATTACAGGAACAAATAACTAGATTCATTGTATTTATTAAAAAAGTACAAAAAAATATGCTAAAATAAAGAAAACATTAATATTTCATCATTTAAAATGCACACGCACTTAGCGTCAGTTACAGGTAAACTGAAGCAACAATCAAAAAAATTCTCGTATTTATACTTCCTCGACAATCGAGCAACAATGAATGAACCAATCACAGTGAAGCACCAACAATTAGAAGTTATAAATATGGGTAAAATTCCAACTATTACTGTTGACGTATTTTATACGTTTAAAATGAAAATAGATGTTTGTGATGTATTTTCATAGCGAATATAATTTAAATAATGGTTAATAATAAGTAATTTCCATAAATAACCTATATTTAGTTTGTTTTTCAATTTTATATGCAAAATTTAGAAGGTAGTACTCATCTGTCAAAGTACAGTGTTTTTTTATTTATTTTTTACCTCATTCAGGCATATTTCAGTATTAAATTACCCGGAAAATTGTTATTTAAAAATTTATAACCTTTTAAAAATAAGTATTACAACAGTATTATCAAAAATTACTCATATGCACAATACTTCATCCATAAATATTAAAGAAAAAAAAACATAACCTACATGACAGGAAATGATAATAAAATTCATTAGATTTATTAAAAAGTATAGGAAAATGTGCTAAAATAAAGAAAACATCCATATTTCATTATTTTATATACATAAATAACATATACACTCCTCGCAAGTTCCAGGCAAACTGAAACAACAATCCAAAATCTCTCGTATTTATACCTCCTTGACAAACGAGCAACAATGAAGTCGACCAATCACAGCAAAGCACCAACAATCAGATGTTATAAATATGAGTACAAATTGCTACCGTCACTGTTGTAATATATTGCACATTTTACGTGAAAATATATGTTTTTTACACGTATTTATGACGATTATCATTAAAATAACGACTGGTAATAAGTAATTTGCATAAAATAACTTATATTTAGATTGCCGCTACACTTTAAAAGCGAAAATATGATGTTGCACTAAATAAAATTAAGATTTCAAAAACCATCAAATATCGTGTTGTAATAATGAATTAACTATCAAATATTAATATATTTAGATAAATAATATTTTAAGGGCCCTAAATGCATATTATTATTTGTATAAATAATGCATGCAAAAATCCTGTATCAAAACTAATGTTCATGTTAATTTCGCGGTATACATACTGGAAGAGTAGTGGGGGAAATTCAGTAGCCAATAAAATCACACACCGTCATACGAATTAAATTTTATACCAGCACAAATTTTTTGCAACAAAGTAATTAAACCGTCTCAAATAATGACAAATCTAGCGTTTATTACCAAAACTTACCAATTTTATTGAACAATTCCCCTCCTGAAGCATATTCCAAGAATATATATTCCCTAAGACTTTCTTTTCTCTGGCCAAAATACCGAATAATATTTTGATGTACAAGAATTTTATGAATGCAAATTTCTTTTTTAACACTTTGAGCTGCATCTTTATGTTTTTCACAATCGATAATTTTGACGGCAACTGCATCACCAGTGATACGATGGACCAGGAGTTTGACTCTAACGAAAAAATCATATTATGATGATTTCTAAAAAAATTAAAATAGTAAGCTTCGTGCATTGTTACAGACAATTTTCACCAAGAAAACTGCTGAAAATTGTTTTAAAAATAATAATTTTTAATATACTTACTCGCCGAAAGCTCCCTCGCCTAAAGTGTGCAAAATACTCCAATCTTCTACGAATTCAGTCATGATTATTCATCAATTCTGAAACAAAACAGCCATATATTCATTTAAAATACCTTAAAAGGTCAAAATACTGTATTTTTCAAGAAGTTGTACAAATTAAAACCATCTACGGTACTACATACTACAGACAAACTGGTTTGACCTAAATATTATTCATTTGAGGGTCAAATAATTCAATAAATTCTGGAATAAAAACTTTCTAGAAATATTTTATAGTAAACACTGGAAAACTACGTATATTATTTTAAATAAATTATTGCAATTTTAAAGAGAGCATGAGAATAATTTTTATATCATAAATATTTTTTTGTTACTACATACAACATGAATTAAAGATATTTAAAGTGAATATACATTAGCTAGCTAATTATGACTTGTGTATTTTTCAGATAATTATAAAAATCATTGCGAAAAATTATGTCAAGAAGAGGCTTTAAAGACCTTCAAAGACTACCTGTTAATAATATACACCACGATTTATTATACACATAAAAACTAAGCTTAAAATATCAATATCACTTATACACCGCCATAAACTTGGATATATAAAGTTAAATTTAAAATAGCACATTTACCTTAAACTGTAATCTTCGTTCCTTTGTCGGCGACATGAATTTTTTTCCCACAAATCAAAATTTAATGCATTAAAACACAGCAACACTAAATCATCAGTAACTGACACACATTTCTACCTAATTTATAAACCACAAAACTAACTACACGTTAAATTATTTAAGATTTTCCAGATTTCCACATCGGCCATTAGGCCTGCAGATGCCGAGATCATGCACGCACGACATAGTCATGGATATCATGGACTGATTGACCGAAAGATTTGCGCAGCCGCTGCGAGGAGGTTCAGCCAATGGTATAACATCTTTCTTAAACCAGAAAACACCAAACAACTTGCATGCGCGAACAACAACGTATTTGTCAATGAACTGTTTTATTATAAACATAAAAATTATAATTATGTACAAAATATTAATAATATAACATTAATAATAAGGACAATCTCTATCGTGATCTATCTGGACACAATATGAACCACGTATACTAAAAAAAACAACATTTTTTTAACAATAAATCCTTGTTTTTTATAATAAAACTTACTGATCAGGTGTTGATTCTCCCATAGGAACAGATGGACCCGGTAAAATATTAGCAAGTCCAAAATTAGGACAAGTTTTTCCACAAGGTCGTCCAAAAAATGCTGAACCATTTGATACAGTTTGTGCAAAATAACAAGCACTTTGAAAATGACTACATCGAGCCCTTCCTATATTAAAATACAGTTAAATATATCTAGTTCTCAAAATATTTAGCTTCAAACTTACTTATTGTATGCCCTTTACATCCCGGTTGATTTTTTCCGCCATTAACACAAAAATCAACATGACCAACCTGATTCACTTCGCCTAAAAGTCCTGCATTTGTATGAATTATTTGCACAATATGTGCATCATCTTTCGTTAGTCGAAAATATTTATCAGCGTATTTATTTATAACAGGTCTCGCTGGGTCTAAACCTTCATAATATAAACACAATGTCAGTTATAAACTTTGGTGGAATTTCTAGTGACTTACCCACAATTCTGTGCTGCTTCAAATCTAAATAGTTACTAATCATTCCACAAATATGAGCTCCTAAAGAATGACCTACACATGTAATATGTTTCGCAAAAGCTCCTTCTTGGGTTAAATGTGAATATAGTTGTGCAACACATTGTGCTACAATTCTAGTGTTTGACAAAGCTGATAAATAACAAGGAAATATAGTTAAACCTTCCCAATCTATCATAAAAATGTTATAGTCTGTTCTGGAAACATAGGCTGGAAATATGAAACATTTTTATTACTGCAGTCGACTTAGAATTTGCATATTCAACAGTATTGTTTGTGTAAATACCATTTCGTATTAAAGTCATAGGTGTTTTTGATTCCGTTCCATTGAATCCGTGAATAATAATAACATTTTTTTTATTTGGATCCCAACCATGATCAAATAGGGAATTTGTCTTTCTTAAATTTATTCGTTTACGTACTGTACCCGTATCACTAAAAAAATGATTAGTTTTCACATTTCTATTGATTTAAAACATGTATTTCCTTTTAAGTAATCTAGTAATTCAGTAATAGAAAGTTAAATATTGAACTTGACTTTCGGTTTCACTTACTGGGAATATAAATATAGTTTAACATCGTTATCAGGACAAATATCTGTACGCTTTAGAACACATCGCCAATAACGTACGTCAAACATTCCACTCAGATTATCTGCTATGGTTCCTATACCTACAATACGCAACAATGTAATACATAGTTTAAGATTCTTATATTTATTTCAGATGCAGTTTTTCTCTAAATATGAAATACACTGCTCAAAATTGCACAGCGATATTTTAAACATTTTATGTAAAATAAAAATATAATTTATAGTTTTAATTTTACATTCGATTTTTAAAATATCCCTGTACAACTTTGAGCAGAGTAGTAATTAATTATTCTACATATTTAAAAGTATTAAAACAATTTGATAGCTACTATTTTGTTCCTTAAATAACATTAAAAGACTGTCAAACAAAAATACCATATGTATATGTACCGTATATGTACTATTTTCCATGTTTCCCAGTCCAAAATTGTTCGTTGCCACTGCCACTGGGTGGATGATTATGTTAAAGTTATTAATTAAATAAAATTCTATTATAAATAACTGCTAATAATTGAATTGTGTAATTATTCTTTCGTAGTTGATACCTACTTCATTGTTTGTGATTAATAGGAAAGCGAATCCAGTGCAGTACTAAAAAAAATGTTTTAGGTTAACAACCCTTAATTTTTCGAATTTAAAAAAAAATATTTTTGTTTCATGATCAGCACGTCGTATTAAATTACGATATAATTAAGTTCCTCCCTTTAAAAATGTTCCAATTCTTAAAAAAAAACGTGAGAACATTTTAAATCAATCATATGTTCATATGTTTTATATAAAAAAATATTCAGAAATGTTATTTGTATATCAGGTGCCCTTGCTAATTAGTATTGCAAGGTTAACAAACTAAATTTTTAATCTACTAACCTAATTTCATGAAAGTTATTGGTGAAATGCTAAACTGACATGCAAGAAACTATTTACAAAAAGACCGAAACAAGGCAATAACCAGTGCAACTGGTTTGTGACAGCTACGTTCAAATATTGTTTTATTTTCTGTCGTTGGCCGCAAGTTCAATATCCCTGTATGTCATTATTTTCACATAGTTTTACTCTATTCAATAAATAATATATTAACCTGTATTTATATCATTCTTTCTCTATTTGACTGGTTGAATTCAAATCGTAGAAAGGTGATTTATTAAAAAAAATTGTAACTTGTTTAATAAGTTCTGACCCTTAAGGTGTATACTAAAACAATGTTTTATCATTTAAAAAAAATACATTAAAAATTAAGTTTTTTTATAATCTAACTAATAAATATATCATCACGCCATTTACCCATTACTGGGTGTGGCATTCTGTCGTAATAGATGTCGGTAAGTGATATATTTCTTCCCGTGAAGTGCAGTTACCAGCTGTCAAATCACGGCTCTAAAAGATGTTAGTGGCGAGGGAGCCTCAGGAGTAGTATTAACGTGATGAAAATTGTTTGCCAAATATGGGAATCGAACCCGCGTTCTCAAATCCACAGGTCTACTCGATAAATTAAATTGGGAAAGAAACATAGCCACGCTTCCCAAATAGAATTGCTAGTTGAAAATTTTCAAAGTGCTCATATATATACCAGAACCCACAGCGTTTGATATCCATTTTTCAAATATAATTATTCTAGTTAAACCCTGGTTCGATCCCCGCAGTCGACAAACAATTTTCACCAATTTAAAAAACTACCCCTGTGGCTCCCTCTCCACTAATATCTTTGAGGGCCGTGATTTGACGGCTGGTAACCGCATTCCACGCGACAAAAATATATCACTTACCGAAATCTGCTTAGACAGAGTGCCACACCCAGTAATGGGTAAAAGGCGTGATGATATATATTTTATTTAAATATGTGTAAAATTTGTAAAAAATAATACAAAAATTAGCATTAATTAAGTAATATTAAAGAACTATCAAATTAAATTTAAATCGCTAAGGCACCAGTAAAAGCATTGAAATCATATAAAAATAGTTCAAGTTCATTAATCCAATCAATAATTAATACATTTTAGTCCATTTTTTCTAAAATCAAAGTTAGTAAATGTACTACTGCTAATAAGACGATTAAACTTATATTAGATTTTGACCAAACTGTGTTAGTTAAATATTCAAAATAGGAAAATATGAATGTATTAACCATGAAAGTAGCTCAGACAAGTTACTGCGTTAACAAAGTAAACAGAAAGTCTAATGTTGATTAAACTAGAGCAAAATCTGTATAGTTAATTATAAATCTAAAAAATGCAAAGTATTTATAGTGCAGAACTTATTTCATGAAAAGATTTAATAACTAATTAATTAATGATAAAAATTATGTTTACAGAACAAATTGTAAAGGAAATTGTACGGTACTAATAACAGCCAAAAGATACATAGTATTAAGCAGGGTTACCACAATATATAAATTTCTAGGGATTTTTTTATTACTTCACTTACCGAGTAAAGTGGCAATTTTTTCGTGTCAAAAACGTCAAAAAATTGTTGTTTTATTGTCAATTTTATTTATTTGATACAAGTTGCCATTGATATATTATTCTATCGTAATTTGAATATTTCAAGAAAAATATAAAACTTAAATCATTTTTCGTAACACATGCACAAGAAACACGATCTTATTCCTTAATTTTAGAGAGAGAAACACTGCTTTTCGCCACATTATGTTTCTCTCCCTAGGTAACATGTTTCTCTCCCTAGGGACATGTTTCTCTCCCTAGGGACTACGATTATTAGCTGTTTGCAGTGTTTCCTAGGTAACTAGTTACGCAACCCATATTTGACATTTCTCCCGATAAGACAGTAATTTTTGTGCACTTGTTACGAAAAGTATAATATGCTTCACGGGAGGCCGCGATTATCCCTTGTTTCCCTCCCTTGATGCATAACATACTATTGTCTTTTTGTGTTGGTTTGGTTACGATTTTCTTACCGAATCTGCCCTCGAGCATCCGGGAAATTTTAGTATCATGCATTCCAACAATGTAATGTGCACGTGTGGAACACGAGTGCAGATTAATAGGTTATTGGAAAGCACTCAAAAAATTAATTCTCTAAAGAATTTATAAATGAAAATATACGACATGCTTCACTGAAAATTTAATATTTAATAACATCTTATTTAAGTGCAGTATTTTCTGTACATTCACTTTATTGGCGATAATCAATGACTGATTAAACTATTTATTAATTAATGACAAGATTTAATGAATATAATTATTACCCAACATTAATTTTAACCCCATACTTATAAACATGAATGTGAATACCCCATTTTCTAACTGATACGTATTTTTTGTATCAATTTCACAACCAATATATTTAATTCCTATATAATTACTTCAAGTTAATCAATTTACTCAATAATTAATTAGTTTTACAATATTTTATTTAGAGTGAAACTCGTAAAATAACTCATTTATTGCAAGTATTATGTCTGAGCTCCCGCCACGATGATTTAGCAACTAATCTAAATAAAAATGAGAGTGATATTACAGATTAAATTTAATAATAGGAGGGGCAATCAATTCTAACCAATATGTGCGAGTTTAGAAAGTTAATGTTTAATCTTAGACTAACTATAACAACGAGAATTTACTTCCACTTATTATGTTCTTATGCAAGTAGTAAACAATATTTTTTACCATTTTGTAAAATGGGAGAAATTATTTTAAAGTTAATATTAACAACGGAATGTAAATTATATGTTTCACTTAGCGAATAAACAATAATTATAGTACAGGGCCGGCTTTCCTTTAACTTTCGATGCGACAAATTATACATGATTTCAAAAATTTGCCTTTTACTAATTTACATTACTTGTATTACTTTTAATGTGAAATTAATGTAATTAATTACAAAAAACTTATGTATATGTACATTTAAAATAAAATTAATTTATGACTCAAAATCTGACTTTCATAATGTAATTACATTCAATAGAATGAATCTCCTGACAAGTGATTGTTGAACGATTGTTGTAATCTGTCAAATGTGATGCTTAAATATATTGTTTACAAAGCTATTGATGATTGCTTTACTGGAAAAGTCAGTATCACGATGAACTTTTTTTCTAAACCCTTTAAAATACAGGGTGTTTCACAACTTAGAGCAAAAAATTAAAGGGTATATTCTGTACGACGTGCTGATCATCAAACAAAATTTTTTTTTTAAATTCGAAAAATTAAGGGTTGTTATCCAAAAACATTTTTTGTAGTACTGCACTGGATTCGCTTTCCTATTAAACACAAACAATTAAGTAGGTATCAACTACGAAAGAATAATTACACAATTCAATTATTAGCAGTTATTTATAATAGAATTTTATTTAATTAATAACTTTAACATAATCATCCACCCAGTGGCAGTGGCAACGAAACATTTTGGATTGGGAAACATAGAAAATAGTTTTGCGATTTAAAAAAAAATATTTTTGTTTCATATATATACCCTTTAATTTTTTGCTCTAAGTTGTGAAACATCCTGTATATCTTCACTGATAAAATAATTCGCGAGTTCAATCGGCAACAATAAGAATACGATTATTTGCATTGCCCAATTGTTGAACCTTTGTTGTAATCTGTTAAACAGCAAGATGCTCAAATACATCGTTTACAAAGCTGTTGAAAATATTGAACACTTTACTGAAAATACCAGTATTAGGATGAACTTGTTTCAATACTTTTAAAATGATAATTAATATGTATATTTACTTGAAAACAAATAATAAATCGCATGATCTTATTTTTGATCCAAATTAAGTACTATGTTATTAAAATGAGAATAATTAATCATATTTTTAGACTGCATCATTTTAACAAGTTATTAATTGTCAAAAACAATTACCTTGTGTAAAAGAACTCCCAATAACACACAAACACAAAACACATACCACCCAACAATTCATGTCAAATAAAACTAAACTAAACCAAACACAAACTAGAAAGTCCCAAAATTCTACGCTTACAATCTGAGAAATATTACGATACGTCGCCTAGTAGACGAAAATTTGTACTGATCCATGATTAAATTGTTGCTGTACTGAGGCGAATGCGTCTACAGATCGCTTGAACTACTATTGCTAAATAACGCTCTCTTTGATTTTGCGCGAATATCGCCACAAATTTACGGTTCAAGATTTTGCATTGGTAATAGGAAACGTGGTGTTTGTTAATATTTAAATAGAAATCATACATTTCCTGAAAAATGTGGGTACAAGATTTGTATGTTAGAATATTCTAGCAATAAATAGATTAAATAGAAAAATTTATAATATTTTGAAGCTAATATTACAATAATTGTTGTATTTCATTTATGTAAAATAGATCAAGTTCATTAATTTACTTATAATTAATCAATTTTAGTTTATTTCATTCATGTAAAACATTTTAAAAATAAATAAATAAATATATCATCACGCCTTTTACCCATTACTGGATGTGGCACTCTGCCTAAGCAGATCTTGGTAAGTAATATATTTTTTCGCATCCGGTTACCGGCCGTCAAATCACGGCCCCCAAAGATATTAATGGAAGGAGAGCCACAGGGATAGATTTAATTTGGTGAAAATTGTTTGTCGGCTGTGGGGATCGAACAAGGGTTCTCATGATCCACAGGCCGACTCGATACCACTGAGCCACCTACCCCATTTAATTTAATTTATGAAAATATGTCGAGTGAGAATATTTTAATTTATATAACAAATATTTCATCAGATTTGTTTAAGCATAATTCAGATTAAGTAATTTGTCCATTTTTCTGTCAAAATTCTGCTTATATAGAATACACAAAAAGGGGCGGAGTCTATACAACAATTTAAATTTATTTGTAAATTTGAATTTTGAAGCTTATTTCAAAACTATTTCTTAAATAATTTTTGTAGAAATAGGTCTAATTACTTAATTAACTTATTAATTAATCAGTTTTAGTCAATTTTTTGCTATGGATTATTGAAAAATGAAAAAATTAGAAATATCCAAATTTCTGCTTAAATACGAATACACAAAAAAAGGGGCGGAGTCTATAGAACAATTTAAATGTATTTGTAAATTTGAATTTTTAAGCGTATTTATAAAATATTTATGTAAAATTGGTCTAATTACATAATTAACTTATTGATTTAACAGTTTTTGTCAATCTTTTGCTATGGATTATTGAAAAATGCAAAAATGCAAAAATTACAAATATCCAAAATTGTGCTTATATATGAAAACTCAAGAAGGGGTGGAGCTTATTCAACAATTTAAATTTGGCATGTAAATTTATTTTTTCAAGTTTATATTATAATTAGAGCATAAAATTCATATCAAAATAGTATAAATATATTAATTTACTTATTAATTAATAAGTTTTACTCCATTTTAAAACAGAAAAACAACAGAAAAAGTAAAATATCAACACAAAAATAAGAACAGAGGGCGGGGCCTATGCATTAATTGACAAACTAAAATTTTATTTCATTAATTATTATTAGAAATATTTTACTAAATTAACGTAATACATAGTTACAAAATATCGAACACGGAATTGTCAAAAAATGTTGAGAACAAACAGCGCGGTTTAATTCTTTAGATAGCGTGTTTAAATATATGAAAACGCTGAGAAATTTCTTAATAGTATTGCAAAAATGAAATAAACCATTTATTAATAGCTTACATACAAAAAACTATGACAATTTAATTTGCTATGACATAAATAATTAAAGACTTTTTGAGAAATTATTGCATTATCAAACTTTTGCGCTTTCATGTAACTTGGCATATTCATAATACGTTGTTTAAACTAGTACAAGACTTACCTTTGTAGTACAAGTCTGTAAAATCAAATAAACTATTTTAATAACAACAAAGACAAAATTAATTGTCATCCATACACTAGGTGAAACTAGGTTTAATAAAAAATATTAAATAAACACTTGGCTATGTTTCACAAAATTCAGCCTCCAAGTCACCTTATGAGGATATCGTCAGGGGCTGGCCAGCACAGTTAGTAACCATAGACGCGTTTCGCTCTTAGTATGGTATAACTCACTTCTTCACCTAGAACAAAGTTCACGTGAAGAAGGTTTATTTTATACTTTTTATTAAACCTAGTTTCACCAAGTGTTGGATGACAATTAATTTTGTCTTTATTGTTATTGAAATTGCTATTGCGTATATATATGGTTACTAACTGTGCTGCCTAGCCTCTGACGATGCCCTCTCATAAGGTGACTTGGAGGCTGAATTTTGTGAGACTTAGACAAGTGTTTATTTAATATTTTTTTATTAAACTATTTTAAATTTATTAAAAATGAATGAAAATCGTAAATAGGTACATAAAAATTATTATTAATATCAATTACATACATTAAAGTCATATAAAATATATATTAAAAGTTAATAATATAGTATAATAACATACTAAACATGTAAAATTATTATTATTATTTAATTGAACATTTAATGTACTAAAGCTACTCTAAATCTCCGATATTTTCTTTGGATATTTAATTGTTACATTCGACGATTATCTAATGTTGCAAATCTGACAAAGTATCCTAAAAAACGAACACAATTAGTAAATGTCCCAAAAATAAACTTAATTAGATTAAATAATATCCTCAGATAACTTTCTTTAATTAAATAATAATTAACATATTTAAAAACTTAAATCTTTAATGTATTGTGAATTGTTAAGTGTCGTAATAATATAAATGATGCGCCTCAAGATACAAAACTCAATTACAAGTTTTAAAATTCCGTCAATCATTCGTATCTAGGTTAAATACTCTAAAAAACTCTTAGAAGTACTTTAAACATAAGCAATAATTAAAATTAGATGTTTTACTTTCATTTTAACCGTCAAGATGATATAATATATTCTCATCTGTTGAAATAAATCATTGCCAAGAACAGAAATTAACGTAACAAATATTCAAATCAGAAACAGACAAAATTATGCATAAAAAAATTAGTTTTTTCTACGATTGCTATGAAAAGTTGACAATTACGCTCTCATTTGTCATCGTAAAGTTGACGTTTACTGTGGAACAATCGAAAAATATTTTTTTTGCGGGTCTCCGATGGCAACGCGCGAAAAAGACAAAATGCGCGCGTTTCCAATGGCAACGCACAAAAAAGATTATAAATTTGCGCTTATTTCAATAGTTACCAGGGATACAAACAAAACAGAAACTTGTCATATTGGCAGTTAACAGAATGAATACGTTTTTAAATAATTTTAAAATGCAATCGTAGAAAAAGTTATGTGTGTATCACGACCGTAAAGTGTCTTTGTTCCTCTTACACTATTGCAGCTCTCGCCTTCGGCTCGCGCTGCAATTACCATGCTCGAGTAACAAAGAATCACTTTACGCTCTTAATACAAATAACTATTTCATTCTTATAATATAATTATTGTTTTAAATTTGAGATAAAATAGCTAAAGTTCATCAGTTTATTTATTAATTAATTTGTTTTCAGCCATTTTTTTGTAGAAAAACACCAGAAAATTGCCAGAATGTGAAATTAAAAATATCAAAAGTATTGAAACTACATCAAGTGTCTACGTTCTTTATTCTTAATGAAATTAAAAATTTTAGTGTAACATATCACAATTTTCAGTTTGACATATCCTCTAACAAAAATGAGCAAAATACTGTTCCATTGAATTATTTTACGTCAAGTTTATTAAAATATAACTAAATTAAGCAAGAAACCAATGTTTTAAATAAATATATTCTTTATTTTTAGGACAGATACTTAGAAATTTCTACAACAACACAAGTTAAACATCTTCCCCTACAGGTCAAACCCAGAAGAATCATTTCTCACTTACCCAGCCTTCACTTTCACCCGCAAGTTGATAATGATGACGCCTTAAGGCCGATAACTTCGTCCTGTTCTGCTCCAGTTCTTTTTCTAGCTCAAGAACTCGAATTTGTGTGTCCATTTCCAGACGTTTTGCAGCGTGTAAGGTTAGCTTTGTGGTGTCGAACTCATCTGAAATAAAACAAACATAATTAGACACGGAAATCACGTCTCTGTTACTGTTAACTAATAATACCCCTTATTTTGTAACTGTTTAAATAAAAATAAAATATAAACTAAACACTTGGCAAAGTCTCACAAAATTCAGCCTCCAAGTCACCTTATGAGGGCATCGTCAGAGGCTGGCCAGCACAGTTAGTAACGTGAACTTTGTTCTAGGTGAAGAAGTGAGTTATACCATACTGATGAGCTCTAAATAAGAGCGAAACGCTTCTATGGTTATTAACTGTGCTGGCCAGTCTCTGACGAGGACTTCATAAGTTGACTTGGAGGCTAAATTTTGTGAGACTTAGCCAAGTGTTTAGTTTATATTTTATTAAACCTAGTTTCACCAAGTGTATGGATGACAATTAATTTTTTCTTTGTTGTTGTTTAAATAAAAATCATACATTTCTTGAAAAATATTATGTGGGTACCAGATTTGTCTGTTGAAATGTTATAATAAACAGGTTAGATTAGAAATATTTGTAATATTTTGACAGCTAATTATATTTAATTTATGTAAAATAGTTCAAGTTCATGAATTTACTTATAATTAATCAATTTTAGTTAATTTCATGCTGTAAAACATTTTTAAAATGAGAACATATTTAATTTAATTTATGAAAAAATGTAGAGTTTTTATTTAACTCTAAATTTGAATTTTTAAATTAATATAACAAATATTTCACCGGACTTGTGTAAGCATAATTCAGATTAAATAATTTGTCTATTTTTTGTCATAGAATACTGAAAAGTATAAAAATTACAAATTTCATGTTTATATACGAATACACAAAAAAAAGGCAACAATTTTAATGTTTCTGTAAATTTGAATTTTTAAGTTCATTTTTACAATATTTATTCTAATTTATGTAAAAATGGGTTTAATTACAAAGTGAACTAATTAAATTATCAGTTTGTCATTTTTTTGCTATAGATGATTAATAAAAAAATAAATAAATATATCATCACGCCTTTTACCCATTACTGGGTGTGGCACTCTGCCTAAGCAGATCTCGGTAAGTGATATATTTTTTCGCGTGAAGTGCGGTTACCAGCCGTCAAATCACGGCCCCAAAGATATTAATTGAGGGGGAGCCACAGGGGTAGATTTTAAATTGGTGAAAATTGTTTGTTAGCTGTGGGGATCGAACCAGGGTTCTTAAGATCCACAGGCCGACTCGATACCACTGAGCCACCTACCCCATTTGTTAAATTTATATAACAAATATTTCATCTGATTTGTGTAAGCATAGTCCAAATTAAGTAATTTGTTCAATTTTTGTTATAGAATACTAAAAAGTTTAAAAATTACAAATATCTAAAATTCTGCTTATATATGAATGTACAAAAAAGGGGCGGGGGTCTAAACAACAAATAAAATGTATCTGTTAATTTGAATTTTTAAACTTATTTTTAAAATACTTCTTCTAATTTATGTAAAAATAGGTCTAATTACTTAAAAATAAGATAACCGGTTTCGGTTTTTAACAATTAAACCATCATCACGATGTAAACCGGTCGACAAAAATTAAAACATTTGTTCTAAGACAATCAGTGTATTTATTACTTAAAGAAAAAAAACAGAATATATTGTACAACTTACCAGCTTCGTCCATCATCAAGCCACAGTTCTTGACAGTAGCAACAACTTCTCCGGTAGCCGATGATACACTTTTTGAGGCTAGAGTAACTTCTCGCAAGTTTTGACTGTTCCTTTCAGCTTTAACACGACTCGCAACAACTAACTGTGCTGTTGAAGCAGCGATTTCTTGAGCAGCAACTGCTAGTTGTTCTAATTTACCTTGAGAACTGACGACCTTGTCTGCAGCAGTTCTGTAATAGAAATAAATTAATGAATATTTAATGCATACGTAATTGTTTTGTATGTTTAAAAATTTAATAGAATTTATATTAGTATTGAAGTTACCCAATTTAATTAAATAAGACTTGGTAAACGTTTAATGTGGGCTGATATTTTACAGAAATACTTTTAATACACCGTGTTTAAACGTAAATCAAACAAGAAATAAATTTTAACACTACCATCATGAGCTAACCGATCGCCTACGACTGCAATAGCTTGTAACAATATGAGCTATCTCATTGTTGTTATGTTGCGTTTAGGTGAGATTGGTTTCG
This sequence comes from Pterostichus niger, assembly GCA_947425015.1. Classification (NCBI taxonomy): domain Eukaryota; kingdom Metazoa; phylum Arthropoda; class Insecta; order Coleoptera; family Carabidae; genus Pterostichus; species Pterostichus niger. The sequence goes on from OX380350.1 coordinate 6,183,862, forward strand.
TGTAATTTGACACTCGTGACCACATGTGCTATTAAGGCTGAGTGTGAGATCTTTTGGTTTTCGAATATAGGGCATTAAATTATAAAAAGAGACAGTTATAGTTAATATTCTTAGAATTCCAACAAGATTTTATGTTCGCGTTATCTGCAGTGCCAGAGTGTCAAACTACATGCTGAAAGATATTAATATTCGGTCTGAACGAAGTCCCCGTGTCCTAATTGACTTATATACAAATTTTTAGCTCATTTAAAACAAATTAACTTTTTTGGAATTTTTAATTATTTGACATTTTTATGATTTTTAAACAAATTGCTCTAAAACTATTTCTCGTACGAATAATGTAACAAAATTTTACATACATATGTATTTTGATATGCTGAATCCAATGGTGTAATAATTATGTCCATAAGTCTTATAGTTTTTGAGATAATGGTCAAAAACTGTACGAGGAAAAAAATTGGCGAAAATTTTTCAAAAAAATAAAAATCGCTAAAAACTAGACTAGAGGTCAATTGAAACACGGGGAATTCAACCTTTCAGACCGCATCTCAATATCTTCCTTAGTTTTTGAGTTATAGCCTCGGGAAAGTTGAAAATCTGATTTTGAAAATTGTTTGAAAACAGCAAATCTTTTAGAGGCTATAACTCAAAAACCATGCAAGATATTAATATTCGGTCTGAACGAGTGAAGTCCCCGTGTCCTAATTGACTTATATACAAATTTTTAGCTCATTTAAAACAAATTAACTTGTTTGAAATTTTTAATTATTTTCCAAGGGGTATTTTTATGATTTTTAAACAAATTGCTCTAAAACTATTTCTCGTACGAATAATGTAACAAAATTTTACATAGATATGTATTTTGACATGCTGAATCCAATGGTGTAATAATTATGTCCATAAGTCTTATAGTTTTTGAGATAATAGTCAAAAACTGTACGAAGAAAAAAAATTGGCGAAAATTAAAAAAAAAATCGCTAACAACTTGTCTAGAGGTCAATTGAAACAGGGGAATTCAACCTTTCAGACCGCATCTCAATATCTTGCTTAGTTTTTGAGTTATAGCCTCGGGAAAATTGAAAAATGTTTGAAAAGTTCAAGTCTTCCGGAGGCTATAATTCAAAAACTAAGAAAGATATGAAAATGCGCTCAACTGCATTGAATTTCCCGTGCCCGAATTGACTTATAAGCAAACTTTTAGTTTATTTTAAGCGATTAAAAGATTTTATTTTAAAATAATGTATAATGATCATTTCGTTACACTTCCTAAACCCCTTCAACCCTAAATTGCATGAAATATTATGTGAATGAATTAAACATTTTTAATGCCACTGATTTGAGAGTTATTTCTAATATATTAATATTTAAATAATAATTATAACGCTACTAATATGCATCTATCTAATTGTAACAATATGAGCTATCTCATAGTTGTTATGTTGCGTTTAGGTGAGATTGGTTTCGTGTAATTTGACACTCGTGACCACATGTGCCATTAAGGCTGAGTGTGAGATCTTTTGGTTTTCGAATATAGGGCATTAAATTATAAAAAGAGACAGTTATAGTTAATATTCTTAGAATTCCAACAAGATTTCATGTTCGCGTTATCTGCAGGGCCCGAGTGTCAGACTACATAACCAAAACACTTGAGACATCTGTGTCTACCCCGATGCGAGAGGGATGAATTCCAGATGTGGGTATCGTACCCAGGACAGCAAGTGTTTTGGTGGAAACCACCAGTCTCGTCCATAGACTCAACGCGTGAAGATGTAGATCTTCACATCACGCGGCGTTCGCGTTTTATTTAATTTTAAACTAGATTCGTGATGTATTATAATTAATAAAAATATAATTTAAATAGTAATTCTGTTTCCATCCTCATACTAAATTTATAAACTAAAAAATAATCAAGAAAGACGTAAAAAGAAAAATCATAGCATATTTCATGTCATAATTAGTATTTTAAAAGAAAGAAGCTAATAATTATCGATACTTTTTAGGACCAATAAATAAATAAGAAAGAAATGTATTCACTAAAATAGTTATTTGTGTATTAAGATCGTAAAGTGATTCTTTGTTACTCGAACACGGTAATTGCAGCGCGAGCCGAAGGCTCCACAGAAAACGTCAACTTTACGATGACAAATGAGAGCGTAATTGTCAACTTTTCATAGCAATCGTAGAAAAAATATATTTACTTACAGTAAAAATCCAGCAGCTTTTCCAACTGATTTCGCAGCAGAAATTAACCCATCCGTCCATCTGTGATTACGTTTATAAAATTCTTTGACAGTCGCAGAACCCTTTTAACAAAATAAATGAATTAATTACGAATAACAAATACTTTTAAACAATACATACCTTTCCTTGAGCAACAATTTCTGCTTGTAAAAATCTTGATTTCTTTACCAACACTCTAATTGCATGCATTAATTTTGTACACGTATCCAGGATTTTTTCATTGACCTCCAATTTGATTCCAGAGTCTGCTGCTCTTGATTTACTCAACATTTCCTGGAAGAAACAACAATGAATCAAATTGAACGATTAAACCTTTAATTTATAATTTACCTGAATTTGTTTTGCAGCTTCTTCAATATTTTTATCCATAGCCAAAAGTTCATTTTCAACTAAATCTGCTAATAATTCAGCAGAATTTTCTTGCAAAGTTCCTCGTAAGGTTTCTGCTAATTCACTCATCGCTTGAAGTTCATTTTTAGCTTTTTGTACTTCAGTATTCACGTCTTTATTTTCTCTTAAACCTTGCAGAACTTTTAATATTGTCGAGCCGAGCTGTTTACATTTTTCTGTCATCTCTACAAATCAAACTTGTTTTAGCTCGTATTAATTTAAAGTAAAAAATTTAATTGAAGGTTTGTATTTTATATGAAAGGAATTATAAATATAGATTAATCTAATGTTTTGTAGTAACTTACGTTCTCCAAACATAATATCAGGACTAGTATTGCTAGTAGCTCTTCCTTGTACTAAATAAACTGCTAAAATATGTCCTAACTTGACTGCAGTTACTGCTAGTTCATTTGGTTGAGAGTGATTAACTTCTGTTGTTGCATGTAGAGCAGAAACTGCTCCGGAAGTTAGTGATCGGAAATAATCTGGACTGCAAGTGACTGCTGATAAAGCAGGATTTTCTACTTCCTCCAAAGCGTGAGCAATAATTGATTCTGCTTCTTTGATGCAAGATACTAACATCTGATGAATTTTATCTTCTATTTCTTTATTTACTAAACAAAATAAATAATTGTTTCATTTATTTTAAATTGTAGTTTGTTTGAAATACATACATTTCTCGAGTGTGGAATTGAGCCCCGAAATTTGAATTGTTAAACCTGCGATTTGTACTTCTAACTGTTCTTTTTGTTGTTTCATGTCATCAAGATTTCTTTCTAAACTACTTTTATCATCTGTTAATCGTTCTATTTTCGAATTCAATAACTGTAAATTAAAAATAAGATTAAGATTGGCTAATTATGAATTAGATCGCAAAATGAATACGTACTGAATTTTCTGATATTAACGTGTCATGTTCTTTGCGTAAGTTTTGTACTTCTAAATTATTTTCGTTGGCTGATTGTTGCAGTTTTTCTTGAGTGACATTATGTTCGTCAGATAGTTCACTAATTTTACTTTGAAGATCTCCTTTACTTCGTTCTAACTCACTTACTATTTTACTTGCTCCTAGTAGTTTCTTTTCGACATCTGCTTTCTGTAAAACATTGAAATTAATTAATTTTGTTGTTCTAATTATAAAAATGAATTTTAAATACTTGTCTGATTAACTGAATATGTTCTTCACGTAATTTTGTGTAAACATCTTTTAATTTTGTGAACTTTTCTTCTTTTAATTTCTCTAGAAAAATATAATAAACGTTAATAAATGAAGTAGTGATTTTTATTGGTTTAATTTACGTTCAGAATCTTGTGATTGAGCCGTGGCAGCAGCTTGCTGAAATAAATCTTCTTTAAGCTGTCTTTCTTGTACTAATTCACTTTCTCTAGTTGCTAATTCTGTTTCTACTGCTGTAACTTGTTCTTGAAGATTGTTTATTTGTCTATGGAATTCCTTAGCTATTCGTTGTGTTTCTGATCTGTTCAAAACATTAAATAACATTACTAAAATGTACCAAATAAAATAATTATTCATGATAATTGAATTATATTTTAAATATGCAATTTTAATATTTAAAAATGTGTTTATTGGTGATATATGACGCATTTCCTATTGTTAAGTATGTATTTAATCCATAAAATAGCTAATAAAATATATGATCATAAAAGTATGTTTGCGTTGATTTTATTGATTCTTTAATCGCAACTAAATAACTAATAAAGGAAGCTATTTATGCTAAAAGTATGACAATAATTATGTTACACATACATACATACATACATAACATCACGCTATATCCCATTAAATGGAGTAGCACGAACCCGTCAACATTCTCATCCTGACACACGATACTCGATTCGACCACATTAACACTTCCTCCACACAAACTCTTTCTTTTCTCACAACCAAAATCCATCAACACGCAGCAAACATTTATCCATTCGCTCCTGTACACCAGTTTCGTAAATCTTCACTTACGCCCACTTCTCTAACAACGACTCTATAAGAAATGAAGGCAGCATCTTCTGCGCTTGTTTAAAAATACATTTAACACAATTGCAGTTACACACTGTATAGTAAAAACTGAAAATGAAGTAAAAAAGATGAGGAAGGAAGGGAGTATCTCCCTGCGCTTGTTTTTGAAACTGAATTCCACACAATTGCAATGGACACTCTATAGTAAAAACAGAAAATGAACCAAAAGATAAAAAAGGAAGGGACCATCTTCCTGCGCTTGTTTTTGAAGATGGTCTCCACACAATTGCAGGTAAACACTAGAAACATCTAACCAATGAATTATACGCTTGTCTTCATTCATCATATTTATCCCGCAATTAATTTTCTCCAAACATTCCTATCCTGACACACCACTTTTGCTTCAACCACATTCATAATTCTTTTCATACAAGCTCGTTTATTATGTTACAATTAGCCAAATGTCTTCGTGGAAGGTACAATCGCATTTAATCACCTTAAATGATTATTCTCTTGTTGCAAATGACCAATAAGATCATCTCTCTCCGCAATCAGCTCCATGAGCTGTGACTGATGAGGTGACGATGAACCATTATGTGCGCTGTTAATTGACATCGAGTCAACAGAATCAGGTGTCTGAGGGGTCGTGTCATGGGATGTATCAATGAGGGTGCCTTCTGTCACTGAGTCCTGCTCGGGTTCTTCTGGTGGAATAATTACTACCGGCGTGACATAAGTTCTAAGTTCAGCTTGAATAAGAAAATTTGGCGGATTCTAAAAAGAAACAAATTATTATTTTAGTTTAGTTTAGGTATATTGAATGTATGTCGAATGAAAGATGGGTATGTGTGGTGAAACTGAGGGTGAGAGATTGCGTACACGACCTAGGAATAAATGAATGAAATTGTTAAAAGTTTATTGCGTTAAGGAAAGATGTAATCAACCCTGAATTTTGGATTAGACAAATTAAGCTAGGCAAACAATTTTCACCAATTTAAATCTATCCCTGAGGCTCCCCCTCCACTAACATCTTTGGGGTCCGTGATTTGACGAGATCTGCTTAGGCAGAGTGCCACACCCAGTAATGGGTAAAAGACATGATGATATATTTAAGCTACGCAAATTTAAAAAAAAAAATAAACTCTTATTATTTGGTTTTTATTTTGATTAACTTTTCAAGATCGATATAGAATAAGACTAGCTTATGCAAAATTCAGGATTAGCTAAAAAAAATTGAGGAATATTTGAAAATGTTAGAACTAACCTCAGGCAAAGAAGGAATAGTAATCAAATTTCTAAAATATTGCAACGCATTTGAATTTTGATAAAACAGTTTCAATTCTCGAAATTGTTTCATAAATCTTTCGCGATGTCCTGACAAAGTATCTGCTGGTAACGCAGAATGTAGTTTGAACAAAATCTTAACACAGAAATCGTAGAGTCTGGAAGCGTCTTGGATACATGGAATTAATGGAGAAAGGCGACATTGTCCAGAAGATGTCATTGAATTACTTCTGCTTCGGTCGATTGAACCAAATACTGAAAATAGAAATTTTATCAATTAATTTAAACCTATACAAATAATCATACGCTTTAGTGGTTCAACAAAATTTCTATTTTACTTTAAAATAAGAAGATATTTAGATATATTTTGGTCTATAATTATTATTATTATTATGGAGTAGGTGGCTCAGTGGCAGGGTTCGTAAATATCATGATATTTATAATAAATATCAAAATATCTGATATATAGGACATATATCAGATAAATATCACTTTTTGGATATTTATTTTTTAATTTTAGTTTTTGTACACATTTAGAAAAACTGAAAAATTCGAAAAATTTCACTTCTCCGGAGGCTATATCTCAAAAACTAAACAAGATATGGAAATGCGCTCAACGGCGTTGAATTCCCCGTGTCCGAATTGACTTATAAGCACATTTTCATACAATTTTATGCTATTTAATATTTTTAATTATTTCCTATTTCCCTTTGGTTTTTTCAGATTTTAATTCAATTTTACCAAAAATCCTTAATTGTAGGATTATTAAAACGAAAATTTACATACATATGTATTTTGACCCACTGAATCCAGTGGTGCAATCTTCAAATACATATGACTTCTGGTTTTCGAGAAAATGTTAAAAAACCGCTTTTTGCGATTATTTTGGCGGAAAATTGAAAAAAATAAAAATCGCTGAAACTATGTTTATAAGTTAACTGAAGCACGAGAAAATTAATGCCGTTGACCGCGTTTTCATATCACATTTAGTTTTCGAGATATAGCCTCGGAAAAGTAGAAAAACTGAAAAATTCGATAAATTTCACTTTTCCGGAGGCTATATCTCAAAAACTAAACAAGATATGGAAATGCGCTCAACGGCGTTGAATTCCCCGTGTCCGAATTGACTTATAAGCAAATTTTCACACAATTTTAAGCAATTTAATATTTTTAATTATTTCCTAAGGGGTACCCCTTTGGTTTTTTCAGATTTTAATTCAATTTTCCCAAAAATCCTTAATCGCAGGATTATTAAAACGAAAATTTACATACATATGTATTTTGACCCACTGAATCCAGTGGTGCAATCTTCAAATACATATGACTTCTGGTTTTCGAGAAAATGTTAAAAAACCGCTTTTTGCGATTATTTTGGCGGAAAATTGAAAAAAATAAAAATCGCTGAAACTATGTTTATAAGTTAACTGAAGCACGAGAAAATTAATGCCGTTGACCGCGTTTTCATATCACATTTAGTTTTCGAGATATAGCCTCGGAAAAGTAGAAAAACTGAAAAATTCGATAAATTTCACTTTTCCGGAGGCTATATCTCAAAAACTAAACAAGATATGGAAATGCGCTCAACGGCGTTGAATTCCCCGTGTCCGAATTGACTTATAAGCAAATTTTCACACAATTTTAAGCAATTTAATATTTTTAATTATTTCCTAAGGGGTACCCCTTTGGTTTTTTCAGATTTTAATTCAATTTTCCCAAAAATCCTTAATCGCAGGATTATTAAAACGAAAATTTACATACATATGTATTTTGACCCACTGAATCCAGTGGTGCAATCTTCAAATGCATATGACTTCTGGTTTTCGAGAAAATGTTAAAAAACCGCTTTTTGCGATTTTTTTGGCGGAAAATTGAAAAAAAATAAAAATCGCTGAAACTATGTTTATAAGTTAACTGAAGCACGAGAAAATTAATGCCGTTGAGCGCGTTTTCATATCACATTTAGTTTTTGAGATATAGCCTCGGAAAAGTAGAAAAACTGAAAAATTCGAAAAATTTCACTTTTCCGGAGGCTATATTTCAAAAACTATTTGATATTTTTATATAATGGATATATATCATTGCAAAAATATGACGATATATATCAAAATAAATATCATGATATATATCGATCGATATATATCTTCGAACCCTGCTCAGTGGTATCGAGTCGGCCTGTGGATCATGAGAACCCTGGTTCGATCCCCACAGCCGACAAACAATTTTCACCAATTTAAATCTACCCCTGTGGCTTCTCCTCCACTAATATCTTTGAGGGCCGTGATTTGACGGCTGGTAACCGCACTTCACGCGAACAAATATATCACTTACCGAGATCTGTTTAGGCAGAGTGCCACACCCAGTAATGGGTAAAAGGCGTGATGATATATTTATTTATTTTATATATAATTATTGAAAGAGCTGTAAAAGAATATTTCATATCATAAAGTACATATTTTCCACGCAAAGTAACATAGCCACAATTCCCAACGTAAAGTTGATAATTCAAAATTTGCTCTTTATATACTCCTAGACAAATGGGAGGGGCTTACAGCTTCTGCGCCAATGAGAGCATAGGAAAGTGTAGTTAGATATATCCACTTATATTTGATACTCTAAAAAGTATATTGAATTCAATACTGAAATCGGCATTTTAATATCTCTCTTAGTTTTTATGTTACAAAACAAGAAAGTCCGTCAGTACGGTGGTGTGGATAGCGATACGGAATTCGAATCCGAAGATCCCGAGTTCGAATCTTACTCAAGCTAAAAATTATATGAACTACCACAGTGCAGCTCGGTGAGTGCAGACCCTGTACTATAATTGGGATAAAGTTCCTGTTGTACAGCGTAACATAAATAAATAAGATAATTTAAGAAGAAAGACTTACTTGCTGCTTGTAATTCAAGTATGGTATCCATATAATCGAACATTTCCACAGACATCTGAAAGCTACAAAGTAATTAACAGTTTATTAATATTTTAATAGAGTAATTTTCATTGTAACGTACTAATTATTAATGTCATTTTCTCCAATACTTTCCAATTCGCTGTGTGTTACGGATAAATTGCCCGGAAAACGAGGATTTCTTCTGTGAAAATCTAATTTTGTTATGAGTAAACTGCAGTACAGACGAATTAGTTTTCCGTAGCAATCTTTTAGATGCACCTGCAAACACACAAAATATCTAATGAAAATATTTCATAAAGTTACAGTACTTTTCAATAATTAAAAATAGGACATTGATTTATTGCTCTAGAATTGAGGTAAGGCATTAATTCACTACTAAAAATTGGAATAAAACATTTAATAACTACTATAGACTTAGAATACGATATTTATTCACGACTTTAGATTTGGGGCAAGACATCTATTCACTACTCTAGATTTGGGGTGACATTTATTCTCTACTCTTAAATTAGAATAAAACATTTATTTACTACTTAAAATTGGAACAAAATATTTAACTTTAGATTAAAATACGACATTTATTCACTACTCCAAAATTAAATTAAGACATTAATTAACTAATTTAGAATTGGAGTACATCATTAATTCACTACACTAATTTGCGGTAAGACATTTATTCTCTACTCTTAAATTAGAATAAAACATTTATTTACTACTCAAAATTGGAATAAAATATTTATTCCTTACTCTAGAATTAGAATACGACATTTATTCATTACTCCAAAATTGGATTAAGACATTAATTCACTATACTAGAATTGAAGTACATCATTAATTCACTACTCTAAATTTGAGGTAAGATATTTTTCACTACTCTCATATTGGGGTAAGATATTAATTCATTACTCAAAGTGAAAATAAAATATTAATTCACTACTCTAGAATTGGAATTAGATATTTATTCACTACTCAAAAATTGAAGTAAAACATTAATTCACTATTCTAGAATTGGAGTACGATATTAAGTCGCTACTCAAGATTTGAGGTAAGATATTTGTTCAATACTCTAAAATTGGGGTAATATATTTATTCATTACTCTAGAATAATAAGACGTTAATTAACTTTTCTGAAATCGACGTGACACGACATTAATTCACTGTTCTATAATAGGGACATGGCATTTATTCACTACTCTAGAATTGCGGTAAGACATCAATTCACTACTCTAAAACTGAAGTAAGACATTAATTCATTACTCTAGAATTGGAGTAAGATATTAATTCACTACTCTAGAATTGGACTAAGTCATTCATTCACTACTCTAGAATTGGAGTAATACATTAATTCGCTATCTTAGAATTGGAGTAAGAAATTTATCCAGTACTCTAGAATTGAGGTAAGATATTTATTCACTACTCAAAAATTGGAGTAAGACATTTATTCACTATTCTAGAATTAGAATATGATATTAATTCGCTACACAAGATTTGGGGTAATTCACTACTCTAAAATTTGAATAAGACATTAATTCATGACTCTAGAATTGGAGTAAGACATTTATTCACTACTCTAGAATTAGAGTAATACATTAATTCACTATCTTAGAATTAGAAGTACATATATTCATTGCTCTAGAAAAGGAATAAGTTCTTTATTCACTATTCTAAAACAATTGTTACTACTAACCCAGAGTTTCCCCAGATTTTCCAGCTCATCGCGATGCCTCTGACTATGTTGAATAGTAGTTGGGTAGCCTTCTCTCAATAGTTTATGTAGCACGTGGCAGAATTTCCACGCCACAATTCTGTCTTCTTGTAGAGGAAGTCGCAAGGCGACGATCCAAAAAGTCTGCGCGCCTTTCTCATGGAATGTACCGATGATTGTACTTCGTACATGTTTTTGTTTGAGAGGAGTTTCTAGATGGTTCACTGCTTTACTGATAGCTGTTGCCTGGCAACAAGAAAACACGAAGAAATAAATAATCATATTTGGAGAAAATTCAACTTTTCGGGGGACTATATCTTAAATACTAAACAAGATATGAGGAATTTAATTTCGTTGCCCATTTAATTCCTCCTGTCCGAATTAATTTATAAGCAAATTTTGAGCGATTTTTTTTGAAAATTTTCTAAATAAATAAATAAATATATCATCACGTTTTTTACCCATTAGTGGGTGTGGCACTCTGCCTAAGCAGATCTCGGTAAGTGATATATTTTTCGCGTGAAGTGCGGTTACCAGCCGTCAAATCACGGCTCCCAAAGCTGTTAGGGAGAGCCACAGGGGTAGATTTAATTTGGTGAAAATTGTTTGTCGGCTGTGGGGATCGAACCAGGGTTCTCAAGATTCACAGACCGACTCGATACCACTGAGCCACCTACAATTTTAAAGTGTTTCATTTCTGGAACGAATATTGAAACGAAAATTTGCATACATATGTATTTTGTCCCGCTGAATCCAATGGTCAAATCCCGAAGTGCATACGTCTTCCAGATTTTAAGATATTAATCAAAAAAATGATGGAGAAAATATTTTGAAAAATAATAATTGCTGTAAATTTGTTTATAAGTTAATTGAAGCACGATAAATTCAATGCCGTTGAACGCATTTTCATATCTCATTTAGTTTTTGAGATATAGCCTCGGGAATGTACAAAGTCTGACAAGATTAAATTGGATTTTTCGTGTTTTGAATAGAACGTTGTAATTAATTAAAGGAAAGCTTATTTGAACATAAATCATGCAAATAAATAAATACTTCGTATTATAAACCTTGTTTCATATATACAAAAGAGCTGTAAAAGAATCATTTATAAGAAAAAGAAACATAACCCTGCTTCCTATCCTAGAGTTGCTGTTTGAAAATTTTTGAAGTGCTCCTTATATACCCCTAGACCAGTGGGAGGGGCTTCAAACTTCTAAGCCAATGAGAGCACAGAAACGAGTGTTAAACATATCCATATTTATTATCTGCTGTAAAACATTACTAAATTATTTTAGAACAAAATATTTCAAATAAAAAATATGGGGAATTTTATTATCTACCACTTTTATTTTAAACATTTTTCTCTAAAATAATTCAGAAACATTTGACAGCGGACAATATATTTATTTATTTATGTTACGCTGTACAACAGAAATTTAATCCCAATTACAGTACAGGGTTCGCACTCACCGAGCCGTAGTGTAGTAGTTCATATAAATTTTAGCTTGAGTGAGATTCGAACTCGGGATCTCCGGATTAGAATTCCGTATCGCTATCCACACCACCATACTGACGTATGCAAAGTATTCAAGATAATTTATATTGAGATTTATTTTGACATTTTTATGTATTTGTGTAAGATTTGCATAACTACTAAATATTAATTAGGTAATATAACTGTATTCTATTAGTTATTTAATAGTAGTTACGTAAATGAATATTTATTTATTGCATCATTTAAAACTAGTCGTCCTTAATAGACTTTTAAATTTAATGTCACCAACTTTTATAAACAATATCCAAAATTCAACTTAAAATTATTGTTTAAACTAATAAATATAAGGCATTACATAACAGGAATAGGTATGAAATGATCCAGGTTCAAATAGAAAAGTATTTAATATTTTTAATTTGAAAGTTATATAAAAATATACTGTTCAATTTGCTGTTAAGAGGTAGGTGGCTCAGTGGTGGATCTTGAGAACCCTGGTTCAATCCCCACAGCTGACAAACAATTTTCATCAATTTAAATCTACCCTTGTGGCTTCCCTTCCACTAACATCTTTGGGGGCTGTGATTTGACTGCACTTCACGCGAAGAAATATATCACTTACCGAGATCTGCTTAGACAGAGTGCCACACCCAGTAATGGGTAAAAAGCGTGATGATTTATTTATTTATAATTTATTGTTATAAATATTATTTAAATTTAATTATTACTGTCGTATCTATCTGACTGATTAGTAAAGATGCTGTAATTACTTGTAATTACTGTTCTACTTCCGTCTTACATTACTAATTACTTCGTCCAGTAACTTGCAAACTAGTTATCAAGTAATTTTAATCAGAATAATGAGCTAAAATTGTACTCATGCAAAACATACTTTACAAATTCCGAAAAATGTATAATTATTTTATAACGTGACTTTAACTATAAGTTCTAGATTTAATCCGATTATAAAAAGTTAGTATAACTATATTTATTTGCGAGATATTGATTTTAAACTAATAATATGTATTGATTTAATGCGTCAGCAGAATTATTTTAATATAAAGAAAGATTTAGGTATATTTCGTTTTATAATTATTGTTTAATAAATAAATAATACAATATTTCATGTTATTAAGTGCAAATTTTTCATGAAAAGTAACATAACCCTGCTTCCCAACCTGGAGTTGCTGCTAGAAAATATTTGAAGTGCTCCTTATATACCCCTAGACCAGTGGGAGGAGCTTCAAGTTTCTGAGCCAATGAGAGCAGAGAAACGTGTGTCTAACATATCCGCATATATTTTCTATTGTAAAACATTTATTTTAGAGTTAATTCAAATAAAATATAGGGCAAATTTAATTATCTATCATTTTAATTTAAAATATTTTCCTGTGTCAAAATTTTAATTGTATTTATGAACCATAATTAATAATGAAACAATAAAAATACAATTATTTATAAAATATAAAGTAAACACTTGGCTATGTTTCACAAAATTCAGCCTCCAAGTCACCTTATGAGGGCATCGTCAGAGGCTGGCCTCATAAGGTGACTTGGAGGCTGAATTTTGTGAAACATAGCCAAGTGTTTACTTTATATTTTTATTAAACCTTGTTTCACCGAGTATTGGATGACAATTAATTTTGTCTTTGTTGACAATTATTTATGTTTTTAGGGCTTATATATTGAAAAGTAAGCTCAAAGATTAAAGTAATAATTAGAATATTATAAAAAATATACGAATCTACACTTACTTTCTTAAAAATTCTTCTAATTTTTCTTATATACATAATGACATAACCAAAAATAAAACACGATCTGATAGCTTTGATAATTAGACAACTTTCTCTTTTTTCGAAAAATGAAAAACCGGATATCCAATATCAATATTTATTTATTTCCTTATCTGTTTAATCTTAATTTCAATTCTAATACCTGCTCGTGGAAGCCAAACCACTCAAACACAGTAGCATCTTATGAAGTTGAACTCGTGTACTCTCGCTCGTAGGGAAGAGCGCAACCATAGAGCTATAACTGTCTAATTTACGTGGTATAAGAATCTTTCTTAAAATTAGAAAGATATATTCTGTTACGAAAAACAAACAATTTTCACCAATTTAAATCAACCCCTGTGGCTCCTCCTCCACTAATATCTTTAGGGGCCGTGACTTGACGGCTGGTAATAGCACTTCACACGAAAAATATATCACTTACCGAGATCTGCTTAGGCAGAGTGCCATACTCAATAATGGGTAAAAGGCGTGATGATATATTTATTTACTTATTTATGTATGAAAACTTTATACAAATATATACAGGATGTTTCACAACTTAGAGCAAAAAATTAAAGGGTATATTCTGTACGACGTGCTGATCATGAAACAAAAAGAATTTTTTTTAAATTCGAAAAATTAAGGGCTGTTAACCTAAAACATTTTTTGTAGTACTGCACTGAATTCGCTTTCCTATTAAACACAAACAATGAAGTAGGTATCAACTACGAAAGAATAATTACACAATTCAATTATTAGCAGTTATTTATAATAGAATTTTATTTAATTAATAACTTTAACATAATCATCCACCCAGTGGCACTGGCAACGAAAAATTTTGGACTGGGAAACATGGAAAATAGTTTTACGATTTAAAAAAAAAATTCTTTTTGTTTCATGATCAGCACGTCGTACAGAATATACCCTTTAATTTTTTGCTCCAAGTTGTGAAACATCCTGTATATAAAAATTAAATGATTAATAATAATAATAATAATATATTTATTGCCCAACAGAGGTTCATTTACAGGGCAAAATACAAAAAGATATTTAAAAAAATAAATAATAAAAGCTAAATTAAACTGGTCCCACGATTGAAACCTGTTTACAAGCACTGGTTGAACTGTATCAGGACACCGGAAGTACTAATACTCTTATACTTCCTTCGTTTATTATCACTATAGTGAGTTATGAACAGCTGTTTGGTCTCTCTGTATACCATGCATAAAATTATTATGGTAATATTCAAGCTTATATTTTCTTTTTTAATTTTGTTGTTTGTATGCCATGCTTTCATGCATAAATACAAATATAATACACTTCAAATATTACATAAGTATATTTATTTATTATTGACATGTACAACATATTGAGAAAATATTGTATCTTGTGTTTTATGTTAATCTTGTAGTTATGCTCTATATTTCATACTTGTTATCTCGTTGATCTATAACTCGCAGATATTATTATCTAGAAAACAGGGAATATAAGAAACAAAATTTAATTTAACAATTAAATTCAGTGTGAATTGAAATTTACTAGAGAAAGCAAAAGAATGCAGAAATATACTAAATGCAGAGTTAAGTTGTTAGTACGAAGGTTAATTGTAATAAGAAAGATGTATTAGTAATTATTAGAGTAATTAATATAGCTAGAGCATAAGGTATTTTCAAAAAATATTGACATCTATCAAACATTTCTAAATGTTTCAAATACAAATTTTCATGTTGAAAAAAGAAAAGGTTCTTCCTTTAAGGGGTAAGACCACTCTGGACAAGGAAAAAAAGGGTCACTTTCAAGATTTTTTTTAACGAAATCTAAACGTGCTGCTTAAGAACTGTTTTTGGATCTTTATTTAGAGCTCTTTGAACTTTATTTAAAATTTTTTTTTAAAGAAAATATTCAAAATTGTAGTCAGAAATTTAAAAAAATGGCGACTCCTCTCGGCGCGTAGGGCAAATCGGGCGAAAACATTCCGGGAACAGCAATAGACCTGGATCAAAAAGGGATATGTTTTCCTAATCTCTGATGTATACTCTAAAAAACTACGGGCTGGATTTTGAAAATTTAGATTTTTAACAAAATGGCGCACGTTTGAAAAAAAAGTTCATTATTCGGGACTAAATTTCTGTATAAAAACGACCATAAAAAACGAATGAAGCATTTTAAAAAAGCCCCCGTAGTTTTTGAGTATTTTATATCTAGAATAAGAAATAAAAAGATTCAGCACGATCCATCAATTAGTATTTCAGATTTCTTTTCGCCCGATTTTGAAAATAAGATTTCGAGAAAAACGCGTTTATAGTTTCGAGTGATATATATATAAATACTAGTACTAATAGATATATGCTTTTTTCCCTCTGAAATACTTCCGCGCGGCATTTAAATTAATTGTCCCTTATTCCTAAGGGTTTAAACTATAATATAAGCAAATAAAAAAAAATGCATTTTTAAATTTTTTTAGAGTGACCTTACCCTTTAATAGTAGGACAGGAATAAGGAGAAATATAATTAGAATTATTCAAATAAAATGTTAGTAATAAAACCAACTTACCAATTCAGCTATTCTTCTATCGACACCACCCGGATTCATGCTAGTTATTCTTATTCAAGAAGGAAAGCAAATTACCATGCATCTGAAACCATGCGTTTAAGCACACATTGTAAACATGCTAGATGTGACGTCATAATGCATACATACTACGGTTACATGATACTATTGTTAAGATTTGAGCGTTGTGCATTGTGATTACTTTGTATACAAGCAGAAGAAATTAGCATTGTTTAGTCAAGACATAATTAAGATGTTTTTTGTTAGAATATGGGAAAATTTTAGCCTATTTTCTAAGCATATTAATAGGTATTTTCAAGGTTAGTGTCATTGAAATATTTTTATGCATTGTTTTGTACAAAAAATAAATAAATACAGGTCCAATGGTTTGTATTTTTTTTTCACTCGATTATTTTAACCCTTAAATGCATATTGTTGCATATTTGCAACATCCCATTTTTATTGCGTTTTTTCTATGAAAGTTTAAATAGCTTAAATGCGCACTGTTGCACATTTACAACATACTATTTGAAGTATACATTACATCATTTCTCTCATAGGTGGCAGCAGAAGTATTGTTTGGCAAAATATTTTTTATATTTTATAAATTTGAGTTTTTGACATTATATTTTTTTTACTATTTTTCCATTATTATTTGACCATTTTCACGTTAGAATTTATTTTTTTATAATAAAATAAGAAATTGTGCATTTAAGGGTTAAATATTACCTAAAGTTTACTTTAAATTAAAATGCCCACATATCTGCAGTACATATATCTCTTACCAAGATCTGCTACGGCAAAGTGCCACACCCAGTAATTGGTAAAAGGCGTGATGATATATATATATTTTTTTATTTTCAACCAATTATTCGATTTTCGCGCAATGATATGCAATTTTATATTTTTAAATGGAATATTCTACATAGTTTTGCACAATTTTAAAGATCTTTTGTTTTTTTTTAAACAGTTCCTATTCATTATAGTCCTAAAATGATTTGAAGAGAAAATATTTTTTTTATTAATAAATAATCACACACCCATTATTGTAGACAATCTATTTTGTACCAGCCGTCAAATTTAATTACCCAAAAGTCTGACACTTTTGGGTAATTAAATTTGAACTGCTTAAAAAATTACGCAAAGAAATATATCACTTACCGAGATCTGCTTCGACAGAGTGCCACACCCAGTAATAGGTAAAAGGCGTGATGATATATTTATTTTATTTTAAAAATTACCATAAACTATCAATTTATTTTATATTTCTTTTACGTTAATTTCGACCATGAAATTATCATAAATAGTAGTACAAGACTTATTTCAAGTACTTAGTAATACATTTTACTTTGGCTGTATCGAGTACACTCACTGACTCAAGTACAAGAAGTATTTTTGTCCTTGCTCTACAAAATGAATCATAGACTAAATGTTTTTAAAGAATCATATATCCAGATGTTCATATTTACGTGACAAATGCAATAAACAATATTTCTTAAAATACTTCATCTATATACAGGGTGTTCCTGAAAACTGAACCATGGGCAATTCACATGGGAAATAAGTTTTGTGCTTTCGTAGTTACTACTAATAAATATTGAGATAACCCGGGTTCGATTCCCACAGCCACCACATTAAAACTAACCTTGTGGCTCTCCCTCCACTAACATTTTTGGAGGTTGTGATTTGACGGATGGTAACCGCTCTTCACGCGAAGAAATATATCACTTATCGAGATCTGTAACGGCAGAATGCCACACCCAGGACAGTGTAAAAAGCGTGATGCTAAATTTATTTTTTTAAAATTTCATTTAAAATAAATATTTTTAACAAGTAAATTTGGTAATAAAATGACATTTTTAACACTAGTTATATAAATAACTATTTTCTTTTCATAGAAATATATTTTTTCAATATACAGTTTGTGTGCCGTGAGACAAAAAAGGTTGAAAAACACTGTTTTAAACATTAATTTGAATATTTTTTATATCAAGTAATCAGGTAACGAAAAACTTATTTCCCATGTTACTCGCTTATAGCATAGTTTTCTTCCAACACCTGTACTTCTTTCATGCAATAAATTGAACGTGTATTGCAATAATACCTGCAATTTTCAAGTAATAAAAGAGTATCAACCTCTATTAAAATGCGATAACAATAACAATGGTAACGTCATGGTTACTGCAAGAAAATAATCAACAAATAACAAAAAAATGTAGAATACCGTTTCCAGGTTACTCATGCGATATGTGTTTAGAAAAAATGAAACACGTGTGCTTTTATAAAAAGACAGTTGACGTCTGTAATAGTTTTTGAAAAAGCAATAGTTTACAATCAAAAACAATTGTTTGAGAATTTCGTAAGCCACTTAAAAATTTATCAAAGATAAATATTAAAAAATGCCTTTATCTCTAGTACATTTTCCGCTGTCAAACGTTTTTAAATTGTTTTAATGAAGAATACTTCAAAAGTTACGAAGAATCAAGTTATCTACCATTTTTCTCTAAAATAATTATTTAGAAACATTTGGCAACAAAAAAAATATGGTACGATAAAAATCAATAGATTATAAAACGTATTTTGATATCTCAAACTGATAAGCATTGGTAATATAATTATCTTTCATTATTAAAGGTTGTTTTCGTTCTACGAACAATGTTCTATTTTAGAATCTTATTAAAATATTTACAGCCTGAATGAAATATGATACTATTCATATATAGGGTGAGTTATAAGTAGAATAAGGGCGGAAGGCAAGCCTATACTAATACAGGATGTTTAGAAAAAGACGCGGTTTGTACACTTTTAAAATAGAATTATTTGAAAATTCTATTTTCGCCAATCCGTCTAAAAATTATTTCATTCATTATATCTAGATGAAATGAGTAAAATATACGTAGAATGACAAATATTGTAATATATAAAAACTAACTATTCTGAAAAAAATGTATAAACAAAATTTACAACATTAAAGATTTCTAAAAAATGCATGTTTTAAGTTATATTAAATTATTAGTAGTATGATTATATTCCGGTTTATTTAAATATATATAAAAATTCATCCTACGTAATTTTATATTAAAATATTCGTACGAGAAAATATTTTAGAGCAGTAAGAATGAGAGTCGGAATCTGACGGCTGGTAACCGCACTTCACGTGCCACACCCAGTAATGGGTAAAAGGTGTGCCACATTTATTTCATTTTTAATTCTACTCATAACATACCTACATGCTATATAAAGTATTTTAAAGCTACGATTAACTAAAGTGAAAAACAAATTTCAATTTCGTGTGCATTAAAATTTAAACAAAAAGTAACACGCAAGCCTCACTAAATAATTATGTCATTTACAAAAACTCACTTTTAACCTTTTAATTTAAAATTTATCTCATCATTTCATCAAAACGTAAAACAAATATCAATTGATAACAATTTAATATTATTGCGACACTATCTTCGATAATACTAATATTTAAAACACGACAAATATAAACAGAATGAAATTACGACTTCTTAGAAATGGAATATGAATATTGCATGATGATTCACGTATTATAGTATATATATGTACAACATGAATCTTGTATTTCATTAATAAAGTACTTGTATGTAAATATATTCATGTCAAATATCTTTAACAACAAATGTATATAGAATAAATGTATTTAGAACAGTAAATTTGTGTGCAATTTTATAAAGAAGCTGTTTGACGTAGAGTAATTTATTACATTAACTTAATGAGTATTCCAAATTTGTCTTGTATTTTCTGCACGATAGCAAAAACAATTTGTTTATTTACTATTTGTAAGTACATATTCTCGTAAATAAAACAATCAAGTTTACGTATTTTTCAACAATAACTAACCTTGAAAATCCATCGCACATATCATGCAAATTTATCAATTTTAATTTTACAAATTGGTGCAAAAACTGCCATACGATGATAATAGTCCCTTATCTAGATAAATTAAACAACATTCACCCACACATTTCGACGTACCTGACATTTTTCGAAGTTTTCTCGTTCGATTTCTAAACTAGTTTTGCGTTGTTGAAGAACTCTTGGCAATGATAAAGAAGCCATGAATCAAACACATTTAACACACTATAAAACATAGAATTTATTCATAATAAACGTTTATTTATCAGAGAACACACCCGCCCTGGTTTTGACACTTCATACAACGAAAAACGAAACGTGTGTGAAGTTGGTAGCGTTCACGGAAAGCACAGCCAGAGAATCTAAAACTTTTACTCGAGTGTGTACCTAGAAGAGGGGGAACGCGACTCAAGATCGAGAACTATGGATCGCGGAATTTATTGTGCATGAAGTGTATTTGTTTCATTGCTTTTTTTATCGTTATTTTTATGTATTCCAGATTTGCATTACCTATAAAACATCAAATAGATTATTAGTTTATTCATTTTAATCAGTATTCATCCATTTTTTATGTATTAAACCCTTAAATTTTATTTTTTATACGTGATTACCCTTCCATTGTTACTAGCAGACTGCTAACAATCAAAAAATTGAATTTCTCTTTATATAACCTCGGGTCGCGCTACCCGCATTGTGATTGGCTAACGAATTTAATTTATAGAAATTATTTTAGGATAATATGCAAAAAAATATATTCAAAAATATTTGATATTAAGAATATAAATGCAATTATTACTTATTATTAACCAGATTTTTTACTTTTATATATATTTTAGTATAATTAGTGAAAGAAAATTAATTAAATTATATCAAATAACAACATAGTAAGAATTAGTTCACTTGACTATATCTAGATGAAATATTAAAAGATACGTAGAATAAAAAAAGTAAAATATAAAATTTAATAATTCTGAAAAAAAGATTGAAAAAATAAAATCTACAACATTAAAGAATACTAAAAAATAAATATTTTAAATAGTATCTTATTTTTTGTAGTATTATCATATTTCGAATAATTTAAATAAATGAAACTGTTACAGTTAAATAGAACCGCCGCTTTTTCAATTGAAATGAAAACTTGCAGCGTTGATACGGAAATGTTTGGGTTCCATTCAGACGAAGCAGATATTTAATTTTTAATATTTCAAGTATTTTAAAAATAAATATTATCATAGAATAAATACATAATAACATAATAAAAAATAAACAAGACTTTCTTATTATAATTTTTTGCTGCATATTTTTTGTCTTGTAGGCAGTTGTCCTCGATTAGTTGTTGTCAAATGACATGCAAAATATACTTGAAAGATAAACATTGATTAAAGTGCCTCCTTGTATTGTTAACATAGTATTACGTACTACAGATAATAGTTTATCAATTTTTCTACTTTTATACTTGGTACAACAACAGAAATGTCGCTCTCAAAACCTATAATTAATTTACTCGGTAAATATTTGGAGCAGTTATACACTAATCCAATTAGAACACGAGCTATAAGCAGGTAAAACAATATTTTAATTACTTTTGACTTTGTACTCAATATTTGTTATATTTTAGTGCAGCCATTGCCGTTGCTGGAAACATTGTCTCGCAATATTTATCTGGAAACAGAATTTTAAATCAAGATAGTATTATTGCCTTTGGAATATATGGGTCAGTTAAAATTCTATTAAAATTCAACATTATTATTGATTGAACGTATTTCAGACTGTTATTTGGTGGAACTGTCCCACATTTGTTCTACACATCTTTGGAGAGGATTATTTCAGATGAAGTTGCCTACAGCATAGCTAAAAAACTAATTGTTGAACGATTAATTTATGCTCCAATTTATCAAGTTTTTGTAATTTATATGTTAGCACGTTTAGAAGGCAAAAGTCATGGTCAAACCATCCAACAATTAGAAAGAACTTACTGGCCTATTTTGCAAGCTAACTGGAAATGGCTGTCTCTTGTTCAGTTTATTAACCTGAGTTTTGTGCCTCCAATGGTGAGTAAATTTACTTTTTACATCGTTTTAATTGATATTTGATTACTTAAAATTACAAGAAGTTTGACACTTCAAAGTGACAGTTGTATGAGTGCCCTGATTGGTCACGTCGATTAAACCGCGTGAGTACTCGATTTTGATTGGGTACTCATTTATCAACTACCCTTTTGATGTTTTTACTAATGTAAATGTACTTTTTCAGCTACGTGTCTTATTTATGAATCTAGTTGGGTTCTTCTGGTCAATTTATTTAGCTAATACTCTACGTCAAAAGCAAGAAAAGAAAAGCAATTAATAAAATATGGTTATTCACTATTTCAGGGTTTTTGTTATAAAAGTTAAGGTTATTTTATTTTTAAGTCCTTGTACCATGTACTGATCAACCAATTTATACTTTTATTATGGTGTTTTTATATGTGAATATTGTTAACGATGGGTCATGCTGTTATGTTGAATAATGAATAAATCATTTTCACAACAATATTACAGTTTATTTATTAGTTCATAGAACACTTATTTCCTAAGAATAAATACACTTACATTATGGAATGCTGTCAATTAATAAATAGTAAAGCAAATAGTTCAGTCAACATTAAGGTAAAAATACCAATAAATAAAATAAATTAAAAATCACATTTGCACAAAATATCAACAATTTTCTACTATATTCTAACGTTTCCTTCGGCTTGGAATGTTTATCTCTTTGACTAGAATTCATCATTTTCTTAAAAATGTATAATCTATTCATGAATATGTACAGAAATGTCCATGCTCATGAAATTAAGTAAAAATTGGAGCAAAATTAATTAAAAAATACCTAAACTACAAAAGACTACAATTTTTACATAGATCGTTGACTTTTGAACTTCATTTTGACTTAGAATACCTAATATTGCAATTAATAAATAATCAGACTTAATAAAAGACTAGAAAAATAATAAAATCACAATAAATAAATGCTTCAAATTAGTTTTGCATTTTTTGAGTACGGAATCAACCATATTGTTGTAAACAATAAAAATAATTAAATATTTCGTCTTAATATTGAGTATTCATTTAATACATGATGGTATAAGTATTGCTGTTTTTATAAATGCACTTTAATAATGCATAAATTCTTTAGTTTATCTTCAAAAATTTTAATATAAGGTACTTTTCCGTTAAAATAATTTGTTTTGTAAGTTAAAATTCATTGTTTGTTAAAAATAACCCTAAAACAAAACAAACCAATTGCCTAGAAAGCAACAAACGTTTATCATCGGTTGTAAACAGGCGTTCTAGTCCTAGGACTACTAGAAGGACTCCTTACAACAGGTGAATTAGTTTCGCTTCTCCCCCGATTTGGGGTGGAATGTGAGTACCAGGGGCTGCTATTTCGACTGCTCCAGCTACTGACAGAAGATGGAGACGATGGCGTTGGTCTGTGATATGGAATTGGACGCTTTCTGGCGCTAAAATTCCAATTTGAATTAGTAGATTTTAAGCTACTGCTAAAAGTTTCCTAATTATTTTAGAGGGAAAGATTCTAAAATTATTAGGACATCTTTGGCAGCAGGAAGTATAAATTTTGTCAGTACGCAGTAAATTAGTTTTTGTTAGTATTATTATAAAATTATTTATGTTATTAACATGACGATAATATATTTTAATCAGTAACCTAGAAACCTAATTTTGAAAGGTTATGACCTACGTATTATCAATTTTTTAAATAATAAATGTTGCAATTTGTTTAAGAAAAAAGTTATTGCACTAGATGTATTAAACAATTAAAATTATTTATAAATAGCATTAAATTCTACACAGATATCATGCAACTAAAACATGCAAAAAAATAAATGAAAATACGTACCTTTTTAGCGGATTATGAACGATTTTTAAATAAGAAAATCTGTGCAAACCTACAAACTAAGTGACTAAAATAACTGAAAAATAAAACATAAAAATTACTAAAATACAAACAAAAATGAAATGAATTATTTATTTCACGTCTAGAAATACAGGTAACGATAGAAAAAAAAATGTTACGAATACGAAATACATATAATGTACATTATTTTTGGTAAAATAAATGTATACAATATAATTACACATGTACGTACAACTTTTTTGTTGTACTGTACATAGTACAGTCCTTCAAATGCCTTAAATTTAAGTTAGTACTTAGAATAAGTTACTACGAAATGGCAAATGAGAATGTTTTACACATTACGGATTTTACGTTGATATTTATGGAGAACGGGAACGATTACGTTTTCTTGAATCCTTCTGACTGGAAAGACAATTAAATTATAAAAAGTTTGAAGGGGAGGAACTCAATCCATTTTAATATACAGGGTGATGACCGCCATACTGGAACTTTAGAACTTTAACATGTAAAATAATATTTTTATAATTTTCTGCTTCCCTTATTATTTTACAGAAAAAAGCTTCTGCCGTTATAAAACATACATAATTAATTTCGTTTATTAATTTTAATGTAGAATTTTATACAATATTTATTTGAAGCAGGAAATTTTGAAAATATGATTTTCCATGTTAAAGTCCTATGTTCCGATGCCGCGGTCACCATCCTGTAAACAAAATATCCCACCTCCCTCAAAACCAAAATAAAATAAAAAATACTCTTCATATAATCACAAAAGCTCTCTAGATCTACAACACACTTTGATCCATGCCTTTTTCATGCTCCCTACCTTGTAATCCTTCGTCTATCCAAGAAAGATGGCGATCCATGCCTCCTAGGGATACTTGGGGACCTGGAGCGTGAATTAGTACGACTGCTGGAGCTGCCTGACGAAGTCGATGACCGACTCCTGGACCTAGACCGCGTTCCTGACCGTGACCGAGTGTTTGAACGACTACGAGACCGAGAACGAGACGTGCTGGATGATGAACTGCGGCTTCGACGAGTTGAACTAAAAAAAATAAAGATTTGAACCCGGTAACTTGGTTAAAAAAAAGATGATTCGTACCTGTAAGATGATCTAGAAGAGCTTCTAGACTTTCTGTCCTTGCTGGCGCTTTTGTCTCGGGAATCAGACCTTGATCTGGACCGACTAGTTGTTGGTGAGCGTCTCTTGATGTCTGATTTAATCACCTGACGACTTTCCCTTTTAATTTCAGTCTTCTCCCAATTAATAATATTTTTCTCGGCTAGTTTTTCTTCTTTTAAGATTTGATCCTTCGATTTTATGTCAAATTCGTTTCGGGAATCTGTTGGACTTGTACTAATTTTTTCTGGTTTATTTTCTGGTGACATTATTGGTTTTTTTAGGGGAAGTAATTTTATAGGATTGATTTCCGACTTTGAGGAAAGTTTATCGAGTTTATGAGGAGGTGAATGATTAGATTTTATGCTTGGGATATCAAAGTGGTCATATTTTTCAGGACTTTTTGGGATTATATGTGTTGGTGATCGTTTAGGGATTTTTCTTTCCAGACTTTCTTTTGCCTTTGCGGCTAAATCTGATTTTAGTAACTTTAGGGTTCGGATTTCCTTTTCTCTTTCTTCGTCATGTACTGTTTCGTGTTCGTTGTCGGACTCGGGTTCTTCACTAGATGATCTTAGACGAACTACAGGCATTTGAATATTTTTTTTATTTCCTGGGCTTTTGCCAGGACTAGATTTTTTCCTTTCCATAGATTTACTTTTGTAATCTTTGGACCTATCCATAGATTTACGATCTCTGGACTTGCTACGACTTGAAACAGAAGATGAACGTCTATTCTTCTGTTTTCTGGACTTGCTTTCAATTTTTTCAACCACAGGTGACTTGGACGATAATTTTGGAGCTTTTTCTGGTGTTCGACGATCGTCATATTTCTTGCTGTTTTTATCTGGGGAGTAACTGTGGTTCCTTTGTTTTGGGGAGGCTGAATATTTCCTGTCTCTTTCTCTAGATCGATTTCTAGAGTAGTTATCTCTAGAATTTTGATAGGATCTGTTTTTAGGCGAACGAGAACGTTTTTTATAAACAGGGGATTTTGGACGAGAAAGGGATCTTTTTCTAGGGGTTAGTGACCTCCTAGGGGATTTAGATTTAGGGTGTTTGTATTTAGGGGAAGGTGTACGACGTGTAAGAGAAGGTGATCGTCTTTTAATAGACGATGTTCTAATTCTTGGGCTCGGAGATTTTTGTTTTGGAGTAGGCGATTTGTTTCTGTAGTTCTTCTGTTTTGGAGGAGTCAGCCTTTGTCTGGTGACAGATCTAGAACGTCTAGATTTTCTGTAAGGCGAGCTTCTAGATCTAGACTGTTTATTTTGAGGTGGTGATATTGACCTACGTCTAGATACTTTAGGAGGTTCTGGCGAATAAGTCCGTTTAAAATTTTTATTGTATTTGTTGTTGTCAGTTTTACTTGGACTTCTATTTCTGTTTGTAGGTCTTCGTCTAGAATTACTTCTAGATCTAGACCTCGACTGACGAGTCCTAGATACTTCTACTGGTTTAGGCGATCTAGAATATCTTGATTTCTGTCCTCTTTCTGGGGATTTCCTATTTCTCGAGTTCTGTTGTTTCGGTGGTGTTAAAGAATATCTAGAATATTTTTTATTTATTTTCTTGTTGTCTCGAGATCGACTTCGTCTATTTTTAGACGCACTACGACTTCGTCTACGCGATTCTCTTTTGTCTAGGTCTTCGTTGTTTCTTTTTGAGCGATCATTTGGTTCATTTTTATTACGGTCGTCGTATTTTTTCTCTTTTTCTTTAGGTTTTTGAACGTCTTCAGAATAGTCTTTAGTTTTTTCTGACTTGGAATCGGATTTCGATTTTTTCACAGGGGGTTCAGGAGAACTAAAGAGACATACATTTTCTTTTAACAATTTTCTTTTTTTAACAAATTACACAAACTATTATATTTTGGTGTCTGGTAAGTGTGAAATTAATAAGAATGTTATTCGAAGAGTGGGTGAAATTGATTTAGGAAAAAATGGATGCATATAATTGAAGATTTGTTGCATCAATGAAAGATGAGACGAGCTTGTATGAAAAATAAATGTAGATGGCTCAGTGGTATCGAGTCGGCCTGTGGATCTTGAGAACCCTGGTTCGATCCTCACAGCTGACCAACAATTTTCACCAATTTAAATCTACCCCTGTGGCTCCCTCTCCACTAATATCTTTGAGGACCGTGATTTGACGGCTTGTAACCGCACTTCACGCGAAAAAATATATCACTTACCGAGATCTGCTTAGGCAGAGTGCCACACCTAGTAATGGGTAAATGGCATGATGATATATTTATTTATGTCACGTTAGAATAGGAATGTTTGGCGAAGAATAATTACAGGATGATTCTAATGAAAAAAAGTTCCGTGAATGTTGTTAGAAGAATGGGTGGAACTTGAGGGTGAGATATTGTGTGGATGATCTAGGATCCTTACGGACCTAGATTCCTAAGGAATAAATGGATGGATATGATTGAAGGTTTGTTGCGTGAACGAAAGATGACACAAGTTTGTAAAATTAATACCCAATATTATAAACGGTAAAATAAATTAACTATTATGATAAATTTACTTGATTTCAACATCTTGTGACAAGGGTTCGAAGATATATATCGATCGATATATATCATGATATTTATTTTGATATATATCGTCATATTTTTGCAATGATATATATCCATTATATAAAAATATCAAATAGTTTTTGTGATATAGCCACCGGAGAAGTGAAATTTTTCGTATTTTTCAGTTTTTCTACTTTTCCGAGGCTATATCTCGAAAACTAAATGTGATATGAAAACGCGCTCACCGACATTAATTTTCTCGTGCTTCAGTTAACTTCTAAACATAGTTTCAGCGATTTTTATTTTTTTTCAATTTTCCGCCAAAAAAATCGCAGAAAGCGGTTTTTTTAACATTTTCTCGATAACCAGAAGTCATATGCATTTGAAGATTGCACCACTGGATTTAGTGGGTCAAAATACATATGTATGTAAATTTTCGTTTTAATAATCCTACGATTAAGGATTTTTGGGAAAATTGAATTAAAATTTAAAAAACCAAAGGGGTACCCCTTGGAAATAATTAAAAATATTAAATTGCATAAAATTGTATGAAAATTTGCTTATAAGTCAATTCGGACACGGGGAATTCAACGCCGTTGAGCGCATATCCATATCTTGTTTACTTTTTGAGATATAGCCTCTGGAAAAATGAAATTTTTCGAATTTTTCAGTTTTTCTACTTTTCCGAGGCTATATCTCAAAAACTAAATGTGATATGAAAACGCGCTCAACGGCATTAATTTTCTCGTGCTTCAGTTAACTTATAAACATAGTTTCAGCGATTTTTATTTTTTTTTCTATTTTCCGCCAAAAAAATCGCAAAAAGCGGTTTTTTAACATTTTCTCGAAAACCAGAAGTCATATGCATTTGAAGATTGCACCACTGGATTCAGTGGGTCAAAATACATATGTATGTAAATTTTCGTTTTAATAATCCTACGATTAAGGATTTTTGGGAAAATTGAATTAAAATCTGAAAAAACCAAAGGGGTACCCCTTAGGAAATAATTAAAAATATTAAATTGCATAAAATTTTATGAAAATTTGCTTATAAGTCAATTCGGACAAGGGGAATTCAACGCCGTTGAGCGCATTTCCATATCTTGTTTAGTTTTTGAGATATAGCCTCCGGAGAAGTGAAATTTTTCGAATTTTTCAGTTTTTCTAAATGTGTACAAAAACTAAAATTAAAAAATAAATATCCAAAAAGTGATATTTATCTGATATATATCCTATATATCAGATATTTTGATATTTATTATAAATATCATGATATTTACGAACCCTGCTTGTGACACATCTAATATTTCTGTCAAAAATATTAGAAAGTAAATTTATTTATCGTTTGTAATACTGGAGATATTAATGTAGTAGATATTTTAAAATTTCACACTAGTCTATTTTATAGAAAATAGAATGATGTTAAGTATGTAGAAAATGAAGAAATTTACCTATCTCTTGAGCTGTTAGAAGAAGAACGACGTTTCTTCTTTGCGACACGTTTCTTCTGTACAAAATTAAACCAAATAAATTAATATCAATCTTGAAATCCATCCCATTATTATATACTTTAATAATAACACAAACAAAAATGCAAATGTCAAATATAATATTTATAAAAACTCCCAATAGGGATAGAATTTATTTATTATAAGAATCAAAACAAGCAGAAAATATTTGAGAGCAAACTAACCCACCCCCAAATACTTTCTCCTTAACAAACTCTAGTAGAATCTACCCCATTTCGGGGGTGGTAACTCAACAGCTGGTTATGTTAATCAAAACGCATGAGACTGATGGTAAACCACACAACATATGATGAGCATGCAAGTAAGTTACGTATGATGTGCTAGACAGACGTTCGTGGCAGGGGGTACTTACTCTCGGCGAAGGGGCCCAACGGGCCTGTCCTAGTAACGAGCGCAAGGTTAAACAGAATCATATTTACTTCCAATCATTTCTCCGTTAGGCAGTACACTCATGCAATCAAATAAATTAATTATAAGTTGCAATGAAGCTTAGAAATATTTGTATGTTCTACGGAACTTAATTCCAATTACAGTAGCTGACAGCGGAATGCGAACCACGAAAGGCATAATCGCTTTTTTTGGATATAAGTTGATATCAGTGAAATTTTAGACGGTTGTCTAAAGGTCTTAAGATTTGAAAGAAAAAACATATCCAATAGTTAAGGCATTTCTTCATTTGTCCAAAATTCTAAGAAAACCGGCTCTGCTATTGCAGATCTGTGTGCACGACAAATTTTCATCGCTGAAATAATTTTTTACACCCCTATCAGAAAGAATTATTTTTCCATAATTGAGAGGCGGAAATAGTACTTTTCGTAACACAAGCACAAGAAACCCGTTCTTATTCCCTAATATTAGAGAGAGAAACACTGCTTTTCTCCCCTAGGGAGAGAAACATTATGTTTTTCTCCCTAGCTGAATGTTTCTCTCCCTAGGTAGCATGTTTCTCTCCCTAGAGACTACGATTATTAGCTGTTTGCGGTGTTTCCTAGGTAATTAGTTACGCAACCCATATTTGACATTTGTCCCGATAAGACAGTAATTTTTGTGCACTTGTTACGAAAAGTATAATATGCTTCACGGGAGGGCGCGATTATCCCTTGTGTGAAGTTGGCAAACCTTAACTTCAACTCGAGCCTTCGGCCCTCGCTTACGTCTCGGTTTGCCAACTTCACACGCGGGAATAATCGCTTGTTTCGCTCCCTTGATGCATAACATACTATTTTATACAACCATGACAAAAAGAGCACTTTTGTGCATATGTTCGACAAAATGTTTCATTTTCTTACTTTGATATACAAATAATTATGCAGCTGGACTTGGTTTAGAATTGAACTCAGGATATCTAACTCTTTTTTTACAATTAAATGATTTAAAAAATTTGGCAACATAATTTCATTATCTACTAATTTTTTATTGAAATATACGCAAATATGTATTTAATTTATAATCTAAGCTCCATCTAAAAATAAGTAAAATTAACGTAAAAAACCGTAAACGCAACATAAATGCGCTACGACGCGAAGAGCAAAACATGAACTTAAAATAAAAAAATAAATGAATCACCAAAATAATAGCAAATATAAATTTAATCAAAAAAACGAATAATAAACTTAAAATTGATTCTTGCAGTAATAAGGAGAGTTTGACCAAAGAATCACAAATAAATTCCACAAACCTCTTTCTTCTTTTTGCGTTTCTTTCTCTTCTCGTCTTCACTGCTGGAGTCGCTGCTGTCGTCTGACGACGACGACGAATCGTCACTCTCTGACGACGACTTTCGTCGACGACGTTTATTCTTCTTCTTGTCCTTAGACTTCCCGGATCTATTGAAAGATAAGTGACATTTTAATCAATTGATCAACAGTCGTAAAGTTCCGTTGAGCACATCGATTAAATTTTGACTTTTGATACTTTTAATTCTATCGGAACTGTGCACTCTTGACCAATCAGTGAGCAGGAAATAGTGACGTCATGGGGGTGAAACATTCAATATTATTTTATACATTTGTGAATTGAAACACGAAATTGTGTTGTACATATATTATTCCTTTTTATTATTATTTGTTATTCTGCACAACAGAAACTTAATTTCAATTACAGTAGTTTATAGTGGAATCTGAACAATCGTATTTTTTATATAAATTGAAGTCCGTGAGATTTGAATGCGAGATCCAAATCATTCTAACAATTATATTTTTCCTACATCATCTACATTCATACTTTCTTTCAAACAAGCACGTTTATTCTTACCAATCAGAATCTTTTGTTTACGTAACAAACCATCCATTTATTTGTAGGTTATTCACGGTATCTGTCACCCTCAACTGACAAACTGCCACTCTTCTAACTACTTTGACTTCATACACATTCATAATTCGTTTCATACAAGTTTGTGTCAATTTTCCTTCACGCAAAATTTCACCTTCAATTTCACCAGTCTTTCATACGACATACGTTTTATCTTCATTTCACACAGCTTCGTTTATTCCTCTCACTTGGAACCATTTATTTTCGCAACAACCCTTCAATCATAACCAACAATTTTTTCTTAGGAATCCTAGGTCGTCTACGCAATCCTTCACCTAACTTTCATATTCTACTTACATTTCATACTGCCTCATTTATTCCTCTCATTCGGAACCATTCGTCCATGCAATAAACCTTCAATCATATCCATCCATTTATTCTTAGAGATCCTAGGACGCATACACAATCTTTCACCCTTAATCTTACCTAATTTTCATGTTCTACCTAAATTTGATATAGCCTCATTTATTCCTCTCACTCGGAACTATTCGTCCATGCAATAAACCTTCAATCATATCCATCCATTTATTCTTAGAGATCCTAGGTCGTCTACGCAATCTTTCACCCTCAATTTCACCTATCTTTCATGTTCTACCTACATTTGATACAGCCTCATTTATTCCTCTCACTCGGAACCATTCGTTATCACAACAAACCTTCAATCATATCCATCCATTTATTCCTAGGAATCCTACATCGTTCATGCAATATCTCATCCTCAATTTCACCTAACTTTTATATTCTACCTACATTTCATACTGCCTCATTTATTCCTCTCTCTCGGAACCATTCGTTCCCACAACAAACCTTCAATCATATCCATCCATTTATTCCTAGGGATACTATATCCTCCACGCAATCTCTCATCCTCAATTTCACCAATCTTTCATTCAACATACATTTTATCTTTTTTATCCCTCACTCGAAACCATTTGTTCACGTAACAAACATCCCTTACACTCTTCTAACAACATTGTTTTCAATCTCACACTCATTATACACCAAGTAACTAACTAGATAATTAAATTAAATTAAGTACGCGAACAGACTGAAATAGTATATGCAAGAAGAAAATATATTGTTCCCCATAAACCTAATATTTTTTTCGTAACACATGCACAAGAAACACGTTCTTATTCCCTAATTTTAGAAAGAGAAACACTACTTTTCACCCCTAGGGAGAGAAACATTATGTTTCTGTCACTAGGTAGCATGTTTCTCTCCCTGAAGAGATGTTTCTCTCACTAGAGACTACGATTATTAGCTGTTTGCAGCGTTTCCTAGGTAACTAGTTACGCAACCCATATTTGACATTTGTCCCGGATAAGACAGTAATTTTTGTGCACTTGTTACGAAAAGTATAATATGCTTCACGGGAGGGTGCGATTATCCCTTGTGTGAAGTTGACAAACCTCGACTTCAACCCTCGCTTACGTTTCGGTTTGCCAACTTCACACGCGGGAATAATCGCTTGTTTCCCTCCCTTAATGCATAACATACTATATAGTGATTTTAAAGCATTTACATATTATAAATTATTCGTTTCATACAAGTTTGGGCTAAACTTGACTTGGGGGCCAAACCTGAAGTTGGCTGCAGAACAAGCTGCTTCTGGCTTGAATTCAGGAATACCAACTTAACGTCAAAAGCCGGGCAATTTGAAATGCGAAGTATATTTATCATAAAAATGCGTTCTGTACTAGGTTTGGCATGGTTAGGGGTGTTTTTTACTTCCTTGTACGAAGTAAAGTCATGCCGTCTGTACGTACGTATGTATCTCGCATAACTCAAGAACGGTAAGCCGTAGAAAATTGAAACTTTATATTTAGGACTGTTATAACATCTAGTTGTGCACCTCCCTTTTTGGTCATTATACAACTACCGGAAGTGGTACTTTACTTGAAGCCTATAATAGATTTTCATGAAAAACTATATTCAAATATAATTTAAAACTTTCCAAATTTGGTATATAAGATTACTATATCAATGGAAATAATATAATAGATTTTGGTTAAAATAGACTAACCGGAAGTGGCACATTACATGAAGCTGCTAACAGTTTTCCTTGAAAAAAATGGTATTATTTTAATTTTAGAAATGAATGCTGCAAATAAAAGTTTTAGAGAATTAAATTCTGCGTCTAGCACATTAAGAATTTTTAAATTAGCATTTTGCATAAGCGAGATATCTAAATTTAAATATTATATATTTTGTGTTTATTTTTTAAATTAAGTTTGCTATGGATTAGAACAAAAAATAAATAATAAAAGATTTTATATCAAATATGTGCAATTAAAAAAAATCTATAGTTTAATATGCGTACAAGGAAGTCATGTGGTGTCCACATCAGATTTTTTTACTAACGAAACACAAATTTTTGTCATATGACTTTGACTGAACGTACAGTAATGATGATAATTTTAAAGTTAAATTTTGTTTGTAATAAAATTCGCATTTCAAGTATATTTATCATTAAAATGCGTTCTGTACTAGGTTTGGCATGGTTAGGGGTGTTTTTTTTTTAATTGGTACTCCTGAATTCAAGCCAGAAACAGCTTGTTCTGCAGCCAACTTCAGGTTTGGCCCTCAACTCAAGTTTTACCCAAGTTTGTGTCAATTTTCCTTCACGCAACAAACCTTCATCCCATATCCATCCCATTTATTCCTAGGAATACATACGCAAGAAGTAAATATATTGTTCCCCATATACCTAATATTTTATAGTGATTATTATATTATAAATTATTCTGAATAATAATATTGAATGTTTGTGTAATAAACAAATAGACGTCACTATTAAAAAATCCGCATATATATATAT
Source organism: Pterostichus niger (assembly GCA_947425015.1). Taxonomy (NCBI): domain Eukaryota; kingdom Metazoa; phylum Arthropoda; class Insecta; order Coleoptera; family Carabidae; genus Pterostichus; species Pterostichus niger. The sequence continues at coordinate 6,218,288 of OX380350.1, forward strand.
CTTAGTGCTTGAATGAACAAAACTGATGGAAAACCAAACGACATCAATTGTTAACGCACCTTAATTCTTCAGAGACGTACATTTAAGTACAGTAAAGCTAAAGGTAACACACGCAGTTTTAACAAATCACAAAGTATTGTTAAGCATTAGTGACAAGCAAGGCATTACCTGAGAAGCCCTCAATTTTTGGGAACAACTTTGAAAAAATACACACAAATATTAAAATATATTTGGGTGACCATTTATAACATCAAAATTTTAAGTGAAATTCTACAGTTTGCAGTTTACTTTTTTACCGTTACTTCATTTCTCTTAAAGATACTTTCATTAATTCTTCATTCCAATTATATTAGCTTATAGTCGACATAAGTTGAAGTCAGTGAGATTTCAGACAAAATTATCAGTAAAAGAAACTCTGTAAGATTAAATTTTGCCACAGACTGTAGTCTAAATAAATAAAAAAATATCTACAAACTATCTACAGATTTTAGAAATGAAAACTGAAATGAAACACCGAGGAAAGAAATCAGAAAAACGTAAAAACATGTACTGTCAGATCACATAAAATGAACAGGAATTAAATGATTTTTTTGTTCATACCTCTCTTTCTTGTGCTTTTTGCCTTTTTTCTTTTTCTTCGGTTCTTCACTGGATGAACTGGAAAATAGATTTGATAAAATACTAGAAATACTACACAAGTAGGACACTCTCAATAAAAAATACAATTATTTATTTATTATCAAAAATGGTTGTTTATTTGCAGCTATTAAACATTTCTAAATTATTTTAGAGAATAGAATTTTTAGTTCGTCAACTCTCAAAGAAACGAGTTAAATATTTGATACGAGGTCTCCTTGAAAATAACTCAGAAACTAGAAGAGATATGATATTGTAGATTTCAAAATTTTACATAGAAAATTTTTGGTTTTTCCCTTTCAAAATAATTTGAAAGCTAGAAGAGATATGTAATTGCAGATTACAAAAATTGATTCTACGGAAAATTGTACATCGATATGAAAAACAAATCCCATTTTCTATGTGAAGTAACAATAATACTAAATAATGTTTTAAAACTTGTTAAATAATATATTTTAGTTGTGCAAAATAACTCAAAATCTAGAAGAAATATGCAATTGTAGATCTCAAATAGTTATTATTGAATCTAGATTGCGAAATGTTACTTTTGCATTCGAGAATGCAAAAGCATTTCGCAATCGAGTATCAAACAACGTTTTTTCGAAAACTATGTCCCAAAATTAGTAATAATGTAATGAGAAAATTTTGACGTTTAGGATTAATTAATGTGGCATCTAATGTCTCCATGACAACAATGTATGTAATATAATTGCTATCAAATCTGGTATTCTCTGACCAGCAATTGACAGCTGGTTGGCAATAGAAACCAAACAAACGTTTTAATTTTGTTCTGCGATTTATTGGGATTCGCATTGCATTTCTCAAGAAACTATTCCAGTACACCAGTTAGCTTCCTCAAGCGGGATAAATATGAATAATTGCTCAATTGGAACATTAAATATAAATTTTGTTAAAGAATAGAAGTATTGTTTCTAAGCAAAAAAATAAAGTGACAAATTTTATTAAATTGTCTTTGCCTTTCTTCTATAAAAAAATTGCAGGATACAAAAAACTTTTGCATCCTGCATGCAAAAGTCTTTTGCGTTCTGTAGACAAAAAATACTCATTTCGCGTGATGATAGTTGTCATGTAAATTTTAACTTTATATGACAGTTTTCGAAAAAAACGATTCTACGTAAAACTGTACATAGATATGGAAAAAAAATCCGATTTTACTATGAGTAGAAATTATCATTTTAAAACAAAGAACTTATTTGACCTCTCATTGGTTAACAAAACGTCAAAATGAAAAAAAAATCAATTGTTAATAATCTTATGAATGTGGATCCTACATCAATATCCAAACAAATATAGCATTTTTCTCTAAAATAATTTAGTCACTCTCTTTGTCACTCTCACCCTCTCTCTCTCTCTCATCACTTACTCATCTTTCTTGCGTTTCTTTTTCTTCTTCTCGGGTTCAGGGCTGGGTGTATGCACCAGCTCGTATCTCTTGGCTTCTTGGAGTTCTCTCTGGCGCTCGACGTCGCGGTCTTTGAGAGCTGCAGCTCTGGCTTGTTGTTCCTTGGCTTCACGTGCAGGATCGAAGCTGCTGCCATCTACGAAGTATTCGGAGATACCGAAGGCTTCGCGGAGCTTGGCGTTCTTCTCCTGCTGGGCCTCTGCCACCTGGTGCGTCTCGGTCACACTGCAAAAGGCGAGAAAAAGAGAAATGTAATTTAGAAGACCTGTAGGACTTTAATCCATTCGGATTGAATTTTGTCAGCGAGGTTTGAATAAGACCAATTTATTTATTTATTTATTTATTTGTTACTCTGTACAACAGGATCTGAATCCCAATTACAGTACAGGGTCCGCAATCACCGAGCCGTAGTGTAGTAGTTTATACAGGGTGTTTCAGGACTAGTGTAACAAACTTTAACAGCTTATTCCTGAGGTTATTTTGAGCAAAAAATGTCATATAAACATAGGTCCTATTCCTTCTAGTTACCAAAATACAAGAGGTTGAAGTTCTATAAATAACACGACATTTTCAAATTTTTGTAATCAAGATACTTTCGGAAAACAAGAATTTTATTGAAAAGTCATACCTTATTTGTCTTAATTAAAAATTGTTGTACTTTTGATTGTATTATTGTTTCATAATGGATGGTTATAGTACTGCTGAATATGCAGATATGATTTTTATTTATGGATTATGTAATGGTAATGCCCGTTATGCGTCCAGAGAATACCAAGACAGATATCCAAATAGAAGTCAACTTTCCCATCCCCTATTTGCGCGCATTTTTGTTTTCCACAAGTATCTTGATTACAAAAATTTGAACATGTCGTGTTATTTATAGAACTTCAACCTCTTGTATCTTGGTAACTAGAAGGAATAGGACCTATGTTCATATGACATTTTTGGCTCAAAATGACCTCAGGAATAAGCTGTTAAAGTATGTTACACTAGTCCTGAAACACCCTGTATAATTTTTAGCTTGAGTGAGATTCGAACTCGGGATCTCCGGATTCGAATTCCATATTGTTATACACACCACCGTCCTGACGGAAAGCAATATTAATTTTCATGGCTCCGAGGTATCAATTCAGCCTATGGATTTGAGAACTCGGATTCGATTCCCACAGCCGAGAAATAATTAAATCTACCTCTAACATATTTGGGGGCCGTAGTTTTAACTCTCAAAATGGGGTAGGTGGCTCAGTGGTATCGAGCTGGCCTGTCGATCTTGAGAATCCTGGTTTGATCCCCACAGCCGACAAACAATTTTCACCAAATTAAACCTACCCATGTGGCTCCCCTCCACTAACATCTTTGGAGGCCGTGATTTGACGGCTGGTAACCGCACTTCACGCGAAAAAATATATTACTTACCGAGATCTGCTTAAGCAGAGTGCCACATCCAGTAACGGGTAAAAGGCGTGATGATATATTTATTTAATTATATCAATTTCCGAGATCTGCTACGACAGAGTGCTACACCTAGTAATGGGTTTATTTATTTATTTATGCTACTCTATATAACAGGAATTTAATTCCAATTCCAGTATAGGGTCTGGACTCACCAAGCCGCAGTTTGTATGTCTTTAGCTTGAATGGGATTCAAACTCGAAACCTTCGGATTCAAATGCCGTAAAGTTAACTACATCACTGTACCCATTTTAAGTCTTTACTATGATCTGCAATTGCAGAGTACCAGTAAGTGGCGTGAAGATATATTTATTTTAATTTAACAAAAGAAAAATTTGGTGGAAGTGCTCAACGATATATTTTCCACTGTCAAATGTATCTAATTAATTATTTTAGAAAAAAATATTGCAAATCTAAATTTATGTACTTTTTTTGAAGATTTTGTTCCTAAAATAATTGACAGCAGAAACTGTGCGACACCAGCTGTTCAAGATACTTAATTTAATTACAATATATAGTACTTTCAACTAAAAAACAAATAGAATATTACTAACTTGATATATGTTTCCTGTCCCATATTAAATCAGAATAAAACTGCACTACACATCTACTAACTAACAACTAACTGAAGAAAAACAGCTGTCGGCTAGCCACGCTCAAAGCTTCGTGAATACCGTGCCCTACTAGTAAGTGTGACGTCATACACCCCTACTTTACACACACACATACACACACAGAGAGGTGGACATGCTAGGTTGAAATAATCGATAACTTTGTTAGTCTCTGCAATTCTTTTGTATTTGTAAATAATCATTTGATTTGTCCTGCATTAGCTGTCGACTACTAGTAATTTATTCATAGATTTAAGTAGCTTTCATGGTAAGAAATAAGTGGATTTATTTGAAAACGATTGCAGAGTAATTATTGACTTATTTAATATTTTCTTTCTATGGGTTTTCAATTTGATTGAGAATTCACCACACGTCACTGTCAACCAATAGGATCACGAATTTGTTTGAAAATAAACCAATGAAATGTACATTTCGTCGGCAATTCATCGCTGGTGCAATTGATAACGGAAATACCACTGTTAATAATATCCTTGGTTACGAATAAAATAAATGATATTTTCAATATTTTCATAAACGTCAATTTTGAATATTAAATGTACACTGAAAAAATGTAGAATTTTCATCACTGTAATACCTAATTAATAATGTGCAAATAAATACCTAACTATTCTTGTTAATTTACTCTTGTTTGGTAAATTCTCAAGCCGAATACAACTCGTAGTATGAAAATTGACAGATAATATTTTGACATAAATATACATTCGTTGTTATGGAAATAGGAAACACAACTCGTGCTTCGCACTCGTTATGTTTCCATTTCCATAATAACTCATAATTTATGTCAAAATATTTTCAGCAATTTTCATACTACTTGTTATATTATATATGAAAATACAGTCATTAAAACGAACTGACAGTCACGTGATCTGTCAAACTCCTCTATGTCAAATTACTTTAACTTCTAGGAAAGCAAGTTTGGTGTCGAAGTTCATGAGCGTGTGAATTATGATTTTTTAATTTATATTTTCACCAATTTAAATCTACCCCTGTGGCTCCCCCTCCACTAATATCTTTACGGGCCGTGATTTGACGGCTGGTAACCACACTTCGCGCGAAGAAATATATCACTTACCGAGATCTGCTTAGACAGAGTGCCACATCCAGTAATGGGTAAAAAACGTGACGATATGTTTATTTTATTTTTATTTATGTTATGGGGTAGGTGGCTCAGTGGTATCGAGTCAACCTGTGAATTTGAGAACCCGGGTTCGATTTCCACAGCTGACAAACAATTTTCATCAAATTAAATCTACCCCTGTGGCCCCCCTCCACTAATATCTTTAGGGACCGTGATTTGACGGCTGTAACCGCACTTCGCGCGAAGAAATATATCACTTACCGATATCTGCTTAGGCAGAGTGCCACACCCAATAATTGGTAAAAAGCGTGATGATATATTTATTTATAATTTATATTAAATAAAGAAAAGGCTTCAGAATCCAATGTTTTTATGAAATATTTATTTGTGGACGTTTCGAGCAAAAATATTAGCTCATCATCAGCACCTTTAAAAAACGTAAAAATATAAAACAATATTTTTAAAATGTCTTTATTTAATATATTATATAATTTTTTTTTTTTTATTTTTTGAATTCTTTTCATAATATATACATATTATAAAATTTTTAATTTTAGTATTAGTAGTAGTAGAAATATATCACCTACCGAGATCTGCTAGCGCAGAGTACCACACCCGGTAATGGGTAAAAGGCGTGATGATATATTTATTTTTTTATTTTATTTATTTAAATATAATCCACAGGGATAAATAAAATATATTCTGACACCTTTTACCCATTACTGGGTGTGGCGCTATGTCGTAGTATATCTTGATAAGTTACATATTTCTTCCCAAAAAGTGCGATTACCAACCGTCAAATCAAGCCCCCTAAAGTTGTTAGTAAAGGGAGAACCTCAAGGGTAGTTTTAATGCGGTGAAAATTGTTTGTCGTCTGTGGGAATCGAATCTGGGTTTTAAAATCCACAGGCTGACTCGATACCACTGAGCCACCTACTCCATATTTGTGCAACTAATAATTAAACCAATACTTTTTTTAGCCGTCGTACATTTATTAAATGAGTGAGAAACAAAAAACGTGTTGCACACATTTGTTTTTATTATTAATGTTAGATTGCTTTTCCGAAGATAAAAATTATGTTGACAAAAGTCAACATTTAGATAACACGTTCTTAAATTTTGAATGACCCCTAAAGAGATAAATAAAAATTGTGAAAAAAGTAAAATTATATTAATGAGAATGTAATATTTACTTTCTCTACGATCGTGCATAAAGCAAATTAGCAAAGCAAATATAAGGTGTCAGGATATATTTTATTTATCCCTGTGGATTATATTTAAATACTAAAATATTTTTTTTTATAATATATATTTAAAAAAGGATTCAATTATATAATATATTAAATAAATAACAAAAAAATTTCACCAATTTAAAAAATCTACCCCTGTGGCTCCTCCACCACTAATATCTTTGGAGGCCGTGATTTGACGGCTGGTAACCGCACTTCACGCGAAAAAATATATCACTTACCGAGATCTGCTTAGGCAGAGTGCCACACCCAGTGATGGGTAAAAGGCGTGATGATATATTTATTTATTTTATTTTATTTTATTTTACAAAATATTGTTTTATATTTTTACGTTTTTTAATGCATTTTCAGTGCAAAAAGTGTTCACTTGTTCTGTAGTATTTACTTATATTCACGAATTTTAAAATAGTTGAAAAATGTGTCACTTTTTACACGTTTTTTCGTTAATAAAAGACGACGTGCATAATCAAAATGAAAAAAAAATATATATATTAGTCATAACTTCGAGGTATTATATTATATTTAAAAAATATATTCACCCTCCACTAAAACCTGAGGGTGATTCGAGATCAAGTAACCCAATTTTATTATATAGTATTCTACTAAAAAAAACTTATTCCTACCTAACAACACTTCTCAACGTTTTTGCACTCTGAGGTGTTTGAGCAGTTTGTGCACCCTCCCTAATCCGATTTGGGTGATTTACCGGGTTGCCAAACACTCTAATACAGTGACAGTGGCAGCAACATTGCGGGGGCGGTGCTCTACGAGGAGCCCGGTCTCCGAGAGCTTGACAAAGGGCCCCTCGCCATAATCTCTCAAATAGAGCTCTGTCAGATGGGTAGCGAGTATTGCGGGGCCCTGCGCACATCATGATGAATGCTGGGTGATGTTTATAATCGTAGAGAGCAGGAATAGTTAGTTAGAAATGTACACATCATGGTTAAAGTTGAAAGTTGTTTTTACTGTCTTTTTGTAAATGTTTTTCGATACATAATAATTAAAGATGTTTAGTATAAATAATATTACTGTATCGGACTGTCAACTGTTCTAATATTGTTTAATTATTATGTATAAGTATTTCAAAAATAAGCGCCACAATTTTTTATGATGTACATATTGATTTTCTTAGTTAAATAATTTAATGTTTTGCTTGGAAATATTGTAAATTTAAAGTAGCAATTTTAAGTATATATAGTTCAAAATTAGTTAAATATTATTATTAAATATACACTTTTAATTTAAGCACATAAATCTATAAAAATATGTTATTATCGGAAGCAAAGGATTTTCTACAAACACTTCTTAAAATCACTGGTTAACATCGTCGAATGAAACCACTCGTCACTATCAAAATGGAAGACTTTATAACTTTTCACCCTTCACACTAAATTCTACTTCTTAAATATATGGAAGACATCGTGATTTTGCGGTATTTACCCACCGGATTACCACATCTTAGCTTTTCGTCTCATCGTTTCATGTCCCGGGGACACGCGCGAAATTTGCCGGATGCCGGCAATTGACGGTTCGCTTGCCGACATCGGGAAACAACGTCGGTGAAATGGTCGCAGATGAGATGATGGAGCTATGGAAGCTGTTTTGGGGACATGCGCGAGACTGGAGGGGAGAAGGGGGTATATTGAGAGGGTGGAACGTACGGGGATTGTGTTTTGTTTTCCAATGGAGGATCCGTGGAAATGAAGTGGAAAATTTTTAACTGTTTTTAAATTTATGCAGCATTTTCATATTTTTAGAGTTGCTTGTGATGTAATCGTTCTATCCACGAAGCCACGACTGCTCCATATATGTAATAAATAAATATACTACCAGACGTCAAATTACGACACCTACATATATAAATTAATTGGTAGCCATAAACAAAATATTTTATTTTATTTGTTACTTATTTCCAATTACAGTACAGAATTTGCCGGCTGATAGACTCGAACCCAGGACTACATGGGTGTCTAACACTGTATATATTTTCAAAAGAACTTGACATATTTAACAAACGTCTCGAAATTATTATTAATTTTCGATGTACAATTGCTCAAAATTAATTTCATTCTTTTTAATATCAATACTACTTTTCATATTAGAGTCCAAAATTCAATACCTGCTGCCTTTATTGATAGAAAGTGTCGCTTTAACTTTACTGCAAGTAATGTAAAGTAATTATTTTAGGGAATAAATTATTAGCGCATACCAATTATATCATATATATAATAATTATGGGGTAGGTGGCTCAGTGGTATCAAGTCGGCCTGTGGATCTTGAGAACCCTGGTTCGATCCCCACAGCCGACAAACAATTTTCACCAATTTAAATCTACCCCTGTGGCTCTTTGGGGACCGCGATTTGACGCCTGGTAACCGCACTTCACGCGAAGAAATATATCACTTACCGAGATCTGCTTACAGCAGAGTGCCACACCCAGTAATGGGTAAAAGGCGTGACCCATTACTAGGTAGGACATTCTGCCGAAGCAGATCTCAATAAGTGATATACTTATGCAGGTGAAATCCGCTTACAAACTGTTAAATCATTGCCTTCAAAGGCAAATTTTAAATCTTCTAAAAATCATTATATTTTATAATTTAAGAAAAATTTACAATAGAAAATATATAAAAAGCTTTTAAAGTATTTTAATTAGTAAATAAAAAATAAATCAATACGTAACCTAAAAGAATATTGCATTTAAACTTTTAAAATATTTCCGAAGTACTAGAGAAACCTGTCACAATAAACCTCGATATATTTTCAAAAGTAATCTTAGCGGTGTTAAAGCGGATATGAAGCAGGATGAGCTTGGCGCAATGATTGCAGCTTCAGCAGGAAAGCAGGCCGTACTTTCCTGCAAAATCGATGCCGTGCTCGACGCTTTCATCCCCCTGCCCCTGCTAAACACGCCACCAAACGCACGGAAATCTATACTGGGTCGCATACAGCCAAAATGACAATGCGGAAATGATGACAATATTTTCAAACTATTTTTATACAGGTTCCATTATTAGCAATATGTTCAATAATAAATGTATATCTGTTCATTTAATTTCAACACTAATTAGCATAAAAATTTAGAAATAAAATGAATCATAATATTGTTTTACACGTGTAGTAATTATTAAAAAAAATTGTTGAATTTACAAAACGATAATACTTAGTAAATATCGAAAATTCATAACAAATTATTACTTTTATGAGTATTTAACGATAAAATTTCCATAAAAACAAATATATAGCACAATTTATTGCTATTTACGTAAATTAACAAATAATAGATGACAAACAAATTGCAATAACATAATATAGAGCGTATTATCAATTAAAATAATATTTGTATCTATATCTAGTCGTCTATGCATCTGTCATAGCCTACTGCGATACTAAAACCCAAATAAAACTCATTCCAAGGCTTACTACCATTCCAGATCTCACTTTTTAATAATACGCTCCATACAGCGACATCTCGTTATAAGTAAGTGTAAAAATAACTTACGCTACTCTGCCCCATTCGTCCTTGGGTAAATCAATCTTCCCATCGTGGCCCATCAACATCTTGCGGTAGTTTTCTACTTTAGTTTCAATTGCATCCTTGTTGTATCTATAACCAACAAATTTTCGTTAGTACTTTGACAGTTTAGGGATGAAATTATTTATGTACGTACCCTTTCTCTTCCAAAATCTCCTCTAATTCCACACATTTTAGTTCAATTTTGCGTTTACGCTCATGATCTAAGATTTCTTTATTTGGTTGACGATTTGACGCAGCGTCTAACTTTGACAGTTCTTCTTCAGTCCTGTAGCTTAATTTGTCTTTGTTGTGGGACCTCACAAGCGCCCAGTTTCTTTGAACATGGCCATTTGTGCCCGATCCTCTTGGAGTTTGAAGACCAATGCCATTATACATCTGGAAGTAAAGATTTCGATGTTACTTACAAAAGGGTTAGGATTTGTTAGTAGATGATTAAAACTATTTTTAATGATATAATACTGTCGAAATTACTAAATACTACTAATATAAGTAAATATAACTTAGTTTAATTCATCTTGAACCCGAGGAAAGATTCAAAATAATTTTTTTCTGGCTAAAACGTATGTATATCGTTGTTGGATAAAATTGTCGGTATTGATTTTACAAAACCTGGGTTTAAATGAACTACTACTTACTTTTAAATGACTATAGCTATATTAAATACATGAAAGAAGTAGTATGTTGCATATAAACACCAGCAAACACTTCTATATGACCCACTGATTTAATAAACTTCAAACATACACTTGTCAGCCATTTTTCTTCGCCTAAGTGTATTTAGTTCTACAATATTTTGCTGGTGGCAGCATTGGAGGAAAATTTCACAAATAAATTGCAAATTTTTGCATAATCAATATATTTTTATTATAAACAAATGTACAACTATTTTACAATTTTATTAAGTTCGTGATGAAGTATTCAAAGACAATGTAGTATTATTTTGACTTTGCGTTCCACGGCGCTTAAACTGAAAACAAAATGGTTGATTTATTGCCCAAAACACAACTATAAAATAACCTACTCTAACTCGGTGTAAAAAGTCTAAAGAATGTGGTAAAAGAGGACGAATAGTATTTATTTCCATAATAGTTAAGTTATTCATAGCAGCTACGGTAGATCCTTCTCTAATAAGAGCATCTACTGATGTTCTAATCTTCGCCATTCTTAAATCCCAAATATCTTTAACCAAAGTTTTAACCTCATTAAAGTCATTGAAATCATCCGCTGCATGAGTTAACAACACTTTTGCTATAACCATATAATGATCAGACTGCATTTTAGTGAAACCTCTGCAAAAAAAACATTTTACAACCACCTGTTGTTTACATCTCAAATAAACTTACTTTGATATTTTTTCTGCTTCTAATTGTTCTCGTAAAGAATGTATAGACATCCAATCAGGTGGGAGTATAGTACATTTTGCTTGTTGTTTTAAATTTACGGCAAACCATAATGGTACATCAGAGGCTAAACCACTTTTAATTGGTCCTATATCACCTGCCACAAAATGTATTATACCACAAGTAAAGTTTGGTACGATTTGTACCAAAGATTTTTCCCCTAAAAACTCTATTTCTTCTGGTTCTAACATTGTGAAGTATTACACTTTTCTATGTGTTATCTGTCACTAGTGTTGACAATTATTTTGCCGCTAATTTTGACAGCTGGAGGACAGAACCGTACACATAAATAAGTCAGGGCCCGTACTAGAAATAATTTCGCGGGAAACGATCACTCACGTGATCACAATGAAGTTTGTCAAATAAGGAATGGAGTGAAATGAGCTGCTTGTTCGCCAACTGTCAAATACTTTAATAAAATGTGCAAGAATAAATCAATAATTATTTATTTATAGAGTCTGTGGATTTGAGAACCCGGGCTCGATTCCTATAGCTGTGGATTCTCCTCTACTAACATCTATGAGGGTCGTGATTTTACGGCTGGTAACCGCATTTCATAATACAGAATATTGCCACACCCAGTAATGGGTTAAAGGTGTGATGATATATTTATTTATTTAAACTAATTCTATAACTACGAGTTTGTTATAAATTTAACCTCAAATATTATAAATAAAGATCTACAAATCTTCAACAATAATTTGTTTTATAATCGGTACATAAATCGTATTAGAATATTTATCATAAAATGGATTTTTTTTGACAACAAAATGCCAATAACCTAATTCAACTCCAAACGCAATTGAGCTTAAAATATACCCAGCAATTAAAGCTCCAATTCCTGCATACAACTTTCGTAATGTCATCAATTCATTGATAGTTTCAGTTTCAATATTCATTTCACTAGTTAAAGTAGGTCGCATAACATCATTTAACCATTTTTTGACAAATCCACCTTCGATAACTCTTCGAATAAAAGTGTCAATCTTCGGTTTAATCGGTGAATTTTTCTGTAATCCTATTGATATTGGCATATTTATCACGCAGTTACTCATAATGTGTAGATTTCTATCAGTATCTTCAATATTTCGTTCATGTTTTTGTAGTTGAACCATTAATTCACGTTTTACTGAATGTGCTTTTAGAAAGTAAATGTTTTCGTAATATGCGAATTGTCCTTTAGCTACACGTTCAACTGCTAGGTCTGAATCGTTGACGTGTTCGAATCTTTCGCCGATCTTTTGGCTTGTAGGATCCAGGGAAGTTAGAAAAAATGGTTTAACTGTTTCGCTCCATCCACCACAAGCCAAATCGCTTTTGTATAACTGCTCCAAATCATCTATGGTTATTCTAACAAAAAATATTAAATTTAATCATTAAATTTATCCTTAACATACATAATATTCTATCATATCCACCCATTTATTCTTAAATTGTCTATACAACTTTTACCCTCAATTCCATCAATCTGTCATCTTCGACATTCGTTACATATAACCAAACCATCTTAATTGACATATACACATTCTTCTACCAACATTCCTCGCAAACTCACACTCATAATCCTGTTATTAATATGCACCAAATATTCGCAACTACTTTAGTTTCATTCATGTTTATAATTTCTGGGATGCAACCTCGTTTGATTCGCCATATGGTTCACATGCTCAACTAAAACACACTCACTTTTCTAACTACAATAATTCCTCGCATTCTCACTATCATAATTCTGCTATTAATATGCACCAAACATTCACAACTACTTTCAGTATATTTATTTTCATAAGTTAAATCATGCAAGCTCATTTCATTCGCTATACATTCCACATGTCCAAACATTAATTCCTCGCATTCTCACATTCATAATTCAGTTATTAATCTATACCAAACATTCTCAACTACTTTTAATCCATTTACATTCATAAGTTCTATCATGCAAGCTCATTTAATTCGCTGTACATTCCACATTTCCAAACTTTAATTCATCGCATTCTCACATTCATAATTCAGTTATTAATCTGTACCAAACATTCTCAACTACTTTTAATCCATTTACATTCATAAGTTCTTTCAAGCAAGCTCATTTCATTCGCTGTACATTCCATATGCCCAAACATTAATTCCTCCCATTCGCACACTCATAATTCAGTTTTTAATCTGTACCAAACATTCACAACTACTTTCAGTCTATTTACGTTCATACTTTCTTTCATGCAATCTCGTTTCATTCACTATATGTTCCACATACCCAACCAAAACACACTCACTTTTCGAACAACATTAATTCTTTGTATTCTCACACTTATAATTCTACTACTAATCTGCACCAAACATTCACAACCACTTTCAGTTCATTTACATTCATAATTTATTTCATGCAAACTGTTTCATTCCCTATACATTCTACATATCCAAACCATTTCAACTAAAACAACACCCACTTTTCTAACAACATTAATTCCTCGCATTCTCACACTCATAACCCTGCTATTAATCTGCGTCAAACATTCACAACTACTTTCAATCCATTTACATTCATAAGTTCTTTCAAGCAAGCTCATTTCATTCGCTGTACATTCCACATGTCCAAACATTAATTCCTCCCATTCGCACACTCATATTTCAGTGATTAATCTGCACCAAACCATAACCCTATTATTAATCTGCGTCTAACATTCACAACCAATTTCAGTCCATTCACATTAATTTTTATATTTTATATCCTTTAAATACTTACTTAGGCGCAGGATTAGCTAAAATAGATGTTAAACTAGCTTTATATGACACTACAACTAAAGTTGTATACAAGAAATACCATCCAACTAACATTCTTAAGCTCCAACCATCTGGTACTTTCGGCAGAGATATTAAAAGCAACATGCAATAAGTATACAAAAAAGTATTGAAATAATCTTCAAAAATATATAATCCAACTGGCCTTTCTTCAGTTTGTACTATTTGTATTTTTCTTTTATGTATTTGAAGATGTTTAAACGGTGAATTAAGTTTTTCTCGAAATATATTTGTTTCTGGATCAGCACTTAAAGTTTTGCTTTCAAATACAATACAGCTAGTTTCTTTAGACGATTCGTAGATATATCGATGCCAAACAGCAAGAAAGTGGAAAATAAATCCCAAAATAAATATTACCAATAATACTGTCATCCACATATATAACCTACAATTAATTATTGAGTCATTTGAGTTAGTTTAACATTATAATTATGAATATGGATTAAGTTTAAGGATGAATCTGATTAATAAATGTTCAGTGAATGTATATGAAATATACATTTATGAAACAGAGACCGCGGAACCTTTTTACTTCCTTGTACGAAGTAAAGGAAGTATTGTAATCGCGAAAATTTTCGGTTCTCAGATTTCAACGGAAATAGGAAATAGGAAATTAGGCAAATCCATTTTGACTAATTTCGTCATGCCGTCTGTACGTACGTACGTATCTCGCATAACTCAAAAACGGTAAGCCGTAGAAAATTGAAACTTTATATTTAGGACTGTTATAACATCTAGTTGTGCACCTCCCTTTTTGGTCATTATACTTACAACTACCGGAAGTGGTACTTTACTTGAAGTCTATAATAGATTTTCATGAAAAACTATATTCAAATATAATTTAAAACTTTCCAAATTTGGTATATACGACTACTATATCAATGGAAATAACATAATAGATTTTGGTTAAAATAGACTAACCGGAAGTGGCACATTACATGAAGCTGCTAACAGTTTTCCTTGAAAAAAATGGTATTATTTTAATTTTAGAAATGAATGCTGCAAATAAAAGTTTGAGAGAATTAAATTCTGCGTTTAGTACATTAAGAATTTTTAAATTAGCTTTTTGCATAAACGAGATATCTAAATTTAAATATTATATATTTATGATTTAAAAAAAATTAAGTTTGCTATGGATTAGAACAAAAAATAATAGATTTAATGTCAAATATGTGCAATTAAAAACATATCTATAGTTTAATACGTGTACAAGGAAGTCATGTGGTGTCCACATCAGATATTTTCGAAAGGGGTTGCGAAAATTTTTTGACCGGAGTAAAAATAGAACACAGATAAATTTAGGCAATTAAAATGAATAATTATTTAGATACATTATATTCATAATATAATTTGTTTTTGTCAATAAATGTAACAGTTTTATAAAGTTTTTACATCTGTATAAATTGAAAAAGACAATTTTACTCTACTACTCCGAAAATTGTCATTCGCTCTGCGGTTTTATTGATGAATATTTTCATCATCTTATTTAAATCAATGACCAATGTTTTAATTTTGTGTATATAAAGAAAAACTAAATGAAACAGTCGTTTTTGTAACATTGAAGTACGGTTCCAGGTCAAAATTCGACGAACCCCGCTGAATGACCTTTCGGCTGACGATTCTGAAGCTGGAATTGAATTCGTACTCGTATTTTAGTTAGGTATTTTATTTTATTTCCTGAACAGCGGTTGCAGCGCAACCCCCAAAAACAATCAGAGGTTGCAACTGCAACCCATGCAACCCCACTTCCGCGGCCACTTATATGAAGTATAAATATGGGGTAGGTGACTCAGTGGTATCGAGTCGGCCTGTGGATCTTGAGAACCGTGGTTCGATTCCCACAGCCGACAAACAATTTTCACCAATTTAAATCTACCCCTGTGACTCCTCCACCACTAATATCTTTGGGGGACGTGATTTTACGGCTGGTAACCGCACTTCACGTGAAAAAATATATCACTTACCGAAATCTGCTTAGGCAGAGTGTCACGCCCAGTAATGGGTAAAAGGCGTGATGGTATATTTATTTTTATTTATGTTTCACGGCTTCGTGCTACTCTATTTGAAGGGATATATGTAGTATGTTTATGGCACATATTTTAACCTCTTGTAGTACTTAATGTACTGATTATAAAAGCATTTATTTATTTATTTATGTTACGCTGTACAACAGGAACTTAATCCCAATTACAGTAGAGGGTCCGCACTCACCAAGCCGCAGTGTGGTAGTTTATATAATTTTTAGCTTGAGTGAGATTCTATGATATTGTGTAATGAATAAATGGACTATTGTAGTGTTTATAATTATAATTTAATTATTATTATATTAGAAATAACTTTGAAACTAGTGGTACTAAAAATGTTTACTTCATTCTCCCTTGGGAGAGAATAGACAATTTTCGACTAGTCCATGAGGGAAGAAAGGCTTACTTTCGGTTAAGATAAAAAATATAATTTTCTGTATGTTTTGAAGCCATAAGGTAAAATAGTTACTTTTCTCTCTAGGCAGAGAATAGCCAACTTTCGACTCGCCCATGAGGGAAGAAACGTTAACTTTCGGTTAAGATAAAATAGTTATTCTTGTATTAAGTGCGCAAAATGAGTGTTTTTTTGTTGCGCGTGAGAATGTTACTTTTAGTCGAGACAATAAAAGTCATTAGAACGCGCCAAAAAGAAGAAATACAAACAAATTTTTTTCTACAACTGTAAATAAAGAATAATACAATAATTATCGATTTATGTAAGTAAATTGAAGGAAAACAATCAACAATAATATTAATTTGATATTATTGATGTGTTGTAACTAATGACACTTGACAACAAATAATTTGGGAGCGTGCGCGAGATACTCATTTTGCGCACAAGAATACGAAACAGTGCGCAAAATATGCGTTGTCATGGTAATGTAAATGATGAAAAAATCACGTACTTCGCGTATTGATATTAGTGAAAAAAATTATCATTTTTTGACAGTTGTAGAAAAATAGCTATTTATGAAACGCATGTGAAATTTGCAAAACGAGGCGTTGCCGAGTTATGTAAACACATAAGTAAGGTAATAACCTTATTTCCTTACTAGTTTCATACAATATTTTTTCTACTTCCGTTCTACTAAATACGAAAGAGTGTTTTTGAAATTATGAAATTTTGCCATATTAATGACAGTTATAAATTCAAAAAATAAAAGAATAACACATCAGAATTCGTCTACCAAGATATCTTAATTTTTATGTGTTGCTATGTTACCTCATTATTTCACTAGTTAAATAATGCAGTTTATTACCCAACTCAAATAAGTGAAATAAAACGTCTATTTCCTAACGGAAGTAGAAAAACATATTTTTCTGTGCGTTATATTAAAATAACAATAAACAGAATAGTACAACTAGCTAAATGATACTTTTATTAATTGGTAATTAAAAGAAATAACCTTACTTGAAAGGTAATATAAGTGTCATCCACGAATTATCTGTTGAAGACTCAGGCGTTAAGAATGTTAAACATTCCGTATTATAAGGAATTGTTAAATCCATTAATTCTAAATGGTAAGGGGAATAATACAAATCTCCTAAAGCTATTTCAGCTTTAAATTTTACCATTTCTCCTGTAAAGTTCATATTTTTATAAATATTAGTTTGCAATATTTTTAAACGCAATTTTATGACAGAATGCTAAAGATAGATTTAATTTTTAATCTGTTATCTCATGAATAAATAAGATATGTTTACTAATTATTATTCGGGGTGAATATGGCAACACCCCGTAAAAATGTAAATATGCTAAGGGTAAATTTAAAATAGTTAAGGGATGATAAATATAGAATTTTTTAACATCATCTTTTGAATAAATTAAAATAACTTTAGTAATTATTATTAAGGGTGGTTTTTCTAATTTCCCTTGGAATTATATATATATTACCTAATAATCCTGAAAATTTTCCGTCTTGTTTTCTCCCCCATTTTTCAGTATCAGCATTTTCAGGCTCAAAAATACTTGTCTCAAAATTCATTTGTTCCGCTAAAGTTTGCAAAATCTACAATTTTAAACGTTTAAATCATTTAAATTTACTAAAAATTTATTTATTATAATTACCTCGATTTCTAAACCACTATAAATAATAGGACTCACATTTGACTTAGTATTATTTTCATCTGTAATCGTTTTTGCCATAGCTGGAATATGTTGGAAAGTTACTATTTTTAAAATTTGACTTTTCAAATCAGATGTTTTATCGCGAAACAAATCCACGCCTGTAATTAATATTAATAACTTTTTCGTAACACATGTGCAAGAAACACGTTCTTATTCCCTAATTTTAGAGAGAGAAACACTGCTTTTCTCCCCTAGGGAGAGAAACATAATGTTTCTGCACGAGTTGCGTACACTATTTTTTCTACAACCATAAACCATATTTTGATAAAAATAATAAAACAAATTTCAGTAATTGTAACATCTCTGAAATTTTGTATTAATTTAGAAACTTTAGAAAGATACCTGGTTTATTGTATCCATGACAACTGACAATGACAAACTAACTCAATTATTTTGTTGATAATGAGGAAAAATTTCTCCGTGCTTTCAATTTAAAAAATGTTTGATTCGAGTGGCGAACACGTATTAGATTCTATAGACATTATAGAAGAAGCAAATGCTGCAACATTAAATTTACTTTCATAAATATTAATAGAAAGTATACTGTATAGAGTTTATTTATATTAAATTACTTTTCTGCACTAGTGCAGAAATAATTAAATTTTTGCACTAGTACAAAAATCTGCTACTTTCATAATAAAAATAAGTTCAAAAACGCCTACTTTTTTTAATGGTTGTAGAAAAAGTATAATATGCTTCACGGGAGGGCGCGATTATCCCTTGTTTCCCTCCCTTGATGCGTAACATACTATTTTATGTAGTTTACACTGCAAATATGTCTTCTACTAAGATCTGCAATGTAGATCCGTATACTCAAAGCTAATTATTAGTTTGACTTGCCTAATCTAAATTGTCCTTTTCTCCAAGTATCTAATCTGTGTGGTATAAAAATACCCTTAATTGGACTTGGAAACGGGACTGTACTTAAATCAAACCATGGAACAGAAACTTTATTTGATTGGCTAGTACCTCTATATTCCCTAATAAATATAACATTAACAATTCGGGTCCATAAGTAATGCAAATTTTTATGGAAAATTCTTATGTCGTACAACAATACGAAATTTGCTCGAGTATTCAAAACTCGATATCTAAAAAAAATACTAATTTAAGACATAAATACTTATATTTATTTGATATGTAAGACACCTATCTCCAAATTGTAAAAATCTAGACACTTGTAAGCCATTTGCTAACAAGATAACATAAAATTTACATCCCTCTGTTTTTACGTCATTCAATATTTCTTGAGTTTCATTGTAGGGCGCTAATAGATCTTCAGAATCATCTACATTAATCTAAAATGTCATTTAAACTATTTATAAACTATATTACTATATAATTAAATAATTACCATGTAGTAAGAAGCGTGTATTTTAAACTTTTTAAACATTTTGTTTGAAAAAATGTTGCAATACATGTTGTCGCAAATAATTGCGAAACATTTTATATTTTTGATTTTAGGGTAGAGAACACCTATTAATACTTGCTCTAAATTAGAATGTTGGTCTGTTTCAGTAATTCTTTTCAATAGTTCTTTACTGAAAATTGATTGTAAGTAATAACAAAATTAAAGTTTTTAGTTAAGTTATACTTTTTCTCATTTTCAACAGTTTGTATCAAATGAAATAAAAATGAAATAAGCACAAGAACTAAAAGATACAAGTTCATGTCTTGAAATTTCAAGTTAAACTACTGAAAATTGAAATAACTATGTTTCAAGATTGACATACGGAAATGAGGTATAAATATTTAGTTTTTCTTTCATGTAAATGAGAAATTAATTATTAAATTTATAATTAACTGTCGGAATTGTAATGTACTCCCTTATTTATTACAAGGCGTGGTCGTAGGAGGGACTTGACATCCAATCAAATTGCAGTTTGAGACTTAAAGAAAACTTAGAACGATTAATCAGAGACGTCATTATATTGGCAATACTAGGGTGAAGGGAGTTGGGTGAAAAGTCTTAAGAGTGGGACAAGACGTCATAATTGCGTGACAAAGAAAGAGATACATTTACATGTCGTTGCTTATACAGAAAGAATTGACGTTGCAACCAGTCGAGTAAAATAAACTGTAGTTTAAATTTAAACGTTTCTGTTACCGCGGCAAGGAAATAGTCGGAGCAACAGGGACGCCAACACTTCAACAAGAAAATCTATAAATTCAGTTTATAACCAAAGTTCTTTCTACGCATGTAAATAAAGTCTGTACCACGTGTTTCACGAAATTAACTGACAGAATAAACAGTAAAAATGGTTTCTAAACGCAAAAAGAAGGTAAATACTAAATAAAAATATAAACTAACACTTGTAACAACATTCTAAATGATTGTTAACACAAATTAATACAATATTTCGTTTTAAATTACAGTTTTCGACCGGAGAAGGTGCACAGTTTATGTCAAGAAAAGCAGCACTGAAGAAACTTCAACTAACATTAAAAGATTTTCGTCGCTTATGCATCTTAAAAGGAATCTACCCAAGAGAACCAAGAAACCGCAAAAGGGCTCAACATGGCGACACACAAATTAAGACACTTTATCATAAAAAAGACATTCAATTCTTGATGCACGAACCAATTATTTGGAAACTTAGAGATTACAAAATATTTAACAGAAAAATTGGACGTGCTAAAGCATTAAAAGATTTTAATACAATGCGAAAGTATTTAGATAATCATCCTCAGATCAAGGTTGATCATATTGTTAAAGAAAGATATCCTACTTTTATTGACGCATTGAGAGATTTGGATGATTGCTTGACTTTATGTTTCTTATTTAGTACTTTTCCGTCTTTGGCGCATATTCCACGAGAACAATCTGCTTTGTGTAGAAGATTAACAACTGAATTTTTACATGCTGTTATTGAAGCAAAGGCTTTGAAGAAAGTGTTTATTTCTATTAAGGGTTATTATTATCAAGCAGAAATTAAGGGCCAGACGATTACATGGATCGTTCCTCATTATTTCTCTTTTGAAGTAAGTTATTACATTATTATTTAATTAATTAATTTGATTAATTTGGGCATTTATCTAAGTTGGTAAAATTGAGGCAATAAATGGAGGAATAGGAGTGTTTGGTGAAGATTAATTGTAGAATAAATATATCATCACGCCTTTTGCCCATTACTGGGTGTGGCACTCTGCCTAAGCAGATCTCGGTAAGTGATATATTTTTCGCGTGAAGTGCGGTTACCAGCCAACAAATCACGGCCCCCAAAGATGTTAGTTGCGGGGGAGCCACAGGGGTAGATTTAATTCGGTGAAAATTGTTTGTCGGCTGTGGGGATCGAACCAGGGTCCTCAAGATCCACAGCCCGACTCCATTAATTAATTGTAGGATGAATCAAATTATTGTTTCAAGTATGTGCAATCGAATTTGTATTCGCAATTAAAAACATTATTTTTATTTTTACAGCCACAATCTAAACAACAAGTCGACTTTAAAATAATGTCAACTTTCGTCGAATTTTATACAACAATGCTAGGTTTTGTAAACTTCCGATTATATCACACTTTAAACTTAATTTACCCTCCAAACTTTTCGGGAATTTCCGGTCGGGCAGCCACCGAAAAAGCCCTAGTAGATGAAACTTCTTTCGTGTCGGAACGAATTGCAAGTTTAAATTTCCCGGTTTCGCGAACTGTTGCTGAAGTTACTGAAGACGAAATTGAAATAGATGAATTTGACACCGAGGGCGATTCGGATAAATTAGAACAAAAAAAAGAGGAGGCGGTTAAACTTAAAACATTAAAAACTTTATTTAAAGGGCTCAAATTTTTTGTTAATCGAGAAGTACCTCGCGAGCCCCTTGTTTTTATGATTCGATCTTTCGGGGGGGAAATTTCTTGGGATACAAATTTATTTTTGGGGGCAACATTTCAAGAAACTGATGAAACTATTACGCATCAAATTGTGGATCGCCCGAGTACAGATAAACAATATATTTCGAGATATTACGTTCAACCTCAATGGGTATTTGATTGTGTGAATGCTCGACAACTACTTCCGGTTCAGAAATATTTTATTGGGGCTGTACTTCCGCCTCATTTATCGCCGTTTATCAACCCGGATAGAGATCAAGAATATATTCCACCTGAAGAACGAGCACTTCGAGATCCATCTTTAATTGAAAAATTATTTGGTAAGAAATTAAATTTTATTCTTTTTATTTTGTAATTATTTTGTTTCGTTTTGTAAAGAAAAAGAAGAAGATTCGGATGCAGAAGATGATGAAGAATCAGAAAATGAGGAAGAGGAGGAAAATGAAGATGAAGACGAGGAAGAAATGGATGAAGATTCAATCAAAAATCCTAAGGTAACTATTACAAAACAAATATTGTAAACTTTTTTAATTTCTTTTGATTGTTTAGACGGAAAAAATGAGTGTAACTCCAGGTCAGCTGGAACAAGTCGTTCCATGGGAGAAGAATCGCCAAGATAGACTCGAATTTAAACTACGAGAAAAGATGATAAAGAAGAAACATAGAAATCTTTATAAAAGTATGATGGAAGGAAGAAAAGATCGGGCAAAGGAAATTTGGTTGTTGAGGAAGAAACGACGATTACATGAAGAAAGAGCTCAAGAAGAGAAGAAACAAAAGAAAGGGGGTCAAGAAAAACAACAGAATAAGAAGCAGAGACAAGTGATGGCGACGAAATAAAACTGATTATAAATTGTTTGATGTAAATGTTTATTATTTTAAATAAAAACACGTTAGTATATCTGTTTATAAATAACGAAATCATTTTTTTTTTCATTTTATTTAGTGCAATAATGCCAGTCGAATTGTTGATTTTATTTACTTATATATTGAGTGGTAATTAATAATCTAGGTTTTTTTTTGAAGATTCATCAATCTTCACCGATCTCGTCATTCTCGGAGTCTTCGTCGTCGAGTTCTGGCATTGGGAACCGGAGTATAGCAGCTACCCCTGTTAATTGGTCTAGTTCTACAAAAAAGAGAACAATATTATTTAAAAGATTTTAATTCTTTCAAAATTTAGTTTTTGTTGTTACTTACGTTCGCCTGAAACATGCATGCTTGAGAATATTTTCACATCCCCGCCTGAATCGCGAACGGAATCTACTAAGTTTACGTACTCTTTTCGTGTCTTTACATCTTGGCATCTTGTAACAAAAAATTACAAGAGGTCAAATGATAATCAATGAAGGTTAAGAGATAAATAATTATATAATACCTAAATAAATTATCTGAAATCATAAGAGTTTCAACAGCCTGAGCTTCAGCGGCCGTTTCCACATGACGTTTACCATAAAAAGCTTTAGCGGGTTCGCATTGAAGAGTTGTATAAAATGATTCTAAAATTCGAACCTCGCCTGCTGCTTTGGTATCCGCCATTTTGGCCAGAACTGAGGGGTCCTGCAGCACTTCTACAGCGACATTACAAGAAAGAGAACAATAGTTATTTGTATATCAATGGAAGAATTACATTTTTTCACTACTCGATCAGAAAGTAACATTTTCAGAAATAGATTAAATATTTATTTGTTTTCCAGTTGCTATGGAAAGAAAAGTATCACTTTTTGCTCTCTGATAGGGCCGTGGCAAAATATATTACCTTTTAAAGAATGTTTGAAACCTGAAGAAGCATGGACCAGCATAAATTTACCTTTATTGTCCAATAATAATTTATTATCAGTTTTAATGGCCATTTGAATCATGTATTCAAAAAATTGATCCCTTACAAAACCAGGGCTGGCTATTAAAATGCATTTTACTACATCAAAATTGACATGTCGCAAAATGGCCTGCATTACGCTATCGTAAAATTTAGTCAGCCCCTAAAAAACAACTTTCTAGTACGATAACGACGATTTTAAATTGTTTTTCCTTACTTTCTCATGTTGTTGTACATTGCCTTTCCGTTTTCTAGGAATAGTAACGTCAATTTTGCTTCTTATTAGCGTCATACTTGCTGTGATCAAACAAACATGAGCAAGGCCCTCTTGCATGATAACAGCAGCTACATCTGCGTTTTGAGTTGGGTCGCAAGCCATGTCAACCCTTTCCAAAGACACAGAATCCCATTCGGATTTTGTAAGAGTAAATTTACGATTAATCTCAAGATCTAAAGTATGATAGGCACCCATCTAAGATTACAAACGAATTTAGGATTCAAATATGATTGTAAAGTTTATAAACTTGACCTTAACGTATTGGTTTTCTTCAATATTTCTTCCTTTAAGTCTTAAGACGCCTGCTTGAGTGTCAAAGTCAATGTTTTCAACTCTGACTGTTAAAACAGTACGAACTCGGTTAGAACTTGATGATCCAGTTGCAGATTCATTTTGAACCTTGCGGATTGTTGTTGCACGCACACAATCGCCCTCCGAAATGAGATTGTATGCGTGCCACATATCCTCAGGTTCTTCTGGGACAAGCGAGATTGTCCTGACAAGAAATTATTATATATATAAAATAAAAATTCAATATTTATTAATGGAATTTGAAGAATGTTACATGTGATTGGGAACTAACCTAACAGAAAGGAAAATGTTGGAATGGGTGACATAAAACTTACCCTTCGCCGTCTTTATCAACATTTTTATGCACTAGTTTCATATCGACTTTATTCCGTACATCATGTTTACAATAATACTCAAGATATTAATTTTGTACATGATCTTGACGATGACAGCTGCTATACATTGCTATCATAATTTCAACAAGTTGTCGCGTCACCATTCGGGGGCAGCACTTGCTACGATCGGTGACAATACTGCTGATCTTATTACGTAACCAGGATGAGCTTTAAGTTAAAGTCCTTATTAGAACTTAATTTTCTTGTATTTACAATGAGGATTTAGTCATTTTTTTGGACTTATAAAGCATAATTGATTGTTGCCTTGACTTTTACTAAGCCAGCAAAGCATATTTTGGTAGGAAAAATAATTAAATTCAGGAGACGTTACAGCTAGAATAGTTTTGCGCGCTCATCGTTTGACGGTTGGATGAAAACAGCTGATAATGTAGTGCAAAGTGGTTTAAGTGCGCGAAACGTGGATTAACCATCAGTTCTGTTAAATTTAAGTGATTTTTTAAATAAAACCAGGTATGTTTTACTTTATTTCTCACAATTCTTATCAGTAAATAATTTATTTAACCTTTCATCACATCGGTTTGTAAACGAATGTCACTTTTTCATGTCATCATTTATTAATCTTCTGCTAAGCTTATACTGCATTGATGGCTTAATTTCGTTGTTAATAGGATGAAATAATTGTGGAATCTGCTGTAACATTATTGATGTATCATGCGTAATATAATACGTACACATTTTAAAATGTTAATCATGTTGACACCATAATGTTAATTGTCAGTCCTGTCAGGCGAACCTACAATTATTTCTTTCACAACTAGGAAGTGAATTCAAGACCATTAAAATGCAGTTTTTAATTATATCATTTATGTGGATTCAACGTACTATACTCTAATTGCAGTTTTAATTCATTAAATTACAATAGAAGGCTTGTTAGACACACCTGATTTTTCTTCATTTTTCTCGTACTTGTCCACACATTTTATTCATTTTAAAAGCAAATTATTTGTTTAACAATTGATAACTACTATTAATCACAATTTTAAAAGTAGATTCATACAAGAAAAGTCAACAAAAATTGTAGAAAACTATATCTTATTAATTTGTTTAAAGTTTAAACATATTTAAAACAAGCATTTGTAGATTGTAATATATTTAATTAATTAATCGGTTATAAATTTACTAAAATATCTATGATGTTAGAAACATGGCTATACTTAAGAGAAGGCAATAATTTTTTAAATGAGGCTCAAAATTAATAAATTTTACATTTGACTAAATGTAGATTGAAGTTTATTTTAGAATTGACGAGTGATTTATGACATGCATTAAGCTCCTAAATCCATATTAAAAACCAGGTAGCCAGTCCCCAGTTCAGTCATTCTTTGTCGGCGGATTTGAGAAGGAAATAATTGGAATAATCCTTTTTTAGTTTCACAATTCACAATAGTATTTCGTTTTATTTTATTTATCCATGAGATTTATAAAGTAAATCACAAAATTAAGTAATGGCAAGACGTCAAGGCAAAATGAATAAATATTGGTGATTCGTTTTTAACACTTTTGTTATTATATATTTTTTAAATTATTTTAGAGAAAAATGCTTCAAATAAAAGTGGTAGATAATCTAGTTATCTATAACTTTGATTTGAAGTGTTTTTATCTAATATAATTTATAAACATTTGACAGCTGATAATATAGGTACAAAATATTGAAAATAATTTTAAATTGCTATATTAAAACATTTATAAAAAAACCTGTCAACAATTATTGTTTGTCTAGGGTGCAGAAAATTGTTTTAAAACTAGTTATTTATAATTTATTATAGTCGTAATTCAGCAACAGTTGATTAATGATTAAAATATGTTAATTAATATTGTTAATGAAAGAGAATTATTAGAGCACACAATCTGGAAACTATCCAACAAGGTCACTAGGCTACCTCATAATATTTGTAATGTTTTAAAAATAGTTTTTTAGTATTTTGATCAGACGTAATATTGAAAAACTGCTCAATTATGTGGTGAATTTATTCATGAGTTTATTGTGGTTGCAATTAAAATTTAGTAGTACATTTTATTAATATAATATATTAAATGGTTTAATTATATTATTAATAAATAATTAACATTAATTATTTGTTTTTTGTAAGGTTAGTAAAACTGTTTGTTGCTTGTATGGTAGTATTGAGCTTTTAAAAGTACTTTTAAATAATTGTAAAAACAATTTATGACTTAAAATAATAAAACTATTGAATAATAAGACTTTAGGCAGGCAAGCAGCAGTACACTCATGTGAATAAGTAGTCAGCAGCTACATAAATATATTAACAACATTAGTAACTAGTGAATAATAGATATAAATAAATTCTTAGTCATATTTTATAAATGTTTATTTCTAATAATTTTATTTATTTATTTTCAGTGATTCTACGGAGAAGAATGTCGTGTTAAATAATATAGAATAATTATAATATTTATTATGTCCCTTAATAATTTATTACTAATATTTATTAGCAAAAATAATAATAATTTACCAGTTTTGAAATTAAAATAATAACCTTTAAATACGTACTGTAGTAAACTTTAACTTTTAAAAATGAGTGCACCAGAAGTTCCGGGTCCTCCAGGAGTTCTAAAACAAAGTGACGCGTTAACAGCACCAATAGATCTATCACCTGCGGCTCCGGAGGGTGGTATTACACCAACGGGTAGTGATGCTAGTGTTAAAGTGTCCGGGATCCCAGGGCCGAAGCCTTCTGGGATTAAAGCACCGTCGAAGATTGGGAGGCCTTGTTCTGGAATTGCGAAGCCAGCTTTGCCACCGGTTCCCGTTAAAAGTGAGTATTTTGTTTTGGTTTGATGCTTGTTTGATGTTCTATTTTTGTATGTTGTTCTGTTTTTAAATAAACAAATGCTGTTGTTATTTTAATTATTAAATTGTAATTAGCTTTTTTTTAAAATTTATATATCGGACCAACTACTAAGGTCATATGCCGATATGTCTTTTGTATGGTCGCCACGGGCGGGACCCGAACCCACGACATTATGGTTGCGAGTCAGGCCCTCAACCCGCGCGACCATCACGCGGGACAAATTAGCTTCTTATAGGGGTTGTTGTGACTCAATGGTAATTTGCTTGCTTTACAAGCTAGAGGTGAATTCAATTTATATCTGTCATCGGCAAAACATATTTTACAAAAAGTAATTACAAATTCTACGGGTTTAGGGTCGAACGAAGCGAGCCTTGCCAAGAACACGTTCAATATTTTAATAAATATATTCGGAATAATTTGAGCTAGAATTTAATACAGGGTTCGAAGATATATATCGATCGATATATATCATGATATTTATTTTGATATATATCGTCATATTTTTGCAATGATATATATCCTTATAAAAATATCAAATAGTTTTTGAGATATTGCATAAAATTGCATGAAAATTTGCTTATAAGTCAATTCGGACACGGGGAATTCAACGCCGTTGAGCGCATTTCCATATCTTGTTTAGTTTTTGAGATATAGCCTCCGGAAAAGTGAAATTTATCGAATTTTTCAGTTTTTCTACTTTTCCGAGGCTATATCTCGAAAACTAAATGTGATATGAAAACGCGCTCAACGGCATTAATTTTCTCGTGCTTCAGTTAACTTATAAACATAGTTTCAGCGATTTTTATTTTTTTTCAATTTTCCGCCAAAAAAATCGCAAAAAGCGGTTTTTTAACATTTTCTCGAAAACCAGAAGTCATATGCATTTGTAGATTGCACCACTGGATTCAGTGGGTCAAAATACATATGTATGTAAATTTTCGTTTTAATAATCCTACGATTAAGGATTTTTGGGAAAATTGAATTAAAATCTGAAAAAACCAAAGGGGTACCCCTTAGGAAATAATTAAAAATATTAAATTGCTTAAAATTGTATGAAAATTTGCTTATAAGTCAATTCGGACACGGGGAATTCAACGCCGTTGAGCGCATTTCCATATCTTGTTTAGTTTTTGAGATATAGCCTCCGGAAAAGTGAAATTTATCGAATTTTTCAGTTTTTCTACTTTTCCGAGGCTATATCTCGAAAACTAAATGTGATATGAAAACGCGCTCAACGGCATTAATTTTCTCGTGCTTCAGTTAACTTATAAACATAGTTTCAGCGATTTTTATTTTTTTTCAATTTTCCGCCAAAAAAATCGCAAAAAGCGGTTTTTTAACATTTTCTCGAAAACCAGAAGTCATATGCATTTGAAGATTGTACCACTGGATTCAGTGGGTCAAAATACATATGTATGTAAATTTTCGTTTTAATAATCCTACGATTAAGTATTTTTGGGAAAATTGAATTAAAATCTGAAAAAACCAAAGGGGTACCCCTTAGGAAATAATTAAAAATATTAAATTGCTTAAAATTGTATGAAAATTTGCTTATAAGTCAATTCGGACACGGGGAATTCAACGCCGTTGAGCGCATTTCCATATCTTGTTTAGTTTTTGAGATATAGCCTCCGGAAAAGTGAAATTTATCGAATTTTTCAGTTTTTCTACTTTTCCGAGGCTATATCTCGAAAACTAAATGTGATATGAAAACGCGCTCAACGGCATTAATTTTCTCGTGCTTCAGTTAACTTATAAACATAGTTTCAGCGATTTTTATTTTTTTTCAATTTTCCGCCAAAAAAATCGCAAAAAGCGGTTTTTTAACATTTTCTCGAAAACCAGAAGTCATATGCATTTGTAGATTGCACCACTGGATTCAGTGGATCAAAATACATATGTATGTAAATTTTCGTTTTAATAATCCTACGATTAAGGATTTTTGGGAAAATTGAATTAAAATCTGAAAAAACCAAAGGGGTACCCCTTAGGAAATAATTAAAAATATTAAATTGCTTAAAATTGTATGAGCCTCCGGAAAAGTGAAATTTATCGAATTTTTCAGTTTTTCTACTTTTCCGAGGCTATATCTCGAAAACTAAATGTGATATGAAAACGCGCTCAACGGCATTAATTTTCTCGTGCTTCAGTTAACTTATAAACATAGTTTCAGCGATTTTTATTTTTTTTCAATTTTCCGCCAAAAAAATCGCAAAAAGCGGTTTTTTAACATTTTCTCGAAAACCAGAAGTCATATGCATTTGTAGATTGCACCACTGGATTCAGTGGATCAAAATACATATGTATGTAAATTTTCGTTTTAATAATCCTACGATTAAGGATTTTTGGGAAAATTGAATTAAAATCTGAAAAAACCAAAGGAAATAATTAAAAATATTAAATTGCTTAAAATTGTATGAAAATTTGCTTATAAGTCAATTCGGACACGGGGAATTCAACGCCGTTGAGCGCATTTCCATATCTTGTTTAGTTTTTGAGATATAGCCTCCGGAAAAGTGAAATTTTTCGAATTTTTCAGTTTTTCTAAATGTGTACAAAAACTAAAATTAAAAAATAAATATCCAAAAAGTGATATTTATCTGATATATGTCCTATATATCAGATATTTTGATATTTATTATAAATATCATGATATTTACGAACCCTGCTTTAATATAATGACTTGCATGTATGGAGCATGTGTTCTACGGATTTAGGATTTATTTGTTTAAAATTCAAGCAAAGCGAGTCTTGCCCAAAATATGTTCAGTATTTATACAAATATATGAAATTCAGAATAATTTGATTTAGAATCAAATATAACGGCTTGTGTATAGTGAAGTATTTGTTCTATGGGCTTCGGATTTGTTTGTTTCAAATTAAAGTGAAGCGAGTCTTATCAAAAATATGTTCAGTATTTAAACAAATATATAAAATTCAGAATAATTTGACCTGGAATCAAAAATAACGGCTTGCATGTAGTGGAACATGTATCTACGGGTCAAGATTTTGTTTGTTTAAAATTTGAATGAAGCGAGTCTTGCCCATAACATGTTCAGTATTTAAACAAATATATAAAATTCTCAAAAATTTGAGCTAGAATCAAATATAATGGCTTGCATACATTTGCAGCATGTATTTTACAAATCTGTTAGAAGTATGAGCGAAGCGAGCATTGCCAAGAATGCATTCTAATAAATATAAAAAATAACTGATAAATTATATAATTTTTACATTTAGAATTTTGTACATTGCCTGGATTTTATACTCCGAAAGTAAATAAATCAATCAATCTATCATCACGCCTTTTACCCATTACTGGGTGTGGCACTCTGCCGGAAGCAGATCTCGGTAAATGATATATTTCTTCGCGTGAAGTGCGATTACCAGCCGTTAAATCACAGCCCTCAAAGATATTAGTGGATGGGGAGCCACACGGGTAGATTTAAATTGGCGAAAATATCCAAAAAATACAACAGCGTTTGAGTAGTTTTGATTCCACTATAAGCTACTGTAATTTCAAACCAATATCTTCAGCAGTTCATTAGACATATTAGTTGTAGCGCTATGGTAGCGCAGTCGCATCACAAACAATAGTTCATAAAAATATCGTTGACTTCAATCCAAATGATTTGGTTTTCATTATAAGCTACTGGAACTCAAATTAATTTCCTATTGTAAATAGAAATAGAAATATATCATCACGCCTTTTACCAATTACTGGGTGTGGCACTCTGCCTAAGCAGATCTCGGTAAGTGATATATTTTGTCGCGTGAAATGCGGTTACCAGCCGCAAATCACGGCCCTCAAAGATATTAGTGGTGAGGGAGCCACAGGGGTAGATTTAAATTGGTGAAAATTGTTTGTCGGCTGTGGGGATCGAACCAGGGTTCTCAAGATCCACAGACCGACTCGATACCACTGAGCCACCTACCCCATACAGACTAGCAAATAAACAATATAAGAATGTTGTGACTCTATGGTTGCGCTTTTATTGTAAAAACAAGAGTTTAAGAATCCAACCCTCGCTGACTTCAACATACAACTAAAAATACAATACTATCTAAGTGGTTCCGATGCCATTATAAGCTTCGGTAATTAGGATTAAATTTGTGTTGTGCAGCTTAGTAAATACTCATGAACATGATGTAGAAAACAGTCGCAGGCGCCGGTTTAAATTAATTCCGGTTTGTGAATACAGCTGATGTTTGTATGGGTTATATAGGTCAAGTCTTAAGCAGCGCTCTTGACTTTAACATAGACTCTGGTTCTCCCACATAAATACAGCCGGAATTTTATACTGTTATTGTAATTATGTTGTTTGGTTTCGATTTACCCAGAAATTAAGAATATTAAGAGCGTAAGGTTTGGCTCGCGCTGCAATAGTATCAGAGGAATAAAGACGCACTTTACGTTCGTGATACACACATAATTTTGTCTACGATTGCATCTTAAATTATTAAAAAATGCATATGTACTAAAAATAAATTCGTTCTGTCAACTTGTCAATATGACAAGTTTCTGTTTTGTTTTTATCTCTATTTTATAACTACAGAAATAAGCACGCATTAATGGCGTTGCCATTGGAGACGCCGCGATAAAGGTTTTGTTCGATTGTTCCACAGAAAACGTCAACTTTACGATGACAAATAAGAGCGTAATCGTAGAAAATAAAAAATTGTGGATTAGCTAAGCTTATTTTAGTCCGATTTTAAAAGGTTAATCCAAATCATTTTAAAATTCATTTAAAACAATAACATTTTTGTTTCATTATTTAATAAAATTATAAATGTAATGCATCGATAATTTATTAATAAATTTATGTAGCAATGTATTTTATACTGTAATTAGCGCGTTGTTTTTATGGGGTAGGTGGCTCAGTGGTATCGAGTCGGCCTGTGGATCTTGAAAACCCTGGTTCAATCCCCACAGTCGACAAACAATTTTCACCAATTTAAATCTACCCCTGTGGCGCCCCCTCCACTAATATCTTTGGGGGCCATGATTTGACGGCTGATAACCGCACTGCACGCATAAAATATATCACTTACTGAGATCTGTTTAGGCAGAGTGCCACACCCAATAATGAGTACAAGGCGTGATTATATATTTATTTTATTTTATTTATAATAAAGAATTAGCTAAAACTCATTTAGTCATACAATTAACTTATAAATTAATTTTAAAGTGTAACTCTAAGTAGTTTGAGAATCTGTATCTTTAAAACTACACAAGATACATAAATGTATGGCGTCAACTTTAAAAATATTCTTAATTTTAATTTTATTTACTAAAAAAATATCCTTGAACTCATTCTGCAACTATTTATCATATAACAAGAATGTAGTTCGGTCTTCAAATCGTATTGTTTTAAAACCCACCTACATTATAATAAAAAATTAATAGAAACTATAATTTAATGAAGTGTGCTATCGTGTATTATTAGATCATATTACATAATAAAAGAACGTAATAGATAATAAGGTTACTACGATTGTAGCTACAATAAACAACAGACAAATTTTGTCTCAGCCCTCAGCTGCCTTCAACTCGGGAAATCAAACGGCATGTTCGAGAAGAAATGTCTCATTTTCTTCCCTTGTTATGCAATAGCTATTTTCGCGCCACCGTCCGGCATTAACAGTATTACATAACTCAAAATCGTCCAGAAACCATGTGTTTACCGGCCGAGGTCGGCAAAAATTAGTGACTTTTTATGGTTATATGTTGGCATCACTAGTATAGCGAATTCCTGAACGTACAAAATATTGGATTGGCGTAAAAATATGATGATAAAATATTCATAGTTGAGTATTTTCAATAAAAGAAAACAGAATATTTATACATATATTTTAAACAAAATTGTAAGTAATTATAATTGAATTAGCAATGTAAAATCCAAATAAAATATGTTGATTTGTTAGGTTATAATACTGGAATGACAAGTCGTGAAATAGACAAAGAAATGAATTATGTTTTATGTTTATTAAATAAAGTGTACAGAGTAATTAAACTTATTGAAGATGTAAATTGATGAACAATAAATAATTAATTAAAATTAAAAGTATAGTTCTGACAATTAGAAATGTGAATATTACCAACATAAAAAAATTCCCTGACATTTAGAATGTGAGTAATAAGTTAAACTTTTTTTTACAAAAACGTCGGCGCGAAAAATCTTGTGTATTACACGTCCAGAAACTATTTTGCGAGTGCTCGTATTTAAAGACCTCGCCTGCGGCTCGTCCTTTCAAAATATACTCGCACTCGCAAAATAGCAGTTTCTGGACTAGTGATACAAATAACTATTATGAAACTAATAAGGAAATGAAGGTTATTACCTTACGCATGTGAAATTTGCAGAACGAGGCGTAGCCGAGTTATGTAAACACATAAGTAAGGTAATAACCTTATTTCCTTACTAGTTTCATACAATATTTTTTCTACTTCCGTTCTAATAAATACGAAAGAGCGTTTTTGAAATGATTAAATTTTGACATATTCATGACAGTTATAAATTAAAAAAATAAAAGAATAACACATCAGAATTCGTCTACCAAGATATCTTAATTTTTTTTGTGTTGCTATGTTACCTCATTATTTCACTAGTTAAATAATGCAGTTCATTACCTAACTCAAATAAGTGAAATAAAACGTCTATTTCCTAACGGAAGTAGAAAAATAACTATTTCACAATTTTTAATTGAAACATTTCCCGTAAAGTAATGAATTTGCAATGCAATAATACCAGGTATTGGTGTAGCACATATTCACTTCCCATTAATTTTTACTATAAAAATCATTCTGTACTAGGTCAGGCATAGTTAGGGGTGTTTTTGTTTTAGTTCAACCAGCTCCAAAACTGATAAAACCCCTGGAAAAAACACCCCTAATAGGACGCATTTTTATGGTAAATAAATTTTGGTGGTCGTATTTTAACGGCTGGTAACCACGCTTCAAGTGTATAAATATATCACTTACTGAGATCTGCCACAGCCGAGTACTATACCCAGTAATTAATTTGATTCACGATCGGAAGTAATCGGAACAAAAGTAAAACATTTTATCCCTGTAGAAGCTGCATCAACAATTTCTTGCGATATTTCCGCGGGTTTTTCATTGTATTCTAGGTATTCCAATTTAAAAATATAATGTAATTTGACATAAACAAACTTGTTTACATACATTTTCGCTGTTGTCAACGAATTTTATTTTTATGTCAAAGACTACTAATAATTTAAAAATTAATTTGTGTTTTAAGAGCATAAAGTGATTCTTTGTTAGTCAAACACGGTAATTGCAGCGCGAGCCGAAGACTTGTGATACATACATAATTTTTTCTACGATTATATCTTAAATGATTAAAAAACATATACGTACTGAAAATAAATTCGTTCTTTTAACTCTCAATATGACAAGTTTCTTTTTTGTTTGTATCCCTGGTAACTATTGAAATAAGCGCGCATTTAAAATCTTTTACGTACATTTGAATCGTAATGAACTGTTTACTTAACTCTGTTTCTAGGGGTTACGAAACTTATAACGTGCTAGCTCGTGTAAAAATTATAACGGGCTGTTGACATTGGTTATCATGACAACATATCTAATTTTAAATGTTTGACACTTAAATATTTTTTGAATAAACAAAATCTGTCAAATTTTCAAAGTCTACCTTGATTGAACATTTTAGTTATTGCGTTATACTGTTGCAATTAATTTGATTAAATATACATATATTGCGATTCAAATGCACATAAAACATTGAACAATGCTCGACCGTTAACTGAAATTTACAGGCTCACACAGATAACCTTTCTATGCTCGCCTATAAATTTCTGTATAACGGTTTTGCAATGTAATTAACTATTTCGTGCGTTGCCATTGGAGATATTTTTGTTCCACAGAAAATATCAAGTTTAAGATGACAAATAAGAGCGTAATTGTCAACTTTTCATAGCAATCGTAGAAAAAAGTAATTGGAGGAGAATACGTGCTACCCAAATACCATAAGTCAATATATATATTTAATTTTCTAGATTGTCTTATATGGGGTAGGTGGCTCAGTGGTATCGAGTCCGCCTGTGGATCTTGAGAACTCTGGTTCGATCCCCACAGCCGACAAACAATTTTCACCAATTTAAATCTACCTCTGTGGCTCTCCTCCACTAATATCTTTGAGGACCGTGATTTGACGGCTGGTAACCGCACTTAACGCGAAGAAATATATCACTTACCGAAATCTGTTACGGCAGAGTGCCACACCCTGTAATGGGTAAAAGGCGTGATGATATATTTATTTATTTATTACTCTTGTCTTAGCAATTAATCTAAGACAATCCTTTAACTATAATAAATAATGTTCACATATTAATGTGTAGATAAATACTTCCTTCTATTGTTAAAAGAATAATTAAAAATGCATTACAATTTGTTGCAGTAAATAAATCAATAAAGCCGCAATCTATTACATGCAATTATTTGTCAAAATTAATATGGTAAAAAGTTAATCGGTCATAAATTGTTTTAGATTTAAGATTTAATGACGGTGAGTGAAATTGCGTCTTTGGTTTGTAATTTAGGAGGAGGCAAGGTTATAACAACAAAACATGTAATTATGGAAGAATTTTGTTTTTTTAGTTCCTTGTACGAAGTAAAGGAAGTATTGTAATCGCGAAAATTTGCGGTTCTCAGATTTGAACGGAAATAGGTATTTTGGCCCTCCCTGAATCCGTTTTGAATAATTTCGTCGTGCCGTCTGTACGTACGTATCTCGCATAACTCAAAAACGGTAAGCCATAGAAAGTTAAAATTTGGTATTTAGGACTGTTATAACATCTAGTTGTGCACCTCCCTTTTTGGTCATTATACAACTACCGGAAGTGGTACTTTACTTGAAGCCTATAATAGATTTTCATGAAAAACTATATTCAAATATAATTTAAAACTTTCCAAATTTGGTATATAAGACTACTATATTAATGGAAATAACATAATAGATTTTGGTTAAAATAGACTAATCGGAAGTGGCACATTACATGAAGCTGTTAAAAGTTTTCCTTGAAAAAAATGGTATTATTTTAATTTTAGAAATAAATGCTGCAAATAAAAGTTTTAGAGAATTAAATTATGCGTCTAGCACATTAAGAATTTATAAATTAGCTTTTTGCATAAACGAGATATCTAAATTTAAATATTATATATTTTTAGATTTAAAAAAAAAATTAAGATTGCTATGGATTAGAACAAAAAATAAAAGATTTAATGTCAAATATGTGCAATTAAAAAAATATCTATAGTTTAATACGCGTACAAGGAAGTCATGTGGTGTCACATCAGATTTTTCTTTATTAGTATGCATCTTTAAAGATAATTAATTATTAATTAATAATGAATAATAATGGAGTAGGTGGTTCAGTGGTATCGAATCGGACTGAAGATTTGAGAATTCGGGTGCGATTCCCGTAGCTGGTAAACAATTTACACATTTATTTACCCTTGTGGCTCTCCCTCCACTAATATCTTTAGGAGGAGTGATTTGACAGCTGGTAACCGCACTTATTACGTATAAATATATCACTTATCGAAATCTGCCACGGCGGAGTGTCACATCCAGTAATTAAGTTACTGTTGTACAGTGTAACATATATAAATAAAATAATATAATATAAATAAATAAATATATCATCACGCCTTTCACCCATTACTGGGTGTGGCACTCTGCCGTTAGCAGATCTCGGTAAGTGATATATTTCTTCAAATCACGGCCCCTAAAGATATTAGTGGAGAGGGAGCCACAGGGGTAAATTTAAATTGGTGAAAATTGTTTGCGTGAAGAAATATATGCTGAATATCGATAATTCGAAATGTGTACTTAAAACTAAATTAATAGTGGAGATCTATAGTTGCAGATCTTGTTAATGGACATATTTATTCAGTAAAGTTACTAGCCGTCAAATTATAGTACCCATGAAGCCTTGATATAATTTGACATTGTATAAAATGATTATTTACTTATTATGCAAAACACAAAGTACTATTTAAAATTCAAGAAAGATTACTTGCAACATTTAGTAATAAAAATAAATGTTACTAACTGTAACTGAATTTTATGTCAATACCGAATCCAGGACAAGGGTATGTCAAATTTATTTTAAAGAGAATTTATTTACATATAATTAATTATTACTTTTTAATTAAAGTAACGGTTAATAAATGTGCTACTAAATAATATTTCATTAGTCACCTCAATTTGAAAGTGTGACAAGCCCACCCTTGTAATAAAGAAAGCAAAAAAGATTTAAAGAATTTGAAAACTCTGCAAATGTTTTTTATTGAACTTCCTACACCTAATAATGAATTAATATGCTAAGTAAGTATTACGCCTAGTATGAATGTTAAATTCTTGGTAATGAAAGTTTAATACTGTTAATTTATTTATAAAAATTCCACTGTAAGCTACTGTAATTCAGATTAATTTCCTGTTGTGCAGAATAGTACATAAATGTAGTACATTATTTCATTTAATTTATTTTGTTTTTATTTAGTTGGTCTTTTGAAATTGATTCCCACAGCTGACAAACAATTTTCACGACATTAAAACTATCCCTGTAGCTCCCTTATCACTAATATCGTTGGGGGTGTGATTTGACGGTTGGTAATTGCAGTTCACGCGAAGAAATATATCACTTACCGAAATCTGGTCGAGTGCCATACCCAGTAATACGTAAAAGACGTGATGATATATTTATTTATTTAAAAAATATATATCTCTATGGCTTCCTCTCTAGTAACATTTTTGGTGGCCGTTATTCGACGGCTGGTAACCGCAGTTCACGCGAAGAAATATATCACTTACCGAGATTTGCTACGGCAGAGTGCCACACCTAGTAATACGTAAAAGGCGTGATGATATATTTATTTGACGGCTGGTAACCGCAGTTCACGCGAAGAAATATATCACTAACCGAAATCTGGTCGAGTGCCATACCCAGTAATACTTAAAAGGCGTGATGATATATTTATTTATTTAAAAAATATATCTCTGTGGCTTCCCCTCTAGTAACATTTTTGGTGGCTGTTATTTGACGGCTGGTAACCGCAGTTTACGCGAAGAAATATATCACTTACCGAGATTTGCTACGGCAGAGTGCCATACCCAGGCCCGACGAGACGGGGGGGTAGGGGGGGTAAAATACCCAGGGCCCGTGGAATTCAAAGGGCCCGGATGTGATTCTATTTTATAAATTGCTTTTAATTTTCTACTATTTCACCAATTTTTTATATTCTTTACAAAAACATGTATAACGAAATGTCTGATACACGTTTTCAACAATTTATTACATTGTATAAAAATGACGAAATGCTTGATCAAGGGCCCCAGTTGCAAATTTTAAATAAATTTATACACTATTCA
The DNA here is from genome assembly GCA_947425015.1 of Pterostichus niger. Classification (NCBI taxonomy): domain Eukaryota; kingdom Metazoa; phylum Arthropoda; class Insecta; order Coleoptera; family Carabidae; genus Pterostichus; species Pterostichus niger. The sequence continues at coordinate 6,257,500 of OX380350.1, forward strand.
CAAGTACATTATTACATTGTTGCATTTTTGTTTCTTATATTACTACATTTTATACAACACACATAGGCAAAGGCTCTATACATTTGTGCGTAGTGCTGTTTTGGTATCCCCTGCATTTATCGAATATGCAACTAGATATTAGATAGTCATACAGTGAGTATACAATATACATCGCTGCACCAATTAACTCAGAATTTTGTATTTAATTTTATTTATATTGTTATAACTTTATTTAGATATTAATAATTCTTATTGTTGTCATTCATACATATATTTATAAATATATTTTTTTTGTATCTTATATTTAATTAATAAATATTCAAAGTTAAAGGGGCCCCGAATTTTTTTCCCCGGGGCCCGCTTTTCCTCTCGGCGCCCCTGGCCATACCCAGTAATACTTAAAAGGCGTGATGATATATTTATTTATTTAAAAAATAATATCTCTGTGGCTTCCTCTCTAGTAACATTTTTGGTGGCCGTTATTTGACGGCTGGTAACCGCAGTTCACGCGCTGAAATATATCACTTACCGAGATCTGCTACGGCAGAGTGCCACACCCAGTAATTGGCGTGATGAAATATTTATTTTAAAAATTAGCTCTGTGGCTTCCCTTCATTAACATTTTTAGTAGCCGTGATTTGACGGCTGGTAATAGCATTTCACGTGTATAAATATATTTATTGAGATCTGTTAGACCAGAGTGCTTCACCCATTTTTGAGTAAAAGGCATGATGATATATTTATTTTTATTTAGCACCGTCTTTCCTTGCATCATATATTAGAATTATCTGTGGATGGATTGCGCCGAGCAGCTTAGAGCTGTCGTGAACCTTGTCTAGCCACCCATGATACAGTTTATATCAATTTAAAATAATATTTTATCTAAATTATTCCGGAAACGGAAGCACTAATATCTTGCCAACGATGTTCTATTAATAAAAAATACATACAATTATCTTTCGTTGACAGTATAAGTTTAGATTTTTTCTATTCTATATTTTTACTTCCTTGTACTACGTAAAGGAAGTATTGTAATCGCGAAAATTTCCGGTTCTCAGATTTCAACGGAAATAGGTATTGTGGCCCTCCCTGAATCCATTTTGACTAATTTCGTCGTGCCGTCTGTACGTAAGTATCTGGCATAACTCAAAAACGATAAGCCGTAGAAAATTGAAACTTTATATTTAGGACTGTTATAACATCTAGTTGTGCACCTCCCTTTTTGGTCATTATACAACTACCGGAAGTGGTACTTTACTTGAAGCCTATAATAGATTTTCATGAAAAACTATATTCAAATATAATTTAAAACTTTCCAAATTTGGTATATAAGACTACTATATTAATGGAAATAACATAAAAGATTTTGGTTAAAATAGACTAACCGGAAGTGGCACATTACATGAAGTTGCTAACAGTTTTCCTTGAAAAAAATGGTATTATTTTAATTTTAGAAATAAATGCTGCAAATAAAAGTTTTAGAGAATTAAATTATGCGTCTAGCACATTAAGAATTTTTAAATTAGCTTTTTGAATAAACGAGATATCTAAATTTAAATATTATATATTTTTTGATTTAAAAAAAAAATTAAGTTTGCTATGGATTAGAACAAAAAATAAATGATTTAATGTCAAATATGTACAATTAAAAAAATATCTATAGTTTAATACGCGTACAAGGAAGTCATGTGGTGTCCACATCAGATTTTTATAATATATCTGCTGCCTACAGAAAAATATCAAAGATCAAATTGACATTTTAATGTCACTTATCCTCATTTTAAGGCAAATATCACTGCGGTAATATTTGACCTTATAACTTTTAACATTTAGTCAATTTAAAATAGAATCATTTGATAAATTCGACAGCCAAACATTTTTAAATTATTTTACACAAAAATACTTGAAATAAAATGATAGAAAATTTAGTTCTTCATAACGGAATTTGAATCCGGAGATCTCGAGTTCGAATCTCACTCATGATAAAAATATATGAAATACTCGTATCGCACTTCGGCTCGGCGAATCCAGACCTTGTACTGTAATTGGGATTAAATAAATAAATAAATATATCTTCACGCCTTTTACCCATTACTGGGTGTGGCACTCTGCCTAAGCAGATTTCGGTAAATGATATATTTTTTCGCGTGAAGTGCGGTTACCAGCCGTTAAATCACGGCCCCCAAAGATATTAGTGGAGGGGGTGCCACAGAGGTAGATTTAAATTGGTGAAAATTGTTTGTCAACTGTGGGGATCGAACCAAGGTTCTCAAGATCCACAGGCCGACTCGATACCACTGAGCCACCTACCCCATTAATTGGGATGAAGTAGCATAAATAAATAACTTTTGTATACAACCGGTAAAGAATGTTAACTTTATTCATATCAAAATCATTATTTAATGTGCGTCATTATTTACCAAGGGAAATAAAGAGGACAATTATTCCCTAGGGCAATACAGTTATTCTAGACCATTGGCAGTGTCTAATCTCTTTTGTTAAATAACAATTTTGTTTGTTTTTTTATATACGTGAAATGATTGCATCCCTCGGGTTACACCCTCAGAATTCAGTCTACACTCTCTACTAATAATAACAAACTTTCTTCCCTTGTTATATAAACTACTATTATTTGAAGTATTTTTCTCTAAAATAATTTAGTTTGACATCTGAACTTTTAAAGATAGCTAAGCCTAATGAAGATTAAAATACTTATTTGACATTTCGATAAATATATTTAACATTGTTTTACTTTCAAATGTTTTGTATTCAAATTACAAAGTGTACTAGTATTCTAGATGTTATTTAAATAGAAACAAAAGAATCGTTCCATTCAAATGTCAATAATTGATTCAATTTCTTAAGAGTTTTTTCTTTATTCAAGGATGTAATAAGAAGTAACAGGATAAGTGTTGGGTTATTATAATAAAAGGTGTTTACCTCTAGTTAGCAAGTTGTTAGCTACTGGTCTTAAATTAATCTTAAATCTGTTGGCGCAAATTAAAATAATTAGGTTTTTATTAAGATTAAAGCGTTAATTATATATTGTTAATTATTACAGACAAATAAGACTGACATGTTTATATTTATTTATTTCTGATACTCTTTACAACATGAACTTAATCCCAATTACAGTAACTGTAAGAACCAATCAGAAATAATTACAAAAATTAAATTGCTTAAAATTGGATAAAAATTGTATGTAAATTTTTGATATAATATTCCTATGGTTTAGAATTTTAGAGAAAATTGGCTTAAATTCTGCGCAGCTTCATATCTTGTTTAGTTTTTGAGATATACGCTCCGGAAAAGCTAGAGATTTTCTACTTTTCCGAGGCTATATCTTAAAATCTAAGCTACATATGATGTTGCGATCAACGCCATTGAATTTCCCGTGCTTCAGTTAACTTTTAAGCAGATTTTCAGCCATTTTTATTTTTTTCAAATTTTCGCCAAAAAAATCGCAAAAAGCGGTTTTTTAACATTTTCTCGAAAACTACAAGACATATGCACTTGAAAATTGTTCCACTGGATTCAGTGGATCAAAATACATATGTATGTGAATTTTTATTACAATATTCCTACGATTAAGGATTTTTGGGAAAATTGAATTAAAATATGAAAAAACCAAAGGGGTAACCTTAGGAAATAATTAAAAAAATGAAATTGCTTAAAATTGCATGAAAATTTGCTTATAAGTCAATTTGGACACGGGGAATTCAATGCCGTTGAGCGCAGTTTCATATTTTGTATAGTTTTTGAGATATAGCCACCGGAAAAGTTAAATTCTTATTTTTAGTCAGATTTTATACTTTTCCGAAGCTATATCTCAAAAAGTAAACGACATATGAACATGAGCTCAACGCCATTGAATTTCCCGTGCTTCAGTTAACTTTTGAGCAAAGTTTCAGCCATTTTAATTTTTTTTCAAATTTTCGCCAAAAAAAATCGCAAAAAGCGGTTTTTTAACATTTTCTCGAAAACTACAAGACATATGCACTTGAAAATTTTTCCACTGGATTCAGTGAGTCAAAATACATATGTATGTAAATTTTCGTTACAATAATCGTACGATTAAGGATTTTCGGGATAATTGAATTAAAATTTGAAAAAACCTAAGGAAATAATTTAAAAAATGAAATTACTTAAAATTGCATGAAAATTTGCTTATAAGTCAATTTGGACACGGGGAATTCAATGCCGTTGAGCGCAGCTACAAATATTGAACGAGATTCTATTATATTCTATAAAGTGCTTTAGGTTTATTTATATTTATTAAATTAGGTTAAGTTTGAAAAAGATATTTTGTTTAATATTAAGTGATTCATGAAATTATGTACCGCAAGGAAAAGAACGTTGTTTCCAATTTTCAGAAGTTCGGAACTAATTTTAGACTTATGCCTTATGGACGAGAAATATTGTTTCACTTCACATAGCAGTTGTAAAGTCTGCATGTGATAATTATATTTTGCGTGAGAATTTAAAAAGAAAAAATTTATTTCTTCATCGAGAATTTGCTATTTCGATAGATTTTCTTCAATTGACTTTTATAAAAAGAGCATTTATTTTATTGGTAACAAAGCAGATTTAATTATAGTGATAAATATTTAGATATTAATTTAATTTAGTGGAAAATTATGAAAATAGTTGTCATTTCATTGGTCCATTTTCAAACAAATTTGTGATTGTATTGTATATGCTATGAAAGATCTACAAACTCCGGCCACCTGCAATTAGCTGGAATGTAACAGGCTTGCATAAGCACAGAGATTCAAACGGCTGGGAAGAAAGCTAATTTGTTGCTGATCGCCGAACTACGATGTCGAGTGACGTCACGGCGACGTTCAAGCTTGTTTCTTAGGACGTCGCGTTCCGCGATTACAACTACATACTATCTATTTCAATTATATAGATTTCGTGCGGTGGCTAGAATTCAAATAAATATTATTTAAATTATCTAAAATATTACTATCTGTTTGAAAAATGTTTACTGTAAATTTCAAAAGTTAATTGCGCCTGTAATAATAGTTGTAAATGAATGAAACAAACTTCAAATGGTTCATTATGCATTTCTACACGTACATAATATACAATTGCAGATCTTTGGGCAATTTCAACCTATTAAATTAGTATATATGTTTGATGCAAGTTTAAATAATTTTTTTTTAATAAACAAATATATATATATATATATGCTTAATGGAAATTATTTTTTAATTATTATTTAAGATATGTTGTATACAAACTTTTGGAATTATCATTATTTTTTATTAGGCCATTAATGCTCTATTTATTCTAAACTTAACGCCAAGGCAATTATTTTTCAGTCTAGGCAAAATAGATGAACACAACATTATTTGTACGATCGAAAATTAAGAATAATCGATTTTTCTTTTAACAACATTCTTTTCTAATCTCAAACTCATCAAACAATATATATGTTAGGTTTGTACTCGCGATATTTCTCCTATGTATACTGTCAGGACTATACATATTTTATATTAATATTTTTCACAATAATATTATCTACCTTGAATATAGGAGTCCTACTGCGGTCCAGATGACGAAGTCGGTAGTTTCCAGCAGGAATAATGTTAGTTTATATTCACACAAATACACTTCACATTCACAAACATAGACAGGCCATGATATATACACTCACACACACTTTTCACTTTGTATTTAACCGTTTTAAGATATATTATTATTAACTACACACTTTGAACACTCTAAAACAAACGTTACATTGAATCTCGAGGCACTATTTGTGCGATAAATACTAAACAATATCACCAAAAATGCACTTTTTACAAAACTGACGCCATTTTGATCCCCGCTTGTCACTGTTAATTAGTAGAATATCGATCGGCGTCAAGATTAAACAATATTTAAATAAACGATCTCCGGATACTTATGTCTGTCTGTAGATGGGATAAACTTGAAAATTCTGGCGCACGGCTAGAACTTGTATTCATATGATATTTCAAAATGTATTATTTAGTGCAAATAAATAAAATAAAATGTGTAATATATAACTTGTATTATAAAATAACATGACGGTATGTCCAGTCAAATTGAGCAGCACGAACCCTTAACATATTTCCAAACATTTCATCCACATTCATAATTTCCTTCATAAAAGCGCTGTCTCTTTTATTCTTCACGCATTTATTTCCAGTCATTTATTTTTTCCAGATTCTAAATGTGATAGAAAATAAAATAACTAACAAGCTTTGTTTGACTTTTATTATTAAGTGCATCGCAACCAAAATAATCTGACATAAATGTTATTCAAAAAAGGTAAAATTTTTCTAAATCTAGCAGAGAAATAAAGAAACTTTTCAAATAAAATTATATTTTTAAATTATTTTTAATACAACTAATTTGAAACAAGTTTAATTAAAGCTGCCAGATTTTAAGAATAATTATTTCGAGTTATCAAAAATAAAAAATAATTATAATTTGTCATCTAATCAAAAACTACTTTAAATAACTTAAGTAGGAAAATAATTAGGGAGTATTTTCCTTCATGAAGAATTTTCAGTTAAGTTAACGGTATAGTCGGAAATCGGAAAATATGTTCAGGAAAAGTTTCAACGAGACTGATGGCACCATCTCTTGGTACTTTAGGAACTATATAAGGATGTGAATATCTCGAAACTGAGGGGTTGTATCGAAAAAAACTTCCAATAAATGTAACAGAGAATTAAATAACTAAGAAGTTTTATTTAAAACTTTTTTTGATTAAGTGTATCGTTTAAAAAATAACCAATTTTAAATGTTATTCAAAAAGAGTAAATAAATCGAAATCTAGAAGTTAAATAAAGAAACTTTTCAAATAAAATAATGTTTTTAAGTTATTCTAAATACAATTAGTTTGAAATATGTTTAATTAGAGTTGTTAATCTACAGTTGTTCCCTTATTGTTACACCATATGAAAAAAATAATAATTTGTCGTCTAATCAAAAAATGCTTCAAATAAAGTAGATAGATACAAAATTAAGGAGTATTTTCTTTGCCTACAAAATTTCGGTAAAGTTAAAGGTATAGGCAGAAATCGGAAAAATTGTTTAGCATAAATTTCAAACGAGACTGTTGGCACCATCTCTTGGTACTTTAGGAACTATATAAGGGTGTGAATATCTCTGAACTGAGGGATTGTATCGAAAAATACTTCCAATAAAAGTGATAGAGAATTAAATAACTAAGAAGTTTTATTTGAGACTATTTTTGATTAAGTGCATCCTTTCAAAAATAATCAGTCGTAAATGTTATTCAAAAGAGATTAATTTTTTCTAATTCTAGCATTTAAATAAAGAAACTTTTCAAATAAAATAATGTTTTTAACTAATTCTAAATACAATTGATTTGAAATATGTTTAATTAGAGTTGTTAATCTACAGTTGTTCCCTTATTGTTACCCCATATGACAAAAATAATAATTTGTCGTCTAATCAAAAAATGCTTCAAATAAAGTAGATAGATACAAAATTAAGGAGTATTGTCTTTCCCTACAAAATTTCTGTAAAGTTAAAAATATAGGCACAAATCGGAAAAATTATTTATGGTAAATTTCAAACGAGACTGTTGGCACCATCTCTTGGCAACTTGGGAACTATATAAGGTTGTTAATATCTCTAAACTGAGGGGTTGTATCGAAAAATACTTCAAATTAATGTTGAAGAGAATCCAAAAACTAAGAAGTTTTGTTTAAGACATTTTTCGATTCCGTTCTTAGTTAAGGAGATATTTACTACTTAATATATCATGCAAATATACGACTATTTTAAATATAAGGGCCTTAATGACAAAATACTCTAATTAATATTGCCCAGAAATAATTAAACAGCAATCTTTTATTTGGTGTAAAAAGATTCACCGCAAAATTGTGTTGTTTTAGCAGTCATTGAATCAAACTGAAATATTTTATTTTCCTTATATCTCAAAAATTATTTGCGATATTATTTTAAATAAAAATAATCGAATTCCACGTAAAATGCGCCATGAATAAAAATTATACATGTTTATAAGTTGTTGCTATTTTAAAAACTATTAACGATTTACAATATAAGTATTTTACAAATATGTCTTTTGGCTTGTGTTTTCTAAATAAATATAAATAAATGTATATTATTGTGTATTTTGATTCATATTTAGTTAAAATATATTTCAGCACATTTATAAAGCAAAGCTTGTGTGATATGAAGATGCGCTCAACGGCATTGATTTTCTCGAGCTTCAGTTAACTTATAAACATACGAGTAGTTTCAGCGATTTTTATTTTTTTTCAAATATCCGCAAATAAAATCGCAAAAAGTGCTTTTTTAACATTTTCTCGAAAACTAGAAGACATATACATTTAGAGATTTCACCATTGGATTCAGTGGGTCAAAATACATATGTATGTAAATTTTCGTTAGAATATTTCCACGTTTAAGAATTTTAGGGAAAATTGGCTTAAAATTTGAAAAAAACCAAAGGGGCACCCCTTAGGAAATAATTAAAAAATTGAAATTGGTTAAAATTGGTCAAAAATTTACTTATAAGTCAATTTGAACACGGGGAATTCAATGCCGTTGAGCGCAGTTTCATATTTTGTATAGTTTTTAAGATATAGCCTGCAGAAAAGTGAAATTCTTAATTTTTTTTAGATTTTGTACTTTTCCGAGGCTATATCTTCAAATCTAAACGCATTGAATTTTCCCGTGTTTCAGTTAACTTATGAAAATCGCTGAAACTATGTTTATAAGTTAACTGAAGCACGAGAAAATCAATGCCGTTCCGCGCATCTTCATATCACACAAGCTTTGCTTTGTAAATGTGCTGAAATAAATTTTAACTAACTATGAATCAAAATACACAATAATATACATTTATTTATATTTATTTCGAAAAGAAAAGCCAAATGACATATTTGTAAAATAGTTCAATTGTAAAACGTTAACAATTTTTAAAATAGCAACAACTTATAAACATGTATAATTTTTATTCATGGCGTATTTTACGTGGAATTCGATTATTTTATATTTAAAACGATATCTCAAATAAGTTTTGAGATATAAGGCAAATAAAATATTTCAGTTTGATTCATATTGTGAATGCCGCCACCAACACCTTCAATGACTGCTAAAACAACACAATTTTGCGGTGAATCTTTTTTACACCAAATAAAAGATTGCTATTTAATTATTTCTGGGCTATTTTAATTAGAGTATTTTGTCATTAAGGCCCTTATATTTAAAATAGTCGTATATTTGCATGATATATTAAATAGTAAATATCTCCTTAACTAAGAATTGAATGGCAAAAATCCTCAAACAAAACTTCTTAGTTTTTTGATTTTCTGTTACATTTATTTAAAGTAATTTTCGATACAACCCCTCAGTTTCGAGATATTAACACCCTTATATAGTTCCCAAGTTGCCAAGAGATGGTGCCAACAGTCTCGTTTGAAATTTACCATAAATATTTTTTCCGATTTATTTCTATACCTTTAACTTTACAGAAATTTTGTAGGGAAAGAAATTACTCCTTAATTTTGTATCTATCTACTTTATTTGAAGCATTTTTTGATAAGACGACAAATTAATATTTTTTTCATACGGGGTAACAATGAGGGAACAACTGTAGACTAACAACTCTAATTAAACATATTTCAAATCAATTGTATTTAGAATAAGTTAAAAACATTATTTTATTTGAAAAGTTTCTTTATTTACCTGCTAGATTTAGAAATATTTACCCTATTTTGAATAACATTTAAGATTGGTTATTTTTTAAACAATGCACTTAATCACAAAAAATTCAAATAAAATCTCTTAGTTATTTTATTCTCTATCACATTTATTTAAAGTATTTTTCGATACAACCCCTCAGTTCAGAGATAATCACACCCTTATATAGTTCCTAAAGTACCAAGAGATGGTGCCAACAGTCTCGTTTGAAATTTACACTAAACAATTTTCCTGATTTCTGACTATACCGTTAATATAACACAAAATTTTAGAAAAAAATAAAATACTCCTTAATTTTGTATCTATCAATTTTATTTGAAGCATTTTTTGATTAAACGACAATTTATTATTTTTTTATACGGGGTAACAATAAGGGAATACTTGTCGACTGAGAACTTTAATTAAACATTTTTTAAATTAATTGTATTTATAATAACTTTAAAATATTGTTCAATTTGAAACTTTTCTTTATTTAACTCCTAGGTTCCGATGAATTTACTTTTTTTTGAATAACATTTAAGATTGGTTATTTTGGAAACGATACACTTAATCAAAAAAGTTTCAAATAAAACTTTTTAGCTATTTAATTCTCTATAACTTTTATTTGAAGTATTTTACGGATAGAACCCTTCAGTTTCGAGATATTCACACCCTTATATAGTTCCAAAAGTAACAAGAGATGGTGCCAACAGTCTCGTTTGAAATTTACCATAAATAATTTGTCCGATTTCTGCCTATACCTTTAACTTTACAGAAATTTTGTAGGGAAAGAAAATACTCCTTAATTTTGTATCTATCTATTTTATTTAAAGAATTTTTTGATCAGACGACAATTTATTATTTTTTTCATATGCGGTAACAATAAGCAACAACTGTAGACTGACAACTCTAATTAAACATATTTCAAATCAATTGTACTTAGAATAAGTTAAAAACATTATTTTATTTGAAAAGTTTCTTTATTTAACTGCTAGATTTAGAAAAAAATAATCTTTTTTGAATAACATTTAAGATTGGTTATTTTTGAAACGATGCACTTAATCAAAAAAAGTTTCAAATAAAACTTCTTAGTTATTTTATTCTCTATCACATTTATTTAAAGTATTTTTAGATACAACCCCTCAGTTCAGAGATATTCACACCCTTATATAGTTCCTAAAGTACCAAGAGATGGTGCCAACAGTCTCGTTTGAAATTTACGCTGAACAATTTTCCCGATTTCTGATTATACCGTTAATATAACAGAAAATTTTTAAAGAAAGAAAATACTCCTTAATTTTTTATCTATCAAATTTACTTGATGCATTTTTCGATTAAACGACAATTTATTATTTTTTTATACCCCGGTAACAATAAGGAAATAATTGTAGACCGACAACTATGATTAAACATTTTTCAAATGAATTGCAAATAGAATAACTTACTTTTCTTTATTTAACTTCTAGATTTCGATTTAATACTCTTTTTGAATAACATTTAAAATTGGTTATTTTGGAAACGATATACTTCAAAACTAAAAGCGATATGAAAATGCAGTCAACGGCATTGAATTTCCCGTGTTTCAGTTAACTTTTAAACATATTTTCAGCCATTTTTATTTTTTTCAAATTTTCGCCAAAAAAAATCGCAAAAACCGTTTTTTAACATTTTCTCGAAAACTAGAAGACATATGCACTTATGGATTTCACCACTGGATTCAGTGGGTCAAAATACATATGTATGTAAATTTTCGTTACAATAAACCTACGATTAAGGATTTTTGAAAAAATTGAATTAAAATTTAAAAAACCTAAAGAAATAATTAAAAAAATGAAATTGTTTAAAATTGCATGAAAATTTGCTTATAAGTCAATTTGGACACGGGGAATTCAATGCCGTTGAGCGCAGCTTCATATTTTGTTTACTTTTTAAGATATAGACCCCGAAAAAGTTAAAGTCTTTATTTTCTTCAGATTTTGTACTTTGTCGAGGTTATATCTTAAAGAAACAAATTATAAAATAAATAAATTTAATATTATCTTATCTCGTAATAATAATAAAATATACATATAATCTTTTAATATTGTATTTTTAATTTAAAATTCAATTATGCATTTCACATGATGTAAAATGGGGTTGGTGGCTACCCCTCCACTAATATCTTTAGTGGCCGTGATTTGACGGCTGGTAACCGTACTTCACGCGAAGAAATATATCACTTACCGAGATCTGCTTAGGCAGAGTGCCACACCTAGTAATGGATAAAAGGCGTGATGATATATTTATTTTATCCACAATCAACTCATAATATGCATTTATTTGTGCTCATTGCAACTGTATAAAGGGACCAATTATACACTAGTGGAATAAAGTAATTTTATTCCACTGTTAAAAGAATGAAGGAATAATGCACAGATATCAGTCAAATTTATTGAATTACTTATTAATATTAACATTACATTTATATTATCACTTAAATCATTGTTCGTTTTATCTAATTTGATGTTCTCTTTCCAAAACGGCTGCTTTTTTCGGTTTGTACCCCTTACATTCACTCTTCAAATAAGCTGTCAGCTTGCTATATTTTGAAATATCTATATTTTCGTTAACTTTTATAGTAGCCTTCAACATGGAATACTTAGACCACGCTGATGAAACCGCATAATTTTTCTTGATTTTATAGAAATATGAAAGCATGACTTCTTCATTTATTACCCTTACTCTCCGTTTTCTCCCCTGCTCTTAAATTCAGTAAACTCTTTTTCATACCATTCCTTAGGCTTCGCTGGCAATAAACACCGAGTTGCTTCAAAAACTTCTGTAAGGATAGAGTCAATTTCTTCTATTTTTCACCAAATTCATAAATTTTTCAATGTAACAAACGATAAACAAACATCCTGTCATAGCAACAAATGCCACAGTAATGCATTTTTTTTTGACAGCACGTATCCAGAATTTGATAAATTAAACAATGACATTTTGTAAAATGAATTAATTTTGAATAACAGTTTTGATTGTGGATAAAACGTTATATTGTATTCGTGTTTTAGTTGCGCATTATCCACTCAAGATAATTAAATGCTCGAACTTCGTTCTCGCATTTAAACAATCTTTCGGGGATAAAAGTCACCTAAAACACTTATACAATAAATAACTATTATTTATTTATTTACATGATGTTAAAATGGTTCAGCATTATTCAGGTATACCGGGTGGAACATCATACCTGTGTACATAGGCGATTAACATGAAAAAACAGTTTTTCTGTGCGCATTGCTCCCCAAATTATTTTAGCCAAAAATGCTTCAAATAAATGTTGTAGAGCATAAAATTCTGCATCTAAATCAATAAACAGAATTACATTTACATGCGTTATAACGACAGAAATTACATAAAAAAATATTAAAAATTACGTTCAAAATATTTTTTTATTTAATTTCTGTCGTTACAACGCATGTAAATGTAATTCTGTTTATTGATTTAGATGCAGAATTTTATGCTCTACAACATTTATTTGAATCATTTTTGGCTAAAATAATTTGGGGAGCAATGCGCACGGAAAAACTCATTTTTCATGTTAATCGCCTATGTACACAGGTATGATGTTCCACCCGGTATAACCTCTACCTATAGTTTAACTGCCCTTCCTTAGAGTTTGAGTTTGATTTAGTAGCTAACTAAAAAGGTAGTTAGCTTTTGTCCAGCTCTGTCACTGAGTCACACACATACATACATACATATTTATCTCCACTCAGTATTACAACGTCGCGAGCAATAGTTCTTGATCATTCATACTTCATCCGCCGTCGAATCAACAAGTGGTGCTCCTTTTCTCTTACATATCTGATCATAGTGTCCTGAAGTATCAGGTATCAACGACAATTGTTTCAAGCTTTCAAGAGTAGCTTAATTTTCTTGATAGAAAATTAAAGGTGTATTGCAATGCCAGCAGCTATTGTACACTTTTCTGATATGGATAATAGACGGGGTGAGTCCTTTACCCCTTTTTTGGGGGATGAAACTTATTTATTATCGAAATTAATATTTATAAGGTACAGAAGAAAGTGTATGTTTTATTTTTCGCTGTAAAATGTTTTTAAATTATTTTACAGAAAAATGCTTCGAATAAAATAGATAGATAATTTAGTTTTGTACAACTTTTATTTGAAACATTTTTTTCTAAAATAATTTATAAATGTTTGACAGCAGAAAATGTACGAACATGTCAAGTTTTTTCGATAGTCATGTTATGTTTTGTGTTATCAAACATTTCTAAATTATTTTAGATAAAAATATTTCAAATAAAAAGCTACACACTTTAGATTTTTACATTTTTTATTTGAAGCATTTTTTTATAAAATAATTTATAAAACTTTGCCAGCAGAAAATGTACAAATATGTCAAGTTCTTTTGAAGACTGTCAAACATTTTAAAACTATTTTATAGCAAAATGATTTAAATATAAAGCTAGATAATTTTGTTCTTTTCATCTTTTATTTGAAACATTTTTCTCTAAAATAATTTATAAAAATTTTAGAACATATCAAGTTCTTTTGAAAACTATGTTATATTTTGTGCTGACAAACATTTTAAAACTATTTTATGGCAAAATGCTTTAAATATAAAGCTAGATAATTTTGTTCTTTACATCTTTTATTTGAAATATTTTTCTCTAAAATAATTTATAAATATGTTCTTTTGAAAACTATGTTATATATTGTGTTGTCAAACATATATAAATTATTTTAAAGAAAAATGCATCAAACAAAAGATGTAGATAAATAAATTATCTAGCATTTTTATTTGAAGCATTTGTTTATAAAATTATTTAGAAACGAACAGCGAAAGAATTTTCCTAACAACTTTAAACTAATCGTCTTTTTTTAATTAGCAACCATAATCTAACTACGCGCAAAATTCCAAATTGTGTTGTTGTAATAAACAATCTTAGAAATAACTTATAGGTAAGTCAAGGTAACTAAAGACATTATAAACTTTGTATTTATGCGAATTATATTTATTATTCTTCTCAGCAAATAGAGCATAAACTATACTTTATTTGTTTATAATTAGTTCTATAAAAAATCATAATTTACAGTTTGAAATAATTAATAAATCGTCATTTCTTGATTATACATATAAGTACTTGACTGAGTTAATAAATTAATTACAAATATGAAAGATATTGCAATATAAAAGACAGTTTCAAGTAATTATAATTTAATTATTAACGGTAGTAGTATAGGAAGTATTTTATACATATTTAAGTGATTAAAATTATAATAAAATCGGCATGGTATATTTTGTTTAATCAAACGCTTATTAATTATTTAAGAAAAAAATGCGTCAAATAAAAGATGTCGACAACTAAATTATCTAGCTTTTTTATTTGAAACATTTTTCTCTAAAATAATTTATAAACGTTTTACAGTAGAAAATATACAATGGAAATTTTATTTTTTTATTATATTGTATTAATTATTTCTAATTACTAATTATAATAAACCTGAAACTGCTGATAACTTAATCAAATTTACTTTTTATCCATATTCATAAAAGTTAATTGAACAAGTATAGAACTAAGCCAGCGATAACCACAAGAGTAAATAAAGTAATGAAACGTTTTCTAGAAAATTTATAAAACAACTTCGTAAGTCTATTTATAAGTTTGACCTAAGAAATGATTATAAAAAACAGAAAAACATTTGACGTGAGATGTTTTTATTAACAAACAGTGTTTAAAAAAATATAGTCTAAAACTTTAAAGATTTGACTTAATTCTATATAATTTAACCAATTATTTAATCAACTATTTCCGGCATTAATTTTATTTTAGTGACATTTAAAATGGTTTTTAAGATGTAACTTAAAATATTGTTTAATGTAATAGATAAGAATGCGGTCGCAATATAAAATATTGCAATCTATTTGTTAGAAGAGGGCAAAAGTTCATGAGAAAATGTATTGAATAATAAATTAAATTGCGGTTTGTTCTCTTTAAATGTCAGTTAAGATGGAACTTTAACTTTCGTTTTCTCTTGCAAATATCTTGAAGGATTGTACTTAGAATTTTAATAAATATTAGTAGACTTCGCGTGTTCAAATCTTTTTGATTTATGTCCATAAAAAAGTACAAAATCTGATGATGTAAAATTTGGAAAAAAGGCAAGCAATTGATTTAATTTTTTGAAATTGTTGTTATAAATAAAAATAAATATATCATCACTCCTTTTACCCAGTAATGGGTCAGAAAGTTCCCCCTTCAATAACATCTTTGAAGGTCGTAATTTATCGGTTGGTAACAGTATTTCACGCGCTAAAATATATCACTTACCGACATCTGCTACGGCAGAGTAATACACCCTATAGGGTAAAAGGCGTAATGATATATTTTCTTTTATTTTCAGGTGAATTTAAATTATTTTTCAAATAAATATATCATCACGGCTTTTACCCATTACTGGGTGTGGCACTCTGTCTAAGCAGATCTCGGTAAGTGATATATTTTTTCGAGCGAAGTGCGATTACCAGCCTTCAAAGATATTAGTGAAAGGGGAGACACAGAGGTAGATTTAAATTGGTGAAAATTGTTTGTCGGCTGTGGAGATCGAACCAGGGTTCTCAAGATCCACAGATCGACTCGATACCACTGTGCCACCTACCCCATAAAATTATAAATTATTGTTAAGGTTGTTATTGACTCTAAAATTCTTTCTCGTACGAATATTTTAATAAAACTTTACTTACATATGTGTATTGATTTGCTGGAATAGCAAGTGCATATATCTTCTAGTTTTTAATACGAGCTAAAAATTTTTGAGAAAATTAAGGAAAATTAAAAAAGAAAGTTAAATGAACCACGAGAAATTCAGTACAGTTGAGCACATTTTCATATATTCATTAGTTTTTGAAAAAACTTCTTTTTCTACAACTGTCAAAAAACTGTTCATTTTTTGTCACTAATATAATTAATATGCGAAATACGTGATTTTTTCATCAATTACATTACCATAATAAGACGTATTTAGCGCATTATTTTGCACCCTAGTGCGTAAAATGAGTATTTTGCGCACTGTTTCGTATTCCAGTGTGGTAAATGAGTATCTCGCGCACGCTCTCAAATTATTTGTTGTCAAGTTCCATTAGTTACAACACATCAATAGTATCAAATTAGTATTATTGTTGATTGTTTTCCTTCAATTTACTTAAATAAATCAATAATTATTGTATTATTCTTTATTTACAGTTGTAGAATAAATGTTATTTGTATTTCGTGGACAAAATTCTTGTTTTTGGCGCGTTCGAATGACTTTTATTGTCTCGACCTGCGGTCTCAACTAAAAGTAACACTCATTTCGCGCACTTAATACAAAAATAACTATTTCCGGAGGCTATATTTTGAAAATTAAACAAGATATGAAAATGCGTCCAATGGCATTGAATTCCTCGTGTCCGAATTGACTTATGCTCAATTTTATTTGTTCCTTTTGTGTAGAATAACAATAAAGATAAAATACAGTAAAACTTTTTTACTTTATTCATAATTATAATAACTTATTAATTATTTTATTTAAAAACGTTAAATGCAAATTGCGATAAGCTAACTAAATGTTTTTTATCTTATAAATATATTTATAAGCCAGGTTTAACCGTGTCATATTTGACCATGACTTTTGCTATTCTTTAATGAAGGGAACATTTTATTTTGTTGCATATTTCAACTTGTCCTTCATTTAACTTTCTTCTAATAAAATGTTTAAATGAGTTAGATATGGAATGATTAAAATTAACAGAAGATGACTTGCATACCTATTATTATCCAGAACGAAAAGAAATTAATTAAAGAATGAATGTGAGATCGAAAAGAATACTGATCAAAGAATAGATGTGTGTCGAATGAATAATTGGTGAAATTGTGGGTGAGAAATTGCGTGGACGATCTAAGATATGATTGAAGGTTTATTGCGTGAATGAAAGATGAGCTGGGTTTGTATGAAAGGAATTAAGAATTTGAATTAATTGCAGGAGCAATCTAATAAATATTGCAGAGATTCTTGCTATCTTATTTAATAGGAAAGATAACTGAAATCTAGTGGATTGTATCCAAAGATCCTCGATTGAGTGTTTATAATGGTGTGTTAGTGCCTACGTTGATGTATGGTAGTGAATGTTGGGTATGGATGAAGAAACATGAACGGCGTATAACTGCTGTGGAAATGAGGTATTTGCGGGGTGTGTGTGGATATACTAGAAGAGATCGTGTCCGGAATACATTGGTGTATGATGAATGTGAGATTGGGAAGAATGTTGTAAGAAGAGTGGGAATAAGTCAGTTGAGATGGTTTGGTCATGTAGAACGTATGTCGAATGACAGATTGGTGAAACAGGTGTATGTTTGTGAAATTGAGGGTGAAAGTTTGCGTGGACGGCCTAGGAACAAGTGGATGAATATGATTGAAGGGTTGTTGCGTGAGCGAAAGATTCTGAGCGTGAAGAATAAACGAGCTTGTATGAAAAGAATTATGAATGTGGTTGAAGCAAAAGTGGTGTGTCAGGATAGGAATGTTTGGAGAAAATTAATTGCGGGATAAATATGATGAATAAGGACAAGCGTATGAATCTTGATTTTAGATTCATTGGTTAGATTTTTCGAGTGTTTACCTGCAATTATGTGGAGTTCACCTTCAAACAAGCGCAGTAAGATGCTCTCTTCCTTTCTTATCTTTTTTACTTCATTTTCAGTTTTTACTATACAGTGTGTAACTGCAATTGTGTTAAATGTATTTTTAAATAAGCGCAGGTGATGCTGCCTTCATTTCTTATAGATTCGTTGTTAGAGAAGTGGGCGTAAGTGAAGATTTACGAAACAGGTGTACAGGAGCGAATGGATGAATGTTTGTTGCGTGATGATGGATTTTGATTGCGAGAAAAGAAAGAGTTCGTATGGAGGAAGTGTTAATGTGGTTGAAACGAGTATCGTGTGTCAGGATGAGAATGTTGACGGGTTCGTGCCACCCCATTTAATGGGATATAGCGTGATGTTATGTATGTATCTATGTTATACAGATTAACAAACAAATTATGTTTTCTTTTCTACCATTCTTGCTCTCTATTGAGATCTGCAAAACTTAGATCTAAGAAGGTGGCGTGATGATATATTTGTTTACGTAATGAGTAGTACACGTTAAACATAATGTGAAAGTCATAAATTAAAAGTAGTAAATGTATTTCCAGTGCTGATGTCAGCTCCTTTCAAAGTTAAATGACAATAAGTGTTTCTAAATACGACAAAATACTAAATGAATGGTGACAATTGACAATTTTACTTTTCCGATCGTTTTGTTCCTGTTGCCAGGCAACAAAAACATGTAAATTGAATAAGCTGATGACAGTATACTCCTACGTAGAATTTAATTCAATACAAGACACGGTGCGTTATGTGTTTAACTATGATATGTAGTTACCAGCACAAGTTATCAGGATACGCATGATTACACTATTAAAAGGTGATTATAAAAAGTGTGTTTTTTAATAGTTTTTTTTTCATGTACTATTTTTTTCAACATTTTTACGTTTGCGATACAAGAAATTTTATAATTATTTTATAAAAATCAAAGGAGTTGTATTTGCAAATGCACATTACGTTTCCTTGGTCACCATGTCAAATGACATTTCCCTCACTCAATTTAGTTGTAATAGTAACTGTTTCCCTCACTAGTGAGGAAAGTTATTTACTTTCATCACTAGTGAGGGAAACAGTTACTATCACAATTAAATTTAGTGAGTAAAATGTAATTTTCACAGTAAAGTTGAAAAAACGTAATTTAGAAATAAAGTAAAGACAATAGTGTCATTCAGGTGACATCTGTCACAAGAATAATAAATAAATCTAGATTTCAAATTGTTTGTGGACTGCGGGGTTCGAACCAGGGTTCTCAAGATCCACAGGCCGACTCGATACCACTGATAATAAAATAAATAAATAAATATATCATTACGCCTTTTACCCATTACTAGGTGTGGCACTCTGTCGAATCAGATCTCGGTAAATGATATATTTCTTCGTGTGAAGTACGGTTACCAGCCTTCAAATCACGGCCCCCAAAGATATTAGTGGAGCCACTGGGGTAGATTTAAATTGGTGAAAATTTTTGTGGACTGCGGGATCGAACCAGGGTTCTCAAGATCCACAGGCCGACTCAATACAACTGAGCCACCTACCCCATATAATAAATAGCTATTGAGGCTTTAAGTAAAAATAAAATAAAATTTGTTGTGATAAATCTAGGTAAATGATATATTTTTATGGGTAAAGTGCGGTTACCAGCCGTCAAATTACAGCCCTTAAGATGTTAATAAAGCCTATTAGTTCACTGTTAAACGTGTCAATACAGTATTCGTAAATACGTGTTTTTTTTTGTTATTATGCAAATTTGAAAATTGCCCACACTTAGATTATGATTATGAAATCATAAATGAATAGCAAATCTTCAAGGTCACGGGATCAACAGGTGTGCTGACGTTGAGCTTCACATGTAATATTGTTACATAAACAAAACAAAATTGGATTGAAGATGAAGATGACATCAAATTAATTATTTATTTTCTTGTTTTTATTGAAACGCGATAGTATTTTTTTGTATTAGGTCATCAGAAAAATTGAAAAATGAGGAGGTATATATTATTTATTACAGAATGTCAAATGAAAGTTAAAATGGGTAGATTTTAAGGACAAATATTTTTAATTAGAATATAAAATAAATAAATAAATATATCATCACGCCTTTTATCTATTACTGGGTGTGGCACTCTGCCGTAGCAAATCTCGTGATATATTTTTTCACATAAAGTGCGGTTACCAGCCGTCAAATCACGGCCCTCAAAGATGTTAGTGAAGGGGAAGCCACAGGGGTAGATTTAATTTAGTGAAACAGAAATCGTAGCATCACAAACTAAAATCAAAATTACTCGTTTATGTAGATAGTTGTAGCACCATGGTAGTGCTGTACCTCCACAAACGAGAGTTTGTTGTAATTTAATTAAGCTTAAATTAATTACAGATTGCGATCAAGTAATTAACGGTAACTAGTAATTAATCTAACTGTAACATTGTGTCACGTGACTGGAAGACGCCATATTTGAATTTAAATCACGTGGTACATAGTAACAGGTAGTATCTTTCACTGCCTGAGAACTACATTAGAATTTTATTACACTCAATAATTCTTCAACAAACTTATAGTTTAATTTTTAATAACATTGAAAGGTGTCCTGATTTGACGGCTAGTATAACTACAGTTTCACCCTCAAAAATTATTAATAGGTATGAATAATAAATATCTGGAATTAAATAAAAATTCAAGTTTTTAAAAGTTTTCGTTTTATTTAATCCAATAATCAACAAAACATGGGGTAGGTGGCTCAGTGGTATCGAGTCGGTCTGTGGATCTTAAGAACTCTGGTTCGATTCCCACAGCCGACAAACAATTTTCACCAATTTAAATCTACCCCTGTGGCTCCTTATCCACTAATATCTTTGGGATCCGTGATTTGACGACTGGTAACCGCACTTCACGCGAAAAAATATATCACTTACCGAGATTTGCTTAGGCAGAGTGCCATGCCCAGTAATGGGTAAAAGGCGTGATGATATATTTATTATTTACATTCTTAAAATCATGATCAAAATCAAAAAGATAAACAAACAATATAAGTTAATTAACAAACAGTAATTTAGCCAACATAATTAAAAATACTAAGAAAATGAAGTACCACTTTTTGGAATCAATAAACGAACATTTTACCCTTATTTGACAGGTAGTTTAACCTCATTGCCTCCTCCGAAAAGGGGAAAACGCGTAGACGTATTTTGCGTGGAGATTTCAACGTTACATCAAGCGACGTATATTGGTTTCTTCAAACAGGATAATATAAACGGAATTATGTTATTTATTTCAGACGTGGGTCTTTGAATCGTTAATGTGTTTGTCATAATGTAATTGACATTTAATTTTCTGCGTAAATTTTCAACTTTTAATTTATAGAAAATTTGTAGGAGGGACACAGAAAGAATAAGTTATATTTTTATAGAGTAGGAGTGAATATATATACGTCAGTATTTTAATAAATATGTTGTTTTGAATTTAATTTTAGTCAGCAGAAAATTAAAAGTAAAATAATTGTTATGTGTCTTGCTTTATCGTTGAAGTCTCCATTCGGCCTAGTACATTTTTCGCCGTCCAACGTTTATGAATTATATTAGAGAAAAATATTTCAAATAAAAGATGTGAACAACTAAATTATCTATCTTTTTTATTTGAAGCATTTTTTTCTAAAATAATTGAATAACGTTTGACAGAAGAAGACATAAAATAAATATATCATCACGCCTTTTACCAATTACTGGGTGTGGCACTCTGCCTGAACATATCTCGGTAATTGATATATTTTTCCGCGTGAAAAGCGGTTACCAGCCGTCAAATCACGGCCTCCAAAGATATTAGTGGAGGAGGAGCCACAGGGGTAGATTTAAATTGGTGAAAACATGTTTGTGTTACAACTATTTCGTCTTGTATTATTGGACAAATTTATTTCATTTTTATTTCTTATATACTGCATAATTAAAATTCAAAAATTATAGAACAGAATCCTTAAGTTTTTTTCCATTCCTATTCAACTATTAAAAGAATATATATTATGCCAATAGGATCACGAATTTGTTTGAAAATGGACCAATGAAATGTACATTTCGTCGGAAATTCATCACTAGTGAAATTTCATCGGAAATACCACTGTTAATAATATCCTTGGTTACGAATAAAATAAATGATATTTTCAATATTTTCATAAACGTCAATTTTCAATATTAAATGTACACTGAAAAAATGTAGAATTTACATCACTGTGCAAATAAATACCTAACTATTCTTGTTAATTAACTCTTGTTTGGTAAATTCTCAAGCCGAATACAACTCGTAGTATGAAAATTGACAGATAATATTTTGACATAAATATACATTCGTTGTTATGGAAATGGAAACAACGAGTGCGAAGCAATTTTCATACTACTTGTTATATTATATATGAAAATATCGTATCTATGCAAATTTATATGCTTGGAAAAATACTAAATAAAATTATGCATGTTGTTATTGTGTGATTGTCATTGACAAAAATATGTTAATTCAAGTAGTTTCGCATAAAATACATGTAGCAATAAATAAATAAATAAAATAAACACGTCGAAATTATGGGTCAAGTTGAATCATTTAAAAAATCCTTGACACTGTGGTCTTCAAGTAACTTACATCCTCTGCATATTCAGTGTGCTGTGACGTTGTAAACAACACATAAACAAATGACACCTACACATGTGATACATCATTAAATATAATACGTACACAGAAATGTACTAATTAAATAGATAATTATTTAAGTTTCCTGCAAAATCGACATTGTATATCTTCTACTGTAAAACCTTCAATAATTATTTTAGAAAAAAATTCTTCAAATAAAAGATGTAGACAACTAAATTATCTATCTTTTTTATTTGAAGCATTTTTCTCTAAAATAATGTATAATCGTTTGACAGCGTATATTAGTTGTGGGTGAGACAGAGTCCTAATTTTAAACAACATAGCAACAGCATTTGTTTGTGGCATCTTCATTGCTAACGCTTGTTTTGTTTGACGTTTTGTTTTTGTTTTATTAACAGATAGTCCTGATTCGGACTTGCGCCGAGATGACTACAGAAGACAAAAATTAACCGGTAAGTTTTTATTATTTCTTTTTGTTTTGCATTATGTTTTGTTTTGCAATGTTGTTGCACTGATTTTAGATACTGCTGAGTATTTTATTATGGATATATTAGAGTAGGTTTAGAATAAGATAAGACGTCCATTTTGGCTATGAATGTACTTTAATAATTTAAAATATTTTATTTTATACTGTATTGTATTTCCATGTTTACAGTAGTGATTTCAGTTCGGAAAGTGAGTCTTTATAGTACTAGTACTGTAATAAATATTACGGTACTGTTGTCGTGAGGTTGCTAGGTAACAAACAGTTTTTGACATTTAATTATAATGTTTTTTCAATAAATTAAAAATAAAATAAATAATAGCGTTTTCTCTTGAGCTGTACCTATATATATATATATATATATATATATATATATATATATATATATATATATATATATACTGCTTTTCTCGATTGTGGAAAAAAATACTGGGTATGACACTCTGCTATAGCAGATCTCAATAAGTGATATATTTATAAATTTGCGGTTACCAGTCGTTAAAATACAGCCACCAAAAATTGAAAAATTTTAATTTTACGGTTTATAACGACAAAACAGACAAAACCATAAACAAAATCACTCAGTTTGATGTTTGCTTGTTGTATTTAGTTGCAAAGTTTTTTGTTTATTATTTGTCGTTGCTAGGATATTTGTCAACAGAAATCGTTTAATAATGACACTCCCATTTAATTTACATTGGTCTTTTACGCACGATTTGGTATTTTTACACACGATTTATTTAATATAACACTTCACACACAATAATTTGTTTAATATTGTGTTCATTTTAGTATGTGGGTATATAAAGATATTTACCTAATTCCGCTATGAAAAGTCCTATTTGACATGAATTTTTGAGGTTATGAAATGTAAATTTTTTCATAACTGTCATTCAAGAGTTATGTACAGAATTCTTTACATAACTAATGAATGTTGACAGTTTGAACTTTCTCAAAAATACAAATAGCGGAAAAAACTATTTATTAAAATTTTTAGGATTTATACAGGGTGTTTCAGGACTAGTGTAACAAACTTTAACAGCTTATTCCTGAGGTCATTTTGAGCCAAAAATGTCATATGAACATAGGTCCTATTCCTTCTAGTTACCAAAATACAAGAGGTTGAAGTTCTATAAATAACACGAAATTTTCAAATTTTTGTAATCAAGATACATTCGGAAAACAAAAATGCGCGCAAATAGGGGATGGGAAAGTTGGCTTCTATTTGGATATCTGTCTTGGTATTCTCTGGACGCATAACGGGCATTACCATTCATTACCCCATAAATAAAAATCATATCTGCATATTCAGCAGTACTATAACCATCCATTATGAAACAATAATACAATCAAAAGTACAACAATTTTTAATTAAGACAAATAATGTATGACTTTTCAATAAAATTCTGGTTTTCCGAAAGTATCTTGATTAAAAAAATTTGAAAATGTCGTGTTATTTATAGAACTTCAACCTCTTGTATTTTGGTAACTAGAAGGAATACGACCTATGTTTATATGACATGTTTTGCTCAAAATAACCTCAGGAATAAGCTGTTAAAGTTTGTTACACTAGTCCTGAAACACCCTGTATACAGTTAATAATTGTTCTGGTATTAAACAGTTGACGGGCAAATTAGCAGATTCTTCGATATCAGAAGGAAGGTCTGTCTTGGATTCAGAACTCATTTTCGATGACATAAGCTTTAAATTTAAACATTTTATTCATTTATTTTCACGGCAACGCTTTGCTAAATTGATTTATTGATTTTGAAATATACTGACCTGTCATAAACCTAGAATTGCATGTATTTTAAAAATTATTTTAGCGGAATTAGATAAAATTTTGTACGTAATACGTTATGAAAACGTGATATTGTTTGACTCAAATAATTTTCAAAACTCACTTCGTTCGTTTTGGCAAATATTATGTTCGTCAAACAATATCAACCTTTTCATAACTGGTTACGTAAATAACTATTATTTAAAGTTTCTGTATTTTTTTATTAATTCTTAAATATTACCGATCACTTTATTACTGCTAAATCGCACGTACCCATAAAAGTCTATTGACAAGACATGAATCACTCTCAAGTTCTGAGATGACTCAGAATAACTCCGTTCGCATTTCAATCAATTTTTGTCTTATTTCTTACAAGATTTTCCACTGTCAATGAGATTTCTTTTCATGCTATATATAGCTAAAGTCATCGAAAAAGGCCACTGATTAACACAAGTTTAAGTTTATTTTTAGAAGACGAAATTTTGATCTTTAATCTTGCTAAAAATGGATAGGTACAATATTATGAAATATTTTAAATATGTTTAAAAATTATTGTGCAACCAGGAAATATAATAAGAAATAGTTCAAAATAGAGTCTTATCATTTGTTCGTGGAAACAACGTGACAGAAAAATAAATATTTATGTTCGGTAGTCATGGTAACGTATAAGGAAACATAATATGTGACCTAGGATGTTGTACTTTGTGGAATGTGCTATATATGGAGTAATATATGGACCATTTTCTTGTGTCTAGTATCTATAGTAATAGTATTTTGCTACTTTATACTAAATAGGTATAATCGTAGAACTATACAATTTATATCAAATAATGCCACATATTTTGTAATTTGATCATTATATTATATCGGTCAATAAACCATCTCAACTGACATACACCCACTCTTCTTACAGCTTTCTTCTCAATCTTATTCCTTATCATACACCAATATATTTTTCTTATATTCTCTTCTTACAGCTTTCTTCTCAATCTTATTCCTTATCATACACCAATATATTCTTCTTATATTCTCTTCTTTTTTTAACTTATATACTCAGGTCATTTGCCGATATGTCCTTTGTATGGCCGCCACGGGCAGGGCCCGAACCCAAGACCTTGTGGTCGTGAGTTAGGCCCTCAACCCGCGCGGCCAACACGCGGGACAATTCTCTTCTTTTTTTTTTATTTATATATCTGACCAACTACTAAGGTCATATGCCGATATGTCCTTTGTATGGTCGCCACGGGCAGGACCCGAACCCAAGACCTTGTGGTCGTGAGTTAGGCCCTCAACCCGCGCAGCCAACACGCGGGATAATTCTCTTATATATCGTATTGTAGAAGAATTATAGTATTGACAGCCCCTGTAGATATTAGTAGAAAGCGTATAAAATACTCAGCGTTAGGTACTAAATTAGGTGCAACAATACTTCTGTATATATATACAGAGTGTTTCGTAAGTCAATTCGTATTTACATGGAAAAACAGTTTTTTTTTTGCGCATTGCTTCCTAAATTATTTTAGACAAATATGTTTGAAGTAAAAGTTGTAGAGCTTAAAATTCTACATCTAAATCAATAAATTAATTTAATTTTCTATATTTTGTATCGGTAGAAATTAAATATGAAAATTAACAAAATTATAATTTAATAGAGTTGGCCACGTAATTAAAACTAACAAATAAATGCGTGGCTTAATTTTGTCAATAATTTTGTCATATTGATATTTTGCTTCCTTTAAAAGTTAGTCAAAATATTTGACAGGAAAGCTTAATGAATTTGTTATTTATTTTATTTTAATTGTAATTTTGTAAATTTTCATATATAATTTCTGCCATTACAAAACATTGAAAATTAAATTGATTTGAAGAATTTGAAGAATTTTTGTCTAAAATAATTGTATTGCAGCTCCGCTGTTCTGCAATTGAAGATCTTAGCATAGTATAAGTTAGTTATTATAACAAATAAAATATGTATGTGTGGCTTACGAGCCATTCTGTATATGATGTACTTGTACAAAATTCTTCATTGCATTTTGTTGCACTGTGCACGCTTTTGTGACTGCATTGCATTTGTTTCTTGCACTTCCGGCTCTTAGACGTAGAAGAGGAAGGGGATGAAAATGACGTAGACACAGTTGACAAATGCACATCGCCTTCCCCTAGGAAAACACGCAACTATTCAGGTGAGGGTCTCCAGGTAACAATGTTACTTTATTTTTTTTAAAGAAATTAGGTTTGAAATTTTGCTGTTTTTGTAAGTATTGTTATTTGTTGCTTTATACCTTCTATTAGCGAAGGAAGTAATCATGCTTTTTATGTATTTCGGCTTCGTACATTTTTTTCTGTTAAACGTTTATAAATTATTTTAGAAAAAAATACTTTAAATAAAAGATGTGCAGAACTAAATTATCTATCAATTTTATTTGAAGCATTTTTCTCTAAAATAATTAAGGAACGTTTAATTGCGACCAATATATGAACATTTATTTAGTTCCAAATGATCTTGAATATTTTGGATGTATATATGTTTTGCTCTAAATCTTTTGTTAATTATTTTGGAGAAAAATGTTTCAAATAAAATATGTGGAGAACTAAATTATCTATCAATTTTATTTGAAGCATTTTTCTCTAAAATAATTAAGGAACGTTTAATTGCGGCCAATATATGAACATTTATTTAGTTCCAAAAGATCTTGATTATTTTGGATGTATATATGTTTTGCTCTAAAACTTTTGTTAATTATTTTAGAGAAAAATGTTTCAAATAAAATATGTGGAGAACTAAATTATCTACCAACTTTATTTGAAACATTTTCCTCTAAAATAATTTATGAGTGATTAGCTGCGAAAAATATACCAACATTTATTTAGTTTCAAGAGATCTTGAATATATTTTTGGCTGCAAAACTTTTATAAATTATTTTAGAGAAAAATGTTTCAAATAAAATATGTGGAGAACTAAATTATCTACCTATTTTATTTGAAACATTTTTCTATAAAATAATGTAGGAAGGTTTTACGGTGGAAAAAATATTGGTGTTTTTTTAGATTTTTATAAAAATTTCTTTATACATCATTGCACATTTACTATATAATTATATGTAGTTATTTATATTATTTATGTGTTTTAAACTGCTTGATATTTATGCGAAAAGTTTCCATATTGCATTGTTTTAAGTTTATTTCTTGTTAAGTATAAAATTTTATTGTTTTTCCTTCAATAGAAAGATGTTTACTTTATTCATTCTAATGTTTATTTAAATAATGATTATTCATCATGCTTGTTGCCAAGTCTATGCACTGCATCACTGCAATTGCAGATCTTATTATATAAAGAAAATTAAATTGTGTTCCTATTTAAAAAAATAATAATATAAACTAAACACTTAGCTAAGTCTCACAAAATTCAGATTCCAAGTCACCTTATGAGGGCATCGTCAGAGGCTGGCCAGCACAGGTAGTAAAATAAGAGCGAAACTCGTCTATGGTTACTAACTGTACTGGCCAGCCTCTGACGATGCCTTCATAAGGTGACTTGGAGGCTGAATTTTGTGAGACTTAGCCAAGTGTTTATTTAATATTTTTTATTAAACCTAGTTTCACCAAGTGTATGGATGACAATTAATTTTGTCTTTGTTGTTTTTTCTATTTTTGTTTATCCATATATATGTTTCTCATATGCTTGTTCATCACATTGCACCATGCTGTATGCTGTTTGCTGTCTGTTTGCACATTATGTATCGTGCACATGCATGCACATCATATGCAGTGAGTAGCAACATGTCCTGGGACACTCTATGGGATTTGCATCCGAGAAGGTTGAGCGAAGCTGGATTGCGTAGACATTCAGGTAGATTTCAAGCGCCCGGCGACTTTCAGTGCTTTTAAACATTTTCAGGACATGGAGCTTTTAATATTTATTTGGGCGAAACTTTTTATTTTATTTAATATCAACTCTTTAAGCGATTAAGTAATTATGTATAATATTCACAAGGTAAGTTATAATAATAATTATGTATTTATTGATGCATGTAATAATTAAAAATGTAAATATATGTTATAGGTTCTTAACAACCTCTTATTTTAATAGTAAAATTAATTAAATATATCATAAAGTATTTTTAAATGATCATGAACATGGCAAAATACATTTTATATTCTCAAACATTAAAAAATGGTTTTGGAGAAAAATGTTTCAAATAAAAACTGTAGTCTATTAAATTGTCTAAATATTTTATTTGAAGCATTTTTCTCTAAATTTATTTAGAAACGTTTGAGAACAGAAAATATGTTCAAAATTATTTGTTTAACATTTAAAATATTTATTCAGGATATATTTGTATAATTGGACTAATTACAAATTTAATATATTAATTGGCAAGAGTTTAATATAAATTAATTAATTATTTTAATTAGTCTAATCATTGTAGAAGTAAAAATAAAAGATCTAAAAATTTTAAAAAATATTATTGTAAATTTGTACCTACTACGCCCCTGTAAATAAAACTTAAAAAATTGTTGTAGTTGAATGGTTAATACATTCGCTAAACAAGTGAGAGTTCATATACCTTTAGATCCCAAGATCGAATCCTATTCAAGTCAAAAAACTATCATACTGCAGCTCGGCGAGTCCAGACTCTGTACTGTAATTGGAATTAAATTCCTGTTGTATAGAATAGTATTCTGTAATTGGAATTAAATTCCTGTTGTATAGAATACTATACTGTAATTGGAATTAAATTCATGTTGTATAGAATAGTATACTGTAATTGGAATTAAATTCCTGTTGTATAGAATAGTATACTGTAATTGGAATTAAATTCCTGTTGTATAGAATAGTATACAATAATTGGAATTAATTTCCTGTTGTGCAGAGTAACAAACAAATAAATAAATAGTAGATACAGATTTGCACAGTTTCTAATAAAACCAACATATTCACAACCTCTTCATAATTGAATTCTTCTGTCTTCAACAACAATTTCAGTTTTTATTTTTTTCTTTAGATACCAGTGTTGTGCTGACTGAAGACACAGATTGTTTCATCATCGGGATGAGGGTGTGGGTGGGAGGAACTAAACCAGGACAAATTGCTTATTTAGGAGAGACACAATTCGCCCCAGGAGAGTGGGCTGGAATTGTTCTCGATGAACCGATTGGTGAGTGAGTTGAATGAATGTTTGAGGAAGTGTCACTTGTAATCTAGAAGAGGTGCTTAGATTTTGAGTTTCCTGCGGGTTTATTTAGTATGTATATGTTATTTTTCTCAATTTAGATGAGAGAGAAAGAGAGATTTTAAAAAGATGAGTTACATTGGTTTCAAGGAAATTTTTGGTTTCTTCACAGTATACTGTTTTCATTTTAAACTGGAGGGATCGGCATAAAACGATTAAATGCACCGCAATTACGTTTACAAAGGAACTCAAAATATGAGCCGTTATAACTGGTTTCACAAGGTTCACACAGGGTTGTACAGCCCCATTCGCCGGTACATGTATAATAAAAACAACAAATTACAATCTTTAAATAAGTATATTTCCTTATTCATACGATACAAGTATAATATATTATAAATATTATATACAAACATAATCTAAACATTTACCTGCATTACTCAGTCTGATTCAGTACAGGATAATTAATCTTCTTATTAAGTAACATAACTGCTAATTGGATAATTTCATCCGAATTAGTAATTTTTAAATGGTCAATCATAGGAAAAATCAAAAATAATTTTAGGCTCAATACGAAAAATGTACCATCGTTAAGCGATATGTGGTAGCCGCACTAATAGATTTCATTGTACTTATATGGGACAGGGACGTTTAATCGTTTTATGCCGATCCCTCCGGTTTAAAATGAAAATACTAGAATTTTTGTCCATTTTGGATGAAGCATATTTCTATTATTACAATTTTCGGATAAGATGAAATCGCTGTGTAAAAATTGGAATAATTAACAAAAGTTTATTGAGTTTGACGGATTTCAACTCAAATACTAAAGGACTTAATCTTGATTTTGAGTAGTTTTTGGAATTCCTCAGAGTATGTTTAATATCTACACCTATTTTTTAATATGTTGGATGAAGTATATTTTGATTTTAACAATTTTTTGATTATACGAAATTGCTATGTCAAAATTGGAATATTTAAAGAAAGTTAATTGAGTTTGAGGAATTGTAACTCATAAATAAAATAAATATATCATCACGCCTTTTACCCATTACTGGATGTGGCACTCTGCCTAAGCAGATCTCGGTAAGTGATATATTTTGTCAGTTACCAGCCGTCAAATCACGGCCCTCAAAGATATTAGTGGAGAGGGAGCCACAGAGGTAGATTTAAATTGGTGCAGGAGTTACCATGATCTTGAAAGGTTTTCCGAGTTTGTGTGGGGTGTTTCATCGTTCCTTTCTTCAATCATCTTCTTCTTCTAGTAATCTCTGATTTCTTTTCCGTTCGAAAACAGGAAAAAACGATGGTTCCGTTTCCGGAACTCGTTATTTTCAATGCGAGCCTAAAAAAGGCGTGTTCTCCCGTTTAACACGCCTAACTTTAACCCCTTTACCGGATGCTGATATTGGACGACCACCTGCCACGCCCACTAACGGGACCAGAAGAAGTCCTGTCTCTCCCACAGGAAGCACTAGGAGCCTGGTTAGGACACCAGGAATGAGCTTGAGTATAAAATAAGACAAATTTATAACTCTTCAAGTATCTAAACTATCTATGAATCTATGATAGATACATCTACAACTAGTTTGGCTTCGACTTCTCATGCAGATATCAAAGTAGGCGAGAGAGTCATTGTTCAAAGTAGCCAAGGATCCAAACCGGGGACTTTGAGGTTTATTGGACCTACAGATTTCGCTAAGGGTGAATGGTGCGGCGTTGAACTTGATGACCCTTTAGGGAAGAATGATGGGTCGGTTGAAGGCAAAAGGTTAATATTATATTATGTATAGGGTGTTCTAAAAGTTGACAACATTAAAGATACTTTTCTTTAATACCTTTGCTTTTCTGATTACTTTACAGGATGATATTTAAATTCTGCATCTATTTATATTTTATTCTAATTTGTAATACATTGGTGTATGATAATTGAAGAGAGTAGCAATGTAAGATTGAGAAGAATGTTGTTAGAAGAGTGGGTGTATGTTATTTGAAATGGTTTGTACGTGTGGAATGTTTGTGGAATGAAGCATTGGTGAAACTGAGGATGGGAGATGGATTTAATCATCTCCAACTATAATTTAAAAATATATTTTCTACGATTGCTATGAAAAGTTTACAATTAAGCTCTCATTTGTCATCGTAAAGTTGACGGTTTCTGTGGAACAATCGAAAAATATCTTTTTTGCGCGTCTCCAATGGCAACGCAAGAAATAGTTATTTGTGTATTAAGAGGCGTAAAGTGATTCTTTGTTACTCGAGCACGGTAATTGCAGCGCGAGCCGAAGACGAGAGCTGCAATAGTGCAAGAGGAACAAAGACACTTTACGCTCGTGATACACACATAATTTTTTCTACGATTGCATCTTAAAGTTATTAAAAAACGTACGTATACGTCTAAAACTAAATTCGTTTTGTTAACTGTCAATATGACAAGTTTCTGTTTTGTTTGTATCCCTGGTAACTATTGAAATAATCTTTTTCGCGCGTTGCCATTGGAAACGCGCGAATTTAACATCTTTTTCGCGCGTTGCCATTGGAGACGCGCAAAAAAGATATTTTTCGATTGTTCCACAGAAAAACGTCAACTTTACGATGACAAATGAGAGCGTAATTGTCATCTTTTCATAGCAATCGTAGAAAAATTATATTTTTCTACTTCCGTTGGGAAATAGACGTTTTATTTCACTTATTTGAGTTAGGTAATGAACTGCATTATTTAACTAGTGAAATAATGAGGTAACATAGCAGCAGATATCTTGGTAGACGAATTCTGATGTGTTATTCTTTTATTTTTTGAATTTATAACTGTCATTAATATGTCAAAATATCATAATTTCAAAAACGCTCTTTCGTATTTATTAGAACGGAAGTAGAAAAAATATTGTATGCAACACATAAGAAAACTCGGTTATTACCTTACTTATGTGTTTACATAACTCGGCTACGCCTCGTTTTGCAAATTTCACATGCGTAAGGTAATAACCTTCATTTCCTTACTAGTTTCATAAATAGCTATAAATGCACGCTTATTTCAATAGTTACCAGGGATACAAACAAAACAGAAACTTGTCATATTGACAGTTGACAAACCGAATTTATTTTCAGTACGTATATGTTTTTTAATAATTTTAAGATGCAATCGTAGAAAAAATTATGTATGTATCACGAGCGTAAAGTGTCTTTGTTCCTCTTACACTATTGCAGCTCTTGCCTTCGGCTCGCGCTACAATTACCGTGTTCGAGTAACAAAGAATCACTTTACGCTCTTAATACACAAATAACTATATTGTAAATTAACCAGAAAAGCAACGCTATCGGAAAACCTAAAACTTTTTAGTCCCCAAATTAAAATATCAATCTCACACTCTCCATATTTAGATATTTCTCCTGCCCCCCGAAATACGGTCTTTTCTCCCCCGCATCAAAAGTATCAAAGTCACCATCTTCTCGTCGTTCGATCGCCCAGTGTATTGTCCACAAGTCCGGTCCTGGATCCATTTCCGGTTCTGCAACACCAATGCGCAGAGCAGGATCAAGAGAAAGTATGACAAGTGTCATATCGGCTACTTCAGCAGCCAGTGGCGTACGCAGGGTAAGACTTGGGGTCACTTCGCTCAGTGCAAAGGTTGGTATGTAGTGTAGCGGGGGGACAGCAACTTTGGACTTCGGGAAGGTGGTATTTGGTATGGTGGTATAGTGAAGATTGACAGGAATGGAGAACTTAATTTATACAGTTGATCTTTAATTGTCAAATAAAGATAAATAGAGCTAATATTATTAAGTTGTGTGATTATTAAAGGTAATCATACCTGTAGTTTTTGACTAAAGTTAATTTATATTATGACAGAAAAATTCTGATGACGCCTGGATTCGAACCAGAGACCTTTTAAATTTTTCTGTCATAATATAAATTAACTTTAGTCAAAAACTACAGGTATGATTACCTTTAATAATCACACAACTTAATAATATTAGCTCTAAGCTTGGGTATGATTCCCTCATAATCAAAAACTGTGTCACTGTAGACGAACCCGGTTGTCAATGCCTATATAGGAGTCTCTCGGAACGAAGCTACGCTTAGACACTGTGACAGAAAAATTCAGTTGATGCCATATTTCGAACACAGGTGACGTGGTGTAGCGGTTAGCATCTCTGCCCGGTATGCGGAAGGTCCCTGGTTTGAATCCAGGCGTCATCAGAATTTTTCTGTCATAATATAAATTAACTTTAGTTAAAGATAAATACTTGAACGCGAATTAAGATTCTAAATAAATTTCTCTTTACAATGATATCAAATAAGTGAAGTTTGCCTTTAAAATATGTCTAAAAAAATTGCGAGTTTTATAACAAATAAAAATACAAATATGTATTGCATAGATAAATAGCATATTGTAATATTAATAAGGAAAGTGTTTAATTGCAAAACGAGTACGAGTTTTGTAACGGTCTTTTCCCACTTGTGTTACATACTTTTTAATATTAAACGTGACAATTACATTTTTCCGTTTGCGATACAAGAAATTTAATAATTATTTTATATAAATCAAAGGAGTTGTATTTGCAAATGCAAATCACGTTTCCTTGGTCACCATGTCTAATGACATTTCCCTCACTCAATTTAGTTGTGATTGTAACCGTTTCCTTCACTAGTGAGGAAAGTAAATAACTAAATTTAGTGAGGAAAATATGTAGTAATAGTGTAATAAAGAAACTTAGATAATTGGAATATCAGTCTAATTTATTTTTAAAATGTTCCAATTCCAACGTTTCGGCGATAACCATCGCCTTCTTCAGGGATCTACAAAGTAAATTTAAAAAACACAGAAACAAAAAACTTACATGTATCGTCTAATAATTGACATAAACAAATTGTTTAAAAAAACTTAATATAATTAGTCACAATTTAAAAGAGTAAATAGTCAAAAATGTTTAAAAATTACAACAACTCTTAACAATTAACTATAAGACACATTAAAAAGAACATTACAAAAAAATTAAATTAATTTTTACAAACAAATTAAATAGTGTAATAGTTATACATCATTGTAAAGAGAAATTGACTTCGAAATGTGGAGATGAAATTATGAAACATTTTAATTTTAATTTTAGAATTAAATACTTTAATTGAAAAACAATGCACTATTAGTAATTGTAATCTACACTATACCATTTATCACTCAAAATTTTAAAACGTTTGTTGAATTTTCTTTATTTGTGTTTGTCAGTTTTTCACTAAATATTATTTTATAACATTAGTAGTTTTAAGTATTTTGCATTTTATTATTTAATATTTGTATTAGTTATAGATGTATTTTGAACTAAACCATATTTTAATATATTATAAAACACATAAAATATATTTTTGTATTGTGCTATGACGACCATAATTGATTTTATTTTTAATTCTGCTATTTTCATTCTATTTGTATTTTGTAGATCATTTTAATATTAGTTCAGCTTACACTGTGATAAATGTATTGATAGATTAATTAATTAATAATAAAGAATATTTGTTTTATTTATTTTTATTTTCTGTGTATTTTTTCTCTTCAGAAATAGTATGTTTTCATAATTTAGTATCTGTAGTATTCATGAAACTTGTCTTTTTTTTCAAAGAAAAGCCATGTTGAAAGTTACACTTTTTTCAACTATTTTTACAATAGTAGTGACAAGACGTAAAA
Organism: Pterostichus niger; assembly: GCA_947425015.1. Lineage (NCBI taxonomy): Eukaryota > Metazoa > Arthropoda > Insecta > Coleoptera > Carabidae > Pterostichus > Pterostichus niger. The sequence goes on from OX380350.1 coordinate 6,293,649, forward strand.
TTTTCATTAAATAATTTTAAAAAAACTGGGATATCGCCGTCAAATCTTAGCTGTACCCTAATTTTTCTCTTTATTATTTAATTTGATTTACGATGAACAAGTAAAATTTAATTCTACTTTTTTTAACTTTGAATATCATTTAAAATTTAATATTCTATTGAAATGTACAACTAGTAATGCAACCATATTTTTTCATAAAACTTGTCTTTTTTTTCAAAGAAAAGTCGTGTTGAAAGTTACACTTTTTTCAACTATTTTCACAACAGTAGTGACAAGACGTAAAATTTTAATTAAATAATTTTTAAAAAACTGGGTATCGCCATCAAATCTTGCCGGTACCCCAATTTTTCTCTTTATTATTTAATTTGATTTACGTTGAACAAGTAAAATTTAATTCTACTTTTTTAACTTTGAATATCATTTAAAATTTAATATACTATTGAAATGTACAACCAGTAATGCAAGCATATTTTTTACACTGATTTGATTGATATACTCCGGCTTTGCTGCCGTACGTTCAAACTTCAAATTAGTGAAAAAATATTACTTTTATTACTGGTTGTACAAATAATTATTTCAACTGATGACATGTCTAAATTATTTTCAATGAATCTTTTTATATTTGTCTTATCATAAAAGTCTCTAAATGTGCATACTATTTCTGATAAGGGTAGTTTTAATTTGTAAATGTTATAAAATAATATTTTACTAATTATTTTGGTGTTAAACCGCATGTCTGTTTGATAAAGTTGTTGTTGCCTGCCTAATTCGAATGCAGTTTTGGTATTTGATTATTAATTTAATTAATTAATTAATTATTAACAAATGCTGTTTATTTTGGCAGAAACCCCTACCTAAAACTATGAGCAGTCCACCCTCAAAATCACCCTTACAGGTAAGGTGAAAGTTGAAACATTTTCATGAAGTTTGTTTATATTTTGTTTATTATGAAATAAAGGATTTATTTACAACCTTGTATATCCATCTTATTTTATGTTGTTTTTATATTTGTTATTATTGGAAACAAAATTATAAAGCATTCATTTTTTAATTGTTTATTTATTTCTGTCTTTTCTCATTTTTTTTAGCATTCATAATTTATTTATATTAATTAATTCTTTAGTTATTTAAAATTTAAATAGGGTAAAATTTGAATAAGATCCAGAATATATATTTTCTGCTATTCAAATTTTCTAAATTATTTTAAACAAAAATACTTTAAATAAAATATGTAGATAGGTAAATTATATAGCTTTTTGATTTGAAACATTTTTCTCCAAATTAAATTAACAACCAAATCAAATGTTCAAAATATTTATAAACTGATGACGAAACCTTTTTAAACTGAAATTTTTCTTCAGGATGTGCTAAGAGAAAAGGAGCACCACATAGAGCAACTCCTGAAAGAAAGAGAGATAGATAGATCTGAAATTACCCGAGCCGCAACTATAGCTGAAAGAGCTGAAGGACAGTTACTGATCCTTCAGCAAGAATATGAAAAAGTAAGAGTTACATTTAAGGCTGAATAAATTTTATAATAAATTATTTTTTATAGTATCGCTTAGAAAGTGAAGCAAGGTTCAGGGAACATTCTTCAATCGTAGCGCAACTAGAAAAAGAAAAACAAGATATATTAGGACAGCTTGAAGATGAAAAGAAGAAATTAGAAGATGAGCAGTTTAGGTTTGAAGAGGAAACATTAAACAAAGATGATATCGAAGTATATATTATCTTCATTTAAGTTTTAAAACTTATATTAATATTATTTCTTTATTTACAGGTAGCTAACAAATTAAATCTCACTAAAATAAAAGAACTAGAAGAAAGTCTGAAAACAGAGCAGCTGAAGAATGAAAAACTTGAACAAGAAACAAAACGACTCTTTGAAACAGAAGAAATACTGGCAAAGATACAAGAAGAAATGGAAAATCTTCAAAAAAGCCAAGATAAAACTACGAAGAATATTGAAACAAAAGACTCTGAAATATTATCTTTGAAGCAAAAACTTGAAGAAGCAAATGCTGAATTGCTTCAAGAACAAGATAAACTGAAAGAAAAAGCTAAAGACATTGAAACAATTATTTCAGAAAACAATATTCTATTGAAAGAAAAAGAAACAAGTATGACTAAAGTAAAAGAAGAATTAAATACAGCTAATAAACTATTAAAAGAAAAACATATTGGCAACGAAATTATTTTGTTAAAAGAATTGAAGAAAATAGAGATGGATTTAAGTTCAAAAACATTTGATTGCGAAAATAGCTCAGAAAAAGTGAAAGATCTAGAAAAGAAGATCTCTCTTCTTGAAGGTGAATTGAAAAGTATAAAATCTGAAGAAACTGAAACAGATAAAGAGAAACGATGGAAGAACAATGTAGAAGAAGTCCGAGGAATTCTGAAAAATACAATTTCAGAATTACTACGCGTTAGGAAAGAGTACGCCATTCAATTATTAGAAAGAGATATGTCTCTACGCGAAAAAGACATCAAATTAAACTATGAAATTATGGAAATACAAAAACTAAAATCAGATTTTGCACAAACCATCGCCGAGTTGTCTCAAAGTAGCAAATCTTGCCGGGAAAGATACGCAAAACAAATAGAAATGCGCAACATTCAAATAGAAGAACTTTTAAACCATCTTCAAAGCAAGTCCAAGGATCTTATTGTTCGACAAGTATTTTCAACCAAGCTAGAGTCAGAAAACTCTCAGAATAATTTATTATTAGCTAAATTAAAAACTGAATTAGAAATATATAACAACAAACAGACCGAACAGAACGTATACGTTGCAAAATTAATTGAAGAGTTAAAAATATCAAAATTAAAAGCTATTGAGTATGAAAGAAAGTTTCATAATGCCGAGAAAAGTATTTTAGAATTAAAAGAAATTAAGTTACAACAAGAACATCAGTTCAAATCTATTATAGATGCTTCAAAAGACTCAAATGCGCAGCTGGTTATCATGAATGAAGAATTGAAGAAAGCTGAACAACAATTAGATAATTTAAAGTTAGAAATGGCTAAAAAATTAGACGCATGTTCAAACATAGAACAAGAACTACGATTCACTCTTCAAAATCTTCAAGATCAATACAAAATCGAAAAGCATCATCTTGAAGAACAACTTAAAACTGCTCAGAACTCTGAAGCAATCTTCAAAGAAAAACTACAACTAATTAACACCGATTCTTCAAAGATTCAAGAAGAATTGCAACAACAAATTGTTGATCTTAACAAAAATATTGAACTCAACGAATTTGAATATAAAAAACAAAATGAAATGAATGAAGATAAGATAAAAGAATTAGAACAAATTCTAGAAATGGCAGTAGCAGAACATCAACAAGTAACATCAGAGTTATCAAGAAGAATTGATGAATTAACTTCTGAAAGAGATGAACTGAAGGTTTCAATAAAAGAGAAGACAGAATTATTAGTTGAAGCTGAAGAAAAAGTCAAAGATTATTCCAGTAGTCAAGACAGTGTTCACGAACAGCAGCTATCTTCTTTGAAGACAGAAATTGATCAATACAAAACTCAAATTCAAGAAGCTACAGGACAAATTCAAATTCAAAACGACGAAATTAATTCCTTGAAAAATATTCAAACTTCTCTTGAACAAAAGTTGAATGAAGAAACACAAAAATTAAATAATATAAGTGAAGAAAGGTCTATAGTTGACAAAGAATATTCTGAGTTGAAAAATAACCATCAACAAACTGAAGAAAAATTAAAAATACTTACACAACAACTTGAAGAATTAAACAAAGATAAACAAAACTTTGAAAAATTATTAAACGAACATCAGAAACAACTAACAACACTTAATGAAGAAATAAAGACTCTTCAAACAGAAAATTCAAATATTAACAATTCCATATTAGAGAAAGATCAAAAGCTTGCTTCCATTCTTGAAGAAATCAAACAATTACAAACTTTAAAGACAAATTTAGAATCTTCAAACTCTGAGAAAGAAAATAAAATAACTGCTTTAACTTCTCAACTTGAAGAAATTATTAAGGAGAAAGGAAGCACGTCAGAAACATTTGCTGCACAAGAAAAGAAGATAATGGATCTTAACATGGAACTACAAAAAACTATTCAAGAAAAAACAACAATTTCCAATGAAATACTTGCGAAAAACAACGAAATATCTACTTTAAAAGAGAGTTTAACTAAAAAAGAACTTGATCTAAATAATTCTCTTCAAACTAAAGATGGAGAAATCACCGTGTTAAAGAAGCAAATTGAAGATATGGTACAAGAAAAAGAAAATATTTCTAAAACAATGACGGATAAAGAACTAAACGTCTCATCTTTAAATAACGAAATTGAGTCACTAAAATCAGTGAAAATAAAATTAGAAGAACTTGGTAAAGAAAATGAGCAGAAACTACAACAACTTAAAGACGATCTTCAAAAAGAAAGTACAGAAAATTCAACCAAGAGCGAAAAATTACTAGAATTAGAAAACACTATAAAAGAAAAAGAACTAACTCTTTCAAATTTACAAATAGATCTTCAAAAATTACAACAAAACTGGGATGATCCAAAAGAACATCCAGTTGTCAAAGATATATCGCTAAAATTAGAAGAAAGAGAGAAGATATTAAAAGAAAAGGAGTCTGAATTAACTAATCTTAACGATAGATTACAAGCAATAAGTAAAGCTAAAGGAACCGATTCTGAAATTATTTCTGCGCTAGAAGAAAAATTATCCAGTTTGAAGAATGACTTGGATAAATCATCTGAAGAAAAAGTTGTTTTGAATAATAATTTAAAGGAAAATGATGAGAAATCAAGTAAAATTAAACAGGATTTGGAAAAACAGACTAATGAACTAAATGATACAATGAAGAAAAAAGATTCGGAACTGGTGTTATTAAAGGAACAATTTGATGTATTGAAGAAAGAAAAGGAATCTTCTTTGACTTCTCTTGAAGATAAAGAACAATCAATTACAAAGTTATCATCAGAAATAGAGGTATTGAAGAAAGACAAGAGTAAGTTAGAGGCCAGTGTGAAAGAAAATGAAGAAAACTTCTCAAAACTAAAAGAAGAAATCAAAAAATCAGGCGACAACACTGCTACGCAAAATTTGAAGATCTCCGAGCTGGAGAAAACTATCCAAGAAAAAGAAAAAGCCATCGTAGATTTTAAGACAAATCTAGATAATCTTCAAAAAGAATGGAATCAACCAACGAATAATCCAATTGTAAAAGATATCATTTCAAAACTAGACGAAAAAGAAAAACTCCTTCAAATAAAAGAAGCAGAAATGTCTTCCCTTTCTTCTCAAATACAAACAATCGACAACCAAAACAAACAACTGCAACAAACATGGGTACAATCTGTCCAACAATGGAAAACTAAATTGGTAAATTTAGAAAACATTCGACAACTTGCTGCACAACAATGTGACTCACTTGAAGAACAAGTGAAGAAATTAACAGGAAGTACTGTTGAAGCGGAAGTTAAACCAGTGAAATTTGAAGAGTTCAAGAAGCAAATTGATGTTGATACTAAAGAATTACATTCTGCGTTAGACAAGACACAAAATGTCATCATTGAAAGAGAAAAATTAATGAACTTGCAACGAAATACTTGCTCCGATCTTCAAAAAGAACTTCAACAGGTAATTTTTGAAGATCACTTTTTATTTTTTATCTTATTTTTGTTTATTTATTTAATTTCAGGCTAAAATTCAGCTAGCAGAGGCAGCTAAAGTTAAACATACACAAGTTAGTGGTATACCGAAGAAAGCAGTTAAAGTAATTAAAAAATCGACTCATATTAACATTAACATTCAACTAACTTCTTAATTTAACACTTTAACACTACTTTAAAAATAATAACAATCCATTTTATTATTCCTTCAATACTTAACTTTGGAAAAAACATTTTAACAGTAAATATCTTCAAACTTTTATTCAAAATAATTATTTTGCAGACACAAATTTTGTTTCAAATTTTTCAGGAAACTAAAGAAAATACTTGCGATGTGGACTCCTACAAAAAAATGCAAGAAGAAAAAGAATTCGCTGTTGGTCAAATAGAATTCTTAAACTCCATTATTGTAGATATGCAACAGAAGAATGAAGAGCTCCAATCGAAGATACAGCTATTAGAAAATGGCGTTTTGGGTGAATTTCCAACCGAAACTAATATGTATGTTTTTCATCATAATTTCCAAGTAAATATACTGATTGTTTTAATTTGTTTAGACACAATATTTCACGGGTGGTACCTCCAAGAAAATATTGTGATATTTGTGAATTGTTCGATCTTCATGAAACCGAAGATTGTCCTATTCAAATGGGAGAAGATCCTATTGTTGTCAGAGATATCGATGATATAAACAGAAAACTTCCTGAACCGAGGCCCTATTGTGAAATTTGTGAAGGTAACTTAAAACATAACAAATGTGATTTTGAGAAGAACGTTGTTTTTGGGGGCCTGTCATTTTTGAGAGCTCGAGCTTGCAATAATTGCATTACTTGTGAAAATTATATTTCTCTTATGCAATTTAGTTGTGATACGAGTAGTAACCGTTTCTCTCACTAGTGAGGAAAGTTATTTACTTTCATCACTAATGAAGGAAATGATTACTATCACAACTAAATTGAGTGAGGGAATAGTATGTTATGCATCAAGGGAGGGAAACAAGCGATTATTCCCGTGTGTGAAGTTGTCAAATCGAGACATAAGCGAGGGCTGAAGGCTCGAGCTGAAGTCGAGGTTTACCAACTTCTCACAAGGGATAATCGCGCCCTCCCGTGAAGCATATTATACTTTTCGTAACAAGTGCACAAAACTATTACTGTATTATCGGGACAAATGTCAAATATGGGTTGCGTAACTAGTTACCTAGAAAACGACGCAAACAGCTAATAATCGTAATCTCTAGGGAGAGAAACATGCTACTTAGGGAGAGAAAAGCAGTGTTTCTCTCTCTAAAATTAGGGAATAAGAACATGTGTCTTGTGCATGTGTTACGAAAATATCATTTTCACAAGTAATGTTAAATAAAAAAACTTAGGTCGTGATAAAAATAGAATTTTCATCTCGGAAAAGATCATATTTTTGCATTTCTTTTCCCAAGATGTATAATATACTATTCTCTCTTAAAGATGAAAAGTATCCCTGTATTCTCTCAATTGAAGGAATAAAATATTACTTTCTGCCTAGGGAAGAAAAGTACCACTTTCTTTTGTCAATTGAGGGAAGAAAATTTGATTTTCTGACAAGTTCGTGAAAAACGTTATTTATATGTTTATTAATAGTACAATTTCATCTTCAACAAATGATACTGTATATATTTAACTGTCAAAACGTTTAAAAATTGTTTTAAAGAAAAATGCTTGAAATAGTAGTAATAGAAAATTTAGTTTTTCTCTAACATTATATAGAAATGAAGAAACTTAGATAATTGGAATATAAGTCTAATTTATTTTTAAAATGTTACAATTCCAACGTCTCGGCGATAACCATCGCCTTCTTCAGGGATGTACAAAGTAAATAACAATAAGACTTATTTTTTAGAAAAACACAGAAACAAAAACTTACATGTAACGTCTAATAATTGTCATAAACAAATTGTTTAAAAATACTTAACATAACTAGTCACAAATTAAAAGAATAAATAGTCAAAAATGTTTAAAATTACAACAACTCTTAACAAGTAACTATAAAACACACTAAAAAGAACATTACAAAAACTAATTATCACAGTTTTAAATCTAGTACAAGAATGAATTACAACAACTCTTAATTGATTGCTTGATTCGTTGGTTTAATTTGGTTGTAAAAATTAATTTCATTTTTTGTTCTCATTCTTGTACTAGATTTAAAACTCTGATAATTAGTTTTTGTAATGTTCTTTTTAATGTGTTTTATAGTTAATTGTTAAGAGTTGTTGTAATTTTTAAACATTTTTGACTATTTATTCTTTTAATTTGTGACTAATTATGTTAAGTTTTTTTAAACAATTTGTTTATGTCAATTATTAGACGTTACATGTAAGTTTTTTCTTTCTGTGTTTTTGTTTTTAATAAGTCTTTTTGTTATTTACTTTGTAGATCCCTGAAGAAGACGATGGTTATCACCGAAACTTCAGAATTGTAACATTTTAAAAATAAATTAAACTGATATTCCAATTATCTAAGTTTCGTCATTATTTAAACATTCGATCATCGTATTTACTCTAGTATATAGAAATATTTGACAGCTGATTTAAAATGATTGCCTTTCATTCTTATATTTAAAAAATAATAATAAGAAAGGGCCTTGTCAATAATTGTTTATCTAGGGCACAGGAGCGTCTTAAGACGGTCCTGCATATGTATCGTATGTATGTATGTCGAATGAAAGATTAGTGAAACACGGTTATAAAATGCGTAGACAATAAATGGATGGGTATGATTGAAGGTTTGTTATAATAAATCATGCCTTTTAAATATTACTGGGTGTGGCACTCTGCCTTAGCAAATCTCGGTAACTGATATATTTCTTTGCGTAAAGTGTGAATACCAAATCACGTCAAATCACTGCCCCCAAAGGTGCTAGTAAAAGGGGAGCCTCAGGAATAGTTTAAACATGGTGAAAATTATTTGTCAGATGTGGAAATCGAACCTGGATTGGTAATTTTACAGGTCGACTAAATACCACTGAGCCAGCTACCCCATTTTATGAAAGAAATGTGAATGAATTTAATTTAGTATGATGTTGTTTTTAATAGTTATTTTTGATTCTAGATTGCGAAATGTTACTTTTGCATTCGAGAATGCAAAAGCATTTCGCAATCGAGTATCAAACAACGTTTTTTTGAAAACTATGTCCCAAAATTAGTAATAATGTAATGAGAAAATTTTGACGTTTAGGATTAATTAATGTGACATCTAATGTCTCCATGACAACAATGTATGTAATATAATTGCTATCAAATCTGGTATTCTCTGACCAGCAATTGACAGCTGGTTAGCAATAGAAACCAAACAAACGTTCTAATTTTTTTCTGCGATTTATTGGGATTCGCATTGCATTTCTCAAGAAACTATTCCAGTACACCAGTTAGCTTCCTCAAGCAGGATAAATATGAATAATTTCTCAATTGGAACTTTAAATATAAATTTTGTTAAAGAATAGAAGTATTGTTTCTAAGCAAAAAAATAAATTGACAAATTTTATTAAATTGTGAGCCTTTCTTCTATCAAAAAATTGCAGAATGCAAAAAACTTTTGCATCCTGCATGCAAAAGTCTTTTGTGTTCTGTAGACAAAAAACAGTCATTTCTCGTGTTGATAGTTGTCATGTAAATTTTAACTTTATATGACAGTTTTCGAAAAAAATAATTTTTCGTGTTTATTTTTGCTAGAATTCGGCCACAGCACCGAGAACTGCGACGCAGATGAAACCTACTGACAGCCAGGAGATACGTAGATAAAATTTTAATTATTTCTTGCCTAGCACCAGGTTTAATGGATTGTTATTAATTATAAAGTTCCAAAAGCATGTACTGATTATAAATCTATATTTTTATAAAACTGTTATTGTTAATATTGTTGGATTTAAGTTATTTTTAGTCATTAGCTAACTTAAAATTAAAGGAATGAAAATAATAGAATAATATACATAATAAGAATATTTATTAAAAATAAAGTTACATGAATACAATTACATTTAGAGGTTTGTTTAGTCGATACCTTCTTTTTTCTCTTTGATGGCTTCCTGAAACAGAATCATTTTTAACAAAATCGGTAACTTTTAATGTATATTTTATACTTTGAATCTTTCTTCAAATAGAGATAGCTCAGCGATTAAATCAGTAATAGCGCCCATAAAAGCTTCATGAGGACTGCTATTAGCTGTGGTTTGAATCCTTAAAACGAATTTGTGTTCCAGTGGATGTGGCAACTTGTAACCGGCAAACAATACATTTGGATCTTTCAATAGCTGACTGGAAATCAATTTATTAGATTTGCTTTTTAAATTTTTACTTGCCATACTTTCTAATCATGTTTCCAAGGGTATGATCTTCCTTATTTACGGTGTAAATCGCAGCATTTGTTACTTTGGAGTCTTGTTCTTTGATGATTCTACAAACATTTTTGAGGTTAGTTTAAGTTTAAAGACGAAAAAATATGTATTTACTTTTTCTCGCCCTCGTAAAGTAAGAAAGACTCGAATGTCGGCGGTGCATTCATGTTTAAATGCTTTTAATATTATTTTTTAATAGTTACAATATTTATTTTGTAAATATACAACGCAGAAATAACGAAACGTCAAGTGCTTTCAAATTATTAGTGTGGTATTGCTCCACTAGTGATTATAGTTATCGGATTAGAAAAATTTGCATAATTTATTCAAAAGATTAATAAAATACTTGTTTTATGTATTTATTTGATTTTCTATTTAATAAAAATAGATTTAAGTAAAGTATAAAGTAGAATCAATTGTTTTTTTTTTAGTTGTAATTAAGATTGTCAACTGTTTTTCATGGTAATTGTTCATTTGTTCAGCTGCATTTCAATTGTTTTTTTCAGTTTCAAGGCATGCTATTATATTGCGACAACCTGTTGATAATTTAGTTATTTTTTTTTGCATGATTCGTAAGTATTTGAGTTGATTTAATTTCTGCTTGATCTCTGTTGGCAATACTGAAGTTTGCGGGATACCGTCAAGCAGCTGATTGTTTTCGGCACATCAATTTCGTTCTAAACCAACAAAAATAAATAAATTCTAACTGAAATCAAGTAATAAAACATAATTTTCCAACATTATTAAATGTTTGTAAACATTATTAAGTCTTGAAATCATCTGTATATCTAATATGTGTTGGTAACAATCACTGATTGTGACAGACGATTTCTCACGAACTGTCAGTTGATGTGGAGTAGTGCTCGCGGTCGGTTGTGTGAAAATGGCGGAGGCTACAGGTGATAGCACAGCAAGCTCGAACCCCAATGCAGAGATCGTCAGAGGACAAGCATTTGAAGTTGGGCCCCGTTATACAAACCTATCCTACATTGGCGAGGGAGCCTACGGCATGGTTGTGTGAGTAACCTTGAATTTTATATTTTGCATGCTAATAAACATTGATTATTGTCAAATAAACACGCCCCATAGATTTGATTTCTAACTTTGCTTGGCTCTTGCAACATTTCGCGTATTTACTAACACACAGCTATCTTTAACCGCATTGCTTATGAACGTCAATATCTTCTACAAAACTATGCAAGTACATCTAGTAGAAATAGGAATGAGCTTCTTAATACAAGTAGAAATTTATAAAGAATGCAGCTAGGAAAAGTACAAAACTTAGTCAAGCATGAAACGCAAGTAGTCGTTGAAAAAACAAATGCTGTTGATTGGACTACTAAATCGATTGTTTTTTGTTTCGTCTAGGTTAGGTTTTCATAGAGTTCTGGATCTCCTGATCCCAATAATCCTGACACCTAAAATCTCTCATAACATATATTCCTGTTAGTCCAGATAAACTATGAAGAGTTATATAGGGTACTTAGAACATCAAGATGCAACAGAAAATTAATATCGTGTTTGTTTTGTTTCTGAATAAAATAAACATAATTTTAATTTTTTTGTGTTTTTTTTACTATTACCCTATTGAACAACTGAAAATTTCTTATGTACAAGTTAAAGAAAAAATTTATTAAATTAAATCTGAATTGGTTGAATGCTTTTTTTGACATTTCATGCACCCTGTATTATAACGCTTTGTTTTAAATATGTAAATATCAGAGACAATAGTGTTTTAAGATTACTTTAGAATATAAATGATTTTAGATAGTAATACACTGTAATTTTACTAACCAATTTTTTTTTTATTAGTCTGCAGCGTTACCTTGAAATTACTATAATCTTTTTTGTATACCTACTACATGCTGTCATAGTAACATAAATTTATTTATTTTGAGCCGATTATTTTGTTATAATTTTGAACATTATTGTTCAGTTTAATTGCTAAACATAAAATTGAAATATTATACATATGAAATAAATAATAAACAAATCTGGTGATCGAATGAAATAGGTAAGTGCATATCAATTATAAAAATTGAGCATGACATTGCTTATCTTTAAGATCCAAATTCTCAAAAAAGATTGAACTAATCCTTAAATTAAAACAAATAATTTCGACCATATTCTTAAAAAAAAATGGTTATAAGATTAAATTTGTTTAACCGTTTCTCAAAATATGCTTAAAATCATTTTTGAGAATTGTAAAATTAATTATTTTTATACTAAATATATCATGGCGTCTTTTACCCATTACTGGGTAAATGATATATTTATACGCGATTACCACCCGTCTAATTATGGCCCCCAAAAATGTTAGTGGAGGGGGAATATTCTCAAAACAAAATGGTTATAAGATTAAATTTGTTTAGCCGTTTCTCAAAATATGATTAAAATCATTTTTGAGAATTACAAAATTAATTATTTTTATACTAAATATATCATGGCGTCTTTTACTCATTGCTGGGTAAATGATATATTTATACGTGATTACTACCCGTTTTATTATGGCCCCCAAAAATGTTAGTGGAGGGGGAATATTCTCAAAACAAAACGGTTATAAGATTAAATTTGTTTAACCGTTTCTCAAAATATGATTAAAATCATTTTTGAGAATTACAAAATTAATTATTTTTATTCTAAATATATCATGGCGTCTTTTACCCATTACTGGGTAAATGATATATTTATACGTGATTACTACCCGTCTAATTATGGCCCCCAAAAATGTTAGTGGAGGGGGAATATTCTCAAAACAAAATGGTTATAAGATTAAATTTGTTTAACCGTGTCTCAAAATATGATTAAAATCATTTTTGAGAATTACAAATTTAATTATTTTTATACTAAATATATCATGGCGTCTTTTACTCATTGCTGGGTAAATGATATATTTATACGTGATTACTACCCGTCTAATTATGGCCCCCAAAAGTGTTAGTGGAGGGGGAATATTCTCAAAACAAAATGGTTATAAGATTAAATTTGTTTAACCGTTTCTCAAAATATGATTAAAATCATTTTTGAGAATTACAAAATTAATTATTTTTATAATAAATATATCATGGTGTCTTTTACCCATTACTGGGTAAATGATATATTTATACGTGATTACTACCCGTCTAATTATGGCCCCCAAAAATGTTAGTGGAGGGGGAATATTCTCAAAACAAAATGGTTATAAGATTAAATTTGTTTAACCGTGTCTCAAAATATGATTAAAATCATTTTTGAGAATTACAAATTTAATTATTTTTATACTAAATATATCATGGCGTCTTTTACTCATTTCTGGGTAAATGATATATTTATACGCGATTACCACCCGTCTAAATACGGCCCCCAAAAGTTTTAGTGGAGGGGGAATATTCTCATAACAAAATGGTTATAAGATTAAATTTGTTTAGCCGTTTCTCAAAATATGATTAAAATCATTTTTGAGAATTGCAAAATTAATTATGTTTATAATAAATATATCATGGCGTCTTTTACTCATTACTGGGTAAATGATATATTTATACGTGATTATTACCCGTCTAATTATGGCCCCCAAAAGTGTTAGTGGAGGGAGAGTATTCTCAAAACAAAATGGTTATAAGATTAAATTTGTTTAACTGTGTCTCAAAATATGATTAAAATCATTTTTGAGAATTACAAAATTAATTATTTTTATACTAAATATATCATGGCGTTTTTTACCTATTACTGGGTTTATGATATATTTATACGCGATTACCATCCGTCTAATTATGGCTCCCAAAAATGTTAGTGGAGAGGCAAGTTTAAATTGGAGAAAATGAAAGGAAATTTAGATATTTTGTAACAATAAAAATATTAAAAGTATTTTAGAACAGTTATTCTTAACTGGGGGTCCACGAGGTTTGAGAGATCCGTGATAGAATCTTAAAAATTATATCAAGTTTTATCGTACAAGTAACTAGTATTTTTATCTGTAATTATTTATATTTTATGTTATATCTTATTTAATATTTTGTTCGAATTCGATTTAGTAGCAGATATTTGTATTTTAACACTTTTTAGCAAAATATTATTTATAGTTTTTACTTCCTTGTACGAAGTAAAGGAAGTATTGTAATCGCAAAAATTTTCGGTTCTCAGATTTCAACGGAAATAGGTATTTTGGCCCTCCCTGAATCCATTTTGACTAATTTCGTCATGCCGTCTGTACGTACGTATGTATCTCGCATAACTCAAAAACGGTAAGCCGTAGAAAATTGAAACTTTATATTTAGGACTGTTATAACATCTAGTTGTGCACCTCCCTTTTTGGTCATTATACAACTACCGGAAGTGGTATTTTACTTGAAGCCTATAATAGATTTTCATGAAAAACTATATTCAAATATAATTTAAAATTTTCCAAATTTGGTATATAAGACTACTATATCAATGGAAATAATATAATAGATTTTGGTTAAAATAGACTAACCGGAAATGGCACATTACATGAAGCTGCAAACTGTTTTCCTTGAAAAAAATGGTATTATTTTAATTTTAGAAATGAATGCTGCAAATAAAAGTTTTAGAGAATTAAATTCTGCGTCTAGCACATTAAGAATTTTTAAATTAGCATTTTGCATAAGCGAGATATCTAAATTTAAATATTATATATTTTTTGATTTTTTTGTAAATTAAGTTTGCTATGGATTAGAACAAAAAATAAAAGATTTAATGTCAAATATGTGTAATTAAAAAAATATCTATAGTTTAATACGTGTACAAGGAAGTCATGTGGTGTCCACATCAGATTTTTTTTTTGTTGCAATTTTATGGTCATATAATAAAAATTATGTAGTCGTTTTAAAAGCAAGATATTTCAAATATTGCAAGAATTATATTTTACAATTATCATATATAATAATACCACTAGTGACTATGGCTGGTAGCACAAGCTCTGTTTTTTCCTGTTTTAAGAGCAGTGTATTTGGGTGTTTTAACTATCTCTAACATGTTAAAACCGTGCCCTTAGAACACCCAAAAACAGAGCTTGTGCTACCAGCCAATGATTTTGTCGGAAATTTTTGTCGTCATGATCACGACTGCTTGTTGCGCCCAAAAATCTGTACGAGTGCTACAGCACGAGTGTAGATTTTCTTAAAGCAACAAGCAGGAGTGATCTAGGCAAAAATGACCAAAGGAAAATCATAGTCACGTATGGTATTCGGCTTGACAATGCCTCGAAATATTTCAAAAAAATGTTACCTGCAGTATTTTTAAACTACTATTACCTTGGTGATCAATTTACATTGTTTTATTTTTTGACATAACTAAGCAAAGTAAACAAAGTCAAATAAAGTTCAACAATATTCATCTACTCAAAATAGTTAACAAACGTTATATCTAAGCAACGATTTGCGACAATTTTCACTAGTGAAATTGTCGCTGTAATACTACTGTGATTGGTTCAATTCAGCACAATACTGTCATTTGATTGGAATTGTCAGAAAAAGAAACAAAGTTTTTAAATTTTCTCCCTTAAAAATAGAGATATTTTAAACCAGGGTTCGTAAATATCATGATATTTATAATAAATATCAAAATATCTGATATATAGGATATATATCAGATAAATATCACTTTTTGGATATTTATTTTTTAATTTTAGTTTTTGTACACATTTAGAAAAACTGAAAAATTCGAAAAATTTCACTTCTCCGGAGGCTATATCTCAAAAACTAAACAAGATATGGAAATGCGCCCAACGGCGTTGAATTCCCCGTGTCCGAATTGACTTATAAGCAAATTTTCATACAATTTTATACAATTTAATATTTTTAATTATTTCCTAAGGGGTACCCCTTTGGTTTTTTCAGATTTTAATTCAATTTTACCAAAAATCCTTAATCGTAGGATTATTAAAACGAAAATTTACATACATATGTATTTTGACCCACTGAATCCAGTGGTGCAATCTTCACATGCATATGACTTCTGGTTTTCGAGAAAATGTTAAAAAACCGCTTTTTGCGATTTTTTTGGCGGAAAATTGAAAAAAAAAATAATCGCTGAAACTATGTTTATAAGTTAACTGAAGCACGAGAAAATTAATGCCGTTGACCGCGTTTTCATATCACATTTAGTTTTCGAGATATAGCCTCGTAAAAGTAGAAAAACTGAAAAATTCGAAAAATTTCACTTCTCCGGAGGCTATATCTCAAAAACTAAACAAGATATGGAAATGCGCTCAACGGCGTTGAATTCCCCGTGTCCGAATTGACTTATTAGCAAATTTTCATACAATTTTAAGCAATTTAATATTTTTAATTATTTCCTAAGGGGTACCCCTTTGGTTTTTTCAGATTTTAATTCAATTTTCCCAAAAATCCTTAATCGTAGGATTATTAAAATGAAAATTTACATACATATGTATTTTGACCCACTGAATCCAGTGGTGCAATCTACAAATGCATATGACTTGTGGTTTTCGAGAAAATGTTAAAAAACCGCTTTTTGCGATTTTTTTGGCGGAAAATTGAAAAAAAATAAAAATCGCTGAAACTATGTTTATAAGTTAACTGAAGCACGAGAAAAGTAATGCCGTTGAGCGCGTTTTCATATCACATTTAGTTTTCGAGATATAGCCTCGGAAAAGTAGAAAAACTGAAAAATACGAAAAATTTCACTTCTCCGGAGGCTATATCACAAAAACTATTTGATATTTTTATATAATGGATATATATCATTGCAAAAATATGACGATATATATCAAAATAAATATCATGATATATATCGATCGATATATATCTTCGAACCCTGTTTTAAACACTTTTATTATATATTTGAGGTCTTTATTTTATTTTTTTTTAATTTATATATCGGACCAACTACTAGGGTCATATGTCCATATGTCCTTTGTATGGTCGCCACGGGCGGGACCCGAACCCACAACCTTATGGTTGCGAGTCAGGCCCTCAGCCCGCGCGACCATCACGCGGGACAAGGTCTTTATTATATTAGTCCTTATTTAAAAATCAATATAATATTTGAAACTAAAGGGCCGTGACAAAAAGATTAAGAACCACTGATATAGACAAACTTAAAAATATGATTCTTTAGTACTTTTCTAAAAAGTAGATATATTTTACTACAAAATGTTTAATTAACTGCTGTAAAGCTTTGAAACAACTCGACTAAAATTTAGTTTAAATTTTGATGAACAGAAAGCCATACTAATGCAACCATATCATATGTACTAGCACGTATTTAAACTCTATATTCCAGAGTTTTAAGGGTGTCTTTTCCTTTTTTTGTAGTAGTTTCAAATTACTTTTGCATATGGGACGGTTTAAATTTCATACAAGTTCATTTAAAATGCGAGATAACGATCTTGTAACATTGATGAGCACGTTTCAAGCTGACATCGTATATTTTCAGTCGTCAATCGTTGCTGAATTATTTTAGAAAAAAAAGCTTCAAATAAAAAAGAAAGATAAATAAATTATCTATAACTTTTATTTGAAGCATTTTTGTCTAAAATAAATTAGGAACGTTTGACAGGAATATATGTTTGGGGGTAGAAATATTTTTTGTGTGTGAATATTTTGACTACTGTTGGTACAGTATAGGGGTAGAAATCAACAGGTGACAGTGCTTGTGTGGGTGGTTCAGTCCCTTGTAAAACGATCCTACAAATTAAAACCACCCTTGAATTGAGGGTGTGTATTGTGATGAGTTAATTGTTATCAAAAGACCTGTCTTGTTAATTAAACAATAAATAAATATAAATAATTTTCATAAAAAACAACAAAGACAAATTAATTGTCTTTGAATGCTCACTTGGTGAAACTAGGTTTAATAATAAAATATCAAACTAAACACTTGTCTAAGTTTCACAAAATTCAGCCTCCAAGTCAACTTATGAGGTCTTCGTCAGAGGCTGGCCAGCACAGTTAGTAACCATAGACGCGTTTCGTTCTTATTAGAGCTCATCAGTACTTCACAGTTCTTCGTCATACAGCTCCTTCATGTGAACTTTGTTCTAGGTGAAGGAGTGGGTTATACCATACTGATGAGCTCTAATAAGAGCGAAACGCGTCTATGGTTACTAACTGTGCTGGCCAGCCTCTGACGATGCCCTCATAAGGTGACTTGGAGACTGAATTTTGTGAGACTTAGACAAGTGTTTAGTTTGATATTTTATTATTAAATAATTTTCATTTTTGGGTTGTCAGCTCGATTATAAAAATATTTCCTGATAATGGAACGGCTACCAGCCGTCAAATCATGCATATATGCATATTAAAGGAATTTAGAAATGGGATGATTTTTAGATTCGACAAAGTTTTGTAGTTTCTTTGTGGTTGAAATGATCTGCAATTGCAGAGATTCATACTAAAATAGAACAAATATGCAGCGGTGTTGCTTCACAAGCGAGAGTTCGTGGGTTCAAATCTCGCTGACTTCAACTTACAACAAAAAATAGACCTATTTTGAAATGGTTCGAATTCCATTTTGAGTTACTGCAATTGGGATTAAATTCCTTTTGTATAGATTAGCATAGAAATAAGTATTAAAGCAGGGTTCGTAAATATCATGATATTTATAATAAATATCAAAATATCTGATATATAGGATATATATCAGATAAATATCACTTTTTGGATATTTATTTTTTAATTTTAGTTTTCGTACACATTTAGAAAAACTGAAAAATTCTAAAAATTTCACTTTTCCGGAGGCTATATCTCAAAAACTAAACAAGATATGGAAATGCGCTCAACGGCGTTGAATTCCCCGTGTCCGAATTGACTTGTAAGCAAATTTTCATACAATTTTGTGCAATTTAATATTTTTAATTATTTCCTTTGGTTTTTTCAGATTTTAATTAAATTTTCCCAAAAATCCTTAATCGTAGGATTATTAAAACGAAAATTTACATACATATGTATTTTGACCCACTGAATCCAGTGGTGCAATCTTCAAATGCATATAACTTCTGGTTTTCGAGAAAATGTTAAAAAACCGCTTTTTGCGATTTTTTTGGCGGAAAATAGAAAAAAAATAAAAATCACTGAAACTATGTTTATAAGTTAACTGAAGCACGAGAAAATTAATGCCGTTGAGCGCGTTTTCATATCACATTTAGTTTTCGAGATATAGCCTCGGAAAAGTAGAAAAACTGAAAAATTCGAAAAATTTCACTTCTCCGGAGGCTATATCTCAAAAACTATTTCATTGCAAAAATATGACGATATATATCAAAATAAATATCATGATATATATCGATCGATATATATCTTCGAACCCTGTATTAAAGTGATCTTGCTCAGTTTCTTTAGTCGGATTATGAATTTAAGAACCCGAGTTTGATTCCCACAGGCGATAAACCGTTTTACCCCGGTGGCTTCCCCTCCACTAATATCATTGGGGCTGTGATTTGACGGCTGGTAACTGCACTTCACGCGAAGAAATATACTACTTATTGAGATCTGCTACGGGAGAATGCCACACCCAGTAATGGGTAAAAGGCGTAATGATATATTTATGATAGAAAATAAATTAAAGGCGAAAAAAGTTACACTTTTCATCCATAAGGAATAAAAAAATTATTTTTATATGATTGTACAGAAAGTAGTTGTTTATCGCACAACGTGCGATAATATATTATTTACCGAGATCTGCTACGGCAGAGTACCACACCCAGTAATGGGTAAAAGGCGTGATGTTATATTATATGAGTTTGAATCTTATTGTTAATTATTTAAACGGTACACCTTTTACACATTACTGGGTGTGGCACTCTGCCTAAGCAGGTCTCGGTAAGTGATATATTTTTTCGCGTGAATTGCGGTTACCAGGCATCAAATCACGGCCCCTAAAGATATTAGTGGAGGGGGAGCCACAGGGGTAGATTTAAATTGGTGAAAATTGTTTGTCGGCTGTGGAGATCGAGCCAATGTTCTCAAGATCCACAGGCCGACTCGATACCATTGAGCCACCTACCCCATTATATTATATTATATTTGAACCAGTTACATTTATCGGGGACATTTTTCGTTGTCAATTATTACTGAAAATTACCTAATTAATATCAGACATAAGCGTGGCACAATTTGATGCTATTTTTAAAAATCTTGAAATCCGATATTTCAATGCTATAGTTTGAAAATCCTGCGTATTTATTCAATAACTGAATACTTAATTATTTCAGGATTATCGTGTCTGAAATATTGCTTTCAGCTGTTCCTGTAATGAAAATTTAACACTATGAAGAGTATTTTGAGCAACATAATAAGGAATGTCGCTTACGAAGTTTTTTTTTTGAAAAATATTTAATAATGTCGTTATTACAAACTCATGTTTGTTTCCATTTATAAAATATATTTATTTTTATTAAATGATATTTTTAGACATTCTTTAACCTTAATCAACGTTATTTTGCCGTACGCGTTTCGCTAAATAAACCAGTGATTCTTAAACTGTTAAAACATTTCAAATGCAATTTTTAAAACATATTACACTATAAAATATTTCTAAATTATTTTGTAGAAAAATGTTTCAAATAAAGTGGTGTCCCGCGTTTTGGCCGCGCGGGTTGAGGGCTTGAGACCATAAGGTCGAGGGTTCGGATCTCGCCCGTGGCGGCCATACAAAGGACATCTCGGCATATGACCTGAGTAGTTGGTCCGATATATAAATTTAAAAAAATATGAAATAAAGTGGTAAATAATTAAGCCCAACTTGTCTTCTATTTCAAGTAGTTTTCTTTCAAATAATTCAGGACCGATTGACAACGGCAAATAAATTAAATTTAGTGAGTACGCCCCTGCAAGGATTGCAATGTCAGGCATATTTCAAGAGCAATTAATTTCAAGAATTAACAGCCCTGAAAACTTTAATTGGGAAAACAAAGAAAAACCTATAATGGCGTAAATTAAAGAAGAAAAAGTTGCAGAGCCAAAAAAATTAAGAAAAGTAATTCAATTACTATCCAGGCTACGAAAATTGATTATAATTCTGTTGCTTATTACGTAAATTTTCTTATTACTTTTACATTAGGAAGTTAGTTCATATCTTGACAGCGCATCTATAATAATTATAATTAGTTTTTGCACATGATTACATAATGACTTGAAACATATTATAGAATAAAGCTTAGTCATCCTCAATCGAAACTTTCAAACAGTGTTTGGCAAACTGTGGATATATAAATAAATAAATAAATATATCATCACGCCTTTTACCCATCACTGGGTGTGGCACTCTGCCTAAGCAGATCTCGGTAAGTGATATATTTTTTTCGCGTGAAGTGCGGTTACCAGCCGTCAAATCACGGCCTCCAAAGATATTAGTGGTGGAGGAGCCACAGGGATAGATTTTTTAAATTGGTGAAAATTGTTTGTCGGCTGTGGGGATCGAACCAGGGTTCTCAAGATCCCCAGGCCGACTCGATACCACTGAGCCACCTACCCCACCAACTGTGGATATGGTCGGCAAATATTTGAAAAGCTATTTTCGTAACACATGCACAAGAAACACGTTCTTATTCCCTAATTTTAAAGAGAGAAACACTGCTTTTCTTCCCTAGGGAGAGAAACATAATGTTTTTCTCCCTAGGTAGGATATTTCTCTCCCTAGATAGCATGTTTCTCTCCCTAGAGACTACGATTATTAGCTGTTTGCGGCGTTTCCTAGGTAACTAGTTACGCAACCCATATTTGACATTTGTCCCGATAAGACAGTAATTTTTGTGCACTTGTTACGAAATAGTTATTTACGTATCAAGTGCAGAAAGATGGGGTTTTTTTTGAATGAGTGGTCCGTTGCTGCATGAGCGAAGTGAATGCTGCAAGACCGTGAGTTCAAAATAACCCCTTTTTGCACGAGTTGCGTACTCTATTTTTTCTACAACCATAAACCAAATTTTGATAAAAATAATAAAACTTTCAGTAATTACTGAAATTTTTTATTAATTTAGAAACTTTAGAAAGATACCTGGTTTAATGTATCCATGACAACTGACAATGACAAACAAACTCAATTATTTTACTGTATAGAGTTTATTTATATTAAATTACTTTTCTGCACTAGTGCAGAAATAATTCACATTTTTTGCACTAGTGCAAAAATCTGCTACTTTCATAATAAAAATAAGTTCAAAAACGCCTACTTTTTTAAAGGTTGTAGAAAAAGTATAATATGCTACACGGGAGGGCGCGATTATCCCTTGTGTGAAGTTAGCAAACCTCGACTTCCGCTCGAGCCTTCGGCCCTCGCTTACGTCTCGGTTTGTCAACTTCACACGCGGGAATAATCGCTTGTTTCCCTCCCTTGATGCATAACATACTATTTGCAATCAAACGTTTCGAAATTATTTTAGAGAAAAATTCTTGAAATTATAGTTACTCAGTTCTTCGTATCTATTATTTGAAGTATTTTTTTTTATAATTTTTTTTTTAGAAAATCAAATCGATGCCAAATATGGCAAATAACTAAAGATTAGATTAGCTATTAACACCATTTTTAATTCCAATTTTAATTCCGGTTTTAATTCATAAAAATAATAATTTGGTACTGGACATTGTTTTCAATTTAGTTAGTTTAATAAAAAATATAAAATAAACACTTGGCTAACTGTCACAAAATTCAGCCTCCAAGTCACCTTATGAGGGTATCGTCAGAGGCTGGCCAGCACAGTTAGTAACCACAGACGCGTTTCGCTCTTATTAGAGCTCATCAGTATGGTATAACCCACTTCTTCACCTAGAACAAAGTTCACGTGAAGAAGCTGTGTGACGAAGAATTTTGTGAGACTTAGCCAAGTGTTTATTTTATATTTTTTATTAAACCTAGTTGCACCAAGTGTATGGATGACAATTAATTTTGTCTTTGTTGTTATTTAGATAGTTTCATTAAAAAAAAATTAAAAAATAGTGAAGGACTCCACGTATTTATAAACTAGGTATCTTGTTTTGTTTTGTTCATAGCTTTAATACATTAAATCCAGGCATAAAATTATTTTAATTACGTCCAAATTTAATCCTCTTTATAGAACTGCCTGTTAATGTCAGTCAAATTTCTCCCTAAAGCAAATATTGCCCCAGACTAATTTACTACAATTCAAAAGTTAAAAACAAGTCCCAGTTAAAAAACCCTTTTCAACCCTTCGAATTCAACTGTTTGTATTGAAATGAACAAACGACAATTAATCAAACAAAATATCGACCATGTGACGTCGGAAATTAAAATAGCGTCGATGAAAACGGGTCTCAATCCCGAGAGAATGAACAGAAATGTTTCGTTTTGTAAAAACTGTATCGTAAAATTATATTTTTGCTTTTTTCTGGCGGATGTGGGATTTCGAGAGTTAAAACTTAAAAGTTTAACTTGAGTGGTTCTGATTTATTTATTTATTTATGTTACGCTGTACAACAGGAACTTAATCCCAATTACAGTACAGGGTCCGCACTCACCGAGCCGCAGTGTAGTAGTTCATATAGCTTTTAGCTTGAGTGCGATTCGAATTCCGTATTGCTATCCACACCACCGTACTGGCGGACACTTTAAGCTAAGTAATTGAGCTTCAATATCTACAATAATGTTTTTAGAATTTAAATTTCATTATTACCAACTTAATAAAAGTATTTTTACGACCAGGAGTATTTGACTGTTTGTATAATACAAAACTAAAAGAAGTAAAGAATTAAGGAAAATATTATGCACATTATGCTTCTACGGAGATTATATTATTTTCATACTTCAACTGTCAAATATATGTAAAGTACAATCGAGTACAATGAAACAAATGAAAACCTAAGAACAGCTGCAGGAGCTGCATCAACAATTTCTTCCGAGGATTTTTCGTTGTTGTTTTTTTAATAATAATATATCATCACGCCTTTTACCCATTACTGGGTGTGGCACCCTGCCTCAGCAGATCTCGGTAAGTGATATATTATTTTTTTGCGTGAAGTACGGTTACCAACCGTCAAATCACGACCCTCAAAGATGTTAGTGGAAGGGGAGCCACAGGGGTAGAAATAATTTGGTGAAAATTGTTTGTCGACTGTGGGGATCGAACCAGGGTTCTCAAGATCCACAGGCCAACTCGATACCACTGAGTCGCCTATATTCCAATTTAGTAATATCATGTAATTTGACATAATTTTAAAATAATCATCAAAAAAGTACTGTCAAAAAATGTTTACTTTTTGTCACTAACATCAATACGCGAAGTACGTAACGTTTTCATCATTTATATTGCCATGATACCGGGTATTTCGCGCACTGCTTTACATATTAGGGCGCAAAATGGGCTTTGCACATTGTTTCGCAGCCTAGTGCGCAAAATGAGTATTTTTCGCACGCTCCCAAATTATTTTACCTACGACACAGCGGAGTAAAATATATTATTTCTGTCACGAATTTGATGCTATACAAACCGACTTTTACGTCCGGTCGCAGAAAAAGTAATTTCAAAATATATAAATAATTCACAAAAAAGAGAAAAATTCAGAAATCATATTTAAAAATTATTACAATTTTCTGGTGTAAATTTTATTTAGGGCGCAAAATGGGCTTTGCGCACTGTTTCGCAGCCTAGTGCGCAAAATGTGTATTTTTCGCACGCTCCCAAATTATTATTTTTTGACATTCCATTGGTTACAATACATCAATAATACCAAATTCGTATTATTTTTTTATTGCTTTTCTTCAATTTCTTTGAATAACTCAATCATTATTGTAGTATTCTTTTTGACAGTTGTAGAAAAATATTGTTTCACCCATGATTTTTTCCTTTTTAATAATCTTACTTAATGTTTTTCGCCCTCTGGTTACAAATTACACCTCATTAAAAATCACGCATTTCTCTCCCTAGATGTATAATATACTATTTTACTGTAAAATATAACCTATTTCTTTTATATGTTGTACTGAAAATTAAATATTTATTATAAGACATCATTATGTACCAAGTAAACCTAGTATTTATAAAAAATGTTATCATTTAAATACAGATTAGATAAGAAAGATATAGGTGTGTATATATGAGATCTATTTACGAACTATTGCTAAAATTATTGTATAACATTTCCTAAAAACTTTATGAGATAATATTGTTCTAAATTTTATTGCATTTTGTCTTAAAATCTTGGAATTTATTTGACACAATTGACATCGGATATTTGCTACTGTCACACGTTTATAAATTATTTTAGAAGAAAATGCTTCGAATAAAAGTTGTAGAATATGTAGTTTTTCATCTTTTTTATTTGAAGCTTTTTTTCTCTAAAATAATTCATATACGTTTGGCAATGGAAAATGTATCAAGACGTAATATTAATTAGGGATGCGCCGTGGTCAATTGACCAAAAATATTTGACAGCCAAATAATACGGTCAAATAATCTAAATGGAACCGCACGACATCTGTTGTTCAATAGAAATAGCTAAATACTATTATTACATGAATATATCTAGTTTGGTATTCTGGGTTCTGGAAAATTTGCTTACTTTACTTTACAAATAAAATAAATACATATTATTTCATTTCATTACGTCTTTTACTTTATTTTCCCCTTTATTTTGAATTTGATGTGGTTTTGTTTATTATTTGTTGTTGGTTTTTCATTTTCAGTAATATTGGATGTAGTAAACAGTACTATATAAATTAATTACAATTTTAATTGTGATTTTTATTAAATGTTTGACTGGTCAAATGCACAACCCTAATATTAAATCTATAAGATAATAGAAATTAATTTGCCTCGGCAATTTCGCTTTTTAAAATGATTTAATATTTAGATTTTTTTCATTGTCTCACTGTCATTTATTTTGTATTTATCTCAACTGAAAATAATAATTCTGTAGTCACTTGAGTGCAAAAAATAATCACTTTCCACACGCAAATGACTATGAACAGTAAGCAATTTGTAATCATAATTTACAGCATGGAGTTATTATTTGAAAAACCTAATCGTGCAAGGAATTAATTAGGTGCTAAAATGTTTGAAAATAATTTGAAAACATAACGAAACATGAAGCTAAATATAGCAGCACGGGAATTACTATCAGTAAATTATCACTTAGTAGATTAAAATGACACAACACTTGGAAATTAATTTAGTAGATTACTTGAAACATTAGTAAATTAACATGTAAATCAATTAAAATGGCGGACAGCACCATTTTCTTATCATTTAACAATGTATTATTTACATATGTGCATAGTTATAACTTAGTGGTTAGAACAACCATCCTTCAAGCGATAGTGCTGAATTTTTGCAATTAATTTTTTTTTATTATTTAAAACCAATACATATTCTTATGAATAATATAATTTTTTGTAATAAATAAATAAATAAATGAACGATTAAAATTTGTTTTACTGTTTTCTTTAGCAACGACAGTAAAATATACTTTTTCTCCCGTCATTATTAGCAACGGTAGAAAAGGCGCATTTTAGTTCCATCGTCCTTATTAACGACACAGCGAACTAAAATATATTAGACACGAATTTGATGGCATTCAAACCGACTTTTACGCCCGGTCGCAGAAAAACTAATTTAAAAATATTTAAACAGTTCACAAAGAAGATAAAAATTTTGAAATCATATTTAAAAATTGTTACAATTTTCTGGTGTAAATTTTATTTATAAAAACAATTATTTTTAACTAACAAAAAATTTAACCCCTAAGCCTTAATAAATAAATCAAATTAGATACGTTTTTCGGGAACTAAGTTCTCATCCTCAGTAAAAAGAGAAAAAATCAAGATTACACGACTTGTGAATCAAATCTGTGGTTAAGATAGAATCATTTATTAAGGCTTAGGGGTTAACATTTTTTGTTAGTTCTTAGCCTTAGATTTCTTACATTTATTTCAATTATTTTTAGTTATGTAATTAAGTTGAAAATCGATTATTTTTCAAATTTTTAGTAGTGTCACATTTCTGTGCATAATTTTGTATCAATAAAAATCTGATGTGGACACCGCATGACTTCCTTGTACCCGTATTAAACTATAGATATTTTTTTAATTGCACATATTTCACATTAAATCTTTTATTTTTTGTTCTAATCCATAGCAAACTTAATTTTTTTAAAAATCAAAAAATATATAATATTTAAATTTAGATATCTCGCTTATGCAAAAGGCTAATTTAAAAATTCTTAATGTGCTAGACGCAGAATTTAACTCTCTAAAATTTTTATTTGCAGCATTTATTTCTAAAATTAAAATAATACCATTTTTTTCAAGGAAAACTGTTAGCAGCTTCATGTAATGTGTCACTTCCGGTTAGTGTATTTTAACCAAAATCTATTATGTTATTTCCATTGATATAGTAGTCTTGTATACCAAATTTGGAAAGTTTTGGATTATATTTGAATATAGTTTTTCAAGAAAATCAATTATAGGCTTCAAGTAAAGTACCACTTCCGGTAGTTGTATAATGACCAAAAAGGGAGGTGCACAACTAGATGTTATAACAGTCCTAAATATAAAGTTTCAATTTTATACGACTTACCGTTTTTGAGTTATGCGAGATACATACGTACGTACAGACGGCACGACGAAATTAGACAAAATGGATTCAGGGAGGGCCAAAATACCTATTTCCGTTGAAATCTGAGAACCGAAAATTTTCGCGATTACAATACTTCCTTTACTTCGTACAAGGAAGTAAAAATTAACTTTTCCGACTTATATTTTATATGAAATAGTGTAGAATTAAAAATCAATAATATTGCGTAAAAAATATAAAATAATTATAGTTGACATTAGAAATTATATATGTTGTACATATAATTTTCTGATTTCATCATTTTATTCTAATAGTTTGAATTCCATTACGATCTACTATAATTAATACTAATTAATTATGTAGACATACAAAGTAATTAATACATAAAAATATGGTTGAATTTTCCAAAAACTAACCTTGTTTATCTGTTAATAAAACACTGTCAAATGTAAAGGAAGGATATTGTGGTTGAACAAGAATACAAAACCACAAAATGAAAATATATTAACCAGAAGTACTCAAACAATGAAAGAAGATCTTGATAACAGAGCAGGATGTAGTTACTTGAACACTTACGAAATCGTGATAAATTTTATTTAAAATCTCTACAGGAAAACTGCTTTAAAATCTTATAAAATTAATTAACTTATTGCATATTACTATTAAAATTCGGGCTGTTTTAAAAAATGTAAGGTAAATTTTTATTTGGGAATCATTTCTTTTTTAGTTTCATTAAAGGAATATTAAATGAATAAAATATTTAAAGCTTATGTCATCATTGAAAATGAGTTCTGGCTTTCCTTCTGATATCGAAGAATCTGTTAATTTTCCCGTGAACTGTTTAATACCAGAAAAATTATTAAATGTATATAAATACTACAAATTTTAATAAATAGTTTTTTCTGTTATTTGCATTTTGAGAATGTTCAAACTGTCAACATTCATTACGTAACTAGTTATGTAAAGAATTCTTTACATAACTCTTGAATGACAGTTATATTGACATTTCATAACCTCAAAAATTGATGTAAAATATTACTTTTTATACTAGCGTATTATAACAACAACTTTTCGATTGTCATTTCCGTTGTTAAATGAAGTACTTTTAAGCACTAGTGCTTAAAAGTGACAGTTTAACGCGTAAAAGTAAAAGTACACCAACTGTCAAATTTTTTGTAAGTTTCTTTTTTTGGATTTTCCTGGAACCAGTGTAGCCAATGCAGCCTCTGCACCATTTTCAATATCAGAATCAATCTCTGAGTCACTCATTTTAAGTAAATTTATTACCAAAAATTCTCAAGAAAAATTATACACCGAGCACGTTGACATCAATGTTTATTAAACAACATATTGAATCGCATAGCAACAAAAAGATGAAACTGATGCCTGCCTACTTTTAAATTTTGGAAAATTCAAAATGTTGACATTTGAGAATAAATATAAATAATCTGTTTTAAATCGCTAGTATAAAAAATCTTGTATGGAATACGTTGCGAAATCGTGTTTTAAGCTGGAGACGAAGAACTGTGCCAGCAGAGAATAAGATCTCTAAAAAACGGTAAGATGACATGAGAAGTTCTGTGGAACAGGTCATGCCATCTACCGCAAAAAAGGAAAAGCTACGAAATAGCAATTTAAATAACAACAAAGACAAAATTAATTGTCATCCAACACTTGGTGAAACTAGGTTTAATAAAAAGTATTAGTTCGTCACCAGCTTCTTCACGTGAACTTTGTTCTAGGTGAAGAAGTGAGTTATACCATACTGATGAGCTCTAATAAGAGCGAAACGCGTCTATGGATACTAACTGTGCTGGCCAGCCTCTGACGATGCCCTCATAAGGTGACTTGGAGGCTGAATTTTGTGAAACATAGCCAAGTGTTTATTTTATACTTTTTATTAAACCTAGTTTCACCAAGTGTATGGACGACAATTAATTTTGTCTTTGTTGTTAGTTAAATATTAGTTCTATTATCATTCATTTTTATTTTATTTTTCTAGTATTTAGTGATAGGTTAGTAGCAAACTATACCTTTGTAGTAATTCTACTTAGAGTGCAATTTAAAAATGCCAATAAACTTGAGTGAAATACGAACAAATTTGAAGAGGCATACTTCTTGAAAAACAATTCTATTTGAAGGTCTGCTATGGACATCTAAATAATATTGAACTTTCGGTTTTAAACGCGCAATTTTCATATTTATTACCTTCTCTGCCTAAGGGTTCTTACGGAATGGTAGAATTGATGGAAAAATTATTCTACTTTGTATATTTTACATTTTTATTGTCGAATTCTGGATATTACTTATATTTCTCTGGATCAATCATGAAGACTTGCTTGGCGCTGTTATATCCATATAATAGTATCAATTGTGAAAATTATACTTTATAGTTGAAGTCTGTGACAAATATATTCATAAATCTATAAATAATAAACAAAATAACATTAATATTTGTTCATAAGTAGACAATATATCATTGAGTCATAAGTTTCGTTGCGATTTTGTCTATTATTTTATACAAAATTCCAAATAAAATAAATATTCGGAATTTTGTAGTTAGGAGCCTTTATTTTTTTGTATATTGATCATGAAAGTTGTCCTGTTTTAATGAAA
This sequence comes from Pterostichus niger, assembly GCA_947425015.1. Taxonomy (NCBI): domain Eukaryota; kingdom Metazoa; phylum Arthropoda; class Insecta; order Coleoptera; family Carabidae; genus Pterostichus; species Pterostichus niger. The sequence goes on from OX380350.1 coordinate 6,323,788, forward strand.
AATCGTGTAGAAAGTGACCCATTTCTCAATTATTTAAAAAATCGCGTGAATTCTACATTCTCATTGGTTTAATTTAATTTTTTTCATTTATTTATAAATAAATAAAAATATATCATCACGCTTTTTACCTATTACTGGGTGTGGCATCCTGCCTAAGCATATCTTGGTAAGTGGTATATTTCTTCGTGTGAAATGCGATTACTAGCCGTCAAATCACGGCTTTCAAAGATGTTAGTGGTGGGGGAGCCACAGGGGTAGATTTAAATTGGTGAAAGTTGTTTGTCTGCTGTGGGGATCGAACCAGGCCCCCAAAGATGTTAGTGGAGAGGGAACCACGGGGGTAGATTTAAATTGGTGAAAATTGTTTGTCGGCTGTGGAGATCGAACCAGGGTTCTCAAGATTCACAGGCCGACTCGATACCACTGAGCCACCTACACCATAAAATTCCAAATTAAAGTTATATTTTCTTAAATGAAAAGAGGTACTTTTTTTTGTAGTAATTAATAGCCTGAATTTTGTGGCCGCTACATTCCCCAATTTTTTTTTCATATTTGATAAATGTCAATAGTATGTTGTTAAATTAAAATAAATAAATAAATAATGGAGTAGGTGGCTCAGTGGTATCGAGTCGGCCTGTGAATCTTGAGAACCCTGGTTCGATCCCCACAGCCGACAAATAATTTTCACCAATTTAAATCTACCCCTGTGGTTCCCCATCCATTAACATCTTTGGGGGCTGGTAACCGCGCTTCACGCAAAAAAAATCACTTACCGAGATCTGCTTAGGCAGAGTACCACATCCAGTAATAGGTAAAAGGCGTGATGGTATATTTTTAATTATTTATAAATAAATGAAAAAATTAAACCAATGAGAATGTAGAATTTACGCGATTTTTTAAATAATTGAGAAATGGGTCACTTTCTACACGATTTTTCATTAAAACAGGACAACTTTCATGATCAATATACAAAAAAATAAAGACTCCTAACTACAAAATTACGAAGTGGTTATAATCTATAAAATAATAACAGCGTAAGTCAAAAGCGAATAACAGTAGTAGATAATGATCAATTTACAGAATGAGTTAATATAGGTAAAAGAACATTATAAGTATCCACTTTAAGAACTGGAAATTAAAGCACATGAAACTTGGATAAAATACAAACTTTTCAGGCGAAAGGGATGACTTTTAAACTTTCTTTTTTATTGCCAATCAACGCAAGTAGAAAACATAGAAACTCTTTTAATACACTTAGCTACAAACATTCAATAAAAGTACAAACAATTGACTATCCATCAACACCTCCGGCAGACGAAATTTAACAATTGTTAAGTATATTTCACGATAACAAATACTATACAAACATTTTTTAATCAGAAAAGAGACGTCATTAAAATTTGTAACTAGAATAAAGACGTCAAAGATGACTACAAAAATTAAATGTAATGATTGTTGCTGAAATGTTTAATAAATTTTAAATGCTTTAGGCATTATTTATCAAATATACCGGGTGATTCTGGGAAGACGAACCCTCCGCCCCTTAACTTTTTTATTATAAGAAATAGAAAAATTTTCTTCATATGGAAGTTTTAGTATATTAAATATACTATTTTATGACACATATAGAAATTTTTTATAAAATCAGGTTTACATGATACGACTATCAACTTTTATTTTTCAAATGAGAACATAGAATTATTTTATTAAAATAAAAACCGCCATTTTTTTCTCTTTTCAACGATGTATTACTTGTCATAAATGTATATGAAAAAATAGAGATAAATAAGATAATTGAGAAATGTCAGAATTTATTTTTATTCAATAAGTCTAGGTAGCTATGCGAAATTAAATAAAATGTAACAAAGTAAAGTTAATGGCAACAATGCAGATATTTATTTGTTACTTGTTTCACGTGTATAACACACATATCACAACAAAATTGATAAAAGATAACGCGGAACAAAATGGAGTAAGAGTCGAATACAAATGTAAACGGTTTCAAAATCAGTAGGTACCAACGCATGGCAAAGAAATGAACTTCAATTCTTTTAAATAAATTAAAATTTCTTTAAAAATATTGGCTGGTAACACAAGCTTTGTTTTTGACTGTTTTAAGAGCAGTATTTTAGCTTTCTCTAACATATTAAAACCGAGCTTTTAGAACACCCTTGTGCTACCAGCCATTATGTTTGATTAGGTTATAATTTTAAATAATTGTAAATATCATTAATGTGTACTTTCCTTATTATAATATTTTTTTCACTTCATTACAAATATACAGGCTGTTTCAGGACTAGTGTAACAAACTTTAACAGCTTATTCCTGAGGTCATTTTGAGCCAAAAATGTCATATGAACATAGGTCCTATTCCTTCTAGTTACCAAAATACAAGAGGTTGAAGTTCTATAAATAACACGAAATTTTCAAATTTTTGTAATCAAGATACTTTCGGAAAACAAAAATGCGCGCAAATAGGGAATGGAAAAGTTGGCGTCTATTTGGATATCTGTCTTGGTATTCTCTGGACGCATAACGGGCATTACCATTACATAATCAATAAATAAAAATCATATCTGCATATTCAGCAGTACTATAACCATCCATTATGAAACAATAATACAATCAAAAGTACAACAATTTTTAATTAAGACACATAAGGTATGACTTTTCAATAAAATTCTTGTTTTCCGAAAGTATCTTGATTACAAAAATTTGAAAATGTCGTGTTATTTATAGAATTTCAATCTCTTGTATTTTGGTAACTAGAAGGAATAGGACCTATGATTATATGACATTTTTTGCTCAAAATAACCTCAGGAATAAGCTGTTAAAGTTTGTTAGACTAGTCCTGAAACACCCTGTATTTATCATTCTATCAGTTCGGTGCAAATAAGTTTTCATTTTGTAGAGTTTTATCCACGACTTATGACGCTTCTTTTGTGTATATTTAGCTAAAGATCTGTTCTTGCAGAGCATGCGTACTAAACCTGAAATAGAATTAAGGCATGATGATATTTCTATCCATTCATAACTTATAAACATTTTGCGTCATTTCCTTTCAGTAGTACGCTTATTTTTTGCGTTTCCTGTTAACTTAAAAAATAAATGTTCTCATAATTTGTATAAATTGTCTCCATTTTGACAGGATGATGATTTCATAGTGATCATTATACTTATCTAAAACAAAACACTTATGAATCATAATATTTTTCTTAAAATTTTACACTAAATATAAGATAAACTTAAAAATTCAGTGTGGTTGAATTTGGTGCAAACATATGGCAATCTTTTTGTTATTATTAATCTGACAAAAAATTGTGCTTTTCATTAATGTTGTTTTCAAACAACCTAAAATGAAAAAATAAATAAATTTATCATCACGCCTTTTACCCATTATTGGATGTGATAGCCTGCCGTAGCAGATCTCGATAAATAATATTTTTGTGGTTATCAAATTAGGCTCTCTAAATATATTAGTCCAAAAAGAACCACTGGAATAATTGTAATAAATATGCCATCATGCTTTTTATCCATTTCTACTGAAGCAGATCTCGGTAAGGTATACAGGATGTTTCACAACTTAGAGCAAAAAATTCAAGGGTATAATCTGTACGACGTGCTGATCATGAAACAAAAAGAATTTTTTTTAAATTCGAAAAATTAAGGGTTGTTAACCTAAAACATTTTTTGTAGTACTGCACTGGATTCGCTTTCCTATTAAACACAAACAATGAAGTAGGTATCAACTACGAAAGAATAATTACACAATTCAATTATTAGCAGTTATTTATAATAGAATTTTATTTAATTAATAACTTTAACATAATCATCCACCCAGTGGTAGTGGCAACGAAAAATTTTGGACTGGGAAACATGGAAAATAGTTTTGCGATTTAAAAAAAATCTTTTTGTTTCATGATCAGCACGTCGTACAGAATATACCCTTTAATTTTTTGCTCTAAGTTGTGAAACACCCTGTATATTTCGGCACAGGAAGTACGGTTACCAGCCGTTAAATTACGGCCCCCATAGATATTAGTCGAGTAAGAGCCACAGAGGTATGTAAACTCTTTTGAAATTAACAAAATAGTTTTATTTTAACATAATGAAAGCTAAATAAAATGAATAATTTATGTCTATACATATATGCAATAATACATTTTAAATGTCTGCATTTCTAATTGAAATGAAGTATAGGCAATACCTATATTTATTTTAAATCAATACAGGAAAAAATCCGACAGGTTTTGGTAAACAAAGCAACAAATAAATAATTTACCATGACAACGCAAAAACAAGTTGATTTATTTAAAATTATCTGTATCCGTTTGTTCAAATAATTCAAAAGGACTAGAACTGTTTGAAAACCAAAGCTGGAATTGTCCAGCTATCTATTGGATAGCCACTTTTTTAGCTTAACTACTAATTTAGCTAGAATTCGCTAAATATAAAAATATGTAGCTATAGATTATAGCTATTAATTTCTTTATTTGTAGCTTTAAAATAATATTACAACAATTGAAATTTACTTTTTATAGTTTAAGATTGCTAATACTAAATAATGTTTTAAAACTGATAAGTAGTACATTTTTCTCTTTTAAAATAACTAAGAAACTAGAAGAGATATGCAATTGCAGATCTCAAAAATCGATTCTATGTGTTTTCTATGTGTAGTAACAATAATACTAAATAATGTTTTAGATTTGTTAAATACTCGTAGTACATTTTTTCTTTCAAAATAATTGAGAAACTCAAAGTGATATGCAATTGCAGATCTCAAAAATGACTATGGACAATTTTACGTAGATATGGAAAAAAAATCAAGTTTTCTATGTGTAGTAACAATAATACTAAATAATGTTGTAAAATTGTTAACAAGTATATTTTATCTTTCAAAATAACTCAGAAACTAGAAGAGATATGTAGTTGCAGATCTCAAAAATTGATTCTACAGTAAATTATATATACATATCAGTACGCCATTTAAGGGGTAAGGGCACTCTAAAAATTTTTTAAAATCCATTTTTTTTTTATTTGCTTAAATTATAGTTTAAACCCTTAGGAACAGGGTTCGAAGATATATATCGATCGATATATATCATGATATTTATTTTGATATATATCGTCATATTTTTGCAATGATATATATCCATTATATAAAAATATCAAATAGTTTTTGTGATATAGCCTCCGGAAAAGTGAAATTTTTCGAATTTTTCAGTTTTTCTACTTTTACGAGGCTATATCTCGAAAACTAAATGTGATATGAAAACGCGGTCAACGTCATTAATTTTCTCGTGCTTCAGTTAACTTATAAACATAGTTTCAGCGATTTTTATTTTTTTTCTATTTTCCGCCAAAAAAATCGCAAAAAGCGGTTTTTTAACATTTTCTCGAAAACCAGAAGTCATATGCATTTGAAGATTGCACCACTGGATTCAGTGGGTCAAAATACATATGTATGTAAATTTTCGTTTTAATAATCCTACGATTAAGGATTTTTGGGAAAATTGAATTAAAATCTGAAAAATAATTAAAAATATTAAATTGCTTAAAATTGTATGAAAATTTGCTTATAAGTCAATTCGGACACGGGGAATTTAACGCCGTTGAGCGCATTTCCATATCTTGTTTAGTTTTTGAGATATAGCCTCCGGAAAGGTGAAATTTTTAGAATTTTTCAGTTTTTCTAAATGTGTACAAAAACTAAAATTAAAAAATAAATATCCAAAAAGTGATATTTATCTGATATATATATTCTATATATTAGATATTTTGATATTTATTATAAATATCATGATATTTACGAACCCTGCTTAGGAATAAGGGACAATTAATTTAAATGCCGCGCGGAAGTATTTCAGAGGGAAAAAAGCATATATCTATTAGTACTAGTATTTATATATATATATATATGACTCGAAACTCGCGTTTTTCTCGAAATCATATTTTCAAAATCTGAAATACTAATTGATGGATCGTGCTGAATCTTTTTATTTCTTATTCTAGATATAAAATACTCAAAAACTACGGGGGCTTTTTTTAAGTGCTTCATTCGTTTTTTATTGTCGTTTTTATACAGAAATTTACTCCCGAATAATGAACTTTTTTTTCAAACATGCGCCATTTTGTTAAAAATCAAAATTTTCAAAATCCAGCTTGTAGTTTTTAGAGTATACATCAGAGATTAAGAAAACATTTTCATTTTTGATCCAGGTCTATTGCTGTTCCCGGAATGCTTTCGCCCGATTTGCCCTACACGCCGAGAGGAGTCGCCATTTTTTTTAATTTCTGACCACTATTTTGAATATTTTCTTTTAAAAAAATTTTAAATAAAGTTTAAAGAGCACTAAATAAAGATCCAAAAACAGTTCTTAAGCAGCACGTTTAGATTTCGTTAAAAAAATCTTGAAAATGACTCTTTTTTCCCTTGTCTAGAGTGGTCTTACCCCTTAAGTATTTCTCTGCGAAATAGATTTTAGTATATAGAACTTTAATTTAACAACTATTAAGTTAGTTGTGGTTCAGTTGGTACGATATTCGTTTCACAAGCGAGAGTTCCAGAGGTGAAACTTTACAGACTTCAATTAATATACAATTTTGTCCTAGTAGGTCGAATTCTATTATGAGCTACTATAATTAATAATTAATGGAGTAGGTGGCTCAGTGGTATCGAGTCGGCCTGAGGATCTTGAGAACCCTGGTTCGATCTCCACAGCCGACAAACAATTTTCACCAATTTAAATCTTCCCTTGTGGCTCTCCCTCCACTAACATCTTTGGGGGCTGTGATTTGACGTCTGGTAATAGCACTTCACGCAAAGAAATATATCACTTACCGAGATCAGCTTATGGCAGAGTGCCACATCCAGTAATGGGTAAAAGGCGTGATGATATATTTATTTTTTATTTATAATTAATAATTAATGGAGTAGGTGGCTCAGTGGTATCGAGTCGGCCTGTGGATCTTGAGAACCCTGGTTCGATCCCCACAGCCGACAAACAATTTTCACCAATTTAAATCTACTCCTGTGGCTCTCCCTCCACTAACATCTTTGGGGGCTGTGATTTGACGTCTGGCAATAGCACTTCACGCAAAGAAATATATCACTTACCGAGATCTGCTTATGGCAGAGTGCCACATTCAGTAATGAGTAAAAGGCGTATGATATATTTATGGGGTAGGTGGCTCAGTGGTATCGAGTCGGCCTGTGCATCTTGAGAACCCTGGTTCGATCCCCACAGCCGACAAACAATTTTCACCAATTTAAATCTAACCCTGTGGCTCTTCCTCCACTAACATCTTTGGGGGCTGTGATTTGACGTCTGGTAACCGCACTTCACTCGAAGAAATATATCACTTACCGAGATCTGCTTATGGCAGAGTGCCACATCCAGTAATGGGTAAAAGGCGTGATGATATATTTATATAATTAATTTTATATTATTCAGGACAGTTGTAGCACAATGGTAAAGCCATAGCTTGACAAGTAAGAGTTTACAGATTTAAATCTCGTTGATTTCAATCTTTATACAAAAATTTGATTGTGCCGGAGTGTTCTGGATTCCACTATAAGCTACTGTAATTGGAAATAAATTACTAACTCGTCTTACAGTATTTTTATAAAAAAGTTTCGTTTACGTTTATTTAAATGCAGGGCTAAAAATATCTCGCAATATATTTAGAAACTTCTTTCTTAAAGAAAAAAAACAAAAATGGTATAAAAAACTTCTGCAAGCTCACTACGATCAATACACAGCAAAAGCCAGGAGTTATTGGAGATTTTCAGAGTATTTTCAGACCTTTCAGTTTCATTTTAATTATTTTTGTTCAAGAAACTGCAATATTACTTTTAAAATTTAATAAAGTTAATGTATTAAACAAACAATGATTATCATGCAATTTAACTAGTTCAAATTAAATAAGTAGCTCATTGAAGAATAAAACTAAACAAATTAGAATATCTTATTACTTCTTAATCTACTAATCCTAATATTTATCTTTGAAAGAGGCTATCAATTTATTCATGAGATAGCAAGAAAATTCAGATTTTTATCTTTTAGATATAAATGGCTTATCGTTAAGACAGGGCTTATTCCAGTCAATGATGCATTGATTTTAGATTAAGTTACATTAGGGAAAAATACTTTATATCGCTTGTAATATTCAAATCAGAATATTGTTGTTTTAGTTATCTACGACCCTGTGGCTCTCCCTCCACTAATACCGTTGGGGGCCGTGATTTGACGGCTGGTAGCCGCACTTTACGCACTTACCTAGATCTGCTTAGGCAGAGTGCCACATCCAGTAATGGGTAAAAGGCGTGATGATATATTTATTTTTATTTATTTATTTATCTATTACCGTATGTAAAACTCACTTTTCGGTGGCTGATTTACGTTCGTAAAGCGATTGTTTAATAACAAGAATTTATTAATCACGAGTTCCTCCGCAACTAGTGGTTAAATAGCAGGGTTCGAAGATATATATCGATCGATATATATCATGATATTTATTTTGATATATATCGTCATATTTTTGCAATGATATATATCCATTATGTAAAAATATGAAATAGTTTTTGAGATATAGCCTCCGGAAAATTTTTCGAATTTTTCAGTTTTTCTACTTTTCCGAGGCTATATCTCAAAAACTAAATGTGATATGAAAACGCGCTCAACGGAATTAATTTTCTCGTGCTTCAGTTAACTTATAAACATAGTTTCAGCGATTTTTATTTTTTTTCAATTTTCCGCCAAAAAAATCGCAAAAGGCGGTTTTTTAACATTTTCTCGAAAACCAGAAGTCATATGCATTTGAAGATTGCACCACTGGATTCAGTGGGTCAAAATACATATGTATGTAAATTTTCGTTTTAATAATCCTACGATTAAGGATTTTTGGTAAAATTGAATTAAAATCTAAAAAAACCAAAATAATTAAAAATATTAAATTGCATAAAATTGTATGAAAATTTGCTTATAAGTCAATTCGGACACGGGGAATTCAACGCCGTTGAGCACATTTCTATATCTTGTTTAGTTTTTGAGATATAGCCTCCGGAAAAGTGAAATTTTTCAGTTTTTCTAAATGTGTACAAAAACTAAAATTAAAAAATAAATATCCAAAAAGTGATATTTATCTGATATATATCCTATATATCAGATATTTTGATATTTATTATAAATATCACGATATTTACGAACCCTGTATAAATAGTATATTATGTAACAAGTTTTATAAATCTAAATATTCATACTATACTTTTTATATGTCCTCAAATTAAGATAATAAAAAATGTAAAGTTTTATGAATTATTTAAAAAGTTACAATCAGTGAAGCTAACTTCACTCCGTGCTTAATATCTGAAGCAAATATTCAATTGAGAATATTGTTGTTTTATTTATCTACGACCGTGTGTAAAACTGACTTTTCGGTGCGGTTCGTAAAGCGATTGTATAATAACAAGAATTTATTAATCACGAGTTGCTTAGCAACTAGTGGTTAAATAGTATATTATGTAACAAGTTTTATAAATCTAACGAGTCATATACTAGACTCTTTCTACGACCTCAAATTAAAAAATGTAATGTTTTATGAATTATTTAAAAAGTTACAATGAGTGAAGTTAACTTCACTCCGTGCTTAATATCTGAAGCTGTGACTAAAACGTTCGAAGCAACAGCTTGTTAACATGTGATTAAGATTATTTAGTGCCATGAAAACCAGTACATTAGATAACATTTGAATAACGGGAGTAGAAAAGTTACTTTATTATACATTCGCGATTTTTTATGTATATTATACAATCGTTTACAGTGACTAAAATCGACAATTATTCATGTGACAAAATTTTTAAATCCATGATAAAAATAAATAAATATAAATTTATTTTACCCATTACTGGGCGTGGCACTCTGCCTAAGCAGATCTCGGTAAGTGATATATTTCTTCGCGTGAAGTGCGGTTACCAGCCGTCAAATCGCGGCCCCCAAAGATATTAGTGGGAGCCACAGGGGTAGATTTTAAATTGGTGAAAATTGTTTGTCGGCGGTGGGATCAAACCAGGGTTCTCAAGATCCACAGGCCGACTCGATACCACAGCCACCTACCTTATAATACAGGGTGTTTCAGGACTAGTGTAACAAACTTTAACAGCTTATTCCTGAGGTCATTTTGAGCCAAAAATGTCATATGAACATAGGTCCTATTCCTTCTAGTTACCAAAATACAAGAGGTTGAAGTTCTATAAATAACACGAAATTTTCAAATTTTTTTAATCAATCAAGATACTTTCGGAAAACAAGAGTTTTATTGAAAAGTTATACCTTATTTGTCTTAATTAATTTTATTTATTAATAATAACATGCAAACGAGTTCAAGGCGCTCATTTTGAACACTTGCTGTATTTTTTTAAAATTTATTATTTTATTTCATATTGTGTTAACCTATTCCATGTTTGGTTATGTTGTTCTGTGTCTATTTAATTGTGTCATTCTATGTTTTGTTCTCTAAATCGTATTCGTTAATATTAATAAAATTAATTAAGACATATAAGGTATATCTTTTCAATAAAACTCTTGTTTTCCGAAAGTATCTTGATTACAAAAATTGGAAAATTTCGTGTTATTTATAGGACTTCAACCTCTTGTATTTTGGTAACTAGAAGGAATAAGACCTATGTTCATATGACATTTTTGGCTCAAAATGACCTCAGGAATAAGCTGTTAAAGTTTGTTACACTAGTCCTGAAACACCCTTTATAATATAATATAATAGACAATATTCAAATGAGAATATTGTTGTTTTATTTATCTACGACCGTGTGTAAAACTGACTTTTCGGTCGCTGATTTACGTTCGTAAAACGATTGTTTAACAACAAGAATTTATTAATCAGATCGTAAAACAAGTATTTTACAATTTACACCCACAGCCAAAATGAAATCGCTACGCCACTGAAGTTTACATCTGTTGAAACCTCAGAAAAAGCTTTGAAACGTACAAAAATACCTGACGTTATAATTCTAAATTGTGAATAAATAAACAATGAGTTAATAATGGTAAAGTTAATTTTGAGTGAAAAGATTAAATCGAATGCTTGAATTTCGTATAAAAGTTAAATCGACATGTTAAAATCAAACTCATGACATCTGTTGAATAATTGACGTAACCTACATCAATATAACGACAGCTGAAACTGAAAACTGAAACATTGAAAGCAGTTTAACGCCTGAAATATGTTTCAGAAACCTGTTCGTCTTTCATAACTGACAGTATTGTAAAATGGAGGTAAATATTTCCTTCTTTAAGACTACAAAGAAAATTTGAGAACATAATTAAAATTTTAATAATTGATTATTTGTTTGTGTAGCTACTTAGCTTTGAAATCGCGTCTGGCTATTACTTGCTCGTTGAATAATTGAATAATATACTATTATTTATTTATTTGTCATTTGTTGAATTGTTACTTAATTGTAGTTTTATTAAACGAGGAAAAATTATTGTCAAAATCTGTGTATAAAATAATGATTTCAGTCTGGAAAGTGAGACTTTACAGTACTGGTACTGTAATAAATATTACGGTAATGTTATTAAAAAAAATTAATATTTTTTGTATTTTCTCAAATATTATCAAAGGTTGTTGTGTAATAGTTATTTGTGTATTAAGAACGTAAAGTGATTGTTTGTTACTCGAACACGGTAATTGCAGCGCGAGCCGAAGGCGAGAGCTGCAATAGTGTAAGAGGAACAAAGACACGCTCGTGATACATACATATTTTTTTCTATGATTGCATCTTAAAATTATTTAAAAACGTATACGTACTGAAAATAAATTCATGTTGTCAACTGTCAATATGACAAGTTTCTGTTTTGTTTGTATCCTTGGTAACTATTGAAATAAGCGCGCATTTAATATCTTTTTCGCGCGTTGCCATTGAAGACGCGCAAAAAATATATTTTTCGATTGTTCCACAGAAAACGTCAACCTTACGATGACAAATGAGAGCGTAATTGTCAACTTTTCATAGCAATCGTAGAAAAAATATATTGTGTTCTTTCTGCGTTTCGATCAACAGTTTCCATGCTCGTGCAGCAATAGATTACTTTCTGCTCTAGATACAGAAATAAATATTATTTTAACGGCAAAATAATGTTACCATATTATTCCAATATAAACACCAAGATAACCTGGCGCCATCTGTGTAAATGAAAACGAGTAATATTTTAATTGTTATGGAAATAACAATTTGCATAGCAACATCGGAAAACCATTTTTAGACTCTTGATTTTATGCAAAGTTATTCTGACTTTACTGCAGTATTTTTCAGGCTTCATAACTCATTTTCAAATATTTACAAAATCCTTTTCACAGAAATTTAATTTTCTAGCTGAGGCCTCATGGAAATATGATTTATATAACATACGTTCAAGTGAAAATGAATTTTAAATTAGGTTAAACTTCAATTTATCATGATCATCAAAGTATATTCTATTACCTCGAAGGTAATTTTAAATTATCAGATTTTAGTTGATTATACGTACCGCAAATTTCAGGAAATTTGAAATTTATTTTATAAAAGTTTTTATTAAAATTAGTGTACTCTTGCTTGGAGCTACAATTATTTATTTACTTGCTTATTTGCACAACAGGAAATTAATCTCAATTACTTTAACTTCCTCTGGAATTCAACTATTTAGTTCAGCAAGGTTTGAACCAAGAACTCTTGCTTGTTAATTGACACTTCAACCATCGAGCTATAACTTTTCATAATATTTACATTTGATTAATCAGATCGGTTGTTTATTTGACAAGCGCAGAATTCTTGATTTTGTATTGGGTATTTAGTTCGTTGTTTTATCTGCAAATGTGTGGAATTCACTTTCAACAACAAGCGCAGAAAGTTGACGTTTGTCGCTAGTCGAGCGGTAAAGTAATAGTGTATGATCGTATCTATGAAGACAGGAAAATTGTCAGTAAAATAAATAAATAAATATATCATCACGCCTTTTACCCATGACTGGGTGTGGCACTCTGCCTAAGCAGATCTCTGTAAGTGATATATTTTTCGCGTGAAGTGCGGTTACCAGCCGTCAAATCACGCCCTCCAAAGATATTAGTGGAGGAGGAGCCACAGGGGTAGATTTTTTAAAATTGGTGAAAATTGTTTGTCGGCTGTGGGGATCGAACCAAGGTTTTCAAGAACCACAGGCCGACTCGATACCACTGAGCCACCTACCCCATTAAGTATTTAAGCTAATTTCAAAATAGATAAACTGATAAAAAATATTTTAATAGTTATTTTTGTATTAAGTGCGCAAAAAAAATGCGCGTGAGGATGTTACTTTTAAACGAAATCGCAGGTCGAGACAATAAAAGTAATTCGAACGTGCCAAAAAACAAGAATTTTGTCCACGGAATACAAACAACTGTAAATAAAGAATAATTCAATAATTATTGATTAATTTAAGTAAATTGAAGGAAAACAATCAACAATAATATTAATTTGATACTATTGATGTATTGTAACTAATGAAATAAATAATTTGGGAGCGTGTGCGAAATACTCATTTTGCGCACTAGGGTGCAAAATAATGCGCAAAATACGCGTTGTCATTGTAATGTAAATGATGAAAAAATCACGTACTTCGCGTATTGATATTAGTGAAAAAAAAATGAACATTTTTTGACAGTTGTAGAAAAAAATATTTTATAGTCTTTCTGCAACAATCTCAATGCGCGTGCAGCAATAGACTACTTTCTGCTCTAGATACTGATTTAAGTAAGCTAAGTGGCTAATTAAAAAAAAAGAAAACTCAAATATTATTTGTTAATTTCACACTGTTAACTATCAAATAAAATAAATGCAAGTAATAAAACAAAAATGTAATTATTCTCCACCACGATTACAGCTACCGCTTGCCGTCAAGATGAAACTCGAACCGGGTTTCCGTCGTTGATTACCGCTAACAGTACCGTTACCGGAAGCTTTTCGTTAACCCGAGCCTAAGTCAATATTAATCCCTTGTTCGTAATACCAGAGATCGGTATCGCTCTTAAACTTCATAATAATATAGATCAATGTTTATAGATATTATACATTGGAAAAAAGGGAAGCTATGATTCCAAATCTTCCTTCTTGTGGAATTAAGTAACACTTTTAACAATGATTATAATTTATTTTGCAAAATACAACCATTTTTACTTCCTTGTACGAAGTAAAGGAAGTATTGTAATCGCGAAAATTTTTGGTTCTCAGATTTCAGCGGAAATACGCATTTTGACCCTCCCTGAGTCCATTTTGACTAATTTCGTCGTGACGTCTGTACGTACTCAAAAACGATAAGCCGTAGAAAGTTGAAAATTTGTATTTAGGACTGTTATAACATCTAGTTGTGCACCTCCCTTTTTGGTCATTATATAACTTCCGGAAGTGGTACTTTACTTGAAGCCTATAATAGATTTTCATGAAAAACTATATTCAAATATAATTTAAAACTTTCCAAATTTTGAATATAAGACTACTATATCAATGAAAATAACATAGTAGATTTTGGTTAAAAGAGACTAACCGGAAGTGATACATTACATGAAGCTGCTAACAGTTTTCCTTAAAAAAAATGGTACTATTTTAATTTTAGAAATAAATGCTGCAAATAAAAGTTTTAGAGAATTAAATTCTGCGTCTAGCACATTAAGAATTTTTAAATTAGCCTTTTGCATAAGCGAGATATCTAAATTTAATTATTATATATTTTTTGGTTTTTTTTTTTTTAATTAAGTTTGCTATGGATTAGGACAAAAATAGTTATTTGTGTATTAAGAGCGTAAAGTGATTCTTTGTTACTCGAACACGGTAATTGCAGCGCGAGCCGAAGGCGAGAGCTGCAATAGTGTAAGAGGAACAAAGACACTTTACGCTCGTGATACACACATAATTTTTTTCTACGATTGCATCTTAAAATTATTAAAAAAACATATAAGTACTGAAAATAAAATCATTCTGTCAACTATCAATATGACAAGTTTCTGTTTTGTTTGTATCCCTGGTAACTATTGAAGTAAGCACGCATCAATATCTTTTTCGCGCGTTGCCATTGGAAACGCGCGCATTTAACATCTTTTTCGCGCGTTGCCATTGGAGACGCACAAAAAAGATATTTTTCGATTGTTCCACAGAAAACGTCAACCTTACGATGACAAATGAGAGCGTAATTGTCAACTTTTCATAGCAATCGTAGAAAAAAAGATTTTATGTCATATATGTACAATTAAAAAAATATCTATAGTTTAATACGCGTACAAGGAAGTCATGTGGTGTCCACATCAGATTTTATTATTACATACACATATGCATTCTCATGACTAATATAACAAGTGATATAATTATCGATAATATTTTGCATTAATCATGACTTGTTATGGAATTGGTAATATAGCAAGTGCTTCCTCTCTTCCTTCCTTCCTCATCTTTTTTTCTTCATTTTAAGTTTTTACTATACAGTGTCTAACTGCAATTGTGTTAAATGTATTTTTAAACAAGCGCAGGCGATGCTGCCTTCATTTCTTTATAGATTCGTTGTTAGAGAAATAGGCGTAAGTGAAGATTTATAAAACAGGTGTACAGGAGCGAATGGATGAATGTTTGTGGCGTGATGATAGATTTTGGTTGTGAGGAAGGAAAGAGCTCGTATGGAGGAAGTGTTAATGTGGTCGAAACGAGTATCGTGTGTCAGGATGAGAATGTTGACGTGAACACTGAATTTTGTTTTATATGAATGAATGAAAAAGTGGATGCTCTATGAATGTTTCAGGGGTTCGTGCTACTCCATTTATTGGGATAGGGCGTGATGTTATGTATGTATGTATGTGTGTATGAATTTGAAAAGAAACTAAAAAATAAATGTAAGTAATATTGTTGTAGTTATGAAAAAAATACTGACATTTTATTGTATTTGAGAAAATAAAATAAAGTATTATCTAAATAAAATAAATAAATACATCATCACGCCTTTTACCTATTACTGGGTGTGGCACTCTGCCTAAGCAAATCTCGGTAAGTGATATATTTCTTCGCGTGGGGACCGTCAAATCACGGCCCCCAAAGATGTTAGTGATGGGGGAGCCACAGGAGTAGATTTAATTTAGTGAAAATTGTTTGTCGGCTGTGGGGATCGAACCAGGGTTCTCAAGATCCACTGAGCCATCTACCCTACACTTTTCAAATACTTAAATATAATAAAAAAACAGATTTAATATCAGTGAAAAATTATCACTTCTTAATTTCACTAGTACAAAATGATCAAAATAGCTTTATGTGTATTAGTTTATTTTCATATATAATATAACAAGTAGTATGAAAATTGCTGAAAATATTTTGACATAAATTATGAGTATAACTAATGTATATTTATGTCAAAATATTATCTGTCAATTTTCATACTACGAGTTGTATTCGGCTTGAGAATTTACCAAACAAGAGTTAATTAACAAGAATAGTTAGGTATTTATTTGCACATTATTAATTAGGTATTACAGTGATGAAAATTTTACATTTTTTTCAGTGTACATTTAATATTCAAAATTGACGTTTTTGAAAATATTGAAAATATCATTTATTTTATTCGTAACCAAGGATATTATTAACAGTGGTATTTCCGATATCAATTTCACTAGTGATGAATTTCCGACGAAATGTACATTTCATTGCTTCATTTTCAAACAAATTCGTGATCCTATTGGTTGACAGTGACGTGTGGTGAATTCTCAAATAAATTCGTGATTTTATTGGTTCCCACATATACATAGTAAATTAAATTTATGGTGTGATCTGTAAAACTTAGACAACCAGCTCTACATCAGCTATAAAAGTATACTAGCCCGCAATTAAGCTGACTAAAACGGGATTGCATACGCACAGAGATTCAAGGGGCTCAGCAGGAAAGAAAATTTGTTGCTGATCGCCGCACTGCGATGTCGAGTGACGTCACGACGTCGTTCTAACTTGTTACTTAGGACCTCGCGTTCCGCGATTACATGTACGTACTATCTATTGCAATTAAATAGTTTTCTGGCGGTGACTAGAATTAGAATAAATATTATTTTATCGATCCGAAATATTACTACCTGTATCAAAAATATTGTCTGTTAATTTTAAACATTAATTACGTCTGTAATAATTGTTGTAAATGAATGAAACAAACTTTGAAAATTATATGTTCATACATACATAACACCACGCTATATCCCATCAAATATCATCACGCCTTTTATCCATTAGTGTTGTGGCACTCTTCTGAAGCAGATCTCAGTAAGTGATATATTTATACGCCTGAAGTGTGGTTACCACCCGTCAAATCACAGCCTTCAAAGATGTTAGTGTAGAGGAAGCCACAGGGGTAGTTTTAATGTGGTGAAAATTGTTTGTCAGTTGTGGAAATCGAACTCGGGTTCTCAATTCCGCATTTCGACTACCGCTGAGCCATCTACCTCATTTGTCGCAGTTACTATTTTTTAAATTAAATGAACGATTATTTCCTTTATTACATTATAAAATTCCGTCAGTACGGTGGTGTGGATAGCGATACGGAATTCGAATCCGGAGATACCGAGTTTGAATCTCACTCAAGCTAAAAATTTATATAAACTACTACACTGCGGCTCGGTGAGTGCGGACCCTGTACTGTAATTGGGATTAAGTTCCTGTTGTACAGCGTAACATAAATATTTAAATATGGTAGCACGAACCCCTGAAACATTCTCAAAACAGCAGCTCATTAGATTCATAAATAAAAGTTATAAAAATTAAGAATTTCGCCCACGAAATACAAACAACATTTTTTCTACAACTGTCAAAAAATAATACAATAATTATTTAATAATTTATTCAAGTATAAATTGAAGGAAAACAATGAAAAATAATATGAATTTGGTACTACTGATGTCTTGTAACAAATGAAACGTGAAAAAAATTATTCATTTTGCGCACTAGCCTGCAAAACAGTGCGCAAAATTCGCGTTGTTATGGTAATGTAAATGATGAAAAATCAAGTACTTCGCGTACTGATATTAGTGTAATTTTTTTTAAAGTAGTAGAAAAATAGCTATTTATGAAATTAGTAAGGAACTTATGTGTTTACATAACTCGGCTACGCCTCATTCTGCAAATTTCACATGCGTAAGGTAACAACCTTATTTCCTTACGAGTTTCATACAATATTTTTCTACTTCCGTTCTAATAAACACGAAAAAGCGTTTTTGAAATTATGAAATTTTGACTTATTTGACAGTTATAAATTAAAAAAATAAAAGAATAACACATCAGAATTCGTCTACCAAGATATCTGAATTTGTTTGTGTTGCTATGTTACCTCATTATTTCTCTAGTTAAATAATGCAGTTCATTACCTAACTCAAATAAGTGAAATAAAACGTCTATTTGTTAACGGAAGTAGAAAAATATATGTTCAATACGGCTAAAATGCAAATTACTTTCTTGGTTAGATTTAAGATTATATTCGAAAACAAAACCGTTATTATTATGTTTAAAATGTTGGTATACCTGAAACCAGAACAACGAAAACATTTTAACAAAAGTGGAGCTCAATATGTGAATAAAAATAAAATTGTTCCACGAGATTTTCAGGAAAGTTTTATCAAAATATAATTGAATTTTCTGTTGCCTGGTTTTAATTCTGATTTTTTTAAACTTTAACTTATTCTGATTGTTTTAAATATAATACTCTGGGTATAATAGGATTAAATACATTTTGAAATATGCAAAATTATTGATGAATTTTTAGTCATATAATTAGATTTTAAAATATAATTAATACAATTTTAGAAATGTATATTTTATATGTGTGTCAATTGAGATGGTTTGGACATGCGTGAGATATTGTGTAGACGACATAGAATCGCTAGGAATAAATGGATGAATGTAATTGAATGTGGATAAAAATAATGAGATAGAATAGAAATATTTTTAAAAATAAATATATAAATATATCATCATCCCTTTTAGCCATTACTGGGTGTGGTACAAATTTCGATGGGTGACATATTTCACGCGTTGTCAACCTACAAAAATAATTTTATGTTCGACTGCATCATATTACCTTGTTTTATGACACTGTTTACTGTCCATAATCGGGTATTTTTTGGACTAGTACGATAAAAATGCAAAATTGGACTGCTGTCAATGTCACATTAAAACAAAATTCAAAAGAAATATTTAAACACCATTTTCTGTATGTATTATATGTCTTCATACAATTGTTAGATATTCTCTTGCATTGCATGCAAGATCTTTTATTTCTTTTGGAACGTCTTCAATATGTCTTCATCCATCTCAACACTTTTTTCACTTTGACAATTTGTTAAATAAAGCAACAAATGCATAACAACGAAGCACACTATGCATTTAAATGTTTTAAATATAGGTATTGACATAATCATATTTTAAGAGAAAATATTCTTCATGCAGTCGAACATAAAACGTTGTATGCAACTCGTACATAATCGGACTTTATAGACTCGCCTTATTTATTAGCCTCGCTCGCTGCGCTCGCTCTGCCATCAAATTCGGCTCGTCCAATAAAATTATGTACTTGTTACATAAACTACTATTAATGTGTAATCAAGTTTGTTTTTGAAGTGGTATCGAGTCGGCCTGTGGATCTTGAAAACCCTAGTTCGATCCCCACAGCCGACAAACAATTTTCACCAAATTAAATCTACCCATGTGGCTTCCTTTGCATTAACATCTTTGGGGGCCGTGATTTGACGGCCCCCACAAGAATAAATATATCACTTACTGAGATCTGCTTCGGCAGAATGCCACACCTAGTTATGGGTAAAATTCGTAATGATATATTTATTTATTTATTTACTTAAAATAAAAATTCACAGAAGTTAATAAAAGGTGTATTATTTGTAGGTCGTACTAGTAAACTACTAAGATCTTTCAAAACAGGAAGCAATATAGTGACTTCCGACGACATCCTGACACATTTCCGGTTTGTCCTAGTTACCTGGCGTCCTACACAAAGGACATGAAGTCTTTATAGTCGGTTGAATGCTTCGGTAACTCGCTCGGTACATTGGTTAGAAAAGTGCTCTGTTTTACCGACCGATAGAGCAGGACTTTAAAAATAAACCGACCGCAGGAAAAATAATGTTAAATTGTAAAAGAAAGCATTGCAAAAATATTGTTCGCAATCCGTGGTAATAATGGTTATCGGGAAACCGTAGTATGGAGGAGACATATGTTTGTTGGAAAATATGGTTATACCGTATGTACGTATGTGTATAATGAATTGTTATTAATTGTTTACTAATAACAACAATAAATAACAATAATTGCAACAATATATTGGATTATAATAAACGTTTGACGGTGCAACAATAATAAATTTATTGGTCACAATTGATGACAAGTCAAGCAAAAACATAATAAAAATGGCAACAACAGCTGTAAAATAAAAATTACAGAATTACAGAACATTATTTAAGTAATTCAAAAATTCTTCCAGAGACTAGAAGCAATATTCTTGCAGAAAATGTTTCATTTTTAATTTATAACTATTAACGTATCTAGGAATGTTATGAGTATCATAACAGCCGCAGATGTCAGTTTGAAATCCGAGCTCGTAGACATCTAAGGCCTGTTATGATTCATAACATACGTGGTTTGTTCAATAGTTTACCGGTTTCAAAATATAAACACGTTAAAGTCATTAATAAATATTATTTTTTCAAATTCTTTTATGAATAACGTCATTGTCATGATTTTAGAAGGTGATCAAGTAAGTCTGTGGTCTGTATGTTTTTATTTAAACGTCATAACATGGTCATCTCTAATTTGAAAGACTGTACAATTAATATATATTATGATAAGCAGGAGAAGTAATCTTTGTATTATTGTTGTTTTGAGTTCCGTTTGTATTAATAGTGTTATATTATCATTGTGTTTTATTTTCATTGTTTTTACTGTTTTGACAAGTCAATAATATTACCGTACAGAATACAGTTATTACTTACTTACCAGCCTACATTTGTACATGTAAACATAGGTTTCATATCCTGAAATTGGTAAAATGTTTTAAAATCCAAAATAGTTAACGAAATTGGTAAATTATTATATAGATCTAGGTTTATTGAATTTCTAGCTGAACTGTATATATATATATATCAAGCAACATTTGTAAATCTTATGAAATCTGACCGAACAATTTGAAGGGTTGTCACACACACAACCCTAACTTAGCAGTACAATTATCAGGAATTTAACTTGAAACCATTATGCTTAGTCTTAATCAGTGCTGAAAACAATACAAAGGGTTGCCGCTTAGCTTCTATGGTATTGTATGAGATGTATGTTCAAATACCTATTCAGGACAGACGCCATTGTGGATATATATTTCCTAAAATCTAACGTGTTCATAGAACTGATAATTATATTAAAGTTATGTGGTTTTACTAGTTATTAGCTCCATGGTAACGCAATGAACAGATTAATTTAATAGCAAACAATTTAACAGTGGTATTGTGTCAGCTTGTGAATTTGGGAACCTGAGTTTGGTTCCCGCAGCCGACTAAACTGTATTCCGCGTTAAAAATATTCCTGTGATTGCCACATTATTAATACTTTTGGATACCGTGATTTGACGGCCGTGTGAAAAGTTACTTATTATCTACTTGTTTTCAGTGCGCAAAAGTGATTGTTTGTATTAAGAGCGTAAAATAATTCTTTGTTAAAAAAAATATAAAATAAACACGACTAAGTCTCACAAAATTCAGCCTCTAAGTCACTTTATGAGGACATCGTCAGAGGCTGGTCCTCATAAGGTGACTTGGAGGCAGAATTTTGTGAATTTAGCCAAGTGTTTAGTTTATAGTTTATTAAAACTAGTTTCACCAAGTGTATGGACGACAATTAATTTTGTCTTTGTTGTTAATTCTTTGTTACTCGAACACGGTAATTGCAACGCGAGCCGAAGACGAGAGCTGCAATAGTGTAAGAGGAACAAAGACACTTTACGCTCGTGATACACACATATTTTTTCTACTATTGCATCTTAGATTATTAAAAATGTATATGTACTGAAAATAAATTCGTTCTGTCAACTGTCAATATGACAAGTTTCTGGTTTGTTTGTATCTCTGGTAACTATTAAAATAAGCGCGCATTTAATATCTTTTTCGCGCGTTGCCATTGAAGACCCGCGATAAAGATATTTTTCGATTGTTCCACAGAAAACGTCAACTTTACGATGACAAATGAGAACGAAATTGTCAAATTTTCATAGCAGTCATAGAAAGAACGATTTAATTTTTGACATATAACATCGGTAAAATATAAATTCTGATTTGCTAAAATTTCAGAAAAATTCAATGTTTTTGGAGTCCTTAAAAACTAAACAAGATGAAAATGCGCTTACCGGGAAGTGAATTTCGCGGGTCCGACTTGAATTGAATTGAAATGAATTGAATTTTAGGCGATTAACTTTTTAATTATTATACACTCAAAGCTTTTAAAAAAAAATTAATTGTTCCACAGTACTTAGTCCCAAATTATAGCTTAATTAGGTAGTAAATGGAACTCAAGATATACCACTAAAGTATCACGAACTCTTTGCATGGCACTCATACGGCAGCGAGTACTCTAACTTAATTGATAAACCTATTTATTTGCAATAGAGATCATATACTTTAATTGTTATTTTATGAAAAATATTAAATAAACACTTAGCAAAGTCTCACAAAATTCAGCCTCCAAGTCACCTTATGAGGGCATCGTCAGAGGCCGGCCAGCACAGTTAGTAACCAAGTGTTTATTTAATATTTTTTATTAAACCTAGTTTCACCAAGTGTATGGATGACAATTAATTTTGTCTTTGTTGTTATTGTTATTTTATGGATTAAATTATAGTTCTATAATTGCAGATTTTAAGAAATTTAATAAGAAAGTTGTAAAGATTATTAGTCCTTATTACAAACTACAAAATCTTTGTAAATACTTTTTAGATTGCAAAGAAACATAATTCTGTCCTAAATAAAATAGCTGTTTGAAAATGTTCAGTTTTCAGTGCTGTATGGACATAAGTTAACTACTGTAATTATCAATAAAAATTATACTTTTAATATCAATCGCAAAAAAAAACTTAATGTAGATGTACCCGCCATTTTTGCTAATGTATTTCCTACAGGAATTCATTGAAGGAAGTGTTAATGTGGTCGAAACGAGTATCATGTGTCAGGATGAGAATGTTGATGTGAACTGATGCTCTATGAATGTTTCAGGGGTTCGTGCTGCCCCATTTAATGGGATATAGCGTGATGTTATGTATGTATGTAGTTTATTGTTCGTCCTATTTTAATTCAAATATAAGGGAATTATCCTTCACAATGTCCTAGTAATGGCGGCTAATTAATGAAGGATGTTGAACATATGTGCTTCATTAGTGCTTGGCAATTTTTTTACTAATTAATTAGTGAAGCCATGTGTTGTATAACGATCAACTACGTTAATATATGCTTCAATAGTTTATTCGGTTTAACTAATTGCAAATAATTTGTGATCATGAATATGGGTAAATAATCAGTATATCTTTCATTAATTTGTGGAGCGGGACACCCTGTCAATACAGATTTTGATTCATTGTATTTCAAAGTAAAAATGTGGAATAAGTCGTTCTTTATTTGTCAGCGTATACTACAATAAAATAAAATTTTCTGCATCTTGGGCACAGTGCAATTCCTAACAACTAAAATGAATTTAAAGCGACACGAAATTCTTGGACTACCTAATATATTTCTATCTTTTAGTCTAGCTTAAAGAACAAATTTACCAGCAACGCTACAATAAATAATTTAGAGTTTTATGTAGTCCATTTTTGTGCTGTTTTCCACAACGATTCAGTCTTTCACGTTTCAGGAAACAGATGAAATAGGTCAAGAGTAAGATATTCAAGTTTTTTAATTATTTAGCGAAAAAAAATTTGAATTATTTCTGGTTAAACTTTTTTTTTGTCTTTCTTACCATTCTTTTATTCGAGACGTACAATTAATTTGTTCTACCCATTTCTGGGTAGGTATACAATTGCAGATCTTAGATTATGTTTGGAGTTGGTGGTCTAGTGGGTATGCAGTCGGCTTGCGGTTCTTGAGGACCCGAGATCGATTCCCGCAACTGACAAACTAGCTTTCACCAATTTAATATCAACTCTTGTGGCTTCCCCTCCACTAACATCTTTGGGGGCCGTGATTTGACGGCTTTTAACCGCACTTCAAGCATAAAAATATATCACTTACCGAGATCTGCTACGGGAGAGTGCCACACCCAGTAATGGGTAAAAGGCGTGATGATATATTTATTTTTATTTTATTTAGATTATGTTTGTATGGGATAGGTGGCTCAGTGGTATCGAGTCGTCCTGTGTATCTTAAGAACCCTGGTTCGATCCCCACAGGCGACAAACAATTTTCACCAATTTAAATCTACCCCTGTAGCTCCTCCTCCACTAACATCTTTGGGAGCCGTGATTTCACGGCTGGTAATCGCACTTCACGCGTAAAAATATATCACTTACCGAGATCTGTTATGGAAGAGTGCCACACCCGGTAATGGGTAAAAGGCGTGATGATTTATTTTTGTATTTTTATAGATTATGTTTGTCTGCGGCTAGTCACTATGATGACATGTACTTAATCATTAATTCCTATAAGATAAACTTTGTAAATCCTTAAGGGATATGCCAAGTTCCTTAGAAGTCTTTGGTTGTCAAACTTTCTTAATAACATTTCGCAACTGTCAGCGCCAGTCAACAAGTGAAATAGACTTGTTTATTTAGGTGTAACATAGCAGAAACCCTTCATTAAACTTGGTTAGAATTTTTAACAGATGCTGTCATATCATAATTCAGTATGTATATATATATATATATACCGGGAGTTTTTTACTTCCTTGTACGAAGTAAAGGAAGTATTGTAATCGCGAAAATTTTCGGTTCTCAGATTTCAACGGAAATAGGTATTTTGGCCCTCCCTGAATCCATTTTGACTAATTTCGTCGTGAGGACTGTACGTACGTACGTACATATGTATCTCGCATAACTCAAAAACGGTAAACCGTAGAAAATTGAAATTTTATATTTAAAACTGTTATAACATCTAGTTGTGCACCTCCCTTTTTGGTCATTATACAACTACCGGAAGTGGTACTTTACTTGAAGCCTATAATAGATTTTCATGAAAAACTATATTCAAATATAATTTAAAACTTTCCAAATTTGGTATATAAGATTACTATATTAATGGAAATAACATAATAGATTTTGGTTAAAATACACTAACCGGAAGTGACACATTACATGAAACTGCTAACAGTTTTCCTTGAAAAAAATGGTATTATTTTAATTTTAGAAATAAATGCTGCAAATAAAAGTTTTAGAGAATTAAATTCTGCGTCTAGCATATTAAGAATTTTTAAATTAGCTTTTTGCATAAACGAGATATCTAAATTTAAGTATTATATTTTTTTTTATTTAAAAAAAAAAAAGTTTGCTATGGATTAGAACAAAAAATAAAAGATTTAATGTCAAATATGTGTAATTAAAAAAATATCTATAGTTTAATACGCGTACAAGGAAGTCATGTGGTGTCCACATCAGATTTTTTATCAGTAAACATAGGGATATGCCATTACCATAGTTACAGTTAAAAAGTTTGACAGCAATACATTAGAGCGTTTATTTTAAAAGTAAACAGGCAAAATAACATTGATGTCATCTATAGTTGTCAAAGTAATAAAGCTGTCCTCTATCAAAATCAGACCGGGTTAATAGGGGATCAAATAGTGAGGTGTTATTATATAAATGGAAATTTAAATGGGGAAAATTATTTA
The DNA here is from genome assembly GCA_947425015.1 of Pterostichus niger. Lineage (NCBI taxonomy): Eukaryota > Metazoa > Arthropoda > Insecta > Coleoptera > Carabidae > Pterostichus > Pterostichus niger. The sequence goes on from OX380350.1 coordinate 6,349,697, forward strand.
GAGTTGTTACAAGAGAGAGTAATATTGAGTAAATATTGAGGAAGTGTGGTTCCAACAAAATGTACGATATTATCTGCACCGGATATTCCTCCAATGATGGCTAGAACGAGGTGCAGAAGTGGAGTGGCCTGCAAGGTCACCAGATCTTGCGCCAAACGATTTTTTTCTTTGGGGCCACTTAAAAAGTTATTTTATAATGGTGGTAGAATGAGTGTAGAACAGTTAAAACGTAGAATTAGTGTTGCATCGCATGAGATTCCTCCAGAGCAAATAAATATTGCTATAAATTCATTTTATAATCGTTTAGGCTATGGTTCTATATAGTTCAGAGCACGAGAAATACACTCGTTCAAATCGCATTTCAATATCTCTTCTAGTTTTTGAGTTACAGCGATTTTTGACTTTTTTAAAGCTCAACTTTGAAAGCCCATAACTCAAAAACTAAAAGAGATATTGAAATGCGGTTTGAACCAGTATATTTCTCGTGCGCTACTTAACTTGTACTTGTATTTTGAAATTTTTTTTCGAAATTTTCTTTTATCGATATTTCAAAAAGTTGAAGAGATAATGTAAATATGAAAACACCATTGAATTCCTCGCGTGAAAATATATAGGTATGCAAATTTTCAGAAGAAAATTCGAACGGATACATTTTTTATTACAAAAAATCGAAAATGGCCGTTTTTTAAAGATTTCTTAAGGGATTTGCCTTAAGATTTTTACGATTTTTGGCCATTTTTCGTTTTTTTGTAATAAAAAATGTATTCGTGCGAATTTTATTGTGAAAATTTTCACACCAGAAATTCACTGGTGTTTTCAGATTTTCATTATCTTTTAAAGTTTTTGAAATATTGAATAGAAAAGAAAATTTTCAAAATGTTCAAAATACCTGTACAAGTTAAGTAGCGCACGAGAAATACACTCGTTCAAACCGCATTTCAATATCTCTTTTAGTTTTTGAGTTATGGGCTTTCAAAATTGATCTTATAAAAAACTCAAAAATCGCTGTAACTCAAAAACTAAAAAAGATATGAAGATGCGCCTTACGCCATTCGATTTCTCGTGGTCTGAATTATATAGAACCACATTTTAATAATCTTTGATTTTTGCACTGGTTCAACCCAAAATTCTCATTATTTGTATGTACGAGCTCTTAAACGAAGAATTTGCGAACAAACCTCTACACAAAAGAACTTTTGGATTGTTTTGAGGTTCTACATTTATACCTAACGTTTAGTTAATGTAATTTAAAGTAATTCAAATTCATTTAATTTGTTTAAACTTAAAATGTTTCTTTTAGACTATAGACTATTACACTTCAATGCATTGCTGAAAATATTATTTTCCCTATGTTTACTTTTAAAATAAACGCTCTAATGTATTGCTGTCAAACTTTTTAACTGTAATTATGGTAATGATATTTCCCTATTTTACCGATAAAAAAAACTCCCGGTATATATATAACCGCGGAAAAATTTTCCATTTATTCTTGGATTGCGTACACAATTTCTTCGTTCGTTTTTAACAATATTCTTTTCAATCTCTCACTAAATCGATTAATATAGCAATATTGGTAAATATAAAATATATATGTTTACCTCAGTTGACATTCATATTGTTATTTGTTTAATCGATCAATTTGTAATTTACCGTCAATTCAATTTAACTTGTTTGTTTTAATACATGAAATTGAATTCGCCTGTAAATGTAAATAAAACTTAATTACTATTATTCATTTTAACGTTATGCCACACCTCATATTTTTGTTTGTCGTAACTGAATAAAAATAATTTAGAGACAATATTTATTATCTTAAAGTGTCCATTAACGTTGAAAAGCAGTGAAAAATAACCTAATAATAATTTCCGAGTCCGATTCTTTTTGATTTCTCCCGAACGATTCAATCCCGATTGTCAACAGAAACAGTTTCCAAAGTAAGTCCTAAAACCCGCAGTTGGCAACACTGAAAGCTTTCGATTGGAAGAGAAAATCGTTGTCTACTGATAAATTTCTCCACTGTTGTGGATGTAAAAGAAAATGACATCTCAAATACTTGATAGATTAGATAAACATTTTTGTAAATGGTTGCTATGATACCGATGAAAGATGAATTGAATAATCTTTATTGTACTATAATTCAAGCGGGCAATTTTTAGCTCCATGTTTGAACTATCGCTACAGAAGCGAAAATTTGTACAGAAAATCAATCCATATTTATTGTTATAAAAGAAATTTACATAGTAAAGAAACATAGCCCTGCTTTCCAAACAGTTATTGTTTGAAAAATTCAAAGTATTCTCTTAATACTTCTACAAATAATTTTAGAGGAAAATACTTTAAATAAAAGATGGGGAGAACTAAATTATCTATCTTTTTTATTTCAATAATTTTTCTCTAAATTAACTAATAACTAAAGCCCGGATATTTAGGCTCTTAAAAACACTCAAATAAGCAGGCATATAGGCCGGTAATTACTCTAAAATAGGCGGGATTTTAGGCAGCCTATATGTAAATAATTTGTTTAAAAAATAAAAAAACTAATCCTTTTTCTAATATTGGTACTCGTATCTACTTTTCGTTAGAAAAAAATTATCATTTTAAACAAAAATCTAAAAAATAATAATGTAGGGTTCTCATTTTACTTTAATTCACAAAATATTACGAACAATTGCTCTATGAAATTTTCGGAAAGGGACTGTCTTCGGTCTGTCAGAACTTACTTGTAAGCTGAAAACTTCGTTCGACATTACAAAAGGTGACAGGATCGTTTTTATATTTAGCCATATCGTCTAAATTTACCTCAGCTCCATTGATTAATGGCAAAGACACAATTGAATTGCCACGTAAAATTTTGACTAAAAAACGTTTTTTCTTTTGGCATTTTAAATTCACACATAAAAACTTGATTAAAGTAAGTATTTAAAATATTATAACATAGGTTAGGTTGAAACACTTTGTCGAGTGCTGAATTAGTCAACGAAGTAGATGATAAACCTTGTCTGCTCAATAAAAGTTAGAATAGGTAACAAAAATAGACAAAATAGGCTGTATAAGGTAAAATAGGCACAATAACCAAAATATAGAAAAAATAGGCTCTAAGGCACGAAAAAAAAAACCTTCCATTACTCGTAAACATATTACCTATGTATAGAAAAACGAAATTGCCTTAAGTATATTAAAATTTCAATCTAGGCAATTGCCTAAAAATCCGGGCTTTAGTTATTAGTAAAGCCCGGATTTTTAGGCAATTGCCTAGATTGAAATTTTAATATACTTCAGGCAATTTCGTTTTTCTATACATAGGTAATATGTTTACGTGTAATGGAAGGTTTTTTTTTCGTGCCTTAGAGCCTATTTTTTCTATATGTTGGTTATTGTGCCTATTTTACCTTATACAGCCTATTTTGCCTATTTTTGTTGCCTATTCTAACTTTTATTGAGCAGACAAGGTTTATCATCTACTTCGTTGATTAATTCAGCACTCGACTTTAATCAAGTTTTTGTGTGTGAATTTAAAATGCCGAAAGAAAAAACGTTTTTAGTCAAAATTTTACGTGGCAATTCAATTGTGTCTTTGCCATTAATCAATGGAGCTGAGGTAACTTTAGACGATATGGCTAAATATAAGAACGCTCCTGTCATATTTTGTGATGTCAAACGAAGTTTTCAACTTACAAGCAAGTACTGACTGACCGAAGACAGTCCCTTTCCGAAAATTTCATAGAGCAATTGCTCGTAATATTTTGTGAATTAAAGTATACTACATAATTTGAATTTGCATAATAGTTAATAAAATGAGAACCCTACATTATTATATTTTAGATTGTGTTAATTTTTGTTTAAAATGATTATTTTTTTCTAACGAAGGGTAGATACGAGTACCAATATTAGAAAAAGGATTCGTTTATTTTTTTAAAACAAATTATTTACATTTAGGCTGCCTAAAATTCCGCCTATTTTAGAGTAATTACCGGCCTATATGCCTGCTTATTTGGGTGTTTTTAAGAGCCTAAATATCCGGGCTTTACTAATAACCATTTGTATATTTATATTTTCAATTGAACTTCGCTGATCGCTTACTCCATTTCTAAAGTACAATACTTACCAACAGTATCACATATACGTTGTAGTGTCACGTACATATCATAAATAAAGTCAATCTCCTTGGATATCTCCTAGAGCCGTAGAATAAACATAACATAACGACGCAACACATAATGTCAGCAGAGCTTAGCGTTCAGATAATTGAATTTGCAGGTTATTGCATCAAGCTAACCATGACGTCCCGAGCGGGTTGTTTTAGGAGCGGTACACGGGGGTGAAGTGATGGATCGCCGCAAGTTATCTTACATTTAAAGCAATTAAGTTGGTTATACTGTTGCGCTTGTTTTCAGCAATTAACCAGCAAAGTAATTATTGCTGTTGGTATTATTATTGCTATTGTTTCAACAATTCCTTTCAACTTTTCATATGGACAAACTATCTCGACATATCACAATTATATTTAAGCTGCATTCATAGCTATCCAATTAGTAATTACAATTAGCAATTATAATTAATAGTAGCAGATTCAAACTTTAAGAACTAACTGATATTTGCTTTTTACTCATTACTGGGTGTGGCACTCTACAGTAGAAGATCTCGGTAAGTGATATATTTCTTCGCACGAGGTGCGGTTACCAGCCGTCGAATCACGGCTCCGAAAGATGTTAGTGGAGAAGGCGCCACAAGGGTAGATTTAATTTGATGAAAATTGTTTGTCGGCTGTGGAGATCGAACCAGAGTTCTCAAGATATTTCAGGGCATAAATATATCATCACGCCTTTTACCAATTACTGGGTGTGGCACTCTGCCGTAGCAGATCTCGGTAAGTGATATATTTCTTCGCACGAGGTGCGGTTACCAGCCGTCGAATCACGGCTCCCAAAGATGTTAGTGGAGAAGGCGCCACAAGGGTAGATTTAATTATAGCGCCCGAGTGTGATAAATACATGTAACTGTATTTTATATTTTACGTCAAATCACACATTGTCGACAGGCGGATTCGAACTGACGAACCTTGGTTCGGGTCACGTCACAGTATGTTAAGAGATGTGCCTTAACACGCTCGGTCACCGCGCCTGTTAGGTATCATATCACTTGTTATATTAGTTATGATAATATTTAAAATATTTTTTAAATTTTTTTTATATTAGTTGGATTTTTTATTAAAATAATTAATAAGGCGACGTTTCGGCCAAAAATTTGGGCCATTTTCAAGCTACAATAAAAAATAACAATATTTTTAATAAATAATAAAAACAGGAAAAAATATTTCTTACCAGTAGTGAATTAACAATTAAAATTTACATGATTGAAGTCTAAAATTAATTATTAATTATTTTAATAAAAAATGTATAATTAATTTAACTTTTTGATTAATTTTGAAAAGCCTGAAATCCAACTAATATAAATTTTTTGAAAAAATCTACCATTCGGCTTATTAAAAAAGAATTAAAATCTTTTGATTTTACAAAATTCAATATTTAAAATAGGTGAGAACTGGATTACGCTATTTTTTTATTATTATTTATATTTCTTTCAAAGTTGTCCACCAATATCTTTACTCACTTGTTCATTTATGGTATTACTAATTATAATTTTTATACGCTTCAACAAATTGCTAATTGTAATTGTTAATCTTAATATCTTCGGAGGCCGTGATTTGATGGCTGGTAACCGCACTTCACGCGAAAAAATATTTCACTTACCGAGATCTGCTTAGGCAGAGTGCCACACCCAGTAATGTGTAAAAGGCGTGATGATATATTTATTTATTTAACCTTCATTACTAATTGGATTAATTTATCTGCGACAACATTTGGCAATTTAAATATTAAATATGTATGTTGTAAACATTGTATTATCTATATCTAGAACTGAAAATTATCTATGGATTACGTCACACAAATGTATTTTTAATTACATGTTTTAATATCTACAAATGTAACAATAATTATAGTAGATTAAACAAATAGACAATGTTATAATAAGTTATAGTAATTAATTCCTGCGTATACAAGATTGATGAATTCAAACTCATAATATTGAATAGCCCCAAGTTAATATTAATATTAAATCAGTCGTTTACAATTGAGAAGTTTGTTTTCGTTGCTATAGGCAACTCCACCAAATGTTGCCTTGAAATGAAACTTTTTCCTGGTAAATAATATTCCACCAACCCTTATTTATTCAAAATTTTGTACCGCATTTTTGTTTGTAATTTAATTTTCTATTCATTATGTTTATTTTGTTTTCGAAGTTTTATTGATTATTTTTCTTACCTCAAGCAATATTGTATTTTTGAGAGAATTCACTACACGTCACTGTCAACCAATAGAATCACGAATTTGTTTGAAAATGAACCAATGAAATGTACATTTCGTCGGAAATTCATCACTAGTGAAATTGATATCGGAAATACCACTGTTAATAATATCCTTGGTTACGAATAAAATAAATGATATTTTCAATATTTTCATAAATGTCAATTTTGAGTATTAAATGTACACTGAAAAAATGTAGACTTTTCATCACTGTGCAAATAAATACCTAACTATTCTTGTTAATTAACTCTTGTTTGGTAAATTCTCAAGCCGAATACAACTCGTAGTATGAAAATTGACAGATAATATTTTGACATAAATATACATTCGTTGTTACGGAAATAGGAAACACAACTCGTGCTTCGCACTCGTTATGTTTCCATTTCCATAACCAACTCATAATTTATGTCAAAATATTTTCAACAATTTTCATACTACTTGTTATATTGTATATGAAAATTTCAATTAAATTCAGCTTTATATTTTTACTTCAATAGCGATTGCATTTTTGTAGACGATCTACTAGGTGTATGAAATTCCCGGAATGTAAAGAACGCAAAAGGAATTTATTATTCTGCCGAACAAATTATTGTTATGTATCTTTAAATATTTTAGACTCAATACTTATAAATATACTCGGTAGTCGATGGACTGGAGCTATATTATATTATTTGTATAAGATGTGAAATAAGTAAGGTAAATTGATAATTATGCCCTGAAATATGGGGTAGGTGGCTCAATGGTATCGAGTCGGCCTGTGGATCTTGAGAACCCTGGTTCGATCCCCAGAGCCGACAAACAATTTTCACCAAATTAAATCTACCTCTGTGGTTCCTTCTCCACTAACATCTTTGAGGGGCGTTATTTCACGGCTGGTAACCGCATTTCACACGAAGAAATATATAACTTACTGACATCTGCTTAGGCAGAGTGCCACACCCAGTAATAGGTAAAAGGCGTGATGATATATTTATTTATTTATATTTATAACTAAACATTTAATCTAAATAATTTATAATATAAATAATTCCCGATATTTTGGGAAGATCAAATAATTTTTATTGATTATTCACAGTGAAGGGAGACGACATATTTAAAAAATTGCATGCTATAATTTTTTATGCCATTTTTCTAGTGTTTTAAAAATATAATCATCTGTGGCACTACAGCCCAAATCGGGCCTGGGCACACCGAGCCGCAGTTTTTACACTGCCGTACTGCCGGTTTTCGTAGTCAAATGCTACATTATTTAAGGCGTATAAGTGACTAGTTTATAGCGCCCGAGTGTGATAAATACATGTAGCTGTATTTTATATTTTACGACAAATCACACATTGTCGACAGGTGGATTCGAACTGACGAACCTTGGCTCGGTTGACGTCACAGTATGTTAAGAGATGTGCCTTAACACGCTCGGCCACCGCGCCTGTTAGATATCATATCACTTGTTATATTAGTTATGATAATATTAAAAATATAATATTAATCAATAATGGATACAAGGCGTGATGATTTTTTTCCAGATTTTAGGGTTGTCGGGTATTGAGTCTTAACATATATTATTTTATTTGTGAGAAATAATCTTATTCTAAATCCAAAATAATATGATGTTATGTAAGTAAAATTTGTAACAATACCCTGGCTGTCCCCCGGTCTAAAGTAAGAGCGAAATAGCTAGATAATGATAGAGTGAGAAAATGTTAAATGCTACCCTCGTCTAGCAACATTCCACACATATCACATGACGTCTTTGAACCGGAAGTAACAAGTGTCACTCGGCCGGAAACCTTTTCGCGATCTTCTGATGTTGCTATCACCAGAATATGAAATAGAAGACGAAATATAAATTTAGTCAGCAGGAATTGAAATCGCTTTTAAACTCAACTACTAGTAAGCCAGTCCTAAACTTGAACTGCATTTTGGAAAGAAACAACAAAGTGTGGTAGAATCCCACGTTAAAAAAGTCATTTTACTTTGAAATTGGGGAGTCCTCTGGACGTTTTGTGTATCGTGGCGTCGGCTAATTTGCATTGCACTATGTCTTTCATTTAAGGTATAAGCAGGTCAGCCAGCTCTTGCCAGAAACTGGGCGGAGTGTAGTGTATTGTCTTTATGTCTAGGGTGCATGGTCCGGCCTGGCGATTCTGTTCGGATATTAAATAATTATTATTCAATACTTAGCAGAATGTAAATAAACCAGGATTGGTTCTAGGGCCCGCCATGTATCTCTAACAGAACAGAACAGGAATTGAAATCTCTTTAGCGCCATAATTTTTTTTAAATGTTGAGTATCCTTGGTCTAGATATTACATTTTATTTATTTAGTTACTATTAAAATTAAGTTAAAAATATATATGTAACAATTAAACGTTATACATTTATTTATTTATTAATGGGGTAAGTGGCTCAGTGGTATCGAGTTGGTCTGTGGATCTTGAGATCCCTGGTTCGATCCCAACAGCCGACAATAAATTTTCACCAATTTAAATCTACTCCTGTGGCTCCCCCTCCACTAATATCTTTGGGGACCGTGATTTGACGACTGGTAACCGCACTTCATGCGAAGAAATATCTCATATACCGAGATCTGCTTAGGCAGAGTGCCACACCCAGTAATGGGTAAAAGGCGTGATGATATATTTATTTATTTTACCTTTATTTGCATTTGTTCCTGTTTCATAACTAACTATGTAGATAATATAAATTATTTAAAGTTAATTTTAGCATTAATGAAATAATTTTAATGAATTGTATTAATTAATTTAGATGCGGAATTTAATTCCTTATAATTTTAGTTTGAAACATTTTCCTGTAATTAATTAAGGTAGCAATGAAAGTGAAAAACTTATTTTATAATTTCAAAGATTGTTTTTCCAACATCTGCCACCCTCAGAAAGAGGCAACACAACTACCCTACTTTTCCATTAAATTATCCTTTAGAAATTCAAGTCATAGCGGTTTTATTTCTGCTGCACGCCTGCACAGAAATTACAAAAGCTTCATGGCTGTATGGAGTATAAACAATGACGTGCAATGTCATGCCCCTGTCAGCCCTACCCCTCAACTAAGCCACTGGTATTGAGCGAGCTCCGCAGCGGGTCAAGGCTACCCTGATCTGCACCTGATGATGATCATATTGGAAGCAATATTGTTCGAATTTACTTTACTGTTTGCTTTTGTTGTTCTGCCACAATTTGACAGATGGCAGCTGAAACTAGAGCTAGTGGTCTTTAGTAATACTGGATCAAGTATTATGCTTATGGCACACTGGTCGAAGAGCATCGATGAGCTCTTCGATGAAACAACAGAACGCACCCGTCATTGAAAAACAATAAAAGCTTCTAAAGTTGAGAGCATCAGTGCACATCAACATTCTCATCCTGACACACGATACTCGTTTCGACCACATTAACACTTCCTCCATACGAGCTCTTTCTTTCCTCACAACCAAAATCCATCATCACGCAACAAACATCCATCCATTCGCTCCTGTACACCTGTTTCGTAAATCTTCACTTACGCCCACTTCTCTAACACCGAATATATTATCACGCCTTTTATCCATTACTGGGTATGGCAGGGTGCTGTAGCAGATCTCAGTAAGTGATACATTTCTTAGCGTGAAGTACGCTTACCAACCGTCAAATCACTGCCCTTAAATGAAGAGAAAGTCACAGGGGTAGTTTTGAATAGGATGAAAATTATTTTGTCGTCTGTGGGAATTGAACCCGGATTCTCAAATTCACAGGCCGACTCGATACCACTGCACCTCCTACCCCATACCTAAGAAGTAAAATAATTTAAAAAACTTTTGAATGTTAAAAATAAAATAAATAAATATATCATCACGCCATGTACCCTCTCGATTTTTTCATATTCATCGTTGAAAAGAAAAAATGGCGGTTTTTATTTTAATAAAATAATTCTAGGTTCCCATTTGAAAAATAAAAGTTGATAGTCGTATCATGTAAACCTGACATTATTAAAAAAATCTATATGTGTCATAAAATAGTATATTTAATATACTAAAACTTCCATATGAAGAAAAATTTTCTATTTCTTATAATAAAAAAGTTAAGGGGGGCTTCGTCTTCGCAGAATCAGCCTGTATATAAAATAAAAGAATGGAAGAAGGAAAACAAAAAGAAAGGGTCACGTGTATGGAGCGTGCATCCGACAGGTTAGAGGGTTTGTTTGTTTACCATATGAGCGAAGCGACTCTTGCAAAGAACACTTTTAATAGTTATTTATGGTACAAGTGTGTTATATTACAAATAAGTCACGCAAGAAAAATATTAGTCCACGAGGCCGCAGGCCGAGGGGAATAATTTTCTGAAGTGACTTATTTGTAATAACACACGAGTGGCATACGAAATTTTATCCAACAACTAGAATTAAGACATTAAAATATAAATTTTGACACAATTGTCTACATTTCAAATAATATTCTAGTTAGTCATACATTCTTGTTTTGTTTGTTGTCTAGGTTACTCAAATTTCTTAAATAAACAAAGTTGAAAAAAGGTTGCAGCTGTAGTATTCGAAATGGAAGATGAGAATTTTATTCCCGAAATAATCATTAAGGAAGCGGAAGAAGCGGTTGTTGATATTTTACCAAAAAAGTCTAGAACTTCCTTGAAAAAGAATTTCATGTTTGAAGACTGGATGACAACTAGAAACGTCAAAGGTATAATTGAAAGTGTTTTTCATAGGAAGTTCTAGACTTTTTTGGTAAAATATCAACAACCGCTTTTTCCGCTTCCTTAATGATTATTTCGGGAATAAAATTCTCATCTTCCATTATTTCGAATACTACAGCTGCAACCTTTTTTCAACTTTGTTATATTTAAACTCAACAGTGAGTTACAAGTCATAATTTATGCGTGACTTATGACTTATAACCAGGGTTCGAAGATATATATCGATCGATATATATCATGATATTTATTTTGATATATATCGTCATATTTTTGCAATGATATATATCCATTATATAAAAATGTCAAATAGTTTTTGAGATATAGCCTCAAATTTGCTTATAAGTCAATTCGGACTCGGGGAATTCAACGCCGTTGAGCGCATTTCCATATCTTGTTTAGTTTTTGAGATATAGCCTCCGGAAAATTGAAATTTTTCGATTTTTTCAGTTTTTCTACTTTTACGAGGCTATATCTCGAAAACTAAATATGATATGAAAACGCGGTCAACGGCATTAATTTTCTCGTGCTTCAGTTAACTTATAAACATAGTTTCAGCGATTTTTATTTTTTTTTAATTTTCCGCCAAAAAAATCGCAATAAGCGGTTTTTTAACATTTTCTCGAAAACCAGAAGTCATATGCATTTGAAGATTGCCCCACTGGATTCAGTGGGTCAAAATACATATGTATGTAAATTTTCGTTTTAATAATCCTACGATTAAGGATTTTTGGGAAAATTGAATTAAAATCTGAAAAAACCAAAGGGGTACTCCTTAGGAAATAATTAAAAATATTAAATTGCATAAAATTGCATGAAAATTTGCTTATAAGTCAATTCGGACACGGGGAATTCAACGCCGTTGAGCGCATTTCCATATCTTGTTTAGTTTTTGAGATATAGCCAGTTTTTCTAAATGTGTACAAAAACTAAAATTAAAAAATAAATATCCAAAAAGTGATATTTATCTGATATATATCTTATATATCAGATATTTTGATATTTATTATAAATATCATGATATTTACGAACCCTGCTTATAACTCACGTGTGACTTATAAGCCACTTTACTAATCTAAAATGACAACAATAATGACTTTATAAGTAGTGAATGTTGGATAAATAAATTTATGTGTTTCAGAATAATTTAAAATAAAATCGAATATAATGGATTGCATGTGTAGAGTGTGTATTTCATAGGTTTAAGATTTATTTGTTAGAAATAATACCAAAACGAAACTAAACAAGAATACGTTCTAATATAAAAATAAAGGGTAAATAATAAAATTTTTTCATTTTAAATTTTATATATTTTATACTATACCGGTAACAATTATTTATGTCTCATTAGCAAACTTATCCGATGACTCCATCACAAAACCGACTAAATAAATGAATAATCAACATAACTTACATAACAACTACTTAATAACTAATTTAATACCGTTATATTAGCTAATTAACATCTAGTAGTTACGCAAATCATACTGTAATTAAATGAAAATATTTACAAAATAAATCAAATAAAAATCAAAATCTCGTTAATATTTTGTATCATATATTATCGGTTGTCAAACGTTTCCCAATTATATTAAAGGAAAATAGTTTAAATTAAAAAGATAGATAATTTTATTCTCCACATTTTTTATTTGAAGTATTTTTCTGTAAAATAATTTAGAAACGTTTTAAAGCGGAAAATATTTCTAAGCATATATTATATACATGTTCCTGTACCTTCAGTAGCTCAGAACTATTAAGCCCCTCCCACTTCTCGTAGGGTATAAATAGGGGTTCATTTGAAATTTTAAAACATTGTATTTGGGAGCAGATCTATGTTTCTTTGTTTTATAATTATGTAACAGAAAGAAATATATAACGCTATTACTAGTTAATAACACTTATGCCTATGGCACACTGGTCGAAGAGCATCGATGAGCTCTTCAATGAAACAACAGAACGCACCCTTCATTGACAAACAATAAAAGCTTCTCAAGTTGAGAAAGAATAACTAAATTTCAAAAATATGCTAACGTGAAATGAAACACAAAAGATACGAGTGAAATGAGATACGTTCGTTTCATCTATGAGCTCTTCGATGGAAATAGAGGAGCCTCTAATTTTCGTCGATATCGGGTGCGTTCTGTTGTTTCATCGTAGAGCTCATCGATGCTCATCGACGTTTATCGACCAGTGTGCCATAGGAATTAGCCGCGAGTAAATACTGCCAACATTAGTAAGATAAAAGTGTCTAAAACGGAAGGATTTATCAAAAGTATAAAATGTCAGAAATCATGATGAAAAATGTCAAATAATTCCCGGAATATTTCAGAAAAAAAACGTTTAATAAAAATCAGTGTTAAAACCGTTTAAAAGCACCTCTAATCTTCATCGTCAGCTGTCAAACCAACGCAACCGAGCGCTAATATAAATCGTAGTGTGTCATAACGATGACGTCCCCACCCACCGCATTCTAGATTGAAACTCCAGGATAATCAATCATCTGTAATGTTGCAGTATCTCTTGTCTTTCTAGTTCATATCATGATATTCATTATTATAGTGAACTTTCTTTTGATTTTCATTCCATTATTATCGCTGAAAATTAATTTAAGATATTTTTAATTACAAAGTTTGTGTGGGATAATATTTAACGACTGGCACTAAAATCTAAAATACATATTAATCAACAAATTTACAAAGTAAAGAAACATAATCCTGTTTCCCAAATAAAGTTGCTCTCTTATTTATACTCTTATATAAGTGGTAGGGGTACGTTCTGCACCAATGAAAACACAGGACCTACAATACATATTAGTAAACACATTTACAAAGTAAAGAAACATAATCCTGCTTCCCAAATAGAGTTGCTGATGAAAATTTTAAATGCTCTCTTATTTATACTCTTATATAAGTGGTAGGGGTACGTTATGCACCAATGAAAAGACAGGACCTACAATACATATTAGTAAATACATTTACAAAGCAAAGAAACAATCCCCGACGGACGGCGCTCATCTCCTGCTTGCGCAACCGACTCCAAGGCTGCACCCGCCAAGTGCAGATGCACACATACAAAACGTTCGTTCGCCCTATAGCAGACTTCCGTGCGGTGCTGTATTCCAGCGCTCGTACACACCAGCTCATGCCGCTAGTGCGACACGAACGTCGATTTCTACGACGCACCCACGACCTACCATGGAGGTACCCATCCAGCCGCATCTATGAACTTACCAACTCGCAGCCACTTTTGGACCGCCTACAAGTCCTCCAGGGTAAATTCACAGACAGAACGGTTCGTGAAAACGGACCCTCCATTGAGGAATTAAGAATACATCCGCCGAGACGCCGACGCCATCCTAAGTATAAGTATCGTCATCCTCCAGCAGTGCTTCTCCAGGCCACCAGAAACCCCCTCCCACCTGATCTGGAGATCGTCATCGACAACACCACACTAGCCATGCGCTAGTTTCTAAGACGTTTAAAAAAAACACTTAAATGTATATAAATATTGTATATATTCTGTAGATATTGTATGATAATGAATACTTTTTCTTTATATATATATATATATATATATATAAATCACTATGTATCTGCTGCTGAAGGAGGCAAAAGCCTCAAAACAGCTGACCAAATTAATTATGTATCAGAAACTTATAATGTATTACTTAATAATAATAAACGCTTCACACTCAAAGAAACAGTCCTGTTTCCTAAATAGAGTTGCTGATGAAAATTTTAAATGCTCTCCTATTTATACTCTTATATAAGTGGTAGGGATACGTTCTGTACCAATGAAAAGACAGAACCTACAATACATATTAGTAAATACATATACAAAGTAAAGAAACATATTCCTGCTTCCCAAATAGAGTTGCTGATGAAAATTTTAAATGCTCTCCTATTTATACTCTTATATAAGTGGTAGGGGTACGTTCTGCGCCAATGAAAAGACAGGACCTACAATACATATTAGTAAATACATTTACAAAGTAAAGAAACATAATCCTGCTTCCCAAATAGGGTTGCTGATGAAAATTTTAAATGCTCTCTTATTCATACTCTTATATAAGTGGTAGGGGTACGTTCTGCGCCAATGAAAAGACAGGACCTACAATACATATTAGTAAATACATTTACAAAGTAAAGAAACATAATCCTGCTTCCCAAATAGGGTTGCTGATGAAAATTTTAAATGCTCTCCTATTTATACCATTATATAAGTGGTAGGGGTAGGTTCTGCACCAATGAAAAGACAGGAATATGTGATGGTACATATCCGCATATATTTTCCTCCATAAAACTTTTCTAAATTATTTTAGTAAAAACACTTCAAATACAAGTTATAAAGGACTAAATTATCTATCTTTTTTATTTAAACGATTTTTCTCTACAACAATTTATAAGAGTTTCACAGTGCAATATATACGGAGCCAAAATATTCTGCTCATTGTAATTCAAGAGCAACCATTGACTCGCTACCCTCGGAGTCTGTGCGTACACTGGAGCTTTCCGGGCATACGGAGCGAGTCTGGGGCGTGGTCCGGAGGCTGATGACCTTGCATGTACCTTGACCCCGCCGGAATTGATTAGGGTAACCTCTGAACTCAGCAGTTGTGTGTAAAACATTGCTTTTGCGGTTTTTATTTTGCGTATGAACACTTTTTATGATTACGAGTTTTAAATATCGTATCTGCAGAAACTTTAAGTTTAGTTTGATAATGTTCTAGGATAAATTTAACATTAATTTTAAATGAATGTATATAATTTTTAAAAAATGGGGTAGGTGGCTAAGTGATATCGAGTCGGCCTGTGGATCTTGAGAACCCTGGTTCGATCCCCACAGCCGACAAACAATTTTCAGCACTTTAAATCTACCCTTGTGGCTCCCCCTCCACTAATATCTTTGGAGGCCGTAGTTTGACGGCTGGTAACCGCACTTACCGAGATCTGCCTAGACAGAGTGCCACACCCAGTAAAGGGTAAAAGGCGTGATGATGTATTTTTTTATTAATTTTCAATAAAATAAATGAATATATCATCATCTCACCTTTTGTGGCATTCTGCCGTAGCAGATCTGGGTAAGTGATATATTGAACCGTGTGAAGTGCGGTTACTAGCCGTCAAATCACGGCCCCCAAAGGTGTTAGTGAGGGGGAAACCATAGGAATAATTTTATTGTGGTAAAAATGAATCGTCTCCTATGCAGTTGGACATAAAAATTTATAGATCTTGCCATATTTATCAGCCTCTTTAGCTGCGCTCGTTCGCTATTTTTCCCTCATTATTTTGTAGTCTTCCACCTTATCAAAAATCATGCATTTCTTTCCTTAGACATTTAATATTCTAATTCTATTCAAGCTAGTAAAAGCACCTGTATACAATAACTTGTAAATTATGTTGTATATAAGATTATATCTTGTTTCAATTATGTACCAGTGCCGCCGGTATGAAATATTGGTTTGGGGGCAAGGTATGCTTCCCGGATATCGGAATTGTGTCCGGAAATGAAAGCTCCTTTAATTAACTCAACCGGAAATTTAAGACAAGGTTACTATATACTTCCGGAAGTAGGATATATTGCTTTTGGGTAAGCGTCTCGCGTTTGGGAATTGTTGATATTAAATTAAGTGAAGTTTAAATATTTTTTTTATTTACAACCCGGGTTCGATTCTCACAGCTGTCAATCAATTTTCAACACATTGGCTCTCCCTCCACTAACATCTTTGGTGGCCGTGATTTGACGGCCGGTAACCACACTTCACGCGCATAATTATATCTTTTACTAAGATCTGTTTCGGCAGTGTGCCACAACTAGTAATGGGTAAAAAGAATGATGATATATGACACATGTTACATGTTTTAGAATTTACAAAACAAAGGAACTACAGTTTTTTTCTTTATAAATAGAAGTTTGATCGTGAACTCTCACTTGTGAAGCGAGAGTTCTAACCATAATACTATAACATTCTGTACTGTAATACTATATGAGACAATTTTTCAATTTCAAAGCTGTTTCCTTTTTATCGATTTGAAATGTTGTGTCAGATCCCGAATTTGAGCTGTCGTTTGTTTTCTTTCAATTTTCCTGTCTCTTCAGTCTTAATTCATTTATTCGGTGATCGATGACGTTATAAGTATGGCAGATAGAATTTCGCTTTCGTTTCATTTGATCTATTTAAAAGAAAAATTCTTATTGAACTAATTAAGCGATTATGGACAGGAGTAAATAAAATAAATAAATATATCATCACGCCTTTTATCCCTTACTGGCTGTGGCACTCCGCCTAAGCAGATCTTGGTAAGTGATATATTTTTTTTGCGTGAATTGCGGTTACCAGCCGTCAAATCACGGCTCCCAAAGATATTAGTGAGGAAAGATCCACAGGGGTAGATTTTTAAATTGAACAGGAGTAATCAGTCTAAATCAATCATTTTTGAAAGTAGGGCTATATTTTGTTATATTGTAAGATACTATACGTTTCTGGGCTCTCATTGGCGCAGAACCTACCCCCTTCAATTGAACTAGGGTATAAATAGAAGCACTTTGAAAACTGTAAACAGCAATTCTATTTGGAAAGCAGGACTATGTTTCTGTGCATTGTAAGATTTGTATATTACACGTTTCTATGCTCTCATTGGCAGATAACTTATCCCCTCCCATTGCTCTCAGGGTATAAATAGGAGCACTGAAAATTTGAAACTGCAATTCTATTTGAGAAGCAAGGTTATGTTTCTTTGCTTTGTAAAATGAATTTAAAACAATTCAATGAATACAAATATGCAATGATTGTTCTCTAAATAATAATTAAAATAATTGACATCGCAAGATATGCGAAGCCAAATAAGTAAAATACTTTAAAATTTCGTCGCGATGTCTAGCCTCTCTTTGGTGTATTGTGTCTACGTTACTGATCACACCCTATTTGTCCTTCATTACTACGTTTGTCCTTTGTTTTATTTCGCTTTTATGAACTCAGTTGTTTATAGCTTCATTTGAGACAAGAATTTCAGCTAAATTGTGCGCACCATTCCACTTTCTACACCATTAATTAAAACATTTAGTCTATATGTTTGTAATGAAATAGTTTATGTATGATGTGGTTTCTTTAGCACTACTTTGCACATAATCAAACAAATGACTTCACAATTTCCTCATTGAATTTGTTTGTGGAATATGACATACCTTCGTCAGGTATTCGTTTTGTGTTTTGTCGTTTACTTTGTTCGTTTCGATTTAGAAGTTAAATCGGATCTACTAAATTTAAATTTTAGAATGTGCTGTAATGAAACCAGTATCTCCCACAATTTTTCATAATTATAAAAAGATTTAATTGATTATCTAGAAATAAATGTATGGATTTGATTGAAGGTTTGTTGTGTGAACGAATTATGAGACGAGCTTGTATAAAACATATTATAATTATAGATTAATATCAGGATGAATGTCACAAATAAATGTTGAAATTGAGGGTGAAATATTTAATCCTATTTTTTACTTGTTTAGAAAAATGAATTTATGTTTGTTTAATGTTTTCTTTTTTGTAAAATATAGTTATTTTTGTATTAAGTGCGCAAAATGAATGTTTTTTAGTTGCGCGTGAGAATGAAAGTCATTCTAACATTTTTTCTATAACTGTTAATAAAGAATAATACAATAATAATTGATTTATTTAAGTAAATTGAAGGAAAACAATCAACAATAATATTAATTTGATACTATTGATGTGTTGTAACTAATGAAACCTGACAACAAATTATTTGGGAGCGTGCACGAGATACTCACTTCGCGCACTAGGGTACAAAATAATGCGCAAAATACGCGTTGTCATGGTAATGTAAATGATGAAAAAATCACGTACTTCGCGTATTGATATTAGTGAAAAAAAATGAAATTTTTTTGACAGTTGTAGAAATAGTTATTTGTGTATTAAGACCGCCGAAGGCGAGAGCTGCAATAGTGTAAGAGGAACAAAGACACTTTACGCTCGTGATACACACATAATTTTTTCTACGATTGCATCTTTAAATTATTAAAAAACGTATGCGAATAAATTCGTTCTGTCAACTGGCAGTATGACAAGTTTCTATTTTGTTTGTATCCCTGGTAACTATTGAAATAAGCTCGTGTTTAATATCATTTTCGCGCGTTGCCATTGGAAACGCGCGCATTTAACGTCTTTTTCGCGCGTTGCTATTGGAGACGCGCAAAAAAAGATATTTTTCGATTGTTCCACAGAAAACGTAAACTTTACGATGACAAATGAGAGCGTAATTGTCAATTTTTCATAGCAATCGTAGAAAAACAGATTTTTATTTTCTTTCAATAAAATTAATTACATTGCTTTATAATTTCAAAGGTTTAATATAATAAATAAAATTCTCCGGTTTCCGGAATATCCCGGAATTTTACGAACTTCGAAAACAGCACCCACAATATAAACGGAATTATGATAAGGGATGCAGCGAAAACAATATGCCAAGATAATAACATTATTTATAAGGTAAATCTAAAGAATAAATGTGCAATAATTGTTTAAATCATCCCATTTATTGGGACATAGTTTAATGGTATATGTGTAAAAGTGTTTGCAATTATATCTATGTTAGTTAAAGCAAAATTAATTAAAATGAAGAAAGTAATTATCAAACTTTTAATTACATTTGTATTCTTTGTTAGTCTTTAATAAGAAAGACAGTTTTTTTATGTTACCATCAGATTTGTTTCACAGTCTAATCAGATATCTGCTCAGAAATTTGATCACATAATTTGATAATTAGGAAGACGCTGACTAGATTTCTATATACAGGGTGTTTCACAACTTAGAGCAAAAAATTAAAGGGCATATTCTGTACGACGCGCTGATCATGAAACAAACAGATTTTTTTTTAAATTCGAAAAATTAAGGGTTGTTAACCTAAAACATTTTTTGTAGTACTGCACTGAATTCGCTTTCCTATTAAACACAAACAATGAAATAGGTATCAACTACGAAAGAATAATTACACAATTCAATTATTAGCAGTTATATATAATAGAATTTTATTTAATTAATAACTTTAACATAATCATCCACCCAGTGGCAGTGACAACGAAAAATTTTGGACTGGGAAACATGGAAAATAGTTTTGCGATTTAAAAAAAAATTCTTTTTGTTTCATGATCAGCACGTCGCACAAAATATACCCTTTAATTTTTGCTCTAAGTTGTGAAACACCCTGTATAATGAATGCTTCAAGGCTTCGTGCTACCCCATTGTATGGAATAGAAAAGTGAATAGAATATTTATTTAAAGCACATTACATGCAAAGACGTTTAGCCAAGTCAATTAAAACAAAAAACAATTAGCGGTAACCTAGAATTAGATAATAATAATTAGATTATCCGTCAGTACGGTGGTGTGGATAGCGATACGGAATTCGAATCCGGAGATTCCGAGTTCGAATCTCACTCAAGCTAAAAATTATATAAACTACCACACTGCAGCTCGGTGAGTGCGAACCCTGTACTGTAATTGGGATTAAATTCGTCGTACAAAATTTTTTGCTCTAAGTTGTGAAACACCCTGTATATCTGACGCCATGGTTAATGTATAACAAAAGATAGTTAATTCTACATCTACGCATAGTTCCAACAATCCGAAACAATTGCTTCGTGGTCATAATCCTCTTAGAATCCTACTCTGACTAAATGATTAAGAAATCCGTTAAGAATTCATCTCAGATTGTAGTGTTCCTTGCTCGCTTTTGTTTCTGATCTCTCGGGACTCAACCACCGCAAAATACAGGATAAGGAGGAAGCTGCAGAATCTTATCTCTGGAAGAGCATCTTCTGAATTAGTCACTTGTTGAATACGAATAACGTAGGTAGCTTTGGAGTGCTTGCATTTGAAGAAAGCATTGCGTCATTCATTTTGTTTGTTAGCTATTTTTGTCGTTTACATTTTATTTATATGTACTTTTCACAATAGGAATTTAATCCCAATTACAGTAAGTTATTGTGGAATACAACCACTCTGGCCCAATAGTATTTTTTTTAATATAAGTTGAAATCAGTGAGATTTAAATAAATAAAATAAAATAAATATATCATCACGCCTTTTACCCAATGATATATTTCTTAGCGTGAAGTGCGGTTACCAGCCGTCAAATCACGGCCTCCAAAGATGTTAGTGGTAGCCACAGGGGTAGATTTAAATTGGTGAAAATTGTTTGTCGGCTGTGGGGATCGAACCAGGGTTCTCAAGATCCACAGGCTGACTCGATACCACTGAGCCACCTACCCCATAGAGATTTAAATGCACGACCTTTTCCTTGTTAATTAAATTAAACATGTTAGTGGGGATCGAACAAGGGTTCTCAAGATCCACAGGCCGACTCGATACCACTAATAATCATCACATTACAAGTTATATTTTTCGTGAGAATTTTTAACAACCAAAAATGTATTCTGTGGATTTTCTTCAAAATTGACGGTTATGAAAATAGCATTTTTCTACTTTCGTTAGGAAATAGCAGGGTTCGAAGATATATATCGATCGATATATATCATGATATTTATTTTGATATATATCGTCATATTCTTGCAATGATATATATCCATTATATAAAAATATGAAATAGTTTTTGAGATATAGCCTCCGGAGAAGTGAAATTTTTCGAATTTTTCAGTTTTTCTACTTTTCCGAGGCTATATCTCAAAAACTAAATGTGATATGAAAACGCGCTCAACGGCATTAATTTTCTCGTGCTTCAGTTAACTTATAAACATAGTTTCAGCGATTTTTATTTTTTTTTCAATTTTCCGCCAAAAAAAATAGCAAAAAGCGGTTTTTTAACATTTTCTCGAAAACCAGAAGTCATATGCATTTGAAGATTGCACCACTGGATTCAGTGGGTCAAAATACATATGTATGTAAATTTTCGTTTTAATAATCCTACGATTAAGGATTTTTGGTAAAATTGAATTAAAATCTGAAAACCCCAAAGGGGTACCCCTTAGGAAATAATTAAAAATATTAAATTGCATAAAATTGTATGAAAATTTGCTTATAAGTCAATTCGGACACGGGGAATTCAACGCCGTTGAGCGCATTTCCATATCTTGTTTAGTTTTTGAGATATAACCTCCGGAAAAGTGAAATTTTTCGAATTTATCAGTTTTTCTACTTTTCCGAGGCTATATCTCAAAAACTAAATGTGATATGAAAACGCGCTCAACGGCATTAATTTTCTCGTGCTTCAGTTAACTTATAAACATAGTTTCAGCGATTTTTATTTTTTTTCAATTTTCCGCCAAAAAAATCGCAAAAAGCGGTTTTTTAACATTTTCTCGAAAACCAGAAGTCATATGCATTTGAAGTTTGCACCACTAGATTCAGTGGGTCAAAATACATATGTATGTAAATTTTCGTTTTAATAATCCTACGATTAAGGATTTTTGGTAAAATTGAATTAAAATCTGAAAAAACCAAAGGGGTACCCCTTAGGAAATAATTAAAAATATTAAATTGCATAAAATTGTATGAAAATTTGCTTATAAGTCAATTCGGACACGGGGAATTCAACACCGTTGAGCGCATTTCCATATCTTGTTTAGTTTTTGAGATATAGCCTCTGGAAAAGTGAAATTTTTCGAATTTTTCAGTTTTTCTAAATGTGTACAAAAACTAAAATTAAAAAATAAATATCCAAAAAGTGATATTTATCTGATATATATCCTATATATCAGATATTGGGAAATAGACGTTTTATTTCACTTATTTGAGTTAGGCAATGAACTGCATTATTTAACTAGTGAAATAATGAGGTAACATAGTAACAGATATCTTGGTAGAATAATTCTGATGTGTTATTCTTTTATTTTTTGAATTTATAACTGTCATGAATATGCCAAAATTTCATAATTAAAAAACGCTCTTTCGTATTTATTAGAACGGAAGTAGAAAAAATATTGTATGAAACTAGTAAGGAAATAGGTTATTACCTTGTTTATGTGTTTACATGACTCGGCTATGCCTCGTTCTGCAAATTTCACATGCGTAAGGTAATAACCTTCATTTCCTTACTAGTT
This sequence comes from Pterostichus niger, assembly GCA_947425015.1. Classification (NCBI taxonomy): domain Eukaryota; kingdom Metazoa; phylum Arthropoda; class Insecta; order Coleoptera; family Carabidae; genus Pterostichus; species Pterostichus niger. The sequence goes on from OX380350.1 coordinate 6,372,831, forward strand.
TTATAAATAGCTATTTTCTACTTCCGTTAGGAAATAGACGTTTTATTTCACTTATTTGAGTTAGGTAATGAACTACATTATTTAACTAGTGAAATAATGAGGTAACATAGCAACAGATATCTTGGTAGACGAATTCTAATGTGTTATTCTTTTATTTTTTGAATTTATAACTGTCATTAATATGTAAAAATTTCATAATTTCAAAAACGCTCTTTCGTATTTATTAGAACGGAAGTAGAAAAAATATTGTATGAAACTAGTAAGGAAATAAGGTTATTACCTTACTTATGTGTTTACATAACTCGGCTGCGCCTCGTTCTGCAAATTTCACATGCGTAATATGTAATAACCTTCATTTCCTTACTAGTTTCATAAATAGCTATTATTTTATTGGTAATCAAGGAGATTTAATTACAGTGAAATTAAATTATTAATTTCACTTGTGGAAAACTATTAAGATAGCTTTCATTTCATTGATTAATTAAATAAAAATAAAATAAATATATCATCACGCCTTTTACCCATCACTGGGTGTGGCATTCTGCCTAAGCAGATCTCGGTAAGTGATATATTTTTTCGCATGAAGTGCGGTTACCAGCCGTCAAATCACGGCCTCCAAAGATATTAGTGGTGTCATATAAATTGGTGAACCTATTGGTTCTTCTTGCAAGAACTTTATTCTTAGTATAATAATGACAGGATTGGTTAAACACCCACACGTGACAATGAATAAAACATTTCATTGGTTAAAAAATAATCAGCATAAAACTGTGTTAATTAGTTTAATTTTAAAATGTTTTGCGTTATGATTGGTTAAAAACAGGTCAGGGCAAACAAAAGCTTTCAATATCTCCTAATTTTATTATTGTACCACATCAAAGGAAAATTATTTTTTACACAAAAACACAAAAATTCGTAACTGTAATTTTTAATACCCAACAGCAAAATTTCCTGTGTTTTTCATTTTTTTACAACGGACAGTTATTAGAGTTTTAATTGGTGAATTCCTTGTCAAAACTCTAAAGCTCTAAAGTTACGTTTACACTGGGTACTAGTTAGTAAACAAGCAAAAAATCGCATTAAAGTTTTGTTCAAATACTGATTTAAAATATGAATTATTAAATTGTAACATTTATCAATAAATTGTAAATGAAATAACAAAAAAAAGATTACATATTTTACCGTCATTTAACATTTCAAAGCATACTTGATTGAATGGAATAATTGATGTAATTAATTATTGTTTGTGATTAAGGCTTTAATAACGTTATGCATTCAATATTAGTTTGCATGCTACACCCGATTTTCAATAAATTATTAAATTTTCCTTCATTTTCTCCGACATATCATTCGACAGCACAAATTTGTCAAGAAAAACCGTACAGTCATCAAAGATAAAATAAGCTTGCTCCATCTACCACAATTCAATTATTTCAAAACAATATCACATCGTAAGAAAGCTACAAAATGAAAAACATAAAACAAAATAAATGAAAAGAGCAATAGGCTCCCAGTAGTGCCAAGATAACGACGCGAAATGGAAGACAAAGCTCAGTAAAGCTTTGAAACTTGAAAGCACAATTCTTTGATTTCTATAATAACCCAAGGGTTTATTTGACTTGAGATGGCAACTTTATAAATACAAGAATTTGTACAACTGATTTTTATGTTGTCGTTTGATAAACCTATTGATATAGATAGAAGATTAAAATTTTTGTTGATATTAAAATTATTCCTATATTTATTTATTTATGTTGCGCTATACAACATGAATTAATCCCAATTACAGTACAGGGTCCGCACGCACCGAGCCGCAGTGTGATAGTTTATTTAATTTTTAGCTTGAGTGCGATTCGAACTCGGGATCTCCGGATTCAAATTCCGTATCGCTATCCACACCACCGTACTGATGAACATTAATCGTAGTTATAAATAAAATAAATAAATATATCATCACACCTTTTATCCATTACTGATGTGACACTCAGCCGAAGCAGATCTCAGTAAGTGAAGTGAAGTGTGGTTACCATCCGTCAAATCACAGCCTTCAAAGATGTTAGTGAAGAAGGAGCCACAGGAGTAGTTTTAATGTGGTGGAAATTGTTTGTCAGCTGTGGGAATCGAACCCGGGTTCTAAAATCCGAATTCCGGCTCAATACTGCTGAGTCATCTGTCCCACTTGTCGCAGTAATTTTTTTGTTGAATTATTTGAGAGATTATTTCCTTTATTACATTATAAAAGACCGTCAGTACGTTGATGTGGATAGCGTGGCGGAATTCGAATCTGTAGATCTCTAGTTCGAATCTCCCGGTATATAAACTACTACACTGCGGCTCGATGAGTGCGGACCCTGTACTGTAATTGGGATTAAGTTCCTGTTGTACAGAGTAACATAAATAAATAAGCCAATCGGAATGCTGTATTTGCATAAAAAGGACGATTTTATGGCAATACAATTTTGATAAAATCCCTGTACTATATCCTCGACAACTGTTTGTTGGTATTGACAATTTTGACATTTAAATTTGAATTTAAATTCAGGAAATGATTTTATTTGGGAAAATTCCTCATAATTCCTGCGTAGAAACGGCAACTCGTGTCAAAAATGACATTTACATCCCTTCATCTACGCTATCGGGATCTAATTATGTCACTTTTGACGTTAGGCTGTTAGTTTGTACACAACAATATGCGAAATTTTACCGAAAAATTCTTGGCTGTCGACGAAAAGTGCTTCAAATAAAAGATAGAACTAAATTTTATACAACTTTTATTCGAAGCATTTTTCTCTAAAATAATTTATAAATGTTTGACATCAAAAAATATATAATGGTAATTATGTCAAGTTTCAAATAAAACATTAAAAATGAGTATAGAATAAATTTATGTCAGTGAGTGTACTTGTCTGTTAAATAAATACATTTTTGATGAATCGTGTAGCCTTACTAATTATAAAATATGTTACTTTATTTAGTCAAATCTGACTGACTTTAAATAGTTATTTTTGTATTAAGTGCGCAAAATGAGTGTTTATTGTTGGGCGTGAGAATGTTACTTTTAGTCGAGATACGAAATACAAACAACATTTTTTCTACAACTGTAAATAAAGAATAATACAATAATTATTGATTTACTTAAGTAAATTGAAGGAAAACAATCGACAATAATATTAATTTGATACTATTGATGTTATAACTAATGAAGCCTGACAACAAATAATTTGGGAGTGTGCACTAGATATTCATTTTGCGCACAAGAATACGAAACAGTGCGTAAAACAGTTATTTTGCGCACTAGAGTGCAAAATAATGCGCAAAATACGTGTTGTTATGGTAATAAAAAATCTCTTACTTCGCGTATTGATATTAGTGAAAAAAATGAACATTTTTTGACAGTTGTAGAAAAATTTTATTTTCGATAATTCGTATTTTTATTTCCAGTAGTGTATACTAGATATTCTCAATATAAATATAATTTCTTATATTGCATATTCTAGTATTTTATTCGTACCTGATCGTGCTACACAACTGGTGAATATTGGTTGCAACTGGTCATATTCAATTAGTTTCCGTGGCGAGCGAACGAACACGACCGTGAATATATCTTTGCTAAAATGGCTTCAGGGTGCTATTTAGTATATCAATTTAGTGTAAAAATGTATTTTTGTGTTTATTATATACGTAGTGTTCATGTACCAGTCTCCTAGTTATGTTTTAAGTAAGTATATTCATTATATATCACCTTAAAAATATATATAACGCAATTATTTATTAATATTAAATAAAGAAAAGGCTTCAGAATCCAATGTTTTTATAAAATATTCATTATTGCACATAAACTTCAATTACTAATATAACTACATATGAATATGTTTCTATTGCGCTTTATGTTGTGGGTTATTTATCTATCAACAAACAACAACAAAGACAAAATTAATTGTCATCCAACACTTGGTGAAACTAGGTTTAATAAAAAGTATAAAATAAACACTTGGCTCAGTTTCACAAAATTCAGCCTCCAAGTGACCTTATGAGGGCATCGTTAGAGGCTGGCCAGCACAGTTAGTAACCATAGACGCGTTCCGCTCTTATTAGAGCTCATCAGTATGGTATAACTCACTTCTTCACCTAGAACGAAGTTCACGTGAAGAAGCTGGCGACGAAGAACTGTGAGAGCAGAGAATAAGATCTCTAACAAACAGGTAAGATGACATGAGATGCGTCTATGGTTACTAACTGTGCTGGCCAGCCTCTGACGATGCCCTCATAAGGTCACTTGGAGGCTGAATTTTGTGAGACTTAGACAAGTGTTTATTTTATACTTTTTATATCAACAAACAGTAAAAATTCATATGTTTAAAGCTATGGAAATAGTATAGTTAAATATAACAATTTAAACTTTAACTTAACGTCAATTTAATAAAGGCTATTATTATTATTATTATTGTTTATAATTGAGTTAAGAACAATCGAAGATATATTTTTACAATTCAAATATAATTTTATACAAAACAAAATATGTCAACATTTTGCTGTTTCCTGCGCGACCTAATTTACTCATTTAGGTTAAATTTGACATACTTTGTAAGATATACAAGGTGTTTCACGAAAATTATACCCTATAGGTGAATAAATAACATAGGATACAAGTTTTACATTAACATTGCTTCTTTGATTACTTTGCAGAAAATATATTCAATCATATATTTAGACTATTAAATTCTGCTTCTAACTTTGTCTAAATATTATTTAGTTACTGCTAAAATCAAGTTTAAAATATGTATGTAATAGTTAAACGTTGTCATTTGTTTGTATTTGTTCTAGTATAATGACTATGTAAATAATATAAATTATTTATAACTTTTAAAATTAATTTTAGCAGTAATAGAATAAGTAAAATTGATTTTTAGATGCAGAATTGTATTCTCTACAACTTTGAAGCATCTTCTTGTGAAGTAATTAAGGAAGCAATGGCTATGGAAAATTATTTAAGTCTAAAATAATTTAGAAATATTTACGTTCCGAATTTGAACCATATCTATAAATAATAAAATAAATATATCGTCACTCCTTTTATCCATTACTGGGCGTGGCACTCTATTGAAGCAGATCTCGGTAATTGATATATTTCTTCGCGTGAAATGCGTTACCAGCCGTCAAATTACGGCCCACAAAGATATTAGTGGAGTGTGAGCCACAGAGGTAGATTTAATTTTAGTGAAAATTGATTATCGGCTGTGGAGCTCGAACCAGGGTTCTCAAGATCCACCACTGAGCCACCTACCCCATTTGTACCATATCTCTTGAAAATAATTTGATATTATGTAGATCTTTCGAAATTATTTTGCATTTTAGTATCTATAACCTTACAAAAATAAATGAAATAAAACTTTGAGCCAAACTCCTCCAGCAAGTTTTTGTGCATAAATTTCATTCCTAAGGGAATACTCGTTACCAGTTACAAGTTTCGCACATTCATATTCATAATGGCGAACATTAACACTCTATGCCATCTATGAACGCTTCTTCAAGTTAAATGTGTATGCAAATATCGTTTGCGTTTGTAAGTTATCGCTAGGAAACGAGATATTCGACTGTTTTCAAGCTATCGCGAATTTGTAACAAGTTTTTAGTAATTTGCATAATGGATTTTAAGTATAAGTTTGATCGGTTTTATTGAAAAGTTTATTACTTCCTTGTACAAAGTAAAGGAAGTATTGTAATCGCGAAAATTTTCAGTTCTCAAATTTCAGTGGAAATACGCATTTTGGTCATCCCTGAATCCATTTTGACTAATTTCGTAGTGACGTCTGTACATACGTACGTATGTATCTCACATAACTCAAAAACGGTAAGCCGTAGAAAATTGTAATTTTATATTTAGGACTGTTATAACATCTAGTTATGCACCTCACTTTTTGGTCATTATATAACTTCCGGAAGTGGTACTTTACTTGAAGCCTATAATATATTTTCATGAAAATCTATATTCAAATATAATTTAAAACTTTCCAAATTTGGTATACAACACTATTATATCAATGGAAATAACATAATAGATTTTGGTTAAAATAGACTAACTGGAAGTGACACATTATATGAAGCTGCTAACAGTTTTCCTTTAATTTTAGAAATAAGTGCTGCAAATAAAAGTTTTAGAGAATTAAATTCTGCGTCTAGCACATTAAGAATTTTTAAAATAGCCTTTTGCATAAGCGAGATATCTAAATTTAAATATTATATATATATTTTATTTTTTTTAAATTAAGTTTGCTATGGATTAGAACAAAAAATAAAAGATTTAATGTCAAATATGTGCAATTAAAAAAATTTCTATAGTTTAATACGCGTACAAGGAAGTCATTTGGTGTCCACATCAGATTTTTTATTTCGTATCAATATATCTTCCAAATATTTAATTATTTTTGCTTCATTTAAACTAGAATCATTCTAAATTTGTCTGCGAAAGAAGCTGAATGAAGCAACATGAATTGGAATTCCTAAAGAATTCAATTCACAGCTGTCTTGGGCTTTCAGAAATGTTTTTAGCAGAAAAAACAAAGCAAAGAACATTGCAATAAGTGAAAAAAATAGTAGAAACGACAGATACAAATACTTGATTAAAATAGATCCGTTGCAGGATTACAAAAATCCAATTTGAGCGAAGAATGTTTTATTTTCTATCTTAGTAAACTTAAAGAATGTTTAGTTAGAATTCTTACAAGCAACTTCAAGTAGTTGATTGCTATAAAGTTATTTAATATAAGAAATGCGAAAGAAATTGTGAAAAGTGTTAATGACAGCTTTGACAATAGGGTTCATTTTTATCGAGCTGTTATATTAAAATTATTTCAATAAAGGAAAATCAACATCTGCAGATATGAATTTGACTTACGTATTTCAATATTTTACGTTACAATAAATTATTGTGTATTGAATTAAATACTCCTTGTAAATACATATACAAAGAAAAGAAACATAACCCTGCTTCCCAACCTAGAGCTGCTGTTTGAAAATTTTAGAGTGTTCGTATTTATACCCCTGAAGTACGCGGTTTGTGGTAGGGAGCTATTCTGAGCCAATGAGAGCACAGGAACTTGTGTGATACATATTCGGATATATTTTCCGCTGTAAAATATTTCTAAATTACTTTAGAGTAAAATACTTCAAATAAAATATGTGGAGAATTAAATTATCTAGCTTTTTTATTTAAAGTATTTCTTTGTAAAACAATTTGGGACTGTTTTACAACGAAAAATATTTGATGTATAGAATGTGTATTATTTATATTACCGTGCATGTTTTGCAGACATTTTTAATTAGTTGTGTAAGCTTTGCGTAAATGCTAGATGTTAATTAGACAATATAAATTCATTAGATTACTTATTAATTTAATTAATTATGTAAATTAATGCTCATTACTAACTTATTTCGTCATTTTTTATGATGCGAACGTAGAATAAGTTTTGTATCTAGCAGAAAATCTTGGAATAGTTTTGTAGTAGTTCGAGGTAAGATAAATTAATAAATATTGACTTTTTTGTTAGCAACACTCAGATAGAGCTATCTCTTCATAAGCAAGAGCCCATAACTCAAAAACTAAAAGAGATATTGAAATGCGGTTTGAACGAATGTATTTCTCGTGCGTTACTTAACTTGTACAGGTATTTTGAAAATTTTGAAACATTTTCAATATCTCTTTTAGTTTTTTAGTTATGGGCTTTCAAAGTTGAGCTTTAAAAAAAGTCAAAAATCGCTGTAACTCAAAAACTAAAAGAGATATTGAAATGCGGTTTGAACGAGTGTATTTCTCGTGCTCTGAACTATATAGAACCATATAATAAAAATTTTGACTTTTTGAACTGGTTCAACCAGAAATTCACATCTGCATGTTTATATGTCAAAATTCTGGTCATTCTTGGCCATGGCAGTTCTGCAATAGCAGATCCTAATAAACAACACATTTTAAGCCGTTAAGTACAGTAACCAGTTGTCAAATCACAACTACCCAAAAAGGACTTTTTAAGTGGCCCCAAAGAAAAAAATCGTTTGGCGACAGATCTGGTGACTTTGCAGGCCACTCCACTTCTGCACCTCGTCCTATCCATCGTTGGGGGAATATCCGGTGCAGATAATTTCGTACATTTTGTTGGAACCACACTTCCTCAATATGTATTCTCTTGTAACAACTCTAAATCATTTTTCCCATTTAAATTTCCATTTATATAAAAACACCTCACTATTTGATCCACTATTAACCCGGTCTGATTTTGATAGAGGACAGCTTTATTACTTTGACAACTATAGATGACAGCAATGTTATTTTCCCTATGTTTACTTTTAAAATAAACGCTCTAATGCATTGCTATCAAACTTTTTAACTGTAAACTGTAACTATAGTAATAGCATATCCCTATGTTTACTGATAAAAAAACTCCCGGTATAAATTACCACACTGATCCTGTACTGTAATTGGGATTAAATTCCTGTTGTACAGAGTAACATAAATAAATAACATTACTGTAATATATATTACAGTACATTTTCTGCACTAAAATCCGAACTGTAAACATGAAAATACGATACAGTACGAAATAAAAGCTATTTCCATACTATTATTTATTATTGTCTACAACCACTATAACATACTGGAACAATACATTTTTCCACAATCTTAAAAAGTATTACTTTTCGTCTGATAAAAATTATTTTGTTTGAATATTTTATTCTGAATGTATTCAGAAACGTTTAGCAGCTAAAAATATACGCCTCATCCACGTGAAATATAGTATCATAAATTTCATGCATCGTAAATTTTCCATTTCATTCGATAGCTTTTTTTCTCATTTGCCTGTCATCAGTACAGCATCAATTTTCATTTTATGCTTTTTATGGGAGTGTACTCATTCGTTAAATGCATTCTTCATGTTACATTGTTCTGTTGCAGATCTGCCTATGACAACGTGACGAAAACTAAAGTTGCCATCAAGAAAATATCACCATTCGAACATCAAACTTATTGCCAGAGAACGCTGAGGGAGATCAAAATTCTTACTAGGTTCAAACATGAAAATGTAAGTATTTTTTACTTTTTAACTTTAATTTTATATAAAATAAATATAAATATATCATCACGCCTTTTACCCATTACTGGGTGTGGCACTCTGCCTAAGCAGATCTCGGTAAGTGATATATTTTGTCGCGTGAAGTGTGGTTACCAGCCGTCAAATCACGGCCCTCAAAGATATTAGTGGAGAGGGAGCCACAGGGGTAGATTTTTTTAAATTGGTGAAAATTTGTTTGTCGGCTGTGGGGATCGAACCAGGGTTCTCAGGATCCACAGGCCGACTCGAAACCACTGAGCCACCTACCCCATTAATATGTAAATTAATTATTTATTACACACCGTATTTCATCCACATTCATAATTTCTTTCGTACAAGCTCGTTTCATCTTTCGTTCACGTAACAAACCTTAAATCATATCCATTCATTTATTTCTGAGGGATCTACACAATTTCTTATTCTCATTTTCACCAATCTTTCATTCAACGTACGTTACACATAACAAAACCTTCTCAAAATACACATATTCACACTTTTAAATCTTATCATGCGTCACCATATTTTAGTCAGTTATATTCTTTAAAATAAATAGATAGAAATTTGTAACCGTTTTTGACTCACTGTTCATTGTGTTAATGGACTGAATTTTTAAGTTTTACATTCGATATATTTAAAATTAAAAGTATATGAATAAATTAACTTTTAAATCCTTTAGGACAAATCAGAGTGTGGCAAATCCTTGATATAATTCAAATAAATGCATGTAATCAATATCAGAATTACCCATAAAATAATTCAAGCTCAAATTCGAATTCATAAATTCAATCAATATAATGGCAAATAAATTATTATGTCGACTTCCATTTTAATTTGAAATCCTTTAATCCTTGCGCTGCGTTACAAATGTAGGATTAGTTTACACTGTGAGTAATGGCAGCTTTCATATACTAGAGCTACATTTACACTGTACAACAAGCTGTTATTATATTTTAATAGGACTATAGAAGATTATTCATACGCGGTAGTTCGGTTTTATTATCATTGCTACATTGTAAATTGGGTTAATTGTTATTAGGGATTATACTGCTAAATATATTAGCTGATTAAATCACGGCCTTAGTTGTAGCGTAGCTGTTCTGCAACTGCAGAGCATAATATGTCATACATTTTTTTATTATATAGTGTGATTATTAAAGGTAATTATACCTGTAGTTTTTGACTAAAGTTAATTTATATTATGACAGAAAAATTCGGATGACGCCTGGATTCGAACCAGGGACCTTCCGCTTACCGGACAGATAAGATAATAAGATAAAGAAACGTTTATTATTTAATTATTTCATACACCACATATACGCATTTTCCCTGCTCATGTGTGAAATTCACCATATCGCAGTCTTTGCGATTGCCTTAGCATTAGCAGCGTTACGAACAGCCGAATGGCGTCACACATGGCTAGGAGAACAAGTTCGCTTAAAAATTTTCATAATTTTTTTGCAATCCCTGGTACACATGTACCTTACTTGCTAATAATATTATTACACGTAATAAAACTTAAACTAATGATAAATGTAATGGATAAGAGTGGAATGAGGTGAGATGATTATAAATACAAAATTAAGGGAAAAATTACAAAAAAAAACCCTTTTAAAATACCGGACAGAGATGCTAACCGCCACACCACGTCCACCAAGACGTGGTGTAGCGGTTAGCGAATTTTTCTGTCATTATATAAATTAACTAGTCAAAATAAATTTTTTGTATTGATGAAACAAGTAATATGGTGAATATTTGTCGATGTAAAATGTTTCTGAATAATTTTACACTAAAATGTTTCAAATAATAATTGTAGAAAATTAAATTTTCTACAACTTTTATTTGAAGTATTTTTTTCTAAAATAATTTAGATACGGTTTACAGCAGAAAATATATATGGATATGTTCCACACATGTTTCTGTACTCTCATTGGTTTAGAAACATTTAGCTCCTCCCACTTATCTAGGGGTATATATAGAAGCAAAGAAAAATTTCATCAGCTCGCTATTTAGGAAGCAGATTTGCGTTGTAAATGTATTCACATGGATTTTATTGAATTTAGTACTCAATTTATTTTTTAGCTATGCTTTAATCCAATATCCGTGTAGATAATCTAGTTCACCAAGCATTTATTGTCTGAAAAAACAGCGGAAATTATTTAAACAGATTCGATTTTTCTAAATCCTTCAGGATTGTACACCAGCTGAAAGCATTTCGATATTTCAGCAACCTTCAAGATCGTAATTTATATTTTCAGTACAGACAAATACATTTAGAATATTAGAAAAGCTCTGTAATAAGTTAATACATTTTTGAAATGTATGTTCTAATATTTGTAGTTGTTTCAAGCTTTCAGCTTTATGAAAGCTAAAAGCATTTTGTAATTTGTAAATATTGTAAATTAAAAGTAATAGCAAGGGAATATGTTTAAGCCGGAACAGGATATTTGTTACTTTGGGTTGGCTTTTATTCCTTCATTTTAGTTGAGCACTAATTGAAATAAATTTATAATTAAATTTTACAAAAAATACCTGTATTTATTAAACATTTTCAAGAATAGAATTTTTTGCTGCTAAATATATACATTAATAATGATAAATTTTCATAAATTTATGTTTAATATTTTGAATCGACATAACAAAATAAAATATAAATTTTCTTTCATATAATTTTGTTCCATTCCTTTCAATAAACGATATTACTCAGAAGCAAAATGAGTGTCGTATTCATATGTAGTTCGAGGCCACGCCCCTTTTCCAATTTTGCAGGTTTTCCTTTATATTTACGTTATTTTCAGTAAAGACCAACTAAAAACATTTCAAAATAATGAATTATTACTTAATAGATGGTATTTTATGTATTTTTAGCAATATTTTTACATATTTAATTCGAATAACAACATTTATAAAGTGGATATAGAACGCTGTGGCTTCTGGTATATATAGGAGCATATTGAAATTTCTAAGCAGCTATTTTACTTGGGAAGCAGGGCTATGTCCTTTGCATTCGAATTATATGTACTTTATATGTGTTTTACTTACATTGGCAATATGTTCGTTATGATTTTATGCTACAATTAATTTTGTATGTTCATTTATTAAATCAAAGCATCAAAAATTATATTTTATTTGTAATATTTTTTTTTTGTAAAATAATTTGAAAGCTTCAAACAATTTAAAATTACTTATATACTGATAGAAATAACAATTAATTTACTTATTTAAATGTATCCGTGAATAAATAAAGCTATTTATTTATTTATTTTATGTTACTCTGTACAACAGGAACTTAATCCCAATTACAGTACAGGGTCCCGCACTCACCGAGCCGCAGTGTGGTAGTTAATATAATTTTTAGCTTGAGTGCGATTCGAACTCGGGATCTCTGGATTCGAATTCCATATTTGCTATCCACACCACCGTACAGACGGACTGATCATAGTTACTATTTCCATTGAAAAAGTTAGAATAAATCTTTTGTATTTTTACCCCCAAAATGAGTACAATCACAAATTCATCCTTAAAATTAGCACAAGCGTCAGTTTGCAATATTCAACCTACATTTAACTGAACGTTATATTATAGGGTTTAATTGTGTGATTAAATTATCTCCCCCGATTTGAAAGCAACCTTGGGGTACTTTAGTAGCGTAGAGGGGATGTTCTGCTGGGAGCTATGATGTGGTAGCTTACAGTTTAGCAACAATTAACCGACCATGATATTGACATACGTTGGGTGATTAAATATTTGCATATAGTTTATACTTTGAAAGATACAGTATTAAATTATGCATGAGATAGCACTTTCTTGTATTCATACATACATACATACATAACATCACGCTATATCCCATTAAATGGGGTAGCACGAACCCGTCAACATTCTCATCCTGACACACGATACTCGTTTCGACCACATTAACACTTCCTCCATACGAACTCTTTCTTTTCTCACAACCAAAATCCATCATCACGCAACAAACATTCATCCATTCGCTCCGTACACCTGTTTCGTAAATCTTCACTTACGCCTACTTCTCTAACAACGAATCTATAAGAAATGAAGGCAGCCTGGCCTGCGCTTGTTTAAAAATACATTTAACACAATTGCAGTTACACACTGTAATAGTAAAAACTGAAAATGAAGTAAAAAAAGATGAGGAAGGAAGGGAGTGTCCACTGCGCTTGTTTTTGAAACTAAATTCCACACAATTGCAGTTGGACACTCTATAGTAAAAACAGAAAATGAATCAAAAGATAAGAAAGGAAGGGAGCATATACCTGCGCTTGTTTTTGAAGATGAACTCCACACAATAGGGGTTAAAAGTTCGATTCCCACAGCCGATAAACAATTTTCACCACATTAAAACTACCCCTGTGGATCCTCTACTACTAATATCATTGAGGGCCGTGATTTGACGGCTGGTACCCGCACTACACGCGTAAGAATATTATCACTTACCGAGATCTGCTACAGCAGAAATATGTGTAAAGAGTGGGATGATATATGGGGGTTTTTTTTTTTGTTATGGTTTTTTTTTTTGTTATATTTTTGGCTTTGTAATATGTAAGGTTAGGTGGAAGAGCAGCCTCTGGCTGAACCTCTCCTTTGACTTGGAATATGAATAAAGATTATTATTATTTATTTATTTTTTATTATTATTTATTTATTTTTAGTATTATTTATTTATTTTATCTGATTCGAAATCAGATTAGAACTCTCATATCGGATCCGCTCCAATCTAGGATAAAATATCAAATCCGATCTGAAATTCGGATAAAATATCCGATTTGAAATGTTTACTTACAGCTTTTAGATATACACTATAATCAAAAACATATAGATTCCAATTTCACTCTATAGAAATGATAAGGCTACGTAAAATGTATAAGTATTTTATGTATTAACATCTGTATAATAAAAGAATATTTTGTTTCAGATTATCGATATCCGAGATATCCTAAGAGCAGTCACAATTGATCAAATGAAAGATGTATACATCGTGCAGTGTCTAATGGAAACTGACCTTTACAAGTTACTTAAAACACAGGTACAGTCTATTGAAAATTTATATAAACTTTATAAATTTGCATGAAACGTAATATATAATCTTGACTTCTCATTTTATTGCAAAAATTCGTTGCAAGAAACTGTGTTACTCAGAAACAAAGTAGTGGTCATATTCATATGTAGTTCTAGGCCACGCCTTCTTTTGTTTTAATTTTGCGATTTTTTGTGTTACTTGTGTTATTTACAGTAAAACCGTACTGAAAACGTATCAAATTAATGAATTATTACTTTATTAATGTTATGTTATGTATTTGTTATATTAGTTTGACATATTTAACACAAAAAAACAATATTTGTAAAGTGCAAAGAGAACGCTGTGGATTCAGGTATATATATGAGTACTTTGAAATTTCCAAGCAGCAATTCTACTTGGGGAAGCTGGTCTACGTTTCTTTGCATTCGAAATGTGTTTTATGCTATGATTTTATTTTTACAGCGTACTTTAATATTTCTGTAGTTTATAAATTTAAATATATGAAATATTTACTTTATTATATTATTAATGTTAAAGTATCGAACAACAATTAAATTGAAGCTCACTGAACGACTTGATGTTGCTGACACGTAGTCAGGTCAAAGTTCACTGCAAATTGCAGATGCAGTTTAATCATTTCCATCCGAATAGTTTTTCATTTAGTTTCCAATCATAGAGCGGAAAGCACATCGCACATCATGTGGAAATGTAATCGAAATATGAATACGTGATCACTAGTCACATTTAGTACTAAAGATTTTGCAGTAGGCTTTTATGGTGTCTACCTGCCTGAAATTCCAAGAAAACCTGGAAAATCCTGGGTTGACTTTATCACATTTGTTTATAATATCTGGAAAAATTATTTAGTTAAAAAATCTCCTAATAATTAAGCAATAAGTAATTTTGAAACATTTACAGAATATTTGTTAAATAAATAAATATATCATCACGCCTTTTACCCATTACTGGGTGTGGCACACTACTTAAGCATATCTCGGTAAGTGATATATTTATTCGCGTGTAGTGCGGTTACCAGCCTTCAAATCACGGCCCCCAAAGATATTAGTGGTGGGGGAGCCACAGAGGTAGATTTAAATAAATAAATATATCATCATGCCATTTACCCATTACTGGGTGTGGCACTCTGCCTAAGCAGATTTTGGTAAATGATATATTTTTTCGCGTGTAGTGCGGTTACCAGCCTTCAAATCACGGCCCCCAAAGATATTAGTGGTGGGGGAGCCACAGGGGTAGATTTAAATTGGTGAAAATTGTTTGTTGGCTATGGGGATTGAACCAGGGTTCTCAAGATCCACAGGCTGACTCGATACCACTGTGCCACCTACCTCATAATATTTGTTCATTAAATAAATCACAGCACTTTCGCGCTTAATCCACATTTATGTTTGTTTCATACAAACTCGTCTCATCTTTCATTGACGCAACAACCCCTCAATCATATCTATCCATTTATTTCTAGGTCGTTCACGCAATCTCTCAGTCTCAATTTTACCAATTTATCATTTGATATAGGATCCAATTTTCATTAAAAATAATAAATCTTTTTATCTTAAATTACATAATTTTATTCCACGCGTTGATGTAAATTTTTCAACATATTCTGATCGTGAATTCGCATAAAATTTTTCTCGCGAATGTGTTTATGTATGCACAGTTTTATGTACATATGTTCGCTAACATTCACCCATTTTACCTTTATGTTACCGGTTCAGATGCTCGAGGCATAAAATTTACCGCTGAAACAATAAAATGTTGGTTTCGCTCTTTATTTATCTTTCTGTTGTCTCTTTTTGTTTGGTTTCTTCCATCCACAGTTTTTGCACTTTTTTGATCAAGAAAATTGTATTAAATGATTCTTTTTAGAGAAACAAATTATTTTGTTTTTCGGCACTTTAATTTCAGAATGATTAAAATTCATGGCTTGTAGTTTAGACTCTTTTGTTCTTTAATTTACAGACATTTTTTGTAATTTAGTTTCATTGCTGTCGAAATTGTTTGAACGATAAAATTTATGCTCTAGTTAATTTATTAAAATCAATAGAAATATACTGACGTGATGAATAATTTATTTTTTTGTTACAGAGATTAAGTAATGACCACATATGTTATTTTCTGTACCAAATTCTGCGAGGATTGAAATACATCCACAGCGCCAATGTGCTTCACAGGGATTTGAAACCAAGTAATTTACTTCTCAACACTACATGTGATCTCAAGGTAACGAAATTTTAACTTATTTTTATATTTATTAAAATACAAACTCAATTTGATTCAAGAATAATCTATTTTATTTATTGAATATCATTATAAATGCCTGCAAATATATTTAGAATTATATATTTGTTCTCTGAAAACATTAATTCATTAGTTGTACTCCAATATCTAAAAGTTCACAAATTGACACGTATATATAACCTCGGCCCGTACTGCAGATACTATCCGTTTGATGTGTAAGCCAATCAGAACGCACAGAAGTTGAGTTTGCACTATCCAAGCTCTGCCTTTTGTATATATAGAGCACTTCTGAAGTTTTGAAACAGCAACTCTACTTAGGAAGTAGGGCTATGTTTCTTTGTGGAAATTAGTTTAGAAGGATTTTAGACATGAAATATGCCATGTTTTTATTTTTCAGCCTCATTCTCATAGAATGTTAAGCTATTTATTTATTAATTAATATTCTGATATTATTTTTTTGTTATACCCGTTATGTTCGTGAACTTTTCGCGAATTTATTTACATTTTTTCTTTGTATTGGAAATGAGTTTACAAGGATTTTAAAATAAAATATGCAATTATTTTATTCCTAATTAAGATAATATTCTGACATTGTATTTATTCATTAGATTTCTATTCTGTCCCAACACTATTTTCATATACATATATGTTCTCGCAACAAACCTTCAATAATATTCATCCATTTATTCTTAGGTCGTCCACGCAATCTTTCACCCTCAATTTATTTCTATTCATCTTTTCATTCGTCAACAAATATATCTAAATATCTCACTCTTCATAATGTTTCCATTTTATTGCAGATCTGTGACTTTGGCTTAGCACGAGTAGCAGACCCAGACCATGACCACACTGGCTTCCTCACGGAGTATGTAGCCACCAGGTGGTATCGTGCTCCAGAAATCATGCTCAACTCCAAGGTAAATATAATATCTACTACTGACGAGTCGCCGTAAAAACTAGAATAAGTTAATAGTCAGAAAAATAAAACAGTGACTTGTGTAAATTAAAATAAAATTGTAATAATTTGAAATAAATATTGAGTGATATTCAGAACCAAGTTAATTTTTTTCAGTTTGATATAAATAGAATTAAAGTTTAATAAACGCATTTAATTATTGTAATTTTTAAATTAATGTTTGTTATTCAAAATGATTGTTAATATAAAATGAATTAATTTTCTTTTGTAGGGCTATACGAAATCTATTGATATTTGGTCAGTGGGATGCATTTTAGCGGAAATGCTTTCCAACAGACCAATATTTCCTGGAAAACATTATTTGGATCAATTGAACCATATTTTGGGTGTTTTGGGTTCACCTACATCAGAAGATTTGGAATGTATCATCAATGAAAAGGTACAACATATTTACTGTAGTACACACTTTATTTATTTGATATTATTTGAAACAAGACACAAGAGTAGAAAGAATACATATTTTTTTATTAGTAAATAATTTTCATTTAAAAGGTAAAATCTAAATCGACATAAAAAGGAAAAATATAATCTGTACTTGGCATAAATTTGCTCTAAAGAAAACAATTTTCCTCCGAAACAAAGTGGATGTCATCGTATGTAGTTTTTTGCCACGCCCCTTGTTTTAATTTCGCGGTTTTTCGTTGTTTTTAGTGTTATTTACAATAAAAACTTAGTGAAAACATATAAAATTAATAAATTATTACTTAATTAATGCCATTTTATGTATTTGGTACAATATTTTTACATATTTAACACAATAAACAACATCTTTTAAGTGGATATAGATCGCTGTAGGTTTTGGTATAAATATAAGCACTTTGAAATTTTCAAACAGTGATTTTACATTAGGAAGCAAGACTACGTTTTTATGCATTGGAAATTTATTAAATATCTTGTATATGCTAAGATTTTCTTTTTAAAGCTTTCTTTATTATTTTTAAACGAAATATAGAAAAAAAATTATTCTTAATTACATTATTTTAATAACTTCTTAATAAAGTAGTACATTATTTTAATAGCATAACTGTGATAAACCTCTTTCTGAAGCAAATGAAAGTGGCTCGAATAAGAGCCGATTGTTTAGTTATCGAAGTACACGAAATATTACGTGTACACGGGACCTACAGCTTATAGTGGCATCCGAACCACTTGCCTCGAGGGCTGCGGACATTTAGTTTATAGTGGAATCCGATCACTTCTTCTTTATCTACACAATCACCAGCCGTCAGTCATCCCGACACGGCACATGAGTCCAGTGCTAACGTACAAGTACGTCCACTAGCCGAGAGGTGCCGAAACTATGAAGACATAGAATTTACATACCGGAGATATTATGTTAATAGTTATCCCGACTTAGCACATGAGTCTAGTGCAAATGTACAAGTACATCCACTAGCCGAGAGGTGCTACAACTAATGCAATCATAGAATTACACGCAGGAGGCCTCGGACATAATGATTGTGCAAATGATCTTCTTTTTGGTTGCATTTACAACCAATCTTTTTTCTTCTTCGTAAAGTATGTGGTCTTCTTTCGGTAGCAAGCATTCGTCAGTCGTCAGCCATCCCGACACGGCACATGAGTCCAGTGCTAACGTACAAGTACGTCCACTAGCCGAGAGGTGCCGAAACTATGAAACGTAGGATTACACCGCCGGAGATATTTTGTCGACATATATCCCGACTCAGCACATGAGTCTAGTGCAAATGTACAAGTACATCCACTAGCCGAGAGGTGCTGTAACTACGTAACATAGAATTACAAGCAGGAGGCCTCAGACATTTGAATTAGCTACAGGTTCTTCAAACTATTCTTCTTATTACTATTAATTCCAAGTTTTTCTAATTATTGTTTAAAGCTAGCCAGATTACTCAGTATATGAACTATACCAGAGCGCGCGAGCAACGTATCTGCTTTCCTAAAGTACAGAGTTATCGGACGGAGTAGAAACACGCTGCGGTAATGTTGCACGTTTGCAATGCGTATGTTCGCTTATTATTTTTAATTTCCTCTGATGTAAGTTTCCTAATTATTTTAGAGAGAAATGTTTCAAATAAAAAAGTTAGACTATATAGTTCTACATCTTTTATTTGGGGTATTTTGCTCTAAATTAATTTATAAACGTTTTACAGCCGAGAAACCGTGTTTAGTGCACCTCAATACCTATTAAAATTAGTATTTTAGTGTTTAAAATAGGTAAAATCAAAGAAATTCTTATTTTAAAATCAAAACAGATAAAAAACACGTTAATCTGAGCTCTGAGTATGCAGATCTTAGTTCTAATTTTTACTTAAATAAGATTTTCTTACGGAATCAGAAACACAAGTTATTTGGTATATGCAATCACATGTACTTTACACTGTGCAGTATTATTGGAGTTATTTAGAAACTAAATATATTCAAAGCAATTGAAATTAAGTAATTTTGTATTAATTATTCATGTTTTATTAACATTTTATTGAAATATTTAGCATATAATTACCTAATTTAACATTTACCACACTTTTCTCATAATATTTTGCTTTAATAAATTATCAATAATTATTGATTAACTATTATATAGTTTTTAATACACATCCTCAAAGAGCCGTTAAATTCCTCGCCATTTAAAAATAATTCATTGTGCCTAATAATATTATTTCCTCGTTTTAAATTAGCTAATAAGTAAAATAATGACATTGAATTATTTTTACATTAATTAGATGAAATAATTGTAACATGAATGACAGATACAACTGTCATTGTAAACCTTCATAAAAATAAATATATTATCACGTCTGTACCCATTTCTGGGAGTGACACTCTGCCATTGCAAATATCAATATGTGATATATTTTATTAGTGAAGTGCGATTACCAGTCAATATAAAAGTCAAAAAAGTCTGGTAAAACCTAAATTTATGTTTGATATTTTCAGTAATAATCTAAATTTGTTCTTAAATGGTCATAAAAAAATTATAGTTACATTTTATTTCACATATTGTTGCTCTCAATCTTCATTATAAGTAACAATAATACTCCAAATCAAAGCGGGTCAGGCTTCTTTGAACTAATTTCGGGGTACTTTGTTGTTCTTAGTGTTATTTACAGTAAAAATTTACTAAAAACATATTAGAATCATAAATAATTACTTACTTAATCTCATTTTATGAATTTGTTACAATATTTTCATATATTTCACTCAAAAAACAACAATTTAAAATTGGATATTGACCGCTAGGGGTTCGGGTATATATATGAGCAGTTTGAAAATTTCAAGCAGCAATTCAACTTTTGGATGCAGGGATGTGTTTCTTTGCATTGGAAATGTGTTTTATGATATGCTATGCTTTTATTTTACAGTTTTCTTTACTATTTCTTTACTGGCTGTTACGAAAATGAGTGGAATTTTATACTTTAAAACTAATAGACACGTTATCTATTTGACTTAATTTTACTAAAAAATATATTCCAAATAATTTCAAACTTCTTAATAAAGTAGTACATTATTTTAATAGCATAACTGTGATAAACCTCTTTCTGAAGCAAATGAAAGTGGCTCGAATAAGAGCCGATTGTTTAGTTATCGAAGTACACGAAATATTACGTGTACACGGGACCTACAGCTTATAGTGGCATCCGAACCACTTGCCTCGAGGGCTGCGGACATTTAGTTTATAGTGGAATCCGATCACTTCTTCTTTATCTACACAATCACCAGCCGTCAGTCATCCCGACACGGCACATGAGTCCAGTGCTAACGTACAAGTACGTCCACTAGCCGAGAGGTGCCGAAACTATGAAGACATAGAATTTACATACCGGAGATATTATGTTAATAGTTATCCCGACTTAGCACATGAGTCTAGTGCAAATGTACAAGTACATCCACTAGCCGAGAGGTGCTACAACTAATGCAATCATAGAATTACACGCAGGAGGCCTCGGACATAATGATTGTGCAAATGATCTTCTTTTTGGTTGCATTTACAACCAATCTTTTTTCTTCTTCGTAAAGTATGTGGTCTTCTTTCGGTAGCAAGCATTCGTCAGTCGTCAGCCATCCCGACACGGCACATGAGTCCAGTGCTAACGTACAAGTACGTCCACTAGCCGAGAGGTGCCGAAACTATGAAGACACAGAATTTATATGCCGGAGATATTATGTTAATAGTTATCCCGACTTAGCACATGAGTCTAATGCAAATGTACAAGTACATCCACTAGCCGAGAGGTGCTACAACTAATGCAATCATAGAATTACACGCAGGAGGCCTCGGACATAATGATTGTGCAAATGATCTTTTTGGTTGCATTTACAACCAATCTTCTTTCTTCTTCGTAAAGTATGTAGTCTTCTTTCGGTAGCAAGCATTCGTCAGTCGTCAGCCATCCCGACACGGCACATGAGTCCAGTGCTAACGTACAAGTACGTCCACTAGCCGAGAGGTGCCGAAACTATGAAACGTAGGATTACACCGCCGGAGATATTTTGTCGACATATATCCCGACTCAGCACATGAGTCTAGTGCAAATGTACAAGTACATCCACTAGCCGAGAGGTGCTGTAACTACGTAACATAGAATTACAAGCAGTAGGCCTCAGACATTTGAACTAGCTACACGTTCTTCCAACTATTCTTCTTATTACTATCAATTCCAAGTTCTTGCAGTTACTGTTTAAAGCTAGCCAGATTACTCAGTATATGAACTATACCTGAGCGCGCGAGCAGCGTATCTGCCTTCCTAAAGTACAGAGTTATCGGACGGAGTAGAAACACGCTGCGGTAATGTTGCACGTTTACAATGCGTATGTTCGCTTATTATTTTTAATTTGCTCTGATGTAAGTTTCCTAATTATATTAGAGAGAAATGTTTCAAATAAAAAAGTTAGAGAAGATAGTTCTCTACATCTTTTATTTGGGGTATTTTGCTCTAAACTAATTCATAAACGTTTTACAGCCGATAAACCGTGTTAAGTGCACCTCAATACCTATTAAAATTAGTATTTTAGTGTTTAAAATAGGTAAAATCAAAGAAATTATTATTTTAAAATCAAAATAGATAAAAAACACGTTAATCTGAGCTCTGAGTATGCAGATCTTAGTTCTAATTTTTACTTAAATAAGATTTTTTTACGGAATCAGAAACACAAGTGATTCGGTATATGCAATCACATGTACTTTACACTGCGCTTCATTATTGGAGATATTTAGGAAGCAAATCTATACAAAGCAATTGAAATTAAGCAATTTTGTATTAATTATTCATGTTCATTAACATTTCATTGAAATATTTAATATATGATTACATAATTTAACAAATTGCAGATTGCAAATGTTCAGTTGCAATTATTTTTAATAATGAAATGAAACAGAAACACATTACTCACTGATATGAAAACAAATGTACTTTGACTTTTTAATTATTTTTTAAGTAAGCGAGCATGTAGTAAATACAACAACCCTTCATAGCGAGCTGATAAAATATCTATTACATTTCTCAGAAATATCTATTTGTAAATAAACTTGTCTCGTTAGCATTAATTAAATAAAATCTTTTCAAATTAATTTTATGACCCTGAAAATGGTCGATAATTATTAGGTTACTTCTTCTAAAATATCTAAACACTTTTCTAGAGAATTTGGTGGATGAAATCATATTTAATTGTTATTAAAAACAAACTATCTTTAATAAAAGGTAATCATACCTGTAGTTTTTGACTAAAGTTAATGTTAAAGAATATGTTTTTATTTAATACAGAAATGTTTGTTTTCTTTTCCAATGGCTGTCAATTTAAGATGTGTATATCGCTTAACTTAAAATTTTAGCTTTATTGGTATATGTCTCATTAAAAATACATACAATTCTGTGGATCTTGAGAACCCTGGTTCGATTCCCACAGCCGACAAACAATTTTCACCAATTTAAATCTACCCCTGTGGCTCCCTCCACTAATATCTTTGAGGGCCGTGAGTTGACGGCTGGTAACCGCATTTCACGCGAAAAATATATCACTTACCGAGATTTACTTACGCAAAGTGCCACACCCAGTAATGGGTAAAAGGCGTGATGATATATTTATTTATTTTATTCTGTTGCATAGAATACGGAAAATGAAAATTGTAAAGTACAACATCAAACTAAAAAAATAGATATCATTGACCATGAAACTTTGCCAATAATATATTTTAGAGACCATTTCGTAATTTCACAACTTTTTCTTGTTTCTAGGCAAGAAGTTATCTACAGTCATTACCATTTAAACCGAAAGTACCATGGAACAAACTTTTCCCGAATGCTGATGCAAAAGCTCTTGATCTTCTGGACAAAATGCTGACATTTAACCCTAACAAGCGTATTGGCGTTGAAGAAGCTCTTGCACATCCATACCTGGAGCAGTACTACGACCCTGCAGATGAGGTAAGACTCCGGAAGATGACAAAGAATGACATGATTAAATGATGATGATTAAGGCCCGGATTTTTAGGCAATTGCCTAGATTCAAATTTTAATATACTTCAGGCAATTTAGTTTTTCTATACATAGGTAATATGTTTACGTATAATGGAAGATTTTTTTTTCGTGCCTTAGGGCCTATTTTTTCTATATTTTGGTTATTGTGCCTATTTTACCTTATACAGCCTATTTTGCGTATTTTTGTTACTTTAATCAAGTTTTTGTGTGTGAATTTAAAATGCCGAAAGAAAAAACGTGTTTTAGTCAAAATTTTACGTGGCAATTCAATTGTGTCTTTGCCATTAATCAATGGAGCTGAGGTAACTTTAGACGATATGGCTAAATATAAGAATGCCCCGGTCACATTTTGTGATGTCTAACGAAGTTTTCAGTTTACAAGCAAGTTCTGACTGACCGAAGACAGTCCCTTTCCGAAAATTTCATAGCGCAATAGCTCGTAATATTATGTGAATCAAAGTATACTACATAATTTGAATTTGTATAATAGTTAATAAAATTATTATTATTTTATTAATATTTTTTAGATTGCGTTAATTTTTGTTTAAAATGATGATTTTTTCTAATGAAGAGTAGATACGAGTACCAATATTAGAAAAAGGATTCGTTTATTTTTTTTTAAACAAATTATTTACATTTAGGCTGCCTAAAATCCCGCCTATTTTAGAGTAATTAACGGCCAATATGCCTGCTTATTTGGGTGTTTTTAAGTGCCTAAATATCCGGGCTTTAATGATGATACTAATAATATATATTTTCAGCCTATCGCAGAACGACCGTTCCGATTTGATACTGAACTAGACGATCTCCCGAAAGAAACGTTAAAGAAATACATTTTTGAAGAAACACTTCTGTATAAACAGAGGGTGGGTCCAGACCAATCGCTGTCCGTTTAGTCCTTCGAGATCAGCGTGTAAGCCAGGTCCGCATCAGGAGGAAGAGAATTATAAAAAGTCAAGATGTACAGATTAAGTTCCGGACTCGTTTACACGTACAAATATTGTGAGGAAAAATACCGTAATAAGTAATTGTGTAATTTATATTTTCAACAAAATATATTTTTGAAAAGGTGGTTTTTGTACCATATATTAAAATAGGATTGCTTAGCGTAAACGGTATTCATTTGTAAATTTTGTTAATGGTTCGTCTTGTGCCATTCCAGTTCAATTTTTTTTCTTCTTCCTTAGGATTAAATCAAGAAGCAATTATCTATGCATACTCTTCGTTTTTGGCAATAAATCTAACTTAATTTTTTGATTGAATAATGATTATTGCATATCGAAATTTCGTTTCCTAAGATCGCTTGAAATGAACGGGTCAATTTTAATTATAATTTAGACAATTTTTGAACACTGTAAAATCAAATACTATGAATAATCGAGACGGTAAATATATTTAATTTATTCATTGTTCTGAGATTGCCCAAATTTTCGAAATATATTGTTAACAATCAGTATTTGTTAAGTATTTTTTATCAATTGCTGTTGCAGCTTTGCAAAACTTGTTTCATTTAACAAATATACATATATGATCTGTATTAAATTTGATTACAACAATGTCATGTTTATTACAGATTATATCAACAATGGTGGCCATCTTAAAACAATGAAATCTTGCATCGAAAGAACAACAATTATTTTAGTTTTACATCCGATGTAATATTTATACACATCATTTAAATCACGCACATACTACTCTGAACTTTTGAAAATGGATCATTTTTGACAACTAACAAAATGGCAGATATTTGATTATGTTTAAAGTAAGTAGAATAGAGCAAAAAACTTAATGAACTCTTTAAATCTAAGTGTATAACTTACTGTTTATCATAATTGTTATTTATCAATGTTCCATCATTGAATAATATCTGTCACTAGTATGTTATATATAATAACATATTTTTGTCTGTGATTATATCACTAATCTTATAAAATTTATTCATATTTTTACTTTATCGTGGATAGAACAAGGACCTATTAATTGACATTTGATGTACTTGACGTATTTTTCTAATTTTATGTATTAAAAACATAATTTTTGGTTTTATTTTTGTAGGTTGAGTTAGAGAAATACGTTCAGTATTAAAAAGTATTGAGAAACAAATTTAAATTTAAGTTATGGGTCTGTTTATTATAGTTTAATTCTTTAAAATGTTAATTTTAAAGAATTAAATTGTAACATTTTTTTTGTATTAGCTTGTTTATTACAGTATTATTTGCATTTAGTGCATATAAATTCATTACGTTTACAAAATATTAATTTTTTTAAACACGCATTCTGATTGGCTGGTTCTTATCTCCCACTACTGGGAGCTATGGTGTAAATTTTGAAATTCTGTTTGTATCAAGTTTAGCGTCTTTTTTAATGTTTTTACAGCAAAAAAATAATATGTGCTCTATTAATATATTTTTAAACAATTAAATTTCCTTGTAAAAATGTTTTTGGACATACTGTAATAAACCAGCAAATCTGTCATATAGAATAGTGTGAAATCTAAGTGTAGTGTTTAGTATAAGAAAAAAGTACTTTAATAGTTATTAATTTGTAATTATTAATGTCATTGAAAATATGTTTGCCTTTATTCTCAAGTAAAATGAATCATCCAACTACAAAGTTGTGTAAATATTTATATTTGTTATTCTTTGTAGTTTGAATTGTTATTTAGATTTTTACATCTACATGTAACTTGAATGTACACAATTAAGTCATTATTTAAAATAATCAGGTACAGTCTACGCTAAATGATTAAGTTTGTAACTATAGTGACAAAAAAAAACACTTTTGCTTTATATATTTTACATTTGTTTAATACTTACATTTGGCATTGACTGTACCTATTATTTCGTTTAAGATTTTTGTTTTGAAAAATGTACAAAAACTTGAGTGAAAAACTAGAATTTTTTCCTGAGTTTTACTTTAAAAAAATCTAAAACAATCATAAAAATAACCATATATTGGAAACTTCAAACATTGATAATAAATATTT
Organism: Pterostichus niger; assembly: GCA_947425015.1. Classification (NCBI taxonomy): domain Eukaryota; kingdom Metazoa; phylum Arthropoda; class Insecta; order Coleoptera; family Carabidae; genus Pterostichus; species Pterostichus niger. Next base: position 6,399,649 of record OX380350.1, read on the forward strand.
TCATGAAATGCATAAAAATACAAAAAGATATAGAAGCGTGTGCAAATATATGTAGTTCGAAGCTACACCCATTGCTCTAGTTTTATATTTTGTCGTTGATATTAGTATTTATTTAGAGTAAAAACTTGTTAAAAATACTTTAAAATTATGAATTATTATTTAGTTAATACTATTTTCTGTATATGCTACAATATTTTCATATTGTTAACTCAATAACAACATTTATAAAGCAGATATAGAACGCTGTGGTTTTCTACACTCTGATTGGTCGCACAACAGACAGTCTCGCGCTCTGATTTGATATAAATAGAGCACTTGTGAAAATTATGCATATTTGAAGCAGAACTATGTTGTTTTTTGCATAGGAAATGGGTTTATTATTTCTTTTAACAGCTTTTCTTATTATTTATCTCTTTGTCTTTTAACATTATATAAATAATACTTTTACCAACTAAATTATCACACGCTTCTATTAAAAAGTAAAGTCAGAAGGCCTAAACTGTTTCTAATTATGTTACCGATGTTACATTTTAATGTTGTTACTGAAAGATTGTTAGTAGACAACTACACTTCCATTATTGCAACATTAATAATATATTACTGTAGAGCAGTCTAGATGTAAAATAAAATCTTATTCAATTAAAGCAATGATATGGTTTAATTTATTTTCTGCGATTTAATTCATTTATGTAGGTCTCAAGATAAATGATACAGCAAAGATCATCTTCAGCAGAGTTCTCGGAGACGACTTCAACAGCAAAATCTTCTTGTAGCAAAAACAAAATGGTAGTAATTTGATTTTATATTATTTTATTCATAATAATTGCAAATATTTTATCTATTACTTTGTTTTTATGTTTATAAGGACTTGGCGGTTAACCTGGAGCCGACCTAGGGCACAAGACTTCTTGAAACCGCTGTTGTCATCATCTTCTACATAGTTTCCAGAGTCAGCATTGTCGCAGAGATTCCTCGCAAGCTTCTTACAGAATCCCCGGAGACGTCATCAGCTGTAAAGTCCCATACATCAACTAGAAAAGACCCCTAAAAATAAAATAACATCTCCAGAAAATATTGTCATCTATCATGTAGTGTATTAAATATGACTTGTAATATAAATATTAATATCTTATTGTACACAGAATAATATCGAATTATTTTATATTGTAATATATTGTACTTGTATACTATTTTAAAATGACAATAAATGAATTTAAAATAACATATATTTTTCTATTTATAATATCCTTCTCCCACAATCAAACATTTCATGAATTAATTAATCGTTTAAGCGGCAAACAATATCCAAGATGGCAGATGGGCTGTTGGAATATAAAATATGTCTGGTATCTACAACGTAAATTTCTGCCAAAAAGTATCAGGCGAGTGAGCTCCTCAACATTCTGCTGCCCGAATACAAAACGGCATATTCCGGCGTCGTACGCAAGTCTCTGTAGGTGTGAGTCTTTGTATGTATGGTGTGTCTGTGTATGTCTGTATTGGTGTCTAGAACTACGATTTTTTATATTTCCGCAATTAAGGGTTGTAGAAAAAAAGTTTCAACCACTATTTACCTCAAGTAATATACACTATCATTGGTTTTTCATATTAGGATGTTGTAATTAATTAATTTCAATCATAATTTACCGTATATTAAGTAAATAAACAATAATATGTAGTAAACAATGGGAAATTACAAAAATTAATGGAGTTTTGCCCTTAAAATATTTGGAAAACTTTACAGTGAAATATCTCGAAAACCGTAAGAGATAGAGCAAAAATAACAAAATTTCGCCCCCCTAAGACATACTCCTGTAACCGACCCTTCTCTACCACCTAGCAAAGTCTCAAGGGCGTAGGACTAATTATAGTCTCTCTCCTGATACAAAATTTCGATGGCGCATCATATTAATACAGCTTCGAATTTTGTTGTGTGATTTCAGTGGCGTCACCAGTTTATGTGTCGAAAATTTGAACTAACAATAACGTTAAAATATTAGCAATTTCCATCGAAACTAGACATTATTTGAAAAATTCTTTCAACTAAAAGATGTTTCTTTTTTAATTCTCTACAGCTTTTGGTTGAAACTTTTTTCCCTACGGCCCTTAATTTCGGAGATATAAAAAACCACCCTTAAAGTGAATTATCTATTATACTAATAAAAATTTAGGGGATTTTCATAAAATATACATTTAACCTGAGGTCCTAAAAGCTTAATAAAAAATTTCAGCGAAATCGAAGCTTTATTAATAATAAAAAATAATAAAATTTGAGATAATAACGTTATCTCCCTAACTTGATATCGTCGATTTCGAAAATTCTACTGAAAAAATTTATTAAGCCATAGTTTTTGCGTAAATTTCTAATTAATATTTTATTAATCACAATAGGAAGAATGTCAAACTAAAGTGAACCCTAAATACATGTAACATTAGATAAAAAATCGAATACAATACAGGAACAGAGCTTCATTAAAAATCAATAGTTTTTTAACTTTTTTTCAAAACTATGAGGTTTTTTAATGAAATGTTTCAAATAAAAGTAGCTTATTATTTTATTCTCTACAGCTTTTGGTTGAAACATTTTTCTCTACAACTCTTAACTTCGGAGATACAAAAAACCACCCTTAAAGTGAAATATCTACCCTACTAATAAATATTTTGGCCTCGTTCCCGGTTCCGCATCGAATATAAAGCCCTAGAACATGCATGCAAAATTTCAGCGCGATCGGAGATACTTTAATTTAACGATAGAAATGATGGTAAGGGGTTAGTCCATGGATTTGAAACACCTAATTGGTACCCATATATGCTATTTCGCTGAAATTTTGCATGCATGTTCTACGGCGTCATATTCGATGCGAAGTCCGCGGACGACCCCAAAATTTGCATTAGTAGGGTAGATATTTCACTTTAAGGGTGGTTTCTCGTATCTCCAAAGTTAAGGGTTGTAGAGAAAAAAGTTTCAAGTAAAATATGTAGAGAATTAAATAATATTTAACTTTTATTTGAAAGATTTTATCAAATACTTTCTAGATTTGGCAATAAACTTAAAAAACTATTATGTTTTTTTTGCAGTTGTGTTACGGTTTTGTATGCGATATTAAATCTTAAATTATATTTACTTAAGGTTCATATTAGTTTGACATCCATCCTATAAGAATTTTTCAAACAGTAATGAGTTATTTACCAAAAAACTAAGGCCCAAATAATTTTTTAACTAGAATTTTCTAAATCTACGATATCGAATTAGGGAGATAACATTGTTATCTCAATTTTTATTATTTTTCACAAATAATAAAGCTTCGATTTCGCTGAAATTTTTTTTAAAGCTTCTAGGACCTCAGGCTAAATGTATATTTAATGAAAATCCCCTAAATTTTTATTAGTATAACAGATAATTCACTTTAAGTGTGGTTTTTTATATCTCCGAAATTAAGGGTCGTAGGGAAAAAAGTTTCAACCAAAAGCTGTAGAGAATAAAAAAAGAAACAACTTTTAGTTGAAAGAATTTTTCAAATAATGTCTAGTTTCGATGGAAATTGCTAATATTTTAACGTTATTGTTAGTTCAAATTTTCGACACATAAAGTGGTGACGCCACTGAAATCACACAAGAAAATTCGAAGCTGATGCGCCATCGAAATTTTGTATCAGGTTAGAGACTATAATTAGTCCTACGCCCTTGAGACTTTGCTAGATGATAGAGAAGGGTCGCTTACAGGGGTGGATCCTAGGGGGGCGAAATTTCGGTATTTTTGCTCTATCTCTTACGGTTTTCGAGAGATTTCACTTTAAAGTTTTCCACATATTTTAAGGGCAAAACTCCATTAATTTTTGTAATTTCCCATTGTTTACTACATATTATTGTTTATTTACTTAATATACGGTCAATTATGATTCAAATTAATTAATTACAACATCCTAATATGAAAAACTAGTGGTAGGGTATATTACTTGGGCTAAATAGTGGCCCTACGCCCTTGAGACTTCGCCATGTGGTAGAGAAGGGTCGGTTTTTCAAGGGTTCTATGAGGGGACGGCGGGATTTCGTTAATTTTGCTCTTATTTTTCACGGTTTTATTTTATTTATTTAATTATTTTAAACACTAAAAACTATGTTTTAAATTTATTATTTTACAATAAATCTCTTTAAAAGATATTTATTCTTTAAGAATAAGAAATATTGTAATAGTAATTTCAGTGGCGTCACCACTTCATGTGGCACAAAGCTGAACTAAAAATATCATTCATAATTTAGCGATTTACACAAAAACAAGACTTTATTTGAAGAAATCTTTCAAATAAGATTTGTTTCTTGTATTTTTCTCTACATCTTTTGGTTGAAACTTTTTTCTCTACAACCCTTAATTACGGAGATATAAAAAAACCACATTCAAAGTGAATTATCTATTATACTAATAAAAATTTAGAGGATTTTCATAAAATATACATTTAACCTGAGGTCCTAAAAGCTTAATAAAAAATTTCAGCGAAATCGAAGCTTTATTAATAATAAAAAATAATAAAATTTGAGATAATAACGTTATCTCCCTAACTTGATATCGTCGATTTCGAAAATTCTACTGAAAAAATTTATTAAGCCATAGTTTTTGCGTAAATTTCTAATTAATATTTTATTAATCACAATAGGAAGAATGTCAAACTAAAGTGAACCCTAAATACATGTAACATTAGATAAAAAATCGAATACAATACAGGAACAGAGCTTCATTAAAAATCAATAGTTTTTTAACTTTTTTTCAAAACTATGAGGTTTTTTAATGAAATGTTTCAAATAAAAGTAGCTTATTATTTTATTCTCTACAGCTTTTGGTTGAAACATTTTTCTCTACAACTCTTAACTTCGGAGATACAAAAAACCACCCTTAAAGTGAAATATCTACCCTACTAATAAATATTTTGGCCTCGTTCCAGGTTCCGCATCGAATATAAAGCCCTAGAACATGCATGCAAAATTTCAGCGCGATCGGAGATACTTTAATTTAACGATAGAAATGATGGTAAGGGGTTAGTCCATGGATTTGAAACACCTAATTGGTACCCATATATGCTATTTCGCTGAAATTTTGCATGCATGTTCTACGGCGTCATATTCGATGCGAAGTCCGCGGACGACCCCAAAATTTGCATTAGTAGGGTAGATATTTCACTTTAAGGGTGGTTTCTCGTATCTCCAAAGTTAAGGGTTGTAGAGAAAAAAGTTTCAAGTAAAATATGTAGAGAATTAAATAATATTTATCTTTTATTTGAAAGATTTTATCAAATACTTTCTAGATTTGGCAATAAACTTAAAAAACTATTATGTTTTTTTTGCAGTTGTGTTACGGTTTTGTATGCGATATTAAATCTTAAATTATATTTACTTAAGGTTCATATTAGTTTGACATCCATCCTATAAGAATTTTTCAAACAGTAATGAGTTATTTACCAAAAAACTAAGGCCCAAATAATTTTTTAACTAGAATTTTCTAAATCTACGATATCGAATTAGGGAGATAACATTGTTATCTCAATTTTTATTATTTTTCACAAATAATAAAGCTTCGATTTCGCTGAAATTTTTTTTAAAGCTTCTAGGACCTCAGGCTAAATGTATATTTAATGAAAATCCCCTAAATTTTTATTAGTATAATAGATAATTCACTTTAAGTGTGGTTTTTTATATCTCCGAAATTAAGGGTCGTAGGGAAAAAAGTTTCAACCAAAAGCTGTAGAGAATAAAAAAAGAAACAACTTTTAGTTGAAAGAATTTTTCAAATAATGTCTAGTTTCGATGGAAATTGCTAATATTTTAACGTTATTGTTAGTTCAAATTTTCGACACATAAACTGGTGACGCCACTGAAATCACACAACAAAATTCGAAGCTGATGCGCCATCGAAATTTTGTATCAGGTTAGAGACTATAATTAGTCCTACGCCCTTGAGACTTTGCTAGATGATAGAGAAGGGTCGCTTACAAGGGTAGATCTTAGGGGGGCGAAATTTCGGTATTTTTGCTCTATCTCTTACGGTTTTCGAGAGATTTCACTTTAAAGTTTTCCACATATTTTAAGGGCAAAACTCCATTAATTTTTGTAATTTCCCATTGTTTACTACATATTATTGTTTATTTACTTAATATACGGTCAATTATGATTCAAATTAATTAATTACAACATCCTAATATGAAAAACTAGTGGTAGGGTATATTACTTGGGCTAAATAGTGGCCCTACGCCCTTGAGACTTCGCCATGTGGTAGAGAAGGGTCGGTTTTTCAAGGGTTCTATGAGGGGACGGCGGGATTTCGTTAATTTTGCTCTTATTTTTCACGGTTTTATTTTATTTATTTAATTATTTTAAACACTAAAAACTATGTTTTAAATTTATTATTTTACAATAAATCTCTTTAAAAGATATTTATTCTTTAAGAATAAGAAATATTGTAATAGTAATTTCAGTGGCGTCACCACTTCATGTGGCACAAAGCTGAACTAAAAATATCATTCATAATTTAGCGATTTACACAAAAACAAGACTTTATTTGAAGAAATCTTTCAAATAAGAGTTGTTTCTTGTATTTTTCTCTACATCTTTTGGTTGAAACTTTTTTCTCTACAACCCTTAATTACGGAGATATAAAAAAACCACTTTCAAAGTGAATTATCTATTATACTAATAAAAATTTAGAGGATTTTCATAAAATATACATTTAACCTGAGGTCCTAAAAGCTTAATAAAAAATGTCAGCGAAATCGAAGCTTTATTAATAATAAAAAATAATAAAATTTGAGATAATAACGTTATCTCCCTAACTTGATATCGTCGATTTCGAAAATTCTACTGAAAAAATTTATTAAGCCATAGTTTTTGCGTAAATTTCTAATTAATATTTTATTAATCACAATAGGAAGAATGTCAAACTAAAGTGAACCCTAAATACATGTAACATTAGATAAAAAATCGAATACAATACAGGAACAGAGCTTCATTAAAAATCAATAGTTTTTTAACTTTTTTTCAAAACTATGAGGTTTTTTAATGAAATGTTTCAAATAAAAGTAGCTTATTATTTTATTCTCTACAGCTTTTGGTTGAAACATTTTTCTCTACAACTCTTAACTTCGGAGATACAAAAAACCACCCTTAAAGTGAAATATCTACCCTACTAATAAATATTTTGGCCTCGTTCCCGGTTCCGCATCGAATATAAAGCCCTAGAACATGCATGCAAAATTTCAGCGCGATCGGAGATACTTTAATTTAACGATAGAAATGATGGATTTGAAACACCTAATTGGTACCCATATATGCTATTTCGCTGAAATTTTGCATGCATGTTTTACGGCGTCATATTCGATGCGAAGTCCGCGGACGACCCCAAAATTTGCATTAGTAGGGTAGATATTTCACTTTAAGGGTGGTTTCTCGTATCTCCAAAGTTAAGGGTTGTAGAGAAAAAAGTTTCAAGTAAAATATGTAGAGAATTAAATAATATTTATCTTTTATTTGAAAGATTTTATCAAATACTTTCTAGATTTGGCAATAAACTTAAAAAACTATTATGTTTTTTTTGCAGTTGTGTTACGGTTTTGTATGCGATATTAAATCTTAAATTATATTTACTTAAGGTTCATATTAGTTTGACATCCATCCTATAAGAATTTTTCAAACAGTAATGAGTTATTTACCAAAAAACTAAGGCCCAAATAATTTTTTAACTAGAATTTTCTAAATCTACGATATCGAATTAGGGAGATAACATTGTTATCTCAATTTTTATTATTTTTCACAAATAATAAAGCTTCGATTTCGCTGAAATTTTTTTTAAAGCTTCTAGGACCTCAGGCTAAATGTATATTTAATGAAAATCCCCTAAATTTTTATTAGTATAATAGATAATTCACTTTAAGTGTGGTTTTTTATATCTCCGAAATTAAGGGTCGTAGGGAAAAAAGTTTCAACCAAAAGCTGTAGAGAATAAAAAAAGAAACAACTTTTAGTTGAAAGAATTTTTCAAATAATGTCTAGTTTCGATGGAAATTGCTAATATTTTAACGTTATTGTTAGTTCAAATTTTCGACACATAAAGTGGTGACGCCACTGAAATCACACAAGAAAATTCGAAGCTGATGCGCCATCGAAATTTTGTATCAGTTTAGAGACTATAATTAGTCCTACGCCCTTGAGACTTTGCTAGATGATAGAGAAGGGTCGCTTACAGGGGTAGATCCTAGGGGGGCGAAATTTCGGTATTTTTGCTCTATCTCTTACGGTTTTCGAGAGATTTCACTTTAAAGTTTTCCACATATTTTAAGGGCAAAACTCCATTAATTTTTGTAATTTCCCATTGTTTACTACATATTATTGTTTATTTACTTAATATACGGTCAATTATGATTCAAATTAATTAATTACAACATCCTAATATGAAAAACTAGTGGTAGGGTATATTACTTGGGCTAAATAGTGGCCCTACGCCCTTGAGACTTCGCCATGTGGTAGAGAAGGGTCGGTTTTTCAAGGGTTCTATGAGGGGACGGCGGGATTTCGTTAATTTTGCTCTTATTTTTCACGGTTTTATTTTATTTATTTAATTATTTTAAACACTAAAAACTATGTTTTAAATTTATTATTTTACAATAAATCTCTTTAAAAGATATTTATTCTTTAAGAATAAGAAATATTGTAATAGTAATTTCAGTGGCGTCACCACTTCATGTGGCACAAAGCTGAACTAAAAATATCATTCATAATTTAGCGATTTACACAAAAACAAGACTTTATTTGAAGAAATCTTTCAAATAAGAGTTGTTTCTTGTATTTTTCTCTACATCTTTTGGTTGAAACTTTTTTCTCTACAACCCTTAATTACGGAGATATAAAAAAACCACATTCAAAGTGAATTATCTATTATACTAATAAAAATTTAGAGGATTTTCATAAAATATACATTTAACCTGAGGTCCTAAAAGCTTAATAAAAAATTTCAGCGAAATCGAAGCTTTATTAATAATAAAAAATAATAAAATTTGAGATAATAACGTTATCTCCCTAACTTGATATCGTCGATTTCGAAAATTCTACTGAAAAAATTTATTAAGCCATAGTTTTTGCGTAAATTTCTAATTAATATTTTATTAATCACAATAGGAAAAATGTCAAACTAAAGTGAACCCTAAATACATGTAACATTAAATAAAAAATCGAATACAATACAGGAACAGAGCTTCATTAAAAATCAATAGTTTTTTAACTTTTTTTCAAAACTATGAGGTTTTTTAATGAAATGTTTCAAATAAAAGTAGCTTATTATTTTATTCTCTACAGCTTTTGGTTGAAACATTTTTCTCTACAACTCTTAACTTCGGAGATACAAAAAACCACCCTTAAAGTGAAATATCTACCCTACTAATAAATATTTTGGCCTCGTTCCCGGTTCCGCATCGAATATAAAGCCCTAGAACATGCATGCAAAATTTCAGCGCGATCGGAGATACTTTAATTTAACGATAGAAATGATGGTAAGGGGTTAGTCCATGGATTTGAAACACCTAATTGGTACCCATATATGCTATTTCGCTGAAATTTTGCATGCATGTTCTACGGCGTCATATTCGATGCGAAGTCCGCGGACGACCCCAAAATTTGCATTAGTAGGGTAGATATTTCACTTTAAGGGTGGTTTCTCGTATCTCCAAAGTTAAGGGTTGTAGAGAAAAAAGTTTCAAGTAAAATATGTAGAGAATTAAATAATATTTATCTTTTATTTGAAAGATTTTATCAAATACTTTCTAGATTTGGCAATAAACTTAAAAAACTATTATGTTTTTTTTGCAGTTGTGTTACGGTTTTGTATGCGATATTAAATCTTAAATTATATTTACTTAAGGTTCATATTAGTTTGACATCCATCCTATAAGAATTTTTCAAACAGTAATGAGTTATTTACCAAAAAACTAAGGCCCAAATATTTTTTTAACTAGAATTTTCTAAATCTACGATATCGAATTAGGGAGATAACATTGTTATCTCAATTTTTATTATTTTTCACAAATAATAAAGCTTCGATTTCGCTGAAATTTTTTTTAAAGCTTCTAGGACCTCAGGCTAAATGTATATTTAATGAAAATCCCCTAAATTTTTATTAGTATAACAGATAATTCACTTTAAGTGTGGTTTTTTATATCTCCGAAATTAAGGGTCGTAGGGAAAAAAGTTTCAACCAAAAGCTGTAGAGAATAAAAAAAGAAACAACTTTTAGTTGAAAGAATTTTTCAAATAATGTCTAGTTTCGATGGAAATTGCTAATATTTTAACGTTATTGTTAGTTCAAATTTTCGACACATAAAGTGGTGACGCCACTGAAATCACACAAGAAAATTCGAAGCTGATGCGCCATCGAAATTTTGTATCAGGTTAGAGACTATAATTAGTCCTACGCCCTTGAGACTTTGCTAGATGATAGAGAAGGGTCGCTTACAGGGGTAGATCCTAGGGGGGCGAAATTTCGGTATTTTTGCTCTATCTCTTACGGTTTTCGAGAGATTTCACTTTAAAGTTTTCCACATATTTTAAGGGCAAAACTCCATTAATTTTTGTAATTTCCCATTGTTTACTACATATTATTGTTTATTTACTTAATATACGGTCAATTATGATTCAAATTAATTAATTACAACATCCTAATATGAAAAACTAGTGGTAGGGTATATTACTTGGGCTAAATAGTGGCCCTACGCCCTTGAGACTTCGCCATGTGGTAGAGAAGGGTCGGTTTTTCAAGGGTTCTATGAGGGGACGGCGGGATTTCGTTAATTTTGCTCTTATTTTTCACGGTTTTATTTTATTTATTTAATTATTTTAAACACTAAAAACTATGTTTTAAATTTATTATTTTACAATAAATCTCTTTAAAAAATATTTATTCTTTAAGAATAAGAAATATTGTAATAGTAATTTCAGTGGCGTCACCACTTCATGTGGCACAAAGCTGAACTAAAAATATCATTCATAATTTAGCGATTTACACAAAAACAAGACTTTATTTGAAGAAATCTTTCAAATAAGAGTTGTTTCTTGTATTTTTCTCTACATCTTTTGGTTGAAACTTTTTTCTCTACAACCCTTAATTACGGAGATATAAAAAAACCACATTCAAAGTGAATTATCTATTATACTAATAAAAATTTAGAGGATTTTCATAAAATATACATTTAACCTGAGGTCCTAAAAGCTTAATAAAAAATGTCAGCGAAATCGAAGCTTTATTAATAATAAAAAATAATAAAATTTGAGATAATAACGTTATCTCCCTAACTTGATATCGTCGATTTCGAAAATTCTACTGAAAAAATTTATTAAGCCATAGTTTTTGCGTAAATTTCTAATTAATATTTTATTAATCACAATAGGAAAAATGTCAAACTAAAGTGAACCCTAAATACATGTAACATTAAATAAAAAATCGAATACAATACAGGAACAGAGCTTCATTAAAAATTAATAGTTTTTTAACTTTTTTTCAAAACTATGAGGTTTTTTAATGAAATGTTTCAAATAAAAGTAGCTTATTATTTTATTCTCTACAGCTTTTGGTTGAAACATTTTTCTCTACAACTCTTAACTTCGGAGATACAAAAAACCACCCTTAAAGTGAAATATCTACCCTACTAATAAATATTTTGGCCTCGTTCCCGGTTCCGCATCGAATATAAAGCCCTAGAACATGCATGCAAAATTTCAGCGCGATCGGAGATACTTTAATTTAACGATAGAAATGATGGTAAGGGGTTAGTCCATGGATTTGAAACACCTAATTGGTACCCATATATGCTATTTCGCTGAAATTTTGCATGCATGTTCTACGGCGTCATATTCGATGCGAAGTCCGCGGACGACCCCAAAATTTGCATTAGTAGGGTAGATATTTCACTTTAAGGGTGGTTTCTCGTATCTCCAAAGTTAAGGGTTGTAGAGAAAAAAGTTTCAAGTAAAATATGTAGAGAATTAAATAATATTTATCTTTTATTTGAAAGATTTTATCAAATACTTTCTAGATTTGGCAATAAACTTAAAAAACTATTATGTTTTTTTTGCAGTTGTGTTACGGTTTTGTATGCGATATTAAATCTTAAATTATATTTACTTAAGGTTCATATTAGTTTGACATCCATCCTATAAGAATTTTTCAAACAGTAATGAGTTATTTACCAAAAAACTAAGGCCCAAATAATTTTTTAACTAGAATTTTCTAAATCTACGATATCGAATTAGGGAGATAACATTGTTATCTCAATTTTTATTATTTTTCACAAATAATAAAGCTTCGATTTCGCTGAAATTTTTTTTAAAGCTTCTAGGACCTCAGGCTAAATGTATATTTAATGAAAATCCCCTAAATTTTTATTAGTATAATAGATAATTCACTTTAAGTGTGGTTTTTTATATCTCCGAAATTAAGGGTCGTAGGGAAAAAAGTTTCAACCAAAAGCTGTAGAGAATAAAAAAAGAAACAACTTTTAGTTGAAAGAATTTTTCAAATAATGTCTAGTTTCGATGGAAATTGCTAATATTTTAACGTTATTGTTAGTTCAAATTTTCGACACATAAACTGGTGACGCCACTGAAATTACACAACAAAATTCGAAGCTGATGCGCCATCGAAATTTTGTATCAGGTTAGAGACTATAATTAGTCCTACGCCCTTGATACTTTGCTAGATGATAGAGAAGGGTCGCTTACAGGGGTAGATCCTAGGGGGGCGAAATTTCGGTATTTTTGCTCTATCTCTTACGGTTTTCGAGAGATTTCACTTTAAAGTTTTCCACATATTTTAAGGGCAAACCTCCATTAATTTTTGTAATTTCCCATTGTTTACTACATATTATTGTTTATTTACTTAATATACGGTCAATTATGATTCAAATTAATTAATTACAACATCCTAATATGAAAAACTAGTGGTAGGGTATATTACTTGGGCTAAATAGTGGCCCTACGCCCTTGAGACTTCGCCATGTGGTAGAGAAGGGTCGGTTTTTCAAGGGTTCTATGAGGGGACGGCGGGATTTCGTTAATTTTGCTCTTATTTTTCACGGTTTTATTTTATTTATTTAATTATTTTAAACACTAAAAACTATGTTTTAAATTTATTATTTTACAATAAATCTCTTTAAAAGATATTTATTCTTTAAGAATAAGAAATATTGTAATAGTAATTTCAGTGGCGTCACCACTTCATGTGGCACAAAGCTGAACTAAAAATATCATTCATAATTTAGCGATTTACACAAAAACAAGACTTTATTTGAAGAAATCTTTCAAATAAGAGTTGTTTCTTGTATTTTTCTCTACATCTTTTGGTTGAAACTTTTTTCTCTACAACCCTTAATTACGGAGATATAAAAAAAACCACATTCAAAGTGAATTATCTATTATACTAATAAAAATTTAGAGGATTTTCATAAAATATACATTTAACCTGAGGTCCTAAAAGCTTAATAAAAAATTTCAGCGAAATCGAAGCTTTATTAATAATAAAAAATAATAAAATTTGAGATAATAACGTTATCTCCCTAACTTGATATCGTCGATTTCGAAAATTCTACTGAAAAAATTTATTAAGCCATAGTTTTTGCGTAAATTTCTAATTAATATTTTATTAATCACAATAGGAAGAATGTCAAACTAAAGTGAACCCTAAATACATGTAACATTAGATAAAAAATCGAATACAATACAGGAACAGAGCTTCATTAAAAATCAATAGTTTTTTAACTTTTTTTCAAAACTATGAGGTTTTTTAATGAAATGTTTCAAATAAAAGTAGCTTATTATTTTATTCTCTACAGCTTTTGGTTGAAACATTTTTCTCTACAACTCTTAACTTCGGAGATACAAAAAACCACCCTTAAAGTGAAATATCTACCCTACTAATAAATATTTTGGCCTCGTTCCCGGTTCCGCATCGAATATAAAGCCCTAGAACATGCATGCAAAATTTCAGCGCGATCGGAGATACTTTAATTTAACGATAGAAATGATGGTAAGGGGTTAGTCCATGGATTTGAAACACCTAATTGGTACCCATATATGCTATTTCGCTGAAATTTTGCATGCATGTTCTACGGCGTCATATTCGATGCGAAGTCCGCGGACGACCCCAAAATTTGCATTAGTAGGGTAGATATTTCACTTTAAGGGTGGTTTCTCGTATCTCCAAAGTTAAGGGTTGTAGAGAAAAAAGTTTCAAGTAAAATATGTAGAGAATTAAATAATATTTAACTTTTATTTGAAAGATTTTATCAAATACTTTCTACATTTGGCAATAAACTTAAAAAACTATTATGTTTTTTTTGCAGTTGTGTTACGGTTTTGTATGCGATATTAAATCTTAAATTATATTTACTTAAGGTTCATATTAGTTTGACATCCATCCTATAAGAATTTTTCAAACAGTAATGAGTTATTTACCAAAAAACTAAGGCCCAAATAATTTTTTAACTAGAATTTTCTAAATCTACGATATCGAATTAGGGAGATAACATTGTTATCTCAATTTTTATTATTTTTCACAAATAATAAAGCTTCGATTTCGCTGAAATTTTTTTTAAAGCTTCTAGGACCTCAGGCTAAATGTATATTTAATGAAAATCCCCTAAATTTTTATTAGTATAATAGATAATTCACTTTAAGTGTGGTTTTTTATATCTCCGAAATTAAGGGTCGTAGGGAAAAAAGTTTCATCCAAAAGCTGTAGAGAATAAAAAAAGAAACAACTTTTAGTTGAAAGAATTTTTCAAATAATGTCTAGTTTCGATGGAAATTGCTAATATTTTAACGTTATTGTTAGTTCAAATTTTCGACACATAAAGTGGTGACGCCACTGAAATCACACAAGAAAATTCGAAGCTGATGCGCCATCGAAATTTTGTATCAGGTTAGAGACTATAATTAGTCCTACGCCCTTGAGACTTTGCTAGATGATAGAGAAGGGTCGCTTACAGGGGTAGATCCTAGGGGGGCGAAATTTCGGTATTTTTGCTCTATCTCTTACGGTTTTCGAGAGATTTCACTTTAAAGTTGTCCACATATTTTAAGGGCAAAACTCCATTAATTTTTGTAATTTCCCATTGTTTACTACATATTATTGTTTATTTACTTAATATACGGTCAATTATGATTCAAATTAATTAATTACAACATCCTAATATGAAAAACTAGTGGTAGGGTATATTACTTGGGCTAAATAGTGGCCCTACGCCCTTGAGACTTCGCCATGTGGTAGAGAATGGTCGGTTTTTCAAGGGTTCTATGAGGGGACGGCGGGATTTCGTTAATTTTGCTCTTATTTTTCACGGTTTTATTTTATTTATTTAATTATTTTAAACACTAAAAACTATGTTTTAAATTTATTATTTTACAATAAATCTCTTTAAAAGATATTTATTCTTTAAGAATAAGAAATATTGTAATAGTAATTTCAGTGGCGTCACCACTTCATGTGGCACAAAGCTGAACTAAAAATATCATTCATAATTTAGCGATTTACACAAAAACAAGACTTTATTTGAAGAAATCTTTCAAATAAGAGTTGTTTCTTGTATTTTTCTCTACATCTTTTGGTTGAAACTTTTTTCTCTACAACCCTTAATTACGGAGATATAAAAAAACCACATTCAAAGTGAATTATCTATTATACTAATAAAAATTTAGAGGATTTTCATAAAATATACATTTAACCTGAGGTCCTAAAAGCTTAATAAAAAATTTCAGCGAAATCGAAGCTTTATTAATAATAAAAAATAATAAAATTTGAGATAATAACGTTATCTCCCTAACTTGATATCGTCGATTTCGAAAATTCTACTGAAAAAATTTATTAAGCCATAGTTTTTGCGTAAATTTCTAATTAATATTTTATTAATCACAATAGGAAGAATGTCAAACTAAAGTGAACCCTAAATACATGTAACATTAAATAAAAAATCGAATACAATACAGGAACAGAGCTTCATTAAAAATTAATAGTTTTTTAACTTTTTTTCAAAACTATGAGGTTTTTTAATGAAATGTTTCAAATAAAAGTAGCTTATTATTTTATTCTCTACAGCTTTTGGTTGAAACATTTTTCTCTACAACTCTTAACTTCGGAGATACAAAAAACCACCCTTAAAGTGAAATATCTACCCTACTAATAAATATTTTGGCCTCGTTCCCGGTTCCGCATCGAATATAAAGCCCTAGAACATGCATGCAAAATTTCAGCGCGATCGGAGATACTTTAATTTAACGATAGAAATGATGGTAAGGGGTTAGTCCATGGATTTGAAACACCTAATTGGTACCCATATATGCTATTTCGCTGAAATTTTGCATGCATGTTCTACGGCGTCATATTCGATGCGAAGTCCGCGGACGACCCCAAAATTTGCATTAGTAGGGTAGATATTTCACTTTAAGGGTGGTTTCTCGTATCTCCAAAGTTAAGGGTTGTAGAGAAAAAAGTTTCAAGTAAAATATGTAGAGAATTAAATAATATTTATCTTTTATTTGAAAGATTTTATCAAATACTTTCTAGATTTGGCAATAAACTTAAAAAACTATTATGTTTTTTTTGCAGTTGTGTTACGGTTTTGTATGCGATATTAAATCTTAAATTATATTTACTTAAGGTTCATATTAGTTTGACATCCATCCTATAAGAATTTTTCAAACAGTAATGAGTTATTTACCAAAAAACTAAGGCCCAAATAATTTTTTAACTAGAATTTTCTAAATCTACGATATCGAATTAGGGAGATAACATTGTTATCTCAATTTTTATTATTTTTCACAAATAATAAAGCTTCGATTTCGCTGAAATTTTTTTTAAAGCTTCTAGGACCTCAGGCTAAATGTATATTTAATGAAAATCCCCTAAATTTTTATTAGTATAATAGATAATTCACTTTAAGTGTGATTTTTTATATCTCCGAAATTAAGGGTCGTAGGGAAAAAAGTTTCAACCAAAAGCTGTAGAGAATAAAAAAAGAAACAACTTTTAGTTGAAAGAATTTTTCAAATAATGTCTAGTTTCGATGGAAATTGCTAATATTTTAACGTTATTGTTAGTTCAAATTTTCGACACATAAACTGGTGACGCCACTGAAATTACACAACAAAATTCGAAGCTGATGCGCCATCGAAATTTTGTATCAGGTTAGAGACTATAATTAGTCCTACGCCCTTGATACTTTGCTAGATGATAGAGAAGGGTCGCTTACAGGGGTAGTTCCTAGGGGGGCGAAATTTCGGTATTTTTGCTCTATCTCTTACGGTTTTCGAGAGATTTCACTTTAAAGTTTTCCACATATTTTAAGGGCAAACCTCCATTAATTTTTGTAATTTCCCATTGTTTACTACATATTATTGTTTATTTACTTAATATACGGTCAATTATGATTCAAATTAATTAATTACAACATCCTAATATGAAAAACTAGTGGTAGGGTATATTACTTGGGCTAAATAGTGGCCCTACGCCCTTGAGACTTCGCCATGTGGTAGAGAAGGGTCGGTTTTTCAAGGGTTCTATGAGGGGACGGCGGGATTTCGTTAATTTTGCTCTTATTTTTCACGGTTTTATTTTATTTATTTAATTATTTTAAACACTAAAAACTATGTTTTAAATTTATTATTTTACAATAAATCTCTTTAAAAGATATTTATTCTTTAAGAATAAGAAATATTGTAATAGTAATTTCAGTGGCGTCACCACTTCATGTGGCACAAAGCTGAACTAAAAATATCATTCATAATTTAGCGATTTACACAAAAACAAGACTTTATTTGAAGAAATCTTTCAAATAAGAGTTGTTTCTTGTATTTTTCTCTACATCTTTTGGTTGAAACTTTTTTCTCTACAACCCTTAATTACGGAGATATAAAAAAAACCACATTCAAAGTGAATTATCTATTATACTAATAAAAATTTAGAGGATTTTCATAAAATATACATTTAACCTGAGGTCCTAAAAGCTTAATAAAAAATTTCAGCGAAATCGAAGCTTTATTAATAATAAAAAATAATAAAATTTGAGATAATAACGTTATCTCCCTAACTTGATATCGTCGATTTCGAAAATTCTACTGAAAAAATTTATTAAGCCATAGTTTTTGCGTAAATTTCTAATTAATATTTTATTAATCACAATAGGAAGAATGTCAAACTAAAGTGAACCCTAAATACATGTAACATTAGATAAAAAATCGAATACAATACAGGAACAGAGCTTCATTAAAAATCAATAGTTTTTTAACTTTTTTTCAAAACTATGAGGTTTTTTAATGAAATGTTTCAAATAAAAGTAGCTTATTATTTTATTCTCTACAGCTTTTGGTTGAAACATTTTTCTCTACAACTCTTAACTTCGGAGATACAAAAAACCACCCTTAAAGTGAAATATCTACCCTACTAATAAATATTTTGGCCTCGTTCCCGGTTCCGCATCGAATATAAAGCCCTAGAACATGCATGCAAAATTTCAGCGCGATCGGAGATACTTTAATTTAACGATAGAAATGATGGTAAGGGGTTAGTCCATGGATTTGAAACACCTAATTGGTACCCATATATGCTATTTCGCTGAAATTTTGCATGCATGTTTTACGGCGTCATATTCGATGCGAAGTCCGCGGACGACCCCAAAATTTGCATTAGTAGGGTAGATATTTCACTTTAAGGGTGGTTTCTCGTATCTCCAAAGTTAAGGGTTGTAGAGAAAAAAGTTTCAAGTAAAATATGTAGAGAATTAAATAATATTTATCTTTTATTTGAAAGATTTTATCAAATACTTTCTAGATTTGGCAATAAACTTAAAAAACTATTATGTTTTTTTTGCAGTTGTGTTACGGTTTTGTATGCGATATTAAATCTTAAATTATATTTACTTAAGGTTCATATTAGTTTGACATCCATCCTATAAGAATTTTTCAAACAGTAATGAGTTATTTACCAAAAAACTAAGGCCCAAATAATTTTTTAACTAGAATTTTCTAAATCTACGATATCGAATTAGGGAGATAACATTGTTATCTCAATTTTTATTATTTTTCACAAATAATAAAGCTTCGATTTCGCTGAAATTTTTTTTAAAGCTTCTAGGACCTCAGGCTAAATGTATATTTAATGAAAATCCCCTAAATTTTTATTAGTATAATAGATAATTCACTTTAAGTGTGGTTTTTTATATCTCCGAAATTAAGGGTCGTAGGGAAAAAAGTTTCATCCAAAAGCTGTAGAGAATAAAAAAAGAAACAACTTTTAGTTGAAAGAATTTTTCAAATAATGTCTAGTTTCGATGGAAATTGCTAATATTTTAACGTTATTGTTAGTTCAAATTTTCGACACATAAAGTGGTGACGCCACTGAAATCACACAAGAAAATTCGAAGCTGATGCGCCATCGAAATTTTGTATCAGGTTAGAGACTATAATTAGTCCTACGCCCTTGAGACTTTGCTAGATGATAGAGAAGGGTCGCTTACAGGGGTAAATCCTAGGGGGGCGAAATTTCGGTATTTTTGCTCTATCTCTTACGGTTTTCGAGAGATTTCACTTTAAAGTTTTCCACATATTTTAAGGGCAAAACTTCATTAATTTTTGTAATTTCCCATTGTTTACTACATATTATTGTTTATTTACTTAATATACGGTCAATTATGATTCAAATTAATTAATTACAACATCCTAATATGAAAAACTAGTGGTAGGGTATATTACTTGGGCTAAATAGTGGCCCTACGCCCTTGAGACTTCGCCATGTGGTAGAGAAGGGTCGGTTTTTCAAGGGTTCTATGAGGGGACGGCGGGATTTCGTTAATTTTGCTCTTATTTTTCACGGTTTTATTTTATTTATTTAATTATTTTAAACACTAAAAACTATGTTTTAAATTTATTATTTTACAATAAATCTCTTTAAAAGATATTTATTCTTTAAGAATAAGAAATATTGTAATAGTAATTTCAGTGGCGTCACCACTTCATGTGGCACAAAGCTGAACTAAAAATATCATTCATAATTTAGCGATTTACACAAAAACAAGACTTTATTTGAAGAAATCTTTCAAATAAGAGTTGTTTCTTGTATTTTTCTCTACATCTTTTGGTTGAAACTTTTTTCTCTACAACCCTTAATTACGGAGATATAAAAAAAACCACATTCAAAGTGAATTATCTATTATACTAATAAAAATTTAGAGGATTTTCATAAAATATACATTTAACCTGAGGTCCTAAAAGCTTAATAAAAAATTTCAGCGAAATCGAAGCTTTATTAATAATAAAAAATAATAAAATTTGAGATAATAACGTTATCTCCCTAACTTGATATCGTCGATTTCGAAAATTCTACTGAAAAAATTTATTAAGCCATAGTTTTTGCGTAAATTTCTAATTAATATTTTATTAATCACAATAGGAAGAATGTCAAACTAAAGTGAACCCTAAATACATGTAACATTAGATAAAAAATCGAATACAATACAGGAACAGAGCTTCATTAAAAATCAATAGTTTTTTAACTTTTTTTCAAAACTATGAGGTTTTTTAATGAAATGTTTCAAATAAAAGTAGCTTATTATTTTATTCTCTACAGCTTTTGGTTGAAACATTTTTCTCTACAACTCTTAACTTCGGAGATACAAAAAACCACCCTTAAAGTGAAATATCTACCCTACTAATAAATATTTTGGCCTCGTTCCCGGTTCCGCATCGAATATAAAGCCCTAGAACATGCATGCAAAATTTCAGCGCGATCGGAGATACTTTAATTTAACGATAGAAATGATGGTAAGGGGTTAGTCCATGGATTTGAAACACCTAATTGGTACCCATATATGCTATTTCGCTGAAATTTTGCATGCATGTTTTACGGCGTCATATTCGATGCGAAGTCCGCGGACGACCCCAAAATTTGCATTAGTAGGGTAGATATTTCACTTTAAGGGTGGTTTCTCGTATCTCCAAAGTTAAGGGTTGTAGAGAAAAAAGTTTCAAGTAAAATATGTAGAGAATTAAATAATATTTATCTTTTATTTGAAAGATTTTATCAAATACTTTCTAGATTTGGCAATAAACTTAAAAAACTATTATGTTTTTTTTGCAGTTGTGTTACGGTTTTGTATGCGATATTAAATCTTAAATTATATTTACTTAAGGTTCATATTAGTTTGACATCCATCCTATAAGAATTTTTCAAACAGTAATGAGTTATTTACCAAAAAACTAAGGCCCAAATAATTTTTTAACTAGAATTTTCTAAATCTACGATATCGAATTAGGGAGATAACATTGTTATCTCAATTTTTATTATTTTTCACAAATAATAAAGCTTCGATTTC
The DNA here is from genome assembly GCA_947425015.1 of Pterostichus niger. Taxonomy (NCBI): domain Eukaryota; kingdom Metazoa; phylum Arthropoda; class Insecta; order Coleoptera; family Carabidae; genus Pterostichus; species Pterostichus niger. The sequence continues at coordinate 6,421,035 of OX380350.1, forward strand.
GCTGAAATTTTTTTTAAAGCTTCTAGGACCTCAGGCTAAATGTATATTTATTGAAAATCCCCTAAATTTTTATTAGTATAATAGATAATTCCCTTTAAGTGTGGTTTTTTATATCTCCGAAATTAAGGGTCGTAGGGAAAAAAGTTTCATCCAAAAGCTGTAGAGAATAAAAAAAGAAACAACTTTTAGTTGAAAGAATTTTTCAAATAATGTCTAGTTTCGATGGAAATTGCTAATATTTTAACGTTATTGTTAGTTCAAATTTTCGACACATAAAGTGGTGACGCCACTGAAATCACACAAGAAAATTCGAAGCTGATGCGCCATCGAAATTTTGTATCAGGTTAGAGACTATAATTAGTCCTACGCCCTTGAGACTTTGCTAGATGATAGAGAAGGGTCGCTTACAGGGGTAAATCCTAGGGGGGCGAAATTTCGGTATTTTTGCTCTATCTCTTACGGTTTTCGAGAGATTTCACTTTAAAGTTTTCCACATATTTTAAGGGCAAAACTTCATTAATTTTTGTAATTTCCCATTGTTTACTACATATTATTGTTTATTTACTTAATATACGGTCAATTATGATTCAAATTAATTAATTACAACATCCTAATATGAAAAACTAGTGGTAGGGTATATTACTTGGGCTAAATAGTGGCCCTACGCCCTTGAGACTTCGCCATGTGGTAGAGAAGGGTCGGTTTTTCAAGGGTTCTATGAGGGGACGGCGGAATTTCGTTAATTTTGCTCTTATTTTTCACGGTTTTATTTTATTTATTTAATTATTTTAAACACTAAAAACTATGTTTTAAATTTATTATTTTACAATAAATCTCTTTAAAAGATATTTATTCTTTAAGAATAAGAAATATTGTAATAGTAATTTCAGTGGCGTCACCACTTCATGTGGCACAAAGCTGAACTAAAAATATCATTCATAATTTAGCGATTTACACAAAAACAAGACTTTATTTGAAGAAATCTTTCAAATAAGAGTTGTTTCTTGTATTTTTCTCTACATCTTTTGGTTGAAACTTTTTTCTCTACAACCCTTAATTACGGAGATATAAAAAAACCACATTCAAAGTGAATTATCTATTATACTAATAAAAATTTAGAGGATTTTCATAAAATATACATTTAACCTGAGGTCCTAAAAGCTTAATAAAAAATTTCAGCGAAATCGAAGCTTTATTAATAATAAAAAATAATAAAATTTGAGATAATAACGTTATCTCCCTAACTTGATATCGTCGATTTCGAAAATTCTACTGAAAAAATTTATTAAGCCATAGTTTTTGCGTAAATTTCTAATTAATATTTTATTAATCACAATAGGAAGAATGTCAAACTAAAGTGAACCCTAAATACATGTAACATTAGATAAAAAATCGAATACAATACAGGAACAGAGCTTCATTAAAAATCAATAGTTTTTTAACTTTTTTTCAAAACTATGAGGTTTTTTAATGAAATGTTTCAAATAAAAGTAGCTTATTATTTTATTCTCTACAGCTTTTGGTTGAAACATTTTTCTCTACAACTCTTAACTTCGGAGATACAAAAAACCACCCTTAAAGTGAAATATCTACCCTACTAATAAATATTTTGGCCTCGTTCCCGGTTCCGCATCGAATATAAAGCCCTAGAACATGCATGCAAAATTTCAGCGCGATCGGAGATACTTTAATTTAACGATAGAAATGATGGTAAGGGGTTAGTCCATGGATTTGAAACACCTAATTGGTACCCATATATGCTATTTCGCTGAAATTTTGCATGCATGTTCTACGGCGTCATATTCGATGCGAAGTCCGCGGACGACCCCAAAATTTGCATTAGTAGGGTAGATATTTCACTTTAAGGGTGGTTTCTCGTATCTCCAAAGTTAAGGGTTGTAGAGAAAAAAGTTTCAAGTAAAATATGTAGAGAATTAAATAATATTTATCTTTTATTTGAAAGATTTTATCAAATACTTTCTAGATTTGGCAATAAACTTAAAAAACTATTATGTTTTTTTTGCAGTTGTGTTACGGTTTTGTATGCGATATTAAATCTTAAATTATATTTACTTAAGGTTCATATTAGTTTGACATCCATCCTATAAGAATTTTTCAAACAGTAATGAGTTATTTACCAAAAAACTAAGGCCCAAATAATTTTTTAACTAGAATTTTCTAAATCTACGATATCGAATTAGGGAGATAACATTGTTATCTCAATTTTTATTATTTTTCACAAATAATAAAGCTTCGATTTCGCTGAAATTTTTTTTAAAGCTTCTAGGACCTCAGGCTAAATGTATATTTAATGAAAATCCCCTAAATTTTTATTAGTATAATAGATAATTCACTTTAAGTGTGATTTTTTATATCTCCGAAATTAAGGGTCGTAGGGAAAAAAGTTTCAACCAAAAGCTGTAGAGAATAAAAAAAGAAACAACTTTTAGTTGAAAGAATTTTTCAAATAATGTCTAGTTTCGATGGAAATTGCTAATATTTTAACGTTATTGTTAGTTCAAATTTTCGACACATAAAGTGGTGACGCCACTGAAATCACACAAGAAAATTCGAAGCTGATGCGCCATCGAAATTTTGTATCAGGTTAGAGACTATAATTAGTCCTACGCCCTTGAGACTTTGCTAGATGATAGAGAAGGGTCGCTTACAGGGGTAAATCCTAGGGGGGCGAAATTTCGGTATTTTTGCTCTATCTCTTACGGTTTTCGAGAGATTTCACTTTAAAGTTTTCCACATATTTTAAGGGCAAAACTTCATTAATTTTTGTAATTTCCCATTGTTTACTACATATTATTGTTTATTTACTTAATATACGGTCAATTATGATTCAAATTAATTAATTACAACATCCTAATATGAAAAACTAGTGGTAGGGTATATTACTTGGGCTAAATAGTGGCCCTACGCCCTTGAGACTTCGCCATGTGGTAGAGAAGGGTCGGTTTTTCAAGGGTTCTATGAGGGGACGGCGGAATTTCGTTAATTTTGCTCTTATTTTTCACGGTTTTATTTTATTTATTTAATTATTTTAAACACTAAAAACTATGTTTTAAATTTATTATTTTACAATAAATCTCTTTAAAAGATATTTATTCTTTAAGAATAAGAAATATTGTAATAGTAATTTCAGTGGCGTCACCACTTCATGTGGCACAAAGCTGAACTAAAAATATCATTCATAATTTAGCGATTTACACAAAAACAAGACTTTATTTGAAGAAATCTTTCAAATAAGAGTTGTTTCTTGTATTTTTCTCTACATCTTTTGGTTGAAACTTTTTTCTCTACAACCCTTAATTACGGAGATATAAAAAAACCACATTCAAAGTGAATTATCTATTATACTAATAAAAATTTAGAGGATTTTCATAAAATATACATTTAACCTGAGGTCCTAAAAGCTTAATAAAAAATTTCAGCGAAATCGAAGCTTTATTAATAATAAAAAATAATAAAATTTGAGATAATAACGTTATCTCCCTAACTTGATATCGTCGATTTCGAAAATTCTACTGAAAAAATTTATTAAGCCATAGTTTTTGCGTAAATTTCTAATTAATATTTTATTAATCACAATAGGAAGAATGTCAAACTAAAGTGAACCCTAAATACATGTAACATTAGATAAAAAATCGAATACAATACAGGAACAGAGCTTCATTAAAAATCAATAGTTTTTTAACTTTTTTTCAAAACTATGAGGTTTTTTAATGAAATGTTTCAAATAAAAGTAGCTTATTATTTTATTCTCTACAGCTTTTGGTTGAAACATTTTTCTCTACAACTCTTAACTTCGGAGATACAAAAAACCACCCTTAAAGTGAAATATCTACCCTACTAATAAATATTTTGGCCTCGTTCCCGGTTCCGCATCGAATATAAAGCCCTAGAACATGCATGCAAAATTTCAGCGCGATCGGAGATACTTTAATTTAACGATAGAAATGATGGTAAGGGGTTAGTCCATGGATTTGAAACACCTAATTGGTACCCATATATGCTATTTCGCTGAAATTTTGCATGCATGTTCTACGGCGTCATATTCGATGCGAAGTCCGCGGACGACCCCAAAATTTGCATTAGTAGGGTAGATATTTCACTTTAAGGGTGGTTTCTCGTATCTCCAAAGTTAAGGGTTGTAGAGAAAAAAGTTTCAAGTAAAATATGTAGAGAATTAAATAATATTTATCTTTTATTTGAAAGATTTTATCAAATACTTTCTAGATTTGGCAATAAACTTAAAAAACTATTATGTTTTTTTTGCAGTTGTGTTACGGTTTTGTATGCGATATTAAATCTTAAATTATATTTACTTAAGGTTCATATTAGTTTGACATCCATCCTATAAGAATTTTTCAAACAGTAATGAGTTATTTACCAAAAAACTAAGGCCCAAATAATTTTTTAACTAGAATTTTCTAAATCTACGATATCGAATTAGGGAGATAACATTGTTATCTCAATTTTTATTATTTTTCACAAATAATAAAGCTTCGATTTCGCTGAAATTTTTTTTAAAGCTTCTAGGACCTCAGGCTAAATGTATATTTAATGAAAATCCCCTAAATTTTTATTAGTATAACAGATAATTCACTTTAAGTGTGGTTTTTTATATCTCCGAAATTAAGGGTCGTAGGGAAAAAAGTTTCAACCAAAAGCTGTAGAGAATAAAAAAAGAAACAACTTTTAGTTGAAAGAATTTTTCAAATAATGTCTAGTTTCGATGGAAATTGCTAATATTTTAACGTTATTGTTAGTTCAAATTTTCGACACATAAAGTGGTGACGCCACTGAAATCACACAAGAAAATTCGAAGCTGATGCGCCATCGAAATTTTGTATCAGGTTAGAGACTATAATTAGTCCTACGCCCTTGAGACTTTGCTAGATGATAGAGAAGGGTCGCTTACAGGGGTAGATCCTAGGGGGGCGAAATTTCGGTATTTTTGCTCTATCTCTTACGGTTTTCGAGAGATTTCACTTTAAAGTTTTCCACATATTTTAAGGGCAAAACTCCATTAATTTTTGTAATTTCCCATTGTTTACTACATATTATTGTTTATTTACTTAATATACGGTCAATTATGATTCAAATTAATTAATTACAACATCCTAATATGAAAAACTAGTGGTAGGGTATATTACTTGGGCTAAATAGTGGCCCTACGCCCTTGAGACTTCGCCATGTGGTAGAGAAGGGTCGGTTTTTCAAGGGTTCTATGAGGGGACGGCGGGATTTCGTTAATTTTGCTCTTATTTTTCACGGTTTTATTTTATTTATTTAATTATTTTAAACACTAAAAACTATGTTTTAAATTTATTATTTTACAATAAATCTCTTTAAAAAATATTTATTCTTTAAGAATAAGAAATATTGTAATAGTAATTTCAGTGGCGTCACCACTTCATGTGGCACAAAGCTGAACTAAAAATATCATTCATAATTTAGCGATTTACACAAAAACAAGACTTTATTTGAAGAAATCTTTCAAATAAGAGTTGTTTCTTGTATTTTTCTCTACATCTTTTGGTTGAAACTTTTTTCTCTACAACCCTTAATTACGGAGATATAAAAAAACCACATTCAAAGTGAATTATCTATTATACTAATAAAAATTTAGAGGATTTTCATAAAATATACATTTAACCTGAGGTCCTAAAAGCTTAATAAAAAATTTCAGCGAAATCGAAGCTTTATTAATAATAAAAAATAATAAAATTTGAGATAATAACGTTATCTCCCTAACTTGATATCGTCGATTTCGAAAATTCTACTGAAAAAATTTATTAAGCCATAGTTTTTGCGTAAATTTCTAATTAATATTTTATTAATCACAATAGGAAAAATGTCAAACTAAAGTGAACCCTAAATACATGTAACATTAAATAAAAAATCGAATACAATACAGGAACAGAGCTTCATTAAAAATCAATAGTTTTTTAACTTTTTTTCAAAACTATGAGGTTTTTTAATGAAATGTTTCAAATAAAAGTAGCTTATTATTTTATTCTCTACAGCTTTTGGTTGAAACATTTTTCTCTACAACTCTTAACTTCGGAGATACAAAAAACCACCCTTAAAGTGAAATATCTACCCTACTAATAAATATTTTGGCCTCGTTCCCGGTTCCGCATCGAATATAAAGCCCTAGAACATGCATGCAAAATTTCAGCGCGATCGGAGATACTTTAATTTAACGATAGAAATGATGGTAAGGGGTTAGTCCATGGATTTGAAACACCTAATTGGTACCCATATATGCTATTTCGCTGAAATTTTGCATGCATGTTCTACGGCGTCATATTCGATGCGAAGTCCGCGGACGACCCCAAAATTTGCATTAGTAGGGTAGATATTTCACTTTAAGGGTGGTTTCTCGTATCTCCAAAGTTAAGGGTTGTAGAGAAAAAAGTTTCAAGTAAAATATGTAGAGAATTAAATAATATTTAACTTTTATTTGAAAGATTTTATCAAATACTTTCTACATTTGGCAATAAACTTAAAAAACTATTATGTTTTTTTTGCAGTTGTGTTACGGTTTTGTATGCGATATTAAATCTTAAATTATATTTACTTAAGGTTCATATTAGTTTGACATCCATCCTATAAGAATTTTTCAAACAGTAATGAGTTATTTACCAAAAAACTAAGGCCCAAATAATTTTTTAACTAGAATTTTCTAAATCTACGATATCGAATTAGGGAGATAACATTGTTATCTCAATTTTTATTATTTTTCACAAATAATAAAGCTTCGATTTCGCTGAAATTTTTTTTAAAGCTTCTAGGACCTCAGGCTAAATGTATATTTAATGAAAATCCCCTAAATTTTTATTAGTATAATAGATAATTCACTTTAAGTGTGGTTTTTTATATCTCCGAAATTAAGGGTCGTAGGGAAAAAAGTTTCATCCAAAAGCTGTAGAGAATAAAAAAAGAAACAACTTTTAGTTGAAAGAATTTTTCAAATAATGTCTAGTTTCGATGGAAATTGCTAATATTTTAACGTTATTGTTAGTTCAAATTTTCGACACATAAAGTGGTGACGCCACTGAAATCACACAAGAAAATTCGAAGCTGATGCGCCATCGAAATTTTGTATCAGGTTAGAGACTATAATTAGTCCTACGCCCTTGAGACTTTGCTAGATGATAGAGAAGGGTCGCTTACAGGGGTAGATCCTAGGGGGGCGAAATTTCGGTATTTTTGCTCTATCTCTTACGGTTTTCGAGAGATTTCACTTTAAAGTTTTCCACATATTTTAAGGGCAAAACTCCATTAATTTTTGTAATTTCCCATTGTTTACTACATATTATTGTTTATTTACTTAATATACGGTCAATTATGATTCAAATTAATTAATTACAACATCCTAATATGAAAAACTAGTGGTAGGGTATATTACTTGGGCTAAATAGTGGCCCTACGCCCTTGAGACTTCGCCATGTGGTAGAGAAGGGTCGGTTTTTCAAGGGTTCTATGAGGGGACGGCGGGATTTCGTTAATTTTGCTCTTATTTTTCACGGTTTTATTTTATTTATTTAATTATTTTAAACACTAAAAACTATGTTTTAAATTTATTATTTTACAATAAATCTCTTTAAAAGATATTTATTCTTTAAGAATAAGAAATATTGTAATAGTAATTTCAGTGGCGTCACCACTTCATGTGGCACAAAGCTGAACTAAAAATATCATTCATAATTTAGCGATTTACACAAAAACAAGACTTTATTTGAAGAAATCTTTCAAATAAGAGTTGTTTCTTGTATTTTTCTCTACATCTTTTGGTTGAAACTTTTTTCTCTACAACCCTTAATTACGGAGATATAAAAAAACCACATTCAAAGTGAATTATCTATTATACTAATAAAAATTTAGAGGATTTTCATAAAATATACATTTAACCTGAGGTCCTAAAAGCTTAATAAAAAATTTCAGCGAAATCGAAGCTTTATTAATAATAAAAAATAATAAAATTTGAGATAATAACGTTATCTCCCTAACTTGATATCGTCGATTTCGAAAATTCTACTGAAAAAATTTATTAAGCCATAGTTTTTGCGTAAATTTCTAATTAATATTTTATTAATCACAATAGGAAAAATGTCAAACTAAAGTGAACCCTAAATACATGTAACATTAGATAAAAAATCGAATACAATACAGGAACAGAGCTTCATTAAAAATCAATAGTTTTTTAACTTTTTTTCAAAACTATGAGGTTTTTTAATGAAATGTTTCAAATAAAAGTAGCTTATTATTTTATTCTCTACAGCTTTTGGTTGAAACATTTTTCTCTACAACTCTTAACTTCGGAGATACAAAAAACCACCCTTAAAGTGAAATATCTACCCTACTAATAAATATTTTGGCCTCGTTCCCGGTTCCGCATCGAATATAAAGCCCTAGAACATGCATGCAAAATTTCAGCGCGATCGGAGATACTTTAATTTAACGATAGAAATGATGGTAAGGGGTTAGTCCATGGATTTGAAACACCTAATTGGTACCCATATATGCTATTTCGCTGAAATTTTGCATGCATGTTCTACGGCGTCATATTCGATGCGAAGTCCGCGGACGACCCCAAAATTTGCATTAGTAGGGTAGATATTTCACTTTAAGGGTGGTTTCTCGTATCTCCAAAGTTAAGGGTTGTAGAGAAAAAAGTTTCAAGTAAAATATGTAGAGAATTAAATAATATTTAACTTTTATTTGAAAGATTTTATCAAATACTTTCTACATTTGGCAATAAACTTAAAAAACTATTATGTTTTTTTTGCAGTTGTGTTACGGTTTTGTATGCGATATTAAATCTTAAATTATATTTACTTAAGGTTCATATTAGTTTGACATCCATCCTATAAGAATTTTTCAAACAGTAATGAGTTATTTACCAAAAAACTAAGGCCCAAATAATTTTTTAACTAGAATTTTCTAAATCTACGATATCGAATTAGGGAGATAACATTGTTATCTCAATTTTTATTATTTTTCACAAATAATAAAGCTTCGATTTCGCTGAAATTTTTTTTAAAGCTTCTAGGACCTCAGGCTAAATGTATATTTAATGAAAATCCCCTAAATTTTTATTAGTATAATAGATAATTCACTTTAAGTGTGGTTTTTTATATCTCCGAAATTAAGGGTCGTAGGGAAAAAAGTTTCATCCAAAAGCTGTAGAGAATAAAAAAAGAAACAACTTTTAGTTGAAAGAATTTTTCAAATAATGTCTAGTTTCGATGGAAATTGCTAATATTTTAACGTTATTGTTAGTTCAAATTTTCGACACATAAAGTGGTGACGCCACTGAAATCACACAAGAAAATTCGAAGCTGATGCGCCATCGAAATTTTGTATCAGGTTAGAGACTATAATTAGTCCTACGCCCTTGAGACTTTGCTAGATGATAGAGAAGGGTCGCTTACAGGGGTAGATCCTAGGGGGGCGAAATTTCGGTATTTTTGCTCTATCTCTTACGGTTTTCGAGAGATTTCACTTTAAAGTTGTCCACATATTTTAAGGGCAAAACTCCATTAATTTTTGTAATTTCCCATTGTTTACTACATATTATTGTTTATTTACTTAATATACGGTCAATTATGATTCAAATTAATTAATTACAACATCCTAATATGAAAAACTAGTGGTAGGGTATATTACTTGGGCTAAATAGTGGCCCTACGCCCTTGAGACTTCGCCATGTGGTAGAGAATGGTCGGTTTTTCAAGGGTTCTATGAGGGGACGGCGGGATTTCGTTAATTTTGCTCTTATTTTTCACGGTTTTATTTTATTTATTTAATTATTTTAAACACTAAAAACTATGTTTTAAATTTATTATTTTACAATAAATCTCTTTAAAAGATATTTATTCTTTAAGAATAAGAAATATTGTAATAGTAATTTCAGTGGCGTCACCACTTCATGTGGCACAAAGCTGAACTAAAAATATCATTCATAATTTAGCGATTTACACAAAAACAAGACTTTATTTGAAGAAATCTTTCAAATAAGAGTTGTTTCTTGTATTTTTCTCTACATCTTTTGGTTGAAACTTTTTTCTCTACAACCCTTAATTACGGAGATATAAAAAAACCACATTCAAAGTGAATTATCTATTATACTAATAAAAATTTAGAGGATTTTCATAAAATATACATTTAACCTGAGGTCCTAAAAGCTTAATAAAAAATTTCAGCGAAATCGAAGCTTTATTAATAATAAAAAATAATAAAATTTGAGATAATAACGTTATCTCCCTAACTTGATATCGTCGATTTCGAAAATTCTACTGAAAAAATTTATTAAGCCATAGTTTTTGCGTAAATTTCTAATTAATATTTTATTAATCACAATAGGAAGAATGTCAAACTAAAGTGAACCCTAAATACATGTAACATTAAATAAAAAATCGAATACAATACAGGAACAGAGCTTCATTAAAAATTAATAGTTTTTTAACTTTTTTTCAAAACTATGAGGTTTTTTAATGAAATGTTTCAAATAAAAGTAGCTTATTATTTTATTCTCTACAGCTTTTGGTTGAAACATTTTTCTCTACAACTCTTAACTTCGGAGATACAAAAAACCACCCTTAAAGTGAAATATCTACCCTACTAATAAATATTTTGGCCTCGTTCCCGGTTCCGCATCGAATATAAAGCCCTAGAACATGCATGCAAAATTTCAGCGCGATCGGAGATACTTTAATTTAACGATAGAAATGATGGTAAGGGGTTAGTCCATGGATTTGAAACACCTAATTGGTACCCATATATGCTATTTCGCTGAAATTTTGCATGCATGTTCTACGGCGTCATATTCGATGCGAAGTCCGCGGACGACCCCAAAATTTGCATTAGTAGGGTAGATATTTCACTTTAAGGGTGGTTTCTCGTATCTCCAAAGTTAAGGGTTGTAGAGAAAAAAGTTTCAAGTAAAATATGTAGAGAATTAAATAATATTTATCTTTTATTTGAAAGATTTTATCAAATACTTTCTAGATTTGGCAATAAACTTAAAAAACTATTATGTTTTTTTTGCAGTTGTGTTACGGTTTTGTATGCGATATTAAATCTTAAATTATATTTACTTAAGGTTCATATTAGTTTGACATCCATCCTATAAGAATTTTTCAAACAGTAATGAGTTATTTACCAAAAAACTAAGGCCCAAATAATTTTTTAACTAGAATTTTCTAAATCTACGATATCGAATTAGGGAGATAACATTGTTATCTCAATTTTTATTATTTTTCACAAATAATAAAGCTTCGATTTCGCTGAAATTTTTTTTAAAGCTTCTAGGACCTCAGGCTAAATGTATATTTAATGAAAATCCCCTAAATTTTTATTAGTATAATAGATAATTCACTTTAAGTGTGATTTTTTATATCTCCGAAATTAAGGGTCGTAGGGAAAAAAGTTTCAACCAAAAGCTGTAGAGAATAAAAAAAGAAACAACTTTTAGTTGAAAGAATTTTTCAAATAATGTCTAGTTTCGATGGAAATTGCTAATATTTTAACGTTATTGTTAGTTCAAATTTTCGACACATAAACTGGTGACGCCACTGAAATTACACAACAAAATTCGAAGCTGATGCGCCATCGAAATTTTGTATCAGGTTAGAGACTATAATTAGTCCTACGCCCTTGATACTTTGCTAGATGATAGAGAAGGGTCGCTTACAGGGGTAGTTCCTAGGGGGGCGAAATTTCGGTATTTTTGCTCTATCTCTTACGGTTTTCGAGAGATTTCACTTTAAAGTTTTCCACATATTTTAAGGGCAAACCTCCATTAATTTTTGTAATTTCCCATTGTTTACTACATATTATTGTTTATTTACTTAATATACGGTCAATTATGATTCAAATTAATTAATTACAACATCCTAATATGAAAAACTAGTGGTAGGGTATATTACTTGGGCTAAATAGTGGCCCTACGCCCTTGAGACTTCGCCATGTGGTAGAGAAGGGTCGGTTTTTCAAGGGTTCTATGAGGGGACGGCGGGATTTCGTTAATTTTGCTCTTATTTTTCACGGTTTTATTTTATTTATTTAATTATTTTAAACACTAAAAACTATGTTTTAAATTTATTATTTTACAATAAATCTCTTTAAAAGATATTTATTCTTTAAGAATAAGAAATATTGTAATAGTAATTTCAGTGGCGTCACCACTTCATGTGGCACAAAGCTGAACTAAAAATATCATTCATAATTTAGCGATTTACACAAAAACAAGACTTTATTTGAAGAAATCTTTCAAATAAGAGTTGTTTCTTGTATTTTTCTCTACATCTTTTGGTTGAAACTTTTTTCTCTACAACCCTTAATTACGGAGATATAAAAAAACCACATTCAAAGTGAATTATCTATTATACTAATAAAAATTTAGAGGATTTTCATAAAATATACATTTAACCTGAGGTCCTAAAAGCTTAATAAAAAATTTCAGCGAAATCGAAGCTTTATTAATAATAAAAAATAATAAAATTTGAGATAATAACGTTATCTCCCTAACTTGATATCGTCGATTTCGAAAATTCTACTGAAAAAATTTATTAAGCCATAGTTTTTGCGTAAATTTCTAATTAATATTTTATTAATCACAATAGGAAGAATGTCAAACTAAAGTGAACCCTAAATACATGTAACATTAGATAAAAAATCGAATACAATACAGGAACAGAGCTTCATTAAAAATCAATAGTTTTTTAACTTTTTTTCAAAACTATGAGGTTTTTTAATGAAATGTTTCAAATAAAAGTAGCTTATTATTTTATTCTCTACAGCTTTTGGTTGAAACATTTTTCTCTACAACTCTTAACTTCGGAGATACAAAAAACCACCCTTAAAGTGAAATATCTACCCTACTAATAAATATTTTGGCCTCGTTCCCGGTTCCGCATCGAATATAAAGCCCTAGAACATGCATGCAAAATTTCAGCGCGATCGGAGATACTTTAATTTAATGATAGAAATGATGGTAAGGGGTTAGTCCATGGATTTGAAACACCTAATTGGTACCCATATATGCTATTTCGCTGAAATTTTGCATGCATGTTTTACGGCGTCATATTCGATGCGAAGTCCGCGGACGACCCCAAAATTTGCATTAGTAGGGTAGATATTTCACTTTAAGGGTGGTTTCTCGTATCTCCAAAGTTAAGGGTTGTAGAGAAAAAAGTTTCAAGTAAAATATGTAGAGAATTAAATAATATTTATCTTTTATTTGAAAGATTTTATCAAATACTTTCTAGATTTGGCAATAAACTTAAAAAACTATTATGTTTTTTTTGCAGTTGTGTTACGGTTTTGTATGCGATATTAAATCTTAAATTATATTTACTTAAGGTTCATATTAGTTTGACATCCATCCTATAAGAATTTTTCAAACAGTAATGAGTTATTTACCAAAAAACTAAGGCCCAAATAATTTTTTAACTAGAATTTTCTAAATCTACGATATCGAATTAGGGAGATAACATTGTTATCTCAATTTTTATTATTTTTCACAAATAATAAAGCTTCGATTTCGCTGAAATTTTTTTTAAAGCTTCTAGGACCTCAGGCTAAATGTATATTTATTGAAAATCCCCTAAATTTTTATTAGTATAATAGATAATTCACTTTAAGTGTGGTTTTTTATATCTCCGAAATTAAGGGTCGTAGGGAAAAAAGTTTCATCCAAAAGCTGTAGAGAATAAAAAAAGAAACAACTTTTAGTTGAAAGAATTTTTCAAATAATGTCTAGTTTCGATGGAAATTGCTAATATTTTAACGTTATTGTTAGTTCAAATTTTCGACACATAAAGTGGTGACGCCACTGAAATCACACAAGAAAATTCGAAGCTGATGCGCCATCGAAATTTTGTATCAGGTTAGAGACTATAATTAGTCCTACGCCCTTGAGACTTTGCTAGATGATAGAGAAGGGTCGCTTACAGGGGTAAATCCTAGGGGGGCGAAATTTCGGTATTTTTGCTCTATCTCTTACGGTTTTCGAGAGATTTCACTTTAAAGTTTTCCACATATTTTAAGGGCAAAACTTCATTAATTTTTGTAATTTCCCATTGTTTACTACATATTATTGTTTATTTACTTAATATACGGTCAATTATGATTCAAATTAATTAATTACAACATCCTAATATGAAAAACTAGTGGTAGGGTATATTACTTGGGCTAAATAGTGGCCCTACGCCCTTGAGACTTCGCCATGTGGTAGAGAAGGGTCGGTTTTTCAAGGGTTCTATGAGGGGACGGCGGGATTTCGTTAATTTTGCTCTTATTTTTCACGGTTTTATTTTATTTATTTAATTATTTTAAACACTAAAAACTATGTTTTAAATTTATTATTTTACAATAAATCTCTTTAAAAGATATTTATTCTTTAAGAATAAGAAATATTGTAATAGTAATTTCAGTGGCGTCACCACTTCATGTGGCACAAAGCTGAACTAAAAATATCATTCATAATTTAGCGATTTACACAAAAACAAGACTTTATTTGAAGAAATCTTTCAAATAAGAGTTGTTTCTTGTATTTTTCTCTACATCTTTTGGTTGAAACTTTTTTCTCTACAACCCTTAATTACGGAGATATAAAAAAAACCACATTCAAAGTGAATTATCTATTATACTAATAAAAATTTAGAGGATTTTCATAAAATATACATTTAACCTGAGGTCCTAAAAGCTTAATAAAAAATTTCAGCGAAATCGAAGCTTTATTAATAATAAAAAATAATAAAATTTGAGATAATAACGTTATCTCCCTAACTTGATATCGTCGATTTCGAAAATTCTACTGAAAAAATTTATTAAGCCATAGTTTTTGCGTAAATTTCTAATTAATATTTTATTAATCACAATAGGAAGAATGTCAAACTAAAGTGAACCCTAAATACATGTAACATTAGATAAAAAATCGAATACAATACAGGAACAGAGCTTCATTAAAAATCAATAGTTTTTTAACTTTTTTTCAAAACTATGAGGTTTTTTAATGAAATGTTTCAAATAAAAGTAGCTTATTATTTTATTCTCTACAGCTTTTGGTTGAAACATTTTTCTCTACAACTCTTAACTTCGGAGATACAAAAAACCACCCTTAAAGTGAAATATCTACCCTACTAATAAATATTTTGGCCTCGTTCCCGGTTCCGCATCGAATATAAAGCCCTAGAACATGCATGCAAAATTTCAGCGCGATCGGAGATACTTTAATTTAACGATAGAAATGATGGTAAGGGGTTAGTCCATGGATTTGAAACACCTAATTGGTACCCATATATGCTATTTCGCTGAAATTTTGCATGCATGTTCTACGGCGTCATATTCGATGCGAAGTCCGCGGACGACCCCAAAATTTGCATTAGTAGGGTAGATATTTCACTTTAAGGGTGGTTTCTCGTATCTCCAAAGTTAAGGGTTGTAGAGAAAAAAGTTTCAAGTAAAATATGTAGAGAATTAAATAATATTTATCTTTTATTTGAAAGATTTTATCAAATACTTTCTAGATTTGGCAATAAACTTAAAAAACCATTATGTTTTTTTTGCAGTTGTGTTACGGTTTTGTATGCGATATTAAATCTTAAATTATATTTACTTAAGGTTCATATTAGTTTGACATCCATCCTATAAGAATTTTTCAAACAGTAATGAGTTATTTACCAAAAAACTAAGGCCCAAATAATTTTTTAACTAGAATTTTCTAAATCTACGATATCGAATTAGGGAGATAACATTGTTATCTCAATTTTTATTATTTTTCACAAATAATAAAGCTTCGATTTCGCTGAAATTTTTTTTAAAGCTTCTAGGACCTCAGGCTAAATGTATATTTAATGAAAATCCCCTAAATTTTTATTAGTATAATAGATAATTCACTTTAAGTGTGGTTTTTTATATCTCCGAAATTAAGGGTCGTAGGGAAAAAAGTTTCATCCAAAAGCTGTAGAGAATAAAAAAAGAAACAACTTTTAGTTGAAAGAATTTTTCAAATAATGTCTAGTTTCGATGGAAATTGCTAATATTTTAACGTTATTGTTAGTTCAAATTTTCGACACATAAAGTGGTGACGCCACTGAAATCACACAAGAAAATTCGAAGCTGATGCGCCATCGAAATTTTGTATCAGGTTAGAGACTATAATTAGTCCTACGCCCTTGAGACTTTGCTAGATGATAGAGAAGGGTCGCTTACAGGGGTAGATCCTAGGGGGGCGAAATTTCGGTATTTTTGCTCTATCTCTTACGGTTTTCGAGAGATTTCACTTTAAAGTTTTCCACATATTTTAAGGGCAAAACTTCATTAATTTTTGTAATTTCCCATTGTTTACTACATATTATTGTTTATTTACTTAATATACGGTCAATTATGATTCAAATTAATTAATTACAACATCTTAATATGAAAAACTAGTGGTAGGGTATATTACTTGGGCTAAATAGTGGCCCTACGCCCTTGAGACTTCGCCATGTGGTAGAGAAGGGTCGGTTTTTCAAGGGTTCTATGAGGGGACGGCGGAATTTCGTTAATTTTGCTCTTATTTTTCACGGTTTTATTTTATTTATTTAATTATTTTAAACACTAAAAACTATGTTTTAAATTTATTATTTTACAATAAATCTCTTTAAAAGATATTTATTCTTTAAGAATAAGAAATATTGTAATAGTAATTTCAGTGGCGTCACCACTTCATGTGGCACAAAGCTGAACTAAAAATATCATTCATAATTTAGCGATTTACACAAAAACAAGACTTTATTTGAAGAAATCTTTCAAATAAGAGTTGTTTCTTGTATTTTTCTCTACATCTTTTGATTGAAACTTTTTTCTCTACAAACCTTAATTACGGAGATATAAAAAACCACATTCAAAGTGAATTATCTATTATACTAATAAAAATTTAGAGGATTTTCATAAAATATACATTTAACCTGAGGTCCTAAAAGCTTAATAAAAAATTTCAGCGAAATCGAAGCTTTATTAATAATAAAAAATAATAAAATTTGAGATAATAACGTTATCTCCCTAACTTGATATCGTCGATTTCGAAAATTCTACTGAAAAAATTTATTAAGCCATAGTTTTTGCGTAAATTTCTAATTAATATTTTATTAATCACAATAGGAAGAATGTCAAACTAAAGTGAACCCTAAATACATGTAACATTAGATAAAAAATCGAATACAATACAGGAACAGAGCTTCATTAAAAATCAATAGTTTTTTAACTTTTTTTCAAAACTATGAGGTTTTTTAATGAAATGTTTCAAATAAAAGTAGCTTATTATTTTATTCTCTACAGCTTTTGGTTGAAACATTTTTCTCTACAACTCTTAACTTCGGAGATACAAAAAACCACCCTTAAAGTGAAATATCTACCCTACTAATAAATATTTTGGCCTCGTTCCCGGTTCCGCATCGAATATAAAGCCCTAGAACATGCATGCAAAATTTCAGCGCGATCGGAGATACTTTAATTTAACGATAGAAATGATGGTAAGGGGTTAGTCCATGGATTTGAAACACCTAATTGGTACCCATATATGCTATTTCGCTGAAATTTTGCATGCATGTTCTACGGCGTCATATTCGATGCGAAGTCCGCGGACGACCCCAAAATTTGCATTAGTAGGGTAGATATTTCACTTTAAGGGTGGTTTCTCGTATCTCCAAAGTTAAGGGTTGTAGAGAAAAAAGTTTCAAGTAAAATATGTAGAGAATTAAATAATATTTATCTTTTATTTGAAAGATTTTATCAAATACTTTCTAGATTTGGCAATAAACTTAAAAAACTATTATGTTTTTTTTGCAGTTGTGTTACGGTTTTGTATGCGATATTAAATCTTAAATTATATTTACTTAAGGTTCATATTAGTTTGACATCCATCCTATAAGAATTTTTCAAACAGTAATGAGTTATTTACCAAAAAACTAAGGCCCAAATAATTTTTTAACTAGAATTTTCTAAATCTACGATATCGAATTAGGGAGATAACATTGTTATCTCAATTTTTATTATTTTTCACAAATAATAAAGCTTCGATTTCGCTGAAATTTTTTTTAAAGCTTCTAGGACCTCAGGCTAAATGTATATTTAATGAAAATCCCCTAAATTTTTATTAGTATAATAGATAATTCACTTTAAGTGTGGTTTTTTATATCTCCGAAATTAAGGGTCGTAGGGAAAAAAGTTTCATCCAAAAGCTGTAGAGAATAAAAAAAGAAACAACTTTTAGTTGAAAGAATTTTTCAAATAATGTCTAGTTTCGATGGAAATTGCTAATATTTTAACGTTATTGTTAGTTCAAATTTTCGACACATAAAGTGGTGACGCCACTGAAATCACACAAGAAAATTCGAAGCTGATGCGCCATCGAAATTTTGTATCAGGTTAGAGACTATAATTAGTCCTACGCCCTTGAGACTTTGCTAAATGATAGAGAAGGGTCGCTTACAGGGGTAGATCCTAGGGGGGCGAAATTTCGGTATTTTTGCTCTATCTCTTACGGTTTTCGAGAGATTTCACTTTAAAGTTTTCCACATATTTTAAGGGCAAAACTTCATTAATTTTTGTAATTTCCCATTGTTTACTACATATTATTGTTTATTTACTTAATATACGGTCAATTATGATTCAAATTAATTAATTACAACATCTTAATATGAAAAACTAGTGGTAGGGTATATTACTTGGGCTAAATAGTGGCCCTACGCCCTTGAGACTTCGCCATGTGGTAGAGAAGGGTCGGTTTTTCAAGGGTTCTATGAGGGGACGGCGGAATTTCGTTAATTTTGCTCTTATTTTTCACGGTTTTATTTTATTTATTTAATTATTTTAAACACTAAAAACTATGTTTTAAATTTATTATTTTACAATAAATCTCTTTAAAAGATATTTATTCTTTAAGAATAAGAAATATTGTAATAGTAATTTCAGTGGCGTCACCACTTCATGTGGCACAAAGCTGAACTAAAAATATCATTCATAATTTAGCGATTTACACAAAAACAAGACTTTATTTGAAGAAATCTTTCAAATAAGAGTTGTTTCTTGTATTTTTCTCTACATCTTTTGATTGAAACTTTTTTCTCTACAACCCTTAATTACGGAGATATAAAAAACCACATTCAAAGTGAATTATCTATTATACTAATAAAAATTTAGAGGATTTTCATAAAATATACATTTAACCTGAGGTCCTAAAAGCTTAATAAAAAATTTCAGCGAAATCGAAGCTTTATTAATAATAAAAAATAATAAAATTTGAGATAATAACGTTATCTCCCTAACTTGATATCGTCGATTTCGAAAATTCTACTGAAAAAATTTATTAAGCCATAGTTTTTGCGTAAATTTCTAATTAATATTTTATTAATCACAATAGGAAGAATGTCAAACTAAAGTGAACCCTAAATACATGTAACATTAGATAAAAAATCGAATACAATACAGGAACAGAGCTTCATTAAAAATCAATAGTTTTTTAACTTTTTTTCAAAACTATGAGGTTTTTTAATGAAATGTTTCAAATAAAAGTAGCTTATTATTTTATTCTCTACAGCTTTTGGTTGAAACATTTTTCTCTACAACTCTTAACTTCGGAGATACAAAAAACCACCCTTAAAGTGAAATATCTACCCTACTAATAAATATTTTGGCCTCGTTCCCGGTTCCGCATCGAATATAAAGCCCTAGAACATGCATGCAAAATTTCAGCGCGATCGGAGATACTTTAATTTAACGATAGAAATGATGGTAAGGGGTTAGTCCATGGATTTGAAACACCTAATTGGTACCCATATATGCTATTTCGCTGAAATTTTGCATGCATGTTCTACGGCGTCATATTCGATGCGAAGTCCGCGGACGACCCCAAAATTTGCATTAGTAGGGTAGATATTTCACTTTAAGGGTGGTTTCTCGTATCTCCAAAGTTAAGGGTTGTAGAGAAAAAAGTTTCAAGTAAAATATGTAGAGAATTAAACAATATTTATCTTTTATTTGAAAGATTTTATCAAATACTTTCTAGATTTGGCAATAAACTTAAAAAACTATTATGTTTTTTTTGCAGTTGTGTTACGGTTTTGTATGCGATATTAAATCTTAAATTATATTTACTTAAGGTTCATATTAGTTTGACATCCATCCTATAAGAATTTTTCAAACAGTAATGAGTTATTTACCAAAAAACTAAGGCCCAAATAATTTTTTAACTAGAATTTTCTAAATCTACGATATCGAATTAGGGAGATAACATTGTTATCTCAATTTTTATTATTTTTCACAAATAATAAAGCTTCGATTTCGCTGAAATTTTTTTTAAAGCTTCTAGGACCTCAGGCTAAATGTATATTTAATGAAAATCCCCTAAATTTTTATTAGTATAATAGATAATTCACTTTAAGTGTGGTTTTTTATATCTCCGAAATTAAGGGTCGTAGGGAAAAAAGTTTCATCCAAAAGCTGTAGAGAATAAAAAAAGAAACAACTTTTAGTTGAAAGAATTTTTCAAATAATGTCTAGTTTCGATGGAAATTGCTAATATTTTAACGTTATTGTTAGTTCAAATTTTCGACACATAAAGTGGTGACGCCACTGAAATCACACAAGAAAATTCGAAGCTGATGCGCCATCGAAATTTTGTATCAGGTTAGAGACTATAATTAGTCCTACGCCCTTGAGACTTTGCTAGATGATAGAGAAGGGTCGCTTACAGGGGTAGATCCTAGGGGGGCGAAATTTCGGTATTTTTGCTCTATCTCTTACGGTTTTCGAGAGATTTCACTTTAAAGTTTTCCACATATTTTAAGGGCAAAACTTCATTAATTTTTGTAATTTCCCATTGTTTACTACATATTATTGTTTATTTACTTAATATACGGTCAATTATGATTCAAATTAATTAATTACAACATCCTAATATGAAAAACTAGTGGTAGGGTATATTACTTGGGCTAAATAGTGGCCCTACGCCCTTGAGACTTCGCCATGTGGTAGAGAAGGGTCGGTTTTTCAAGGGTTCTATGAGGGGACGGCGGAATTTCGTTAATTTTGCTCTTATTTTTCACGGTTTTATTTTATTTATTTAATTATTTTAAACACTAAAAACTATGTTTTAAATTTATTATTTTACAATAAATCTCTTTAAAAGATATTTATTCTTTAAGAATAAGAAATATTGTAATAGTAATTTCAGTGGCGTCACCACTTCATGTGGCACAAAGCTGAACTAAAAATATCATTCATAATTTAGCGATTTACACAAAAACAAGACTTTATTTGAAGAAATCTTTCAAATAAGAGTTGTTTCTTGTATTTTTCTCTACATCTTTTGGTTGAAACTTTTTTCTCTACAACCCTTAATTACGGAGATATAAAAAAACCACATTCAAAGTGAATTATCTATTATACTAATAAAAATTTAGAGGATTTTCATAAAATATACATTTAACCTGAGGTCCTAAAAGCTTAATAAAAAATTTCAGCGAAATCGAAGCTTTATTAATAATAAAAAATAATAAAATTTGAGATAATAACGTTATCTCCCTAACTTGATATCGTCGATTTCGAAAATTCTACTGAAAAAATTTATTAAGCCATAGTTTTTGCGTAAATTTCTAATTAATATTTTATTAATCACAATAGGAAGAATGTCAAACTAAAGTGAACCCTAAATACATGTAACATTAGATAAAAAATCGAATACAATACAGGAACAGAGCTTCATTAAAAATCAATAGTTTTTTAACTTTTTTTCAAAACTATGAGGTTTTTTAATGAAATGTTTCAAATAAAAGTAGCTTATTATTTTATTCTCTACAGCTTTTGGTTGAAACATTTTTCTCTACAACTCTTAACTTCGGAGATACAAAAAACCACCCTTAAAGTGAAATATCTACCCTACTAATAAATATTTTGGCCTCGTTCCCGGTTCCGCATCGAATATAAAGCCCTAGAACATGCATGCAAAATTTCAGCGCGATCGGAGATACTTTAATTTAACGATAGAAATGATGGTAAGGGGTTAGTCCATGGATTTGAAACACCTAATTGGTACCCATATATGCTATTTCGCTGAAATTTTGCATGCATGTTTTACGGCGTCATATTCGATGCGAAGTCCGCGGACGACCCCAAAATTTGCATTAGTAGGGTAGATATTTCACTTTAAGGGTGGTTTCTCGTATCTCCAAAGTTAAGGGTTGTAGAGAAAAAAGTTTCAAGTAAAATATGTAGAGAATTAAATAATATTTATCTTTTATTTGAAAGATTTTATCAAATACTTTCTAGATTTGGCAATAAACTTAAAAAACTATTATGTTTTTTTTGCAGTTGTGTTACGGTTTTGTATGCGATATTAAATCTTAAATTATATTTACTTAAGGTTCATATTAGTTTGACATCCATCCTATAAGAATTTTTCAAACAGTAATGAGTTATTTACCAAAAAACTAAGGCCCAAATAATTTTTTAACTAGAATTTTCTAAATCTACGATATCGAATTAGGGAGATAACATTGTTATCTCAATTTTTATTATTTTTCACAAATAATAAAGCTTCGATTTCGCTGAAATTTTTTTTAAAGCTTCTAGGACCTCAGGCTAAATGTATATTTAATGAAAATCCCCTAAATTTTTATTAGTATAATAGATAATTCACTTTAAGTGTGATTTTTTATATCTCCGAAATTAAGGGTCGTAGGGAAAAAAGTTTCAACCAAAAGCTGTAGAGAATAAAAAAAGAAACAACTTTTAGTTGAAAGAATTTTTCAAATAATGTCTAGTTTCGATGGAAATTGCTAATATTTTAACGTTATTGTTAGTTCAAATTTTCGACACATAAACTGGTGACGCCACTGAAATTACACAACAAAATTCGAAGCTGATGCGCCATCGAAATTTTGTATCAGGTTAGAGACTATAATTAGTCCTACGCCCTTGATACTTTGCTAGATGATAGAGAAGGGTCGCTTACAGGGGTAGTTCCTAGGGGGGCGAAATTTCGGTATTTTTGCTCTATCTCTTACGGTTTTCGAGAGATTTCACTTTAAAGTTTTCCACATATTTTAAGGGCAAACCTCCATTAATTTTTGTAATTTCCCATTGTTTACTACATATTATTGTTTATTTACTTAATATACGGTCAATTATGATTCAAATTAATTAATTACAACATCCTAATATGAAAAACTAGTGGTAGGGTATATTACTTGGGCTAAATAGTGGCCCTACGCCCTTGAGACTTCGCCATGTGGTAGAGAAGGGTCGGTTTTTCAAGGGTTCTATGAGGGGACGGCGGGATTTCGTTAATTTTGCTCTTATTTTTCACGGTTTTATTTTATTTATTTAATTATTTTAAACACTAAAAACTATGTTTTAAATTTATTATTTTACAATAAATCTCTTTAAAAGATATTTATTCTTTAAGAATAAGAAATATTGTAATAGTAATTTCAGTGGCGTCACCACTTCATGTGGCACAAAGCTGAACTAAAAATATCATTCATAATTTAGCAATTTACACAAAAACAAGACTTTATTTGAAGAAATCTTTCAAATAAGAGTTGTTTCTTGTATTTTTCTCTACATCTTTTGGTTGAAACTTTTTTCTCTACAACCCTTAATTACGGAGATATAAAAAAAACCACATTCAAAGTGAATTATCTATTATACTAATAAAAATTTAGAGGATTTTCATAAAATATACATTTAACCTGAGGTCCTAAAAGCTTAATAAAAAATTTCAGCGAAATCGAAGCTTTATTAATAATAAAAAATAATAAAATTTGAGATAATAACGTTATCTCCCTAACTTGATATCGTCGATTTCGAAAATTCTACTGAAAAAATTTATTAAGCCATAGTTTTTGCGTAAATTTCTAATTAATATTTTATTAATCACAATAGGAAGAATGTCAAACTAAAGTGAACCCTAAATACATGTAACATTAGATAAAAAATCGAATACAATACAGGAACAGAGCTTCATTAAAAATCAATAGTTTTTTAACTTTTTTTCAAAACTATGAGGTTTTTTAATGAAATGTTTCAAATAAAAGTAGCTTATTATTTTATTCTCTACAGCTTTTGGTTGAAACATTTTTCTCTACAACTCTTAACTTCGGAGATACAAAAAACCACCCTTAAAGTGAAATATCTACCCTACTAATAAATATTTTGGCCTCGTTCCCGGTTCCGCATCGAATATAAAGCCCTAGAACATGCATGCAAAATTTCAGCGCGATCGGAGATACTTTAATTTAACGATAGAAATGATGGTAAGGGGTTAGTCCATGGATTTGAAACACCTAATTGGTACCCATATATGCTATTTCGCTGAAATTTTGCATGCATGTTTTACGGCGTCATATTCGATGCGAAGTCCGCGGACGACCCCAAAATTTGCATTAGTAGGGTAGATATTTCACTTTAAGGGTGGTTTCTCGTATCTCCAAAGTTAAGGGTTGTAGAGAAAAAAGTTTCAAGTAAAATATGTAGAGAATTAAATAATATTTATCTTTTATTTGAAAGATTTTATCAAATACTTTCTAGATTTGGCAATAAACTTAAAAAACTATTATGTTTTTTTTGCAGTTGTGTTACGGTTTTGTATGCGATATTAAATCTTAAATTATATTTACTTAAGGTTCATATTAGTTTGACATCCATCCTATAAGAATTTTTCAAACAGTAATGAGTTATTTACCAAAAAACTAAGGCCCAAATAATTTTTTAACTAGAATTTTCTAAATCTACGATATCGAATTAGGGAGATAACATTGTTATCTCAATTTTTATTATTTTTCACAAATAATAAAGCTTCGATTTCGCTGAAATTTTTTTTAAAGCTTCTAGGACCTCAGGCTAAATGTATATTTAATGAAAATCCCCTAAATTTTTATTAGTATAATAGATAATTCACTTTAAGTGTGGTTTTTTATATCTCCGAAATTAAGGGTCGTAGGGAAAAAAGTTTCATCCAAAAGCTGTAGAGAATAAAAAAAGAAACAACTTTTAGTTGAAAGAATTTTTCAAATAATGTCTAGTTTCGATGGAAATTGCTAATATTTTAACGTTATTGTTAGTTCAAATTTTCGACACATAAAGTGGTGACGCCACTGAAATCACACAAGAAAATTCGAAGCTGATGCGCCATCGAAATTTTGTATCAGGTTAGAGACTATAATTAGTCCTACGCCCTTGAGACTTTGCTAGATGATAGAGAAGGGTCGCTTACAGGGGTAGATCCTAGGGGGGCGAAATTTCGGTATTTTTGCTCTATCTCTTACGGTTTTCGAGAGATTTCACTTTAAAGTTTTCCACATATTTTAAGGGCAAAACTTCATTAATTTTTGTAATTTCCCATTGTTTACTA
Organism: Pterostichus niger; assembly: GCA_947425015.1. NCBI lineage: Eukaryota > Metazoa > Arthropoda > Insecta > Coleoptera > Carabidae > Pterostichus > Pterostichus niger. The sequence goes on from OX380350.1 coordinate 6,446,452, forward strand.
CATATTATTGTTTATTTACTTAATATACGGTCAATTATGATTCAAATTAATTAATTACAACATCCTAATATGAAAAACTAGTGGTAGGGTATATTACTTGGGCTAAATAGTGGCCCTACGCCCTTGAGACTTCGCCATGTGGTAGAGAAGGGTCGGTTTTTCAAGGGTTCTATGAGGGGACGGCGGAATTTCGTTAATTTTGCTCTTATTTTTCACGGTTTTATTTTATTTATTTAATTATTTTAAACACTAAAAACTATGTTTTAAATTTATTATTTTACAATAAATCTCTTTAAAAGATATTTATTCTTTAAGAATAAGAAATATTGTAATAGTAATTTCAGTGGCGTCACCACTTCATGTGGCACAAAGCTGAACTAAAAATATCATTCATAATTTAGCGATTTACACAAAAACAAGACTTTATTTGAAGAAATCTTTCAAATAAGAGTTGTTTCTTGTATTTTTCTCTACATCTTTTGGTTGAAACTTTTTTCTCTACAACCCTTAATTACGGAGATATAAAAAAACCACATTCAAAGTGAATTATCTATTATACTAATAAAAATTTAGAGGATTTTCATAAAATATACATTTAACCTGAGGTCCTAAAAGCTTAATAAAAAATTTCAGCGAAATCGAAGCTTTATTAATAATAAAAAATAATAAAATTTGAGATAATAACGTTATCTCCCTAACTTGATATCGTCGATTTCGAAAATTCTACTGAAAAAATTTATTAAGCCATAGTTTTTGCGTAAATTTCTAATTAATATTTTATTAATCACAATAGGAAGAATGTCAAACTAAAGTGAACCCTAAATACATGTAACATTAGATAAAAAATCGAATACAATACAGGAACAGAGCTTCATTAAAAATCAATAGTTTTTTAACTTTTTTTCAAAACTATGAGGTTTTTTAATGAAATGTTTCAAATAAAAGTAGCTTATTATTTTATTCTCTACAGCTTTTGGTTGAAACATTTTTCTCTACAACTCTTAACTTCGGAGATACAAAAAACCACCCTTAAAGTGAAATATCTACCCTACTAATAAATATTTTGGCCTCGTTCCCGGTTCCGCATCGAATATAAAGCCCTAGAACATGCATGCAAAATTTCAGCGCGATCGGAGATACTTTAATTTAACGATAGAAATGATGGTAAGGGGTTAGTCCATGGATTTGAAACACCTAATTGGTACCCATATATGCTATTTCGCTGAAATTTTGCATGCATGTTCTACGGCGTCATATTCGATGCGAAGTCCGCGGACGACCCCAAAATTTGCATTAGTAGGGTAGATATTTCACTTTAAGGGTGGTTTCTCGTATCTCCAAAGTTAAGGGTTGTAGAGAAAAAAGTTTCAAGTAAAATATGTAGAGAATTAAATAATATTTAACTTTTATTTGAAAGATTTTATCAAATACTTTCTACATTTGGCAATAAACTTAAAAAACTATTATGTTTTTTTTGCAGTTGTGTTACGGTTTTGTATGCGATATTAAATCTTAAATTATATTTACTTAAGGTTCATATTAGTTTGACATCCATCCTATAAGAATTTTTCAAACAGTAATGAGTTATTTACCAAAAAACTAAGGCCCAAATAATTTTTTAACTAGAATTTTCTAAATCTACGATATCGAATTAGGGAGATAACATTGTTATCTCAATTTTTATTATTTTTCACAAATAATAAAGCTTCGATTTCGCTGAAATTTTTTTTAAAGCTTCTAGGACCTCAGGCTAAATGTATATTTAATGAAAATCCCCTAAATTTTTATTAGTATAATAGATAATTCACTTTAAGTGTGGTTTTTTATATCTCCGAAATTAAGGGTCGTAGGGAAAAAAGTTTCATCCAAAAGCTGTAGAGAATAAAAAAAGAAACAACTTTTAGTTGAAAGAATTTTTCAAATAATGTCTAGTTTCGATGGAAATTGCTAATATTTTAACGTTATTGTTAGTTCAAATTTTCGACACATAAAGTGGTGACGCCACTGAAATCACACAAGAAAATTCGAAGCTGATGCGCCATCGAAATTTTGTATCAGGTTAGAGACTATAATTAGTCCTACGCCCTTGAGACTTTGCTAAATGATAGAGAAGGGTCGCTTACAGGGGTAGATCCTAGGGGGGCGAAATTTCGGTATTTTTGCTCTATCTCTTACGGTTTTCGAGAGATTTCACTTTAAAGTTTTCCACATATTTTAAGGGCAAAACTTCATTAATTTTTGTAATTTCCCATTGTTTACTACATATTATTGTTTATTTACTTAATATACGGTCAATTATGATTCAAATTAATTAATTACAACATCTTAATATGAAAAACTAGTGGTAGGGTATATTACTTGGGCTAAATAGTGGCCCTACGCCCTTGAGACTTCGCCATGTGGTAGAGAAGGGTCGGTTTTTCAAGGGTTCTATGAGGGGACGGCGGAATTTCGTTAATTTTGCTCTTATTTTTCACGGTTTTATTTTATTTATTTAATTATTTTAAACACTAAAAACTATGTTTTAAATTTATTATTTTACAATAAATCTCTTTAAAAGATATTTATTCTTTAAGAATAAGAAATATTGTAATAGTAATTTCAGTGGCGTCACCACTTCATGTGGCACAAAGCTGAACTAAAAATATCATTCATAATTTAGCGATTTACACAAAAACAAGACTTTATTTGAAGAAATCTTTCAAATAAGAGTTGTTTCTTGTATTTTTCTCTACATCTTTTGATTGAAACTTTTTTCTCTACAACCCTTAATTACGGAGATATAAAAAACCACATTCAAAGTGAATTATCTATTATACTAATAAAAATTTAGAGGATTTTCATAAAATATACATTTAACCTGAGGTCCTAAAAGCTTAATAAAAAATTTCAGCGAAATCGAAGCTTTATTAATAATAAAAAATAATAAAATTTGAGATAATAACGTTATCTCCCTAACTTGATATCGTCGATTTCGAAAATTCTACTGAAAAAATTTATTAAGCCATAGTTTTTGCGTAAATTTCTAATTAATATTTTATTAATCACAATAGGAAGAATGTCAAACTAAAGTGAACCCTAAATACATGTAACATTAGATAAAAAATCGAATACAATACAGGAACAGAGCTTCATTAAAAATCAATAGTTTTTTAACTTTTTTTCAAAACTATGAGGTTTTTTAATGAAATGTTTCAAATAAAAGTAGCTTATTATTTTATTCTCTACAGCTTTTGGTTGAAACATTTTTCTCTACAACTCTTAACTTCGGAGATACAAAAAACCACCCTTAAAGTGAAATATCTACCCTACTAATAAATATTTTGGCCTCGTTCCCGGTTCCGCATCGAATATAAAGCCCTAGAACATGCATGCAAAATTTCAGCGCGATCGGAGATACTTTAATTTAACGATAGAAATGATGGTAAGGGGTTAGTCCATGGATTTGAAACACCTAATTGGTACCCATATATGCTATTTCGCTGAAATTTTGCATGCATGTTCTACGGCGTCATATTCGATGCGAAGTCCGCGGACGACCCCAAAATTTGCATTAGTAGGGTAGATATTTCACTTTAAGGGTGGTTTCTCGTATCTCCAAAGTTAAGGGTTGTAGAGAAAAAAGTTTCAAGTAAAATATGTAGAGAATTAAATAATATTTATCTTTTATTTGAAAGATTTTATCAAATACTTTCTAGATTTGGCAATAAACTTAAAAAACTATTATGTTTTTTTTGCAGTTGTGTTACGGTTTTGTATGCGATATTAAATCTTAAATTATATTTACTTAAGGTTCATATTAGTTTGACATCCATCCTATAAGAATTTTTCAAACAGTAATGAGTTATTTACCAAAAAACTAAGGCCCAAATAATTTTTTAACTAGAATTTTCTAAATCTACGATATCGAATTAGGGAGATAACATTGTTATCTCAATTTTTATTATTTTTCACAAATAATAAAGCTTCGATTTCGCTGAAATTTTTTTTAAAGCTTCTAGGACCTCAGGCTAAATGTATATTTAATGAAAATCCCCTAAATTTTTATTAGTATAATAGATAATTCACTTTAAGTGTGGTTTTTTATATCTCCGAAATTAAGGGTCGTAGGGAAAAAAGTTTCATCCAAAAGCTGTAGAGAATAAAAAAAGAAACAACTTTTAGTTGAAAGAATTTTTCAAATAATGTCTAGTTTCGATGGAAATTGCTAATATTTTAACGTTATTGTTAGTTCAAATTTTCGACACATAAAGTGGTGACGCCACTGAAATCACACAAGAAAATTCGAAGCTGATGCGCCATCGAAATTTTGTATCAGGTTAGAGACTGTAATTAGTCCTACGCCCTTGAGACTTTGCTAGATGATAGAGAAGGGTCGCTTACAGGGGTAGATCCTAGGGGGGCGAAATTTCGGTATTTTTGCTCTATCTCTTACGGTTTTCGAGAGATTTCACTTTAAAGTTTTCCACATATTTTAAGGGCAAAACTTCATTAATTTTTGTAATTTCCCATTGTTTACTACATATTATTGTTTATTTACTTAATATACGGTCAATTATGATTCAAATTAATTAATTACAACATCTTAATATGAAAAACTAGTGGTAGGGTATATTACTTGGGCTAAATAGTGGCCCTACGCCCTTGAGACTTCGCCATGTGGTAGAGAAGGGTCGGTTTTTCAAGGGTTCTATGAGGGGACGGCGGAATTTCGTTAATTTTGCTCTTATTTTTCACGGTTTTATTTTATTTATTTAATTATTTTAAACACTAAAAACTATGTTTTAAATTTATTATTTTACAATAAATCTCTTTAAAAGATATTTATTCTTTACGAATAATAAGGCTGGAAATGGATAAATATGTTTAAAACACAAACAATGATTTATAAATTCATTAAAACATAATTTAATTTTAATAAAATAATCCATGGAAACACATAGAAATACATAAAAATTCATATTTAATAATAAAAAACAATATTAACAGACATATTTACAATTGATCAAATGTAAATCGTTAGAAACAATTTATTAGCAGTAATTAATTTACAAATATAATACATACTGATGCTAAATGTCCCACAGGATTCATATTTGTAACAATTGTAGCGATATATTCAACATATTTTAAAATATTAGAGAAATAAAATATTCTAATTTGCCAGCATACTAGCTATTTTTAAATACGTCATTAAACCATTAAAAATAAATAATATATAAACAAATTTAATATTTCCTAATGCTAAATGACCCACAGAATCCATATTTCTAACAATTGAAGTAATAACTTCAACAGGTTTTGAGTTAGTAGATAATTAAAATTGTGTAAGGTATTCCTAAAATTAGAGAACTTAAATTAGAAAATTTCGTTGTTGAATTTGAAGATAGAACATCGGCAACTATTTAGTGGAGCGAAGAGGACATAGAAGAAGATTCCAAGCGCTGAGATGCTGCAGGAATTCTGTCCGAGTGGGTTTTCAAGCATTCTAAATAAACACACAAAGAACTTATAGTAAAATATAATTTGATATGAAAATTAACCTTAAGTACATGTAACGTAAGTTACAATATCGGATACAACACCGTAACAGGGCCTCAGATGAGGCAAACCGTTTTTAGTTATTATTCCAAAATCCAGACGTTATTTAATAAAATGTTTCAAATAACAGTTGCTTATTTTTTTATTCTGTACATCTTTTGTTTGAAACTTTTTCCTGTACAACCTCTAACTTCGGAGATTCAAACAACCACCCTTAAAGTGAAATAACATCTAATTAAAAATCTAGGGTCGTCCGCGGGCTCCGCACTTAGTATTTAGCCCTAGAAGCTGCATGAAAAATTTCAGCGGGATCGGAATTAGTTTAAAAATTAGTTGAAAAAAGTGGCAAGGGGTTAACCTTTGGTTTTGAAAAGCCTAATTAATTACGATATATTCGATTTCGCTGAAATTTTGCATGCAGGTTCTAGTGCTAAATACTGAGTGCGGCGCTCACGGACGACCTCCTATTTTCAATTAGTACAAAAGTTATATCACTTTAAAGGGGGTTGTTTGTATCTCTGAAGTTAGGGGTTGTACAGAAAAAAGTTCAAACAAAACCTGTAGAGAATATTAATATAAGGATATTTTATTTAAAACTTTTTTCGATTCAACCCTTAAATAAAGAAATATTTACTAATTAATGCCTCAAGCAAATGTACAATTATTTCAAATATGAAAGCCCCAATCAAAAAATACTTTAATTAAAGTCTGCAGGATATAATGAAATAAAAATATTTTATTAACACATTTTTTTGATTTGGGGTAAAACAATTCACCGCAAAAATCGTGCTCACCTTATCGGCCATCGAAGCTACCGGTTTCCGGCATTTATCAGCATGAATTTGCGAGGTTCTGCACTCTGGATACGTCACGGGATCAATACTTTGTAACAGGCACAATGGCGATTATTTTTCTGTTCTTGTCCATTCTTTGAAAAATTCTAAAATATAGATAATACTATAAATAAATATGACATTTTCTAATATTAGATGTAATCTAGGGCCAAAATATTCAACATTTGTGTCTATAATACAAATAATTTTTGAGATATTAAAAGATAAAAATATTCCAGTATGACAACATGCCATGCAATTTTACATAAATCATAAAACCAATAAATATAAACTAAACTTGTATAAAACCAATATTGTTTAATGCCAATTAACTTGTAGGATCCATATTTGTAACTTGTAAGAATTGGAAACACATCTTTTGGTATTTTAGCAAAATAAAATATTCCAGTTTGACAGCTCGGTGTGCATTTTTGTATTTGTTATTAAAACAATAAATATTAATGAAATATTAGTATATCAAACATTTTCTATTGTTTTATATGGTCCATAGTTCGTCACTGAACAAGCCTGAATCTCATGTTGTCCTAATATCTGCAAGAGACTTCAATGATCACTATGGAAACATTATTTCTTTCAAAATATGTCATCTATGGAGTTTTGATTTTCTCAAGAGATATTTACATGTATGGAGAACGTAATAGTCATCTTTATAATCTAAAAAATAAAACAGAAATCAGTAAAAGAAATGTACATTTCAAAAATACGTAAATACTTACAAAAAACTTGAAATTATAATTTTCCAAAATTGTCTTTACTTTTTAGGCATCCTTAGTGACCCCCTGTAATACCTGAAAACTTAATTTCACCCTTAAACTTATAAATACAGATAAAAAATACTTGAAACATCACATATCTGTCAGAACTAAATGACATTTCATTAATTAGTTTATAATAGTTCAATGTTTATATTAAGAGATGGCTCTAGAGTATGTAATAAATATGATACATGTAAAATAAACCTTTAGCACATATTTTTAGTACATAAATATTTTATTTCAATTGAAAAATGTGTCAACGGGTATTAAGATTTTTAATTATTGTATTTTACAATTAATTACTATAATTAAGTCAGCCATTGTAATCAATTAAGTCCGCCATTGTCCAAACAATCGCTGAACTAAGGAAAAACCTCCGACAAAACTTCTAGCAGAAGACTGGATCCATCACTGCTACAACTGTGACTCTAAACAAACAAACTAATCTGATGTGGACACCACATGACTTCCTTGTACGCGTATTAAACTATAGATATTTTTTTAATTGCACGTATCTGACATTAAATTTTTTTTTTCTTATTTTTGTTCTAATCCATAGCAAACTTAATTTAAAAAAAACAAAAAAATATATAATTTTTAAATTAACATATCTCGCTTATACAAAAGGCTAATTAAATAATTCTTAATGTGCTAAACGCAGAATTTAATTCTCTAAAACTTTTATTGGCAGCATTTATTTCTAAAATCAGAATAATTAAATTTTTTTCAAGAAAAACTGTTAGCAGCTTCATGTAATGTATCACTTCCGGTTAGTCCATTTTAACCAAATCCTATTATGTGTATCCATTGATATAGTAGTCTTATATACCAAATTTGAAAAGTTTTGGATTATATTTTAATATCATAAAAACTATTATTATTTAGAACTCATATTTTAAATATTCGAAACAATTGTTTTGTGAAAAAATATTTCATTATCTTTATTTGCAAAATAAAATGACCGCTAATATAAATCGATGATAGATGATTAACTTTATTTTTCTGCTTTTTAATCGGTCATAAATGATTTATAAACAAATACTTGAAGAATAATATGACCACCAGCTTCTCCAAGATGCTGATGCAAACTACGGTGACGCTAGTATGAACAACAGCTTCTCCAAGACGATGATACAAATTCCAGTGACGTTAGTATAAACACCAGCTTCTCCAAGATGATGATACAAAAAAAAATCAAACTCACAATAGACATTTATCTACACAAATATCGATTCGTAAGATCCATTTAAGTAACAAATTAAACCTAGGAAAAGATCTATAGTTATGAAGGCCGAAATTCACTAATTAAAGTTAAAAGTATATAGTGGACAATATAAAACGAAAAGATATCGATCTACAGATATAAAAGTTCGTAGCCATTAACAAACTTTTGATACACGATATTGTATTCAGAATTTTTTGAAAACTTTAAACTGGAAAAAGAAATAATCAAGTATTTTCATACAAAATCTTACTCTTGTGAATAAATATATTCATATACATATATATGACTAGTAAAGTACAATTAATTTACTATTCTTTATAATAATAATAATAATACATCAACATACTAATCGATATAAATAATTAATACTTAAATATTTTACGCTCAGCAAATATTGTAACACATCATTTACAAATTACATTTCAGTCATAATTAAAAATAAAAGCTGTTTACTTGTCCTTAAACAAGTAAGGCTATTCTTCAATTTATGCAGAATTTAAATGGAGTACAAGAAATATTTTAAACGCAATTACTTTCCAAATATTAATATTATTTCATACATATCATGCCCCATAAAATCAACAACTCTTTCTTTTTCTTTTACCCAAAATCATTCGGGTACATAATAAACCTTTAATCATACCCATTTATTCATCGGTTGTTCACGCAATATAGTAATTATTTCTGTTAAGAATTGCGTAGAAAATATTCTTTAGTTCCATGAAAAACCATCAGTGACAAAATATTACACAAATATGGCTGACATATTTGAAAATATTGGCACAAAACTTATCCAAAACCGCATACGTATTCACATAAAAGATTTTCAAATGTATATTTTCCCCTGTCAAATATTTATAAACGTTCTTAAAAAATGTTTGACAGCGAAAATGTGATATTTTGAAAATACTTATCTTACAATAGGAGTTCTCAAACGTAGGATTAGTTTCTTATTATCGTGACAATAAATTATGAACAATCCTTTTAAAAAAATATAAAACAAATCTTTGAAAACCCCTGGAATTATCAAAAATGGAATTATTATCTACAAATATTCATAATTGAATGTATGTAGCATTAAAAAACTAAATAATGGAATGATATGATACATTTACCTGATTATAAAAGATTATATTACACATTTATTTCCTAATTTTAAAAGTGAAAAAAATTTTGGCTGTAATTCCATTTAAAAAGAACACATTATAGGAAGATTGAACATGAAGACATTCGACTTAATATTATTTCCATTTGAGCCAAAGTATATTCGTAGTATGAAAAATATTCGTAATTTTTTGCGAGAAAGCAAAGTTGCAAAGACGGTTAACTTAATTTTTCGATATTTGGTGCCTTGATCAAATCTTAAAAATATGTTCATGTTATTTTTATTCATTTATAAGTCGCATTTTTCAATTTATAAACTAAATGAATCATAAAAGTAGCTGCAAAAGATAATTATACCATATTAAATGTCAATGTAGTTTTAAAGTACGTAGACAATTCATTATTTAAATGTTGTCATTGAGTTATATATGTGACAATATTGTAACGAAATATATAATTTGGCATAAATTAAGTAATAATTTATTAATTTTATGTGTTTTTAGTAAGTTTTTACTGTAAATAACACAAAAACTATGAAGGGAGTGGGCGTGGCCTAGAACTATATACATTAGGGTGGCCCTTATTTTGGGTAAATTCGAATTTTGTCGGTCTCCACCCGAAATCTGGTTTAAAATCACAAAAAAGTAATAAATTATTTTTTGAGATTTTTAAAATAAGTTTAACCCGTGCCTCTAGGCCACTTTCACTTATACACATTTACAAAGAAACACTACAAATGATAAAATATATGTGGCTAAAAATATGATAAAATAAATTTAAAATGTTATAATCCATATGAATATTATTCAAAAACAGTCTAAAATAATCAAAACTAGTTTATAAAACAAAATTGTTGGAAAATTACTGTGAATCACTTTTGGCGTATTTAAAAAAACTCAATTTTCGTTAGTTTTTGAGTACCCGTTTAGCAATAAACAATCATATAAAATTATTGTTTATTGTAATCGATCGATTCGTTATCTCATCTGGTTTAATTCCCGCTTGGAATTGTGTCAAAATATTGAAAAACAAACAAGTTATTGCATTTTGAATAGTCACTGCTCAGCAGTGATTTGGGAACTGAAGGCACAAGTGAATGTGGCCTAGAGGCACGGGTTAGACTTATTTTAAAAATCTCAAAAAATTAATTTATTACTTTTTTGTGATTTTAAACCAGATTTCGGGTGGAGTCCGACAAAATTCGAACTTACCCAAAATAAGGGCCATCCTAATATACATGACATTAATTTGTAATCCAATTCCCTTTTAGTATTTTCTTTTTCCAAGATGAATTAAGTTATTCAATTAGTAATTACAATTAGCAATTAGCAAAGTCACTGTTTGTCATATGTCAAATACTGCTAGTATTCATACTGACAAAATTAATACTTTAATTGTGAAATGTTTGCAAACGAAAAACTCCCCAATTACAATTAATGAGATAGATGTATTATTTCTTTCATCATCTAGGATTTTCTATTTTTGACAATTTAACTAGAACTTTATAAAACTACAGTATTTAGAAAATAAGAAAGTAATAATAATTAAAATAATACTCTACAGAGTTATTCACTAATGGTAATTGTAATTTTCAGACACTTTTACTGATTGATAATTGTAATTACTAATTGAAGTTGTGAAGTTACTCATGCATCATATAAATTAAACTTTTATTATTTACCTAATTGTAAATTGGTGTTTCCAGCCGTCCAATCATGTATCCCGTAAATGTAGATAAGAAATATTGAAAAATGCGACCATGTAATAAATAAAAACAACAGGAACATAAATAATTTATTTTAAAAAATATAATAAAAACCTTTTTAACACGAACTTTCATCCATACTTTCCGTGTTGCTGCTTTCGAATTGCAACCGTGGTATTGAGTAATTTTCCGGATTCCTTTCTAAACTTCCGGTTCCGGAAGCTTCAAGACTACTACTTTGATGTGAGCTTAAACTTGCTTTAGGAGGAATAGGTGGAGGATTTTCTAGTCTTGGACTAGAATTAGTTGGACTGGAATTAATATTAAATTCTAGATGTCCTTGTGGTCTCAAATCATACTCTTCGTAGCAAATGTTATTGAAATTATTTAGATTTGAATCCGGGATACTGATCCCGGAATCCCGGAGGTCGTGATGGCCGTTTCCGGTGACTTCAGAGCTTATGGAGAGATTGTTAGGAGCATGGTTTAATTCTGATGATTCGTCCAAGGAAATATCAACGATTGAATCAATACTGAATATTGAATTAGCTTGGGATTTTTTCTGACATCGTTTTGGGATGTTGGGTGGAACATCGCTTGGTGTGCGTTTGTCCGGAGCTGGAACATCATAAAAAAAGCGTTAATAAAGTAACTTTAACTTTAATAGTTATTTGTATATCAAGGAAAAAAGTAGGACATTCTTTTACAAGGTGCCATTTCATTTAAAAAAAAATTAAATAAACACTTGGCTAAGTCTGACAAAATTCAGCCTCCATGTCACCTTATGAGGGCATCGGCAGAGGCTGGCCAGCACAGTTAGTAACCATAGACGCGTTTCGCTCTTATTAGAGCTCATCAGTATGGTATAACCCACTTCTTCACCTAGAATAAAGTTCACGTGAAGAAGCTGTATGACGAAGAACTGTGCTAGCAGAGAATAAGATCTCTAACAAACGGTAAGATGACATGAGAAGTTCTGTGGAACAGGCCATGCCATCTACCGAAAAGTATGGACGACAATTAATTTTGTCTTTGTTGTTATTTGCCATTTAATTTCCTGTGCCCACGGTAAAAGGAATAAAATTTTCAAAAATAAATAAATAAATATACCATCACGCCTTTTACCCATTACTGGGTGTGGCACTCTACCGGAGCAGATCACGGTAAGTGATATATTTTTTCGCGAGAAGTGCGGTTACCAGCCGTCAAATCACGGTCCCCAAAGATATTAGTGGAAAGGGAGCCATAGAGGTAGATTTAAATTGGTGAAAATTGTTTGTCGGCTGTGGAGATCGAACCAGGATTCTCAAAATCCACAGGCCGACTCAATACCACTGAGGTACCTACCCCTAAAGAATGTATCTTATAATAAACTTTTAACCCCTATAGAAAACAAGAAAGTGCTATCTCATACATAATTTAATTCTCTATCTTTCAAAGTATAAACTATATGCAAATATTTAATCACCCAACGTATGTCAATATCATGATCGGTTAATTGTTGCTAAACTGTAAGCTACCACATCATAGCTCCCAGCAGAACATCCCCTCTACGCTACTGTAACAATATGAGCTATCTCATTGTTGTTATGTTGCGTTTAGGTGAGATTGGTTTCGTGTAATTTGACACTCGTGACCACATGTGCCATTAAGGCTGAATGTGAGATCTTTTGGTTTTCGAATATAGGGCATTAAATTATAAAAAGAGACAGTTATAGTTAATATTCTTAGAATTCCAACAAGATTTCATGTTCGCGTTATCTGCAGGGCCAGAGTGTCAGACTACATAACCAAAACACTTGAGACATCTGTATCCACCCCGATGCGAGAGGGATGGATTCCAGATGTGGGTATCGTACCCAGGACAGCAAGTGTTTTGGTGGGAACCATCAGTCTCGTCCATCGACTCAAAGCGTGAAGATGTAGATCGTCACATCACGCGGTGTTCGCGTTGTATTTAATTTTAAACTAGATTAGTGAATTAAGTATTATAATTAATACAAATTTAATTTAAATAATAATTCTGTTTCCATCCTCATATTAAATTATAGCGTTTCGTGTTCAATTCAGTTTAAACTTTAATAGCGGTATGTTTTATAAGATTTTAAGACTGCGTCAATTTCTTTCGTGTTACAATTGACGCAGTCCGGTAAGATCAACTTATTCACCCCGTTCTCCTCGTGTTACATTACTAAAGTATCCCAAGGTTGCTTTCAAATCGGGGAGATAATTTAATCACACAATTAAACCCTATAATATAACGTTCATTTAAATGTAGGTTGAGCCACAGGAGTAGATTTAAATTGGTGCTAAATTAAATAAAATTTAGATGAAATTATTATGGTCTTGACAAATATCATTCAATTAATTTTGACCAGCAACTGTCCGTCAGTATGGTGGTGTGGATAGCGATACGGTATTCGAATCCGGAGATCCCGAGTTCGAATCGCACTCAAGCTAAAAATTATATAAAAAAAACTACCACGCTGCGGCTCGGTCAGTGCGGATCCTGTACTGTAATTGGGATTAAGTTCCTGTTGTACAGCGTAACATAAATAAATAAATAAACTATTAAAATTTTCGATGAATTTTAATATCTTTCTGACTTACTGTGTCCTCGTGGTGGTAAAGGTGGAGCTTCTTCGGCGCCCTGTGGTTGCTCCGGCCACGAATTTCTCATCTGAGAACCAGCAGAACCATCTGTAGGTGTTGGTAAAGAATGCCGTAATAATGACTTCGGTGAAGGTGGCTTGGTGAGCGATCGCTCGCGGCTGTGTGTTGGTTTAGGAGGTAACTCTGACGAATTCTCTCTGAAAATAAAAATAAAGAGAATTTTATTTCACATTAATAGTTGCATAATATTTGCATAAATCTGTGTGCAAAACAAAGCATATGTTCCAGTTTTAGTTGCTCTTGCTTTGATTTTATAGATTTTAGATACTAAAATACATTTAAAACCATCACACAAAAATAAAATATGACAAGAAATATATTAGTTTTAATGTAATAATGCAATAATCATTAACAACAAAGACAAAATTAATTGTCATCCAACACTTGGTGAAACAAGGTTTAATAAAAAATATAAAGTAAACACTTGGCTAGGTTTCACAAAATTCAGCCTCCAAGTCACCTTATGAGGGCATCGTCAGAGGCTGGCCAGCACAGTTAGTAACCATAGACGCGTTTCGCTCTTATTAGAGCTCATCAGTATGGTATAACTCACATCTTCACCTAGAACAAAGTTCATGTGAAGAAGCTGGTGACGAAGAACTGTGCCAGCAGAGAATAAGATCTCTAACAAACTGGTAATTTTGTGAAACATAGCCAAGTGGTTACTTTATATTTTTTAGCAATAATTATTGGTTTTAAATAAAATTAACATTTGTAGTTAAGCCACGTCCACTCAGTACTGATAGGTATAAATATTTTCAAACAGCAACTCTATTTGGGAAGCAGGGTTTGCTTTGCGATTTAAAATGTATTTACAAAGATTTTGGAGTTTGAAATATGCAATGTTGTTCTTTTATAGATTTTATAAACATTTTTTTGAGATCTGCAAATATAGAACTGTAATTTAATCCAAAAAATAACATACACGTTTTGACAATTTAGTCCGCGAACTCACTGCCGTATAACTGCTACTGGAAGAGTTCGCCGTGTGCAGCAAAATATTTTGAAGGATATTTACTATTTAATTAATTGATACTTTAGAGAAAAATAGTTTAAAATGTGGGGAACAATTAAAATCCATTACAAACGGATAAAATATGACAAGAAATATATTAGTTTTATTGTAATAATAAATAAATAAATAAATATATCATCACGCCTTTTATCCATCACTGGGTGTGGCACTCTGCCTAAGCAGATCTCGGTAAGTGATATATTTTTTCGCGTGAAGTGCGGTTACCAGCCGTCAAATCACGGCCTCCAAAGATATTAGTGGTGGAGGAGCCACAGGGCTAGATTTTTTTTAAATTGGTGAAAATTGTTGGTCGGCTGTGGGGATCGAACCAGGGTTCTCAAGATCCACATGCCGACTCGATACCACTGAGCCACCTACCCCATATTGAGGTATTGTAATAATACAATAATTAATGTTTAAAAGATTTTAAGGGTTGTATTTAAGCCACGGCCACTCAGTGCTGTGGGGTATAAATACGAGAATTTTAATATTTTCAAACAGCAACTCTAGTTGGGAAGCAGGGATATGTTTCTTTGCGATTTAAAATGTATTTATATAGATCTTATAAAATTATAATTTATGATATAATTTAACGTTTTCAGCTCGGTTTTCAGCAGGGTTCAAAGATATATATCGATCGATATATATCATGATATTTATTTTGATATATATCGTCATATTTTTGCAATGATATATATACTTTTACGAGGCTATATCTCGAAAACTAAATGTGATATGAAAACGCGGTCAACGGCATTAATTTTCTCGTGCTTCAGTTAACTTATAAACATAGTTTCAGCGATTTTAATTTTTTTTCTATTTTCCGCCAAAAAAAATCGCAAAAAGCGGTTTTTTAACATTTTCTCGAAAACCAGAAGTCATATGCATTTGAAGATTGCACCACTGGATTCAGTGGGTCAAAATACATATGTATGTAAATTTTCGTTTTAATAATCCTACGATTAAGGATTTTTGGGAAAATTGAATTAAAATCTGAAAAAACCAAAGGGGTACCCCTTAGGAAATAATTAAAAATATTAAATTGCTTAAAATTGTATGAAAATTTGCTTACAAGTCAATTCGGACACGGGGAATTCAACGCCGTTGAGCGCATTTCCATATCTTGTTTAGTTTTTGAGATATAGCCTCCGGAAAAGTGAAATTTTTCGAATTTTTCAGTTTTTCTACTTTTACGAGGCTATATCTCGAAAACTAAATGTGATATGAAAACGCGGTCAACGGCATTAATTTTCTCGTGCTTCAGTTAACTTATAAACATAGTTTCAGCGATTTTAATTTTTTTTCTATTTTCCGCCAAAAAAAATCGCAAAAAGCGGTTTTTTAACATTTTCTCGAAAACCAGAAGTCATATGCATTTGAAGATTGCACCACTGGATTCAGTGGGTCAAAATACATATGTATGTAAATTTTCGTTTTAATAATCCTACGATTAAGGATTTTTGGGAAAATTGAATTAAAATCTGAAAAAACCAAAGGGGTACCCCTTAGGAAATAATTAAAAATATTAAATTGCTTAAAATTGTATGAAAATTTGCTTACAAGTCAATTCGGACACGGGGAATTCAACGCCGTTGAGCGCATTTCCATATCTTGTTTAGTTTTTGAGATATAGCCTCCGGAAAAGTGAAATTTTTCGAATTTTTCAGTTTTTCTACTTTTACGAGGCTATATCTCGAAAACTAAATGTGATATGAAAACGCGGTCAACGGCATTAATTTTCTCGTGCTTCAGTTAACTTATAAACATAGTTTCAGCGATTTTTATTTTTTTTCTATTTTCCGCCAAAAAAATCGCAAAAAGCTGTTTTTTAACATTTTCTCGAAAACCAGAAGTCATATGCATTTGAAGATTGCACCACTGGATTCAGTGGGTCAAAATACATATGTATGTAAATTTTCGTTTTAATAATCCTACGATTAAGGATTTTTGGGAAAATTGAATTAAAATCTGAAAAAACCAAAGGGGTACCCCTTAGGAAATAATTAAAAATATTAAATTGCATAAAATTGTATGAAAATTTGCTTACGAGTCAAGTCGGACACGGGGATTTCAACGCCGTTGAGCGCATTTCCATATCTTGTTTAGTTTTTGAGATATAGCCTCCGGAAAAGTGAAATTTTTCAGTTTTTCTAAATGTGTACAAAAATTAAAATTAAAAAATAAATATCCAAAAAGTGATATTTATCTGATATATATCCTATATATCAGATATTTTGATATTTATTATAAATATCATGATATTTACGAACCCTGGTTTTCAGTAAATAAATAATAATAAATCAGATCGCATATTTTCGTATGTTTATAAACAGTCGACATTAATTATGATTACTCACTATACTACCAAAAGTTTGTTACTCCAGTTTCTAGGTAAACGAGCTCAATGAATCCTCTTACCTTGACTTCATACTAGGTAAGCTACTATAGTCTGCAGATCCTCTAGTAGGTGTTCGAACATCGTTAGAGACATTTGACGCGTTGGTAGGCGTGGTACTGGTACTGAAGTTCTGCGAACGGGGCCGAATCTCCCTTTGTGGGATAGGGGGCGCCATTGGAAGGACTAGATTCTCCCTAGCTGGTTGGATTCCGCTTATACGGTCCAGAATTTCCTACAAAGAAAATTAGGTTTATTTTCTAAACTATTAAAGATACGAGTACAATAAAAAGTAAAACAGATTTTAAACTATAATAAATAAGCTTTAAACTGATTTCCTACTTTTTATTTTTAATATATGTACAGTCAATGTAATCACCATCTAAAATTGTTTATTTATTTTTGTAACTGTCTAAATAAATAAAATAAATATATCATCACGCCTTTTACCCACTACTGGGTGTGGCCCTCTGCCTAAGCAGATCTCGGTAAGTGATATATTTTTTCGCGTGAAGTGCGATTACCAGCCGTCAAATCACGGTCCCCAAAGATGTTAGTGGAGGGGAGCTACAGGGGTAGATTTATATAAATAAATATATCATCACGCCTTTTACCCATTACTGGGTGTGGCACTCTGCCTAAGCAGATCACGGTAAGTGATATATTTTTTCGCGTGAAGTGCGATTACCAGCCGTAAAATCACGGTTCCCAAAGATGTTAGTGGAGTGAGAGCCACAGGGGTAGATTTAATTGTTTGTCGGCTGTGGGGATCGAACCAGGGTTCTCAAAATCCACAGGCTGACTCGATACCACTGAGCCACCTACCCCATTGTAACTGTATCTTCTATATTATCAAAATTATCATAAATAGCTAAATTAAACAATAAGCTAAAACAACAATTCAGCTTTAAAATTAGATTTTAAATTTATTACTATTTAAATATTTTGTAACAAGAATTATAACGATTCCTACCATTGGTTTAGTATAAATGTCCTCTTCATCGATCATCAATTGTCCATAAGCACTTCCACTTGAAGTTGAGGACCTGTTACTCGTATTTTCTGAGATGGACATTTGAGATTTTTTCTCTATTGGCAGCGGTGGTAACGGTGTACTGGAATATACATAACAACTTTTTATTACTTCCTTGTACGAATGTAAGAATATGAGCTATCTCATTGTTGTTATGTTGCGTTTAGATAAGATTGGTTTCGTGTAATTTGACACTCGTGACCACATGTGCCATTAAGGCTGAGTGTGACATCTTTTGGTTTTCGAATATAGGGCATTAAATTATAAAAAGAGACAGTTATAGTTAATATTCTTAGAATTCCAACAAGATTTCATGTTCGCGTTATCTGCAGGGCCAGAGTGTCAGACTACATAACCAAAACACTTGAGACATCTGTGTCCACCCCGATGCGAGAGGGATGGATTCCAGATGTGGGTATCGTACCCAGGACAGCAAGTGTTTTGGTAGAAACCATCAGTCTCGTCCATCGACTCAAAGCGTGAAGATGTAGTTCTTCACATCACGCGGTGTTTTATTTAGTTTAAAGTAGATTAGTGAATTAAGTATCATAATTAATAAAACTTTAATTTAAATCATTATTCTGTTTCCATCCTCATATTAAATTATAATGTTTCGCGTTCAATTAAGTTTAAACTTTAATAGCGGTATGTTTAGTAAAATTTTAAGTCTGCGTCCAGTTTTTTTCGTGTTACAATTGACGCAGTCCGGTAAGATCAACTTATTCACCCAGTCCCCTCGTGTTACACGAAGTAAAGGAAGTATTGTAATCGCGAAAATTTTCAATTTTCAGATTTCAGTGGAAATACGTATTTTGGCCATCCCTGAATCCATTTTGACTAATTTCGTCGTGACGTCTGTACGTACGTATGTATCTCGCATAACTCAAAAACAGTAAACCGTAGAAAATTGAAATTTTATATTTAGGACTGTTATAACATCTAGTTGTGCACCTCCCTTTTTGGTCATTATATAACTTTCGGAAGTGGTACTTTACTTGAAGCCTATAATAGATTTTCATGAAAAACTATATTCAAATATAATTTAAAACTTTCCAAATTTGGTATATAAGACTACTATATCAATGGAAATAACATAATAGATTTTGGTTAAAATAGACTAACCGGAAATTACACAATACATGAAGCTGCTAACAGTTTTCCTTGAAAAAAATGGTATTATTTTAATTTTAGAAATAAATGCTGCAAATAAAAGTTTTACAAAATTAAATTCTGCGTCTAGCACATTAAATTAGCCTTTTGCATAAGCGAGATATCTAAATTTAAATATTATATATATATATTTTTTTTAAATTAAGTTTGCTATGGATTAGAACAAAAAATAAAAGATTTAATGTCAAATATGTGCAATTAAAAAAATATCTATAGTTTAATACGTGTACAAGGAAGTCATGTGGTGTCCACATCATATTTATTTAATCACTTACATAACATTACTCCCTCGCCTATAAAATGAAGTAGTACGAACTGTTGCAACATGCATGTACAGACTTCATCCACACTCATATTTCCTTTCAAGATAAATCGTCCATATAATCTCATACCTTGAAATTCGCTACCATACAACTATTCATTCGACATTCACCCAAACCATTTCAACTGAAACACACACACCTATTTATAATTTGACTTACTTCACAATGCTCTCACTCTGCTGCCTTTTAAGCTTAGTGATAGCTCCTAAACTTTGTCGAAGTTGCGCAAATCTTTCAAGAAGTCTTTGATGTAGAGGTTGAACTCCTGTTGGGGCTAAACGCCCATGTAAAGCTAGGCCCCCTTCTAAAACATGCAGAACCTCTAGAATAAGGCTCTTAAGTCTGTAGACATGTTGAAGATGTTCAGGAAAAAGTTTAGAAAATTCTTGAGTGAAGAAAGCTTGTTGGTATTTGCTGATGCCGCCCTGGACGTTGGCATCGATGATTCCTTTAAGAAATAAAAAACAAATTTAAATACAATTTTTATTAGTGTATTCAGCATAGTTTTCTACCTACACACGATTATTTTTATAGATCTAAATTAATAGATACATTTTCTAGAGCACAAAATCTGAGCGAATATAAAAAGAAGACAAATATTTTAAGTACATTCGAAAATTACAAATTTGAGAAACCATTTCTCAAAAACTAAAAGAGATATTTAAATGCAGTATTCACTATAACATTCTGTATAGTTTTCTACCTACACACGATTATTTTTATAGATCTAAATTAATTGCGGGATAAATATGATGAATGAAGACAAGCGTATGATTCTTGATTTTAGATTCATTGGTTAGATGTTTCGAGTGTTTACCTGCAATTGTGTGGTGATCACCTTCAGAAACAAGCGCAGTGTACAGGAGCGAATGGATGAATGTTTGTTGTGTGTTGATGGATTTTGGTTGTGAGAAAAGAAAGAGTTTGTATGGAGGAAGTGTTAATGTGGTCGAATCGAGTATCGTGTCAGGATGAGAATGTTGACGAGTTCTTGCTACCCCATTTAATGGGATATAGCGTGATGTTATGTATGTATGTATGTATGTATGTATGTATCTAAATTTTCTAGAGTAAAAAAACTGAGTAAGAATTTATTTCGGAATTCGATAATGGGTTAGGTTAGGCTGTGATTTGACGGTTGGTAACCGCACTTCACGCGAAAAAATATATCACTTATCGAGATCTGCTTAAGCAGAGTGCCACACCCAGTAATGGGTAAAAGACGTGATGATATATTTATTTTTATTTATTTTATAACTCGATAAATAAACCAAATATTGTAACGCGGTGTTCACTAATAAATCGCAAAATTATTTCTGTTTCTTCTTACCTTGTAGTCGCATGGTGAACGGGTTTAAATTCCGTTTAGGCTCTGCGTTATACAACGCAATCAGTTGCCGAAGTTCCCGTTCAACAGCTTGCATCGTTTCACACGCAAAGGCTACAGGAGGGACATGTTCTGTACGTCGTTCAGTCACTTCAAACCATCGAAGAATTCCGGGAAGAGATGAGTCGATTACAAGTGAAGTACGCTCAATCCAAAGAGTCTGAAAATCAAGACATGTTTTTATATATTTCAGAGAAAAATACTACAAATAGTTTCGGAAAAACTAAATTATTTACAAGTTTTATTTGAATCATTTTTCCCGAAAATAATTCAGTAACATTTGACCGAGCTAAATAAATAAATATTCCTACTTTGATTTCATTTTCTTTGTCTACAATTCCTTTATGAACCGGTCGATCGCATTGGAATCTTCTTACATCGTTGTAATGATAAAACCTGGATATTTTTTCAGGAATGTCACTTGCTGAAATTATTGGATTCGGCTCTGGAATCGGTTTTACGTTACATATTTGTATATCTATACATTTTAGTTAAGAAAAAAGTATCTAAAAGTTTCAACCCCAAAAACAGAGATATTATTTAGAATAATAAAATATCAAACTAAACATTTGTCTAAGTCTCACAAAATTCAGCCTCCAAGTCACCTTATGAGGGCATCGTTTTTTTAGAGATCTTATTCTCTGCTGGCACAGTCCTTCGTCACCAGCTTCTTCACGTGAACTTTGTTCTAGGTGAAGAAGTAGGTTATACCATACTGATAAGCTCTAATAAGAGCGAAACGCGTCTATGGTTACCAACTGTGCTAGCTAGCCTCTGACGAGGACCTCGTAAGTTGACTTGGAGGCTGAATTTTGTGAGAGTTAGACAAGTGTTTAGTTTGATATTTTATTATTAAAGCTAGTTTCATCAAGTGAGCATTTAAAGACAATTAATTTTGTCTTTGTTGTTTTTTATTATTTAGAATCTTGACATGATTTTGCTGAAAAGTGAATAATAGGACTGAAATAGTTTAGGTTCAAATCAGGGGCATAAAGGACAACAATCCATCGTTGTAAAGGGCATAAAAGGATACATTGTCCTTCAGAATTCATAATAGAATCATCAGGAGGAGTATTCTTCATCAAGATCTGTGCTGAAGGGAATTCAGTTTGTAGTCTTTGGGTAAACGCTCCAATTCGTTCGTATTCCAATCCTCTGTAGACAAACTGTTTATTCTGCAATAAAATACTTGGTCATTTAGTAAAATGCGCCATTTTGTCAGTTAGTTTATTCGACTTACTCTCACGAAAAGTGGAAAACTTAAACCGTAGAAGCCCACGCGAAAGTATTCTGGTTCTGGACGAAGTTGAAGAAGAATGTGATCGTAAAATCTCGCTTGGGTTTTTAAAATGTTGCTAAGTGCAGTATAATCGAACAGTTGGGTTTCGTATAAAGTTGCGAGTTCTTTGCAAAGTGGTATGCCTTTTTCCCAACACTAAAAAATATTATTTGTTCAGAATTAATAATGTAAACAATGAGATTTTCATGAAAAACTATTTTTTGTTTAAAAAAAATAGAGTTTTTTGGGGACATATAAAATTAGCTGTAACTTTTACTACTATTAAAGATACAATAAAAAACAAAATGAAGCATTAAACTAGAAGAAACCTACTTAAAAATGATGTCCTACTTTTATTTTTAGTGTATGTACAGTCAATGTAATCAGTGTCCAAAAATTATTAATTCGGAGACAGAAAAATAACAGTGGTATCGAGTCGGCATGTGGATCTTGAGAACCCTGGTTCGATCCCCACAATCGACAAACAATTTTCATCAATTTAAAATCTACTCCTGTGGCTCCCATTCCACTAATATTTTTGGTGGCCGTGATTTGACGGCTGATAACCGTACTTCACGCGTAGAAATATATCACTTACCGAGATCTGCTTAGTCAGAGTGCCACACCAAGTAATGGGTAAAAGGCGTGATGATATATTTATTTATTTTATTTATTTTTAAAATAGCTATATCTCCTAAACTATTAAAGATATAATAAAAAATAAAAAGAAAAACTAGAAGAAATCATCTTCAAAATAATGTCATAATACTTAATTTAGTGCAAGTATAGTTAAAATTAGCATCATCTAAAAATAGTAAAATCTGTTTCTTACCTTGCCCTTATCAAAATACTCAATGATCTTATGGTACAGCTTCTCTTTTACCCTATATTCAGGGTGGCCCGCAAAATGAGGATCCGCAACAATCACAGAACTTGTCCAACTTAATTGATCCGCATACAGTTTCATAGTGAATCCTGCTTCAGTATAATTATCAGCTTGAATATGTAAATCGTGTAGTTTATAAATGTATCGAAGATACATTTCTTTTCTGTTGAATTCATTCTTGTAGAAGTTCTAGAAGACGATTTAAAACAAATAAGAGATCGATTGATTGTGTGTTTACAAGAGTTGATTCCAGTGGAAATAAACCAGCTTATATGAAAGGAATTATGAATGCAAGTGAACAAAAGTGGTGAGGAATATTGGACGAAGATTAATTGCATAACGAATCTGATGAATAAACGTACAGAGAATATGTATTAATCAATTATAATAGAACTAATGCAAATGAATTAATGATTCTGGAACACAAATAGATTATTTTAAATATGTTTACAGACAATTGTTACAATATTCAATCAATAAAAAAATTATTGTTAAATTAAATTGTGTTTATACCTTTGTAAATATGAAAAATATTTTACTGTTTATACAGTAACATCAAACTATTTGTATTCTACTAATTAGTAGACGACGTAATACTAGTTACGCTATCTAATAAACTATTATTGTCAATATTTTTATGTAATTTACAAAGAATTAAATGTAATTACATATAGGAAATATAAAAATATCTGAATATAATTATGATTTCAAATAGGCAATTAAAAAGTAGACTATGCATAAAATTATAAAACTATTTATGTCGCAATAAGTTGATGAACCTTTTAAAAATGTTAAGAATGTTAAAAATGCAGAATATATTGTTCATTTCAACCTTGAAACTCTCAATAATTGCAATTTGAAACACTCAAAACAAAATAGTAATTATGTTTCAAGCCATCAAAAAATTAATATTTATAATAGACTGTCTTAAAATTCTCCAAAAAATATATTATCACCAAAATTCGACTTACCAATAAATTAACTGTGCATGACATGCGTTTATCTCGATTTTCATCTCCTTGTATAACACTTCTATAATCCAGTAAGCGCTCTAAAAGTCTGGTAACCGAGCTTATAAAAGCTGCACCGCTTTCTTTCCATGTTGGGTCCTCTGATTGAACCCGGTCTAAGAGCCTGTATTAGAAAAACGAGATTAATTTAACTATAAGATTAAAATATATTATCATGCCATTATTTATTTATGTGCAAATCTGTAAGTGATATATTGTAAGTGAAGTGCAATTGATGTCAAAGATCTACAATAACAGATACACAAGTGAAAAATGTGATGATAAAACAAAACAGTAATAAATATGATTTATTCTTACTTTATTTTAAATTTATGCTTCATTTTTTTATTTAAAAGGCGCAAAATGTTTACGAAATTTATTTTAAAACTTCGATATTGTTATTATTAAACGATTTAAATCAACACGAATTTAAGTTAATAAACTCTATACAAAATCACTGAAACCCCAAGCGCGACTAACCCACGACTACACTGCATCACGTATACAACTCAAATAACTTTCATATGCAGTGTCAATTATGTTTTGATTAGTAAGTTTTTATTGTGAATGTACACAATGCGAATAAATAAACAAGGTTAATATAGAAATTAGTTGTTAAAGTGTTGGCCTTGAAGGTATTTTATATTTGGTTTAAACCGCCAAGAAAACGTGACAACAAGAAATTGTTTTTATTTTATTTAAATGAGAATACCAATGATATTTTAAACTACAGCTATAACTACTTCATAACATAAATAAAAACCACGACTAAAATACCTCTTCCATCTAAATGTCAACAACAATTAAATAAAAACTCTAAATCTACTAAAAAATTTACTACACTACAATAAATTCAACTTACACTGCACTCAAGTGCTCCCTGATTAGCAAGACAAAAAATCATCAAATTTATATATTTTTTCTCCGACAAATTTCAAGAAAAATAAATAAAAATCACTTACATAGTGTTGAACAACTGCCGATATTCATCATCACCCTTATTTTCTGATACTAAAATATCTAATTTATCAATTAATTCTGATTCTACTTGTCGGAAATTGCCTCTGGCCTTTTGTTCACATTCCATCATGTCAAAAAATATGTGAAGAGTTGCTTTTCTTAGTTCGGACTCTGGTACGAGGGTTACTTCGAGGAAGGGACCCACCATTGACGGTATAAAATGAAGCTTATGCTCCCCTGATACAAAAAATTCAATTTATTTCTCACTTTTTTAAAAGATTTCCTGTTATTAAGCGTTTATAAATTATTTTAGGGAAAAATGCTTCAAATAAAAGTTGAAGATAATTTATTTCTCCATATTTTTTATTTGAAGCATTTCTCTCTCAAATTATTTACAAATATTTGGTAGCTGAAAATATGAACTGTAAGATGTTATTAAAAGACCATCTTCGAATATAATACAGTACTAAAAATTAGTATAATTAATTTTTACCTAAATGTGACCACATGGAAAGTATTTGAAAGCCCATTAGGACTCTCATGTCTCCATAACGTTCAATAATTTTTTCTCTTTTTACTTCAGAAAATTGTTCTAGTTGTAACGATTGTTGAGTTAGATATGCAACAGCTAAATTAAAATAGTTGCTCCACAACTAAAAAACAAGATTATTTTAATTAATTTCTAATCATTTTAACAAGTACAGCAAATAAAACTAAAATAATAAATGATTTTTAAATAGAAATATCTTACTATAATTAAAGTTATTCAAGTAAATATTTCAACGCTAGTATCTCGAAAATTATAAGAGATAATTAAAATCTGATTTCAAGTAATAAATAATAAATAAAATTTCAAAATTTCTTCGCCACCAGCTTCTTCACGTGAACTTTGTTCTAGGTGAAGAGGTGAGTTATACCATACTGATGAGCTCTCATAAGAGCGAAACGTGTCTATGGTTACTAACTGTGCTGGCCAGTCTCTGACGATGCCTTCATAAGGTGACTTGGAGGCTGAATTTTACACTTAGCCAAGTGTTTATTTTATTTTTTATTAAACCTAGTTTCACCAAGTGTTGGATGACAATTAATTTTGTATTTGTTGTTATTTAAATTTCAAAAATTTTGTTTGAAAAATAAACAAGCTATGATTTATTTTCACAGCGATGAAAATATCTATAACGAGCTCGCTACAAGCACGGTACTCACCTCCTTATCGAAATACCCTGCCCTGGAGTCCAAGAACTTGAAGGCTAGTGGTTGAGCAAGTTCTTGTAGTGCTTTTAACATTACATTGTTGGCAACCATTTTAATAATTAGCCAATCAGGAGGGAAGACTTCTTGCTTCACTAGATCCCTAAAGACGAGAAAGACGCGTAACAGGAAGTCCTTTAAGGGCTTCCGGTCGTGTTGGGATCCCATAAGATTCTCCCAAAGACGTTTGTAGTGATATTCATCCAGTAGTTGAAGAAGACCGATTAAACATGCTACTAGGCAAGACTACAAAAATAAAATAACGATTAAATTAAAGACAAATGTTTAACATATTTTAAAATCGTACCAAAACTGGAACATTTTTATCTATAATAACCAAAACTGTTTGTATTAACATGTCTAAAGTTTTTATGCATAAAGTATCAACATCATGATGGATACAATTGTTGATCTTTCCTTGTTCTTCACTGATCTTCCTATGTTTAAATAAAAACCCTAGAATTTCCCCTAGAATATCTGTACATAGTCTAAGTTCATCCCTATGCGCCAAATGGTACCGAAGATGATTGCAAGATGTTGTCAGAAGAATATTTCGAGATTCTGAAAAAGGGTTATTTCAAATGCGTGTATCTTCAAAACTATAAAAGATAATTAAGATCTGATTGAACAGTTAGATTTAGTATAGTTTCCTTAATAAATAATTAAATTTTTAACATTTTTGTTTGTAAAATAAAGAAGTTATTATTTCTCAAAAATGTGCTTGTAGTAAAATTAAATATTAGTTTTAAATGTAAATATCTTGAAAACTAAAAATCATAATTAAAATCTTTTCAGCGGACAGATTCAGCATATTATCTTAAACTTATAAACCTTTTAGTGTTAAAAATACATAAATTACGAATTATTTGTTCAAACATGAGCTGGAGACTTCAACATTGCAATAAACTACGAAAATATTCCAATAAATGGTAACTTACCGTCATCTTGAAACAATCGACTCGTTACCAGATTTTTAATTGCAGTTAGCTTCGCTTGAGTCAATTGAGGTGGTAGATCTTTGTGTAAAGAATCTAACATTGTAGCTGCAAGTTTAGTTACTTCCATTACTGGTAAAACGTCTACTAATTGTTCGTATACTGCACTTATTGAGTGAAGTAATGCAATCTAAAATAGTAACAAGAATCGTTGAGTATTGTTAAAATATTTACACTTTTTACCCCGCAAATAACAACTTCAAAATGCCGGCAACCAACGCAACGGTCACGACATAAAAATATATAAATTTGCGGGGTATTCCACTCTTACCTGTGTTGGTAAAATAACAGCATACGATAAAGTTAACATATTATTTAAAGCAGAAAAGACACTATAAAGATCTCTTTTAAAATTATCTTCATATTGTCCACCAGTTGCTCTAGCAAATAGAACTCGACTTTGAATTATAAGTTTGAAGATATACTCGAGACTACGAAAGCATTTCTGGATTGGTTCTTGTTTCTCAGTGGACTGAACCCATTCAGCACAATGTTGCACACTGGTTAGCAACCCCCTTAAAGAGGAGAATACTTCGTAAAGAAGACCGCTAGTATGAAGAACCGATTAAGGGTAACTAACTGACTGTCAAACATTTCTAAATTATTTTAGAAATGTTTGACAGCAGAAAAATAAAATAAGGCTTTCTTATATTTTAATAAATGCTTACTTGTAGACTAAAGCAGCAGCAAAATGTCCTTTAATATAAGCGTCTAATACTGGTTTAAAATGTTGGAATTTGGATTCATCTAAAAGACTAAATATCGACACAAGAACGTGAAAGACAAGTCCACTGTGTTGAGTAGAGTTTCCATCTTCAGTGGAAAATAAAGCAAATAAAGCATCGAGAACGTCTTGTAAAAATTTAACTAATTCTTCGTCTCCAAGACGCAACACTCGGTTTAAAGATTCTTGGATACGTTCAGGGTGAGATTTCCATCGTAATAATGATAGTAAATCAACTGAAACATAGAAGAAGTGTTTGAAATTTTAGTAGAATTTGAGAAGGTGTAACTATGAAACTAAGAAAGATAATTTCATTTGAATTAAAAATTTAAATTCCACGTAGTTTTCTTTATACAAATCCATAATTTTATTAAATTTTACAAAGAAATAAATTGTGTAGAATATAAAAACTAAAAAGGTGTAAAATACAATATGTACCTCAAAAAACAATATTATATAACCAAAATTTAAGATGCTGTAACTTTAAAACCAGACAAGATAAATTAAATTGAATTTAAAATTCCTATTCCCCATACTTGTTTATATAAATAACCATATTTTCACTGATTTAAACTACGAAATAAATTTATTACAACACAATTTCTAAAGTGGTGTAAAATACAACAAACTTATAATAGATAAATGTTACCGTTTAAGTTTCTGGGGCGAATCCAGACTTCTAATTAGGGGAGAGGGGTCATGGAGTGAATTTTGTCTCGGGGGGGGGGGGTGTTATTACCCATCTTCTAAATATAAAAATCGGTTCTTCGGTAGAATACAAATATTATTGAATTAGAAGTTGATTTTCTAAGTGCAAATGTCGGTAGTCACATACTTGACTAGGTCTTAAATAGAATACCTCTCCCATCTGCGGGTCGAAATAATATCCCCACAAAATATTGGTTTTTGGTTATTTATTAGAATAATAAATCAAACAATAGTTCTTAATTATCTTAGAATTTCAAGTTCTTAGATAATATTTTCTATTTAATTTGTTTAACAAATTGAGTTATCGCAAATAATGATATCATTATTATGTATTAGGGCCAACTTTTAAAAAATAGTCCACGCTTAGGGGGGGAGGTCATGACCCCCATGACCCCCCCCTGGATCCACCCCTGGAGCAGATAATTAAAATCGGATTGAAAATTTGAAATTTCCATATGTTTTTTCATAAATAATAAAAATATTATCAATAACAAATAAAAAACCTACATCGGAAAATTTAAATCCACACAAAAATCAATCATATTTTTATTTCATACTAATAATTCAATGAATTACTTTATTTCCACTACTTTATAATTATTTTTCGTATAAATTTAAACCTTTCAACATCCATAAAAAAAATATTTCAACCTTTAAAAAATAAAAAAAATATCTAAACTCACCATTTTGGGTCAACTTTGTACTACACAGCAAGGTTCTTACATGTACAATCTCCCTATGACTCCTGCTGAACCCTGCAAGGTTGGCAGCACTGTCATGTTGCACAGCAGCATCTCTACTTCCGCAGGGTTGCAAGAGGTAACTACAGGAGTCGAGCTTGAGTGCATCTTCACATTTGTAAATATATAATTCGTGCAAACCATCTTGGACTGTTGCACCATCTTTGTCCATAAGACGGAAGAAGGAAAATGCGAAGAGTTTTTTGTCGTTTTTCTCGCGAGCTAGAAGAGGAAAAGATTATTTTATTAGTTGAAAATCCGAATTTGTACATTTTCTTATCTCAAAATATAAGATAAAATATCGATCCTCTATAGTTATATTGAATAGTAATAAAGTGAAGGAATTGAATAATAATAAATCTCTCACTTGTTTTAAACTATTATAGTATGTTATGCATCAAGGGAGGGAAACAAGCGATTATTCCCGCGTGTGAAGTTGAGGTTTGCTAACTTCACACAAGGGATAATCGTGAAGCATATTATACTTTCCGTAACAAGTGCACAAAAATTACTGTCTTATCGGGACAAATGTCAAATATGGGTTGCGTAACTAGTTACCTAGGAAACGCCGCAAACAGCTAATCTCTCTAGGGAGAGAAACATCGCTCTAGGGAGAGAAACATGGTACCTATGGAAACATAATGTTTCTCTCCCTAGGGGAGAAAAGCAGTGTGCCTCTCTCTAAAATTACGGAATAAGAACGTGTTTCTTGTGCATGTGTTACGAAAACACTATTATAGTACTTAAGAAATTCATTTCTTTCCCTAATTGAGTAATTATCCAACATGTTTTCTTATAATTCATCTAAATTAAAAACTAGTAAATAACTACTGGCAATAAATTCATGAAACAAGAAATATTTTTCTGCTGACAGATAAAACGTGAATCTTTAGTTTAATTTTGTTTCATTTTCCAGACTGCCCCTATTTTTAAGTTAATTTTCAACATTTTCAATTTAATTTCTGCTGTTATAAAGTATGCAAAATTAATTCTATTTATTGATTTTAGTATAGAATTTTATACAACATTTATTTGAAGCTTTTTACTTCCTTGTACGAAGTAAAAGAAGTATTGTAATCGCGAAAATTTTCGGTTCTCAGATTTCAACGGAAATAGGCATTTTAGCCATCCCTGAATCAATTTTGACTAATTTCGTCGTGACGTCTGTACGTACGTATGTATCTCGCATAACTCAAAAACGGTAAACCGTAGAAAGTTGTGTGTATTTAGGACTGTTATAACATCTAGTTGTGCACCTCCCTTTTTGGTCATTATATAACTTCAGGAAGTGGTACTTGAAGCCTATAATAGATTTTAATGAATAATTATATTAAAATATAATCCAGAACTTTTCAAATTTGGTATATAAGACTACTATATCAATGGAAATAACATAAAAGATTTTGGTTAAAATGGACTAACCGGAAGTGATACATCACATGAAGCTGCTAAGAGTTTTTCTTGAAAAAATTTGAATTATTCTGATTTTAGAAATAAATGCTGCAATTAGAGAATTAAATTCTGCGTCTAGCACATTAAGAATTATTAAATTAGCCTTTTGTATAAGCGAGATATGTAAATTTAAAAATTATATATTTTTTGTTTTTTTAATTATGTTTGCTATGGATTAGAACAAAACATAAGAAAAAATTTTTAAATGTTATGTCAGATATGTGCAATTAAAAAAATATCTATAATTTAATACGCGTACAAGGAAGTCATGTGGTGTCCACATCAAATTATTTCTCTAAAATAATAAGGCAAACTTATTAAAATATGATTTTACATATTCAAGTTCTATGTTCCGGTGTCAAGCAAAGTAGCACACATAAATATAGAATAGATTGCATATAAAACTAAACTAAATTTCCTGAAAAAAATTAACATATAAAATTGTGCTGAAAACACAATTATTACATAAAATACTTACTGGAACAATGTCTATATTCAAGTCTAACATGAGCTCCGGCAAATTTATCAATTGGAACAGTTAATCTTATGTTTTCTGCCCAAGAAGGTGAATTATGATGATAAATAATCATCGAATTATATTCTCTGGTTCCGTCCAACCCTGACGCACCCCACAAACAGTTCTAAAACAAACAAAAACCCTATTAAAACCCTTAGAAAACATTTTACAACACAACTCTTACATCCAAAATATTTTTTTCAGTGTCTAAAACTAAAATTGTAACTTCAATATTTTTCCCGGTTGATTTTCCCCCTCGTTCGAATTCTCCCCTCTCTAAAAAGCAGTAAAGATCGTTTCTGACGTCACCAGGCATGATGACGTCAGCGAAGCCTAGTTTGCTCGTCAGGCAAATGTTTTTAAATAGAAGAGGATTTTCTTCTCTTACTTGGCTAAGTTCTCCATGAAGCATTTTAAGAGATATTACAATACCTTGAAAAAGAAAATAAGAAATAAATATTTTTTAGGGGATTTAGTGTTTTTAAGGTACCATAGTTGGGTTGACAAGATAATTGATTGTATTTTCCAGATGAACGGATTATGTATTCATGGACCTGGTGAAAATCTTTTTCTTCACCTTGGTACACCTGAAAATCATCATGATTTTATCATCTTTCATTACCATTTTTCAGTCATTTTTTCAGATCTTTACAAACATTTTTTACCACATTAAAATTACCTCATTGACTCCCCCTACAGTAACATCTTTGCAGGAGGTAATTTGACGGCAGGTAACCACATTTCACATGCATAAATATATCACTTACTGAGATCTGCTACAGCAGAGTGCCACACCCTATAGGATAAAAGGCGTGATGATATATTTACTTTTCGTAACACATGCACAAGAAACACGATCTTATTCCCTAATTTTAGAGAGAGAAACACTGCTTTTCTCCCCTAGGGAGAGAAACATTATGTATCTCTCCCTAGGTAGCATGTTTCTTTCCTTAGGGGAGATGTTTCTCTCCCTAGAGACTACGATTATAAGCTGTTTCCTAGGTAACTAGTTACGCAACCCATATTTGAGATTTGTCCCGATAAGACAGTAATTTTTGTGCACTTGTTACGAAAAGGATAATATGCTTCACGGGAGGGCACGATTATCCCTCGACTTCCGCACGAGCCTTCGGCCCTCGCTTTCGTCTCGGTTGCCAACTTCACTCGCGGGAATAATCGCTTGTTTCCCTCCCTTGATGCATAACATACTATTATTGAATATAATGTTTCGTCGTATATCACTTACCGAGATCTGCTTAGGCAGAGGGCCACACCCAGTAATGGGTAAAAGGCGTGATGATATATTTATTTTATTTATGTTTCGTCATTCGTTTATTCATCTTGCAATTCGTCCACATTCATAATTATTTTCATACAAGCTCGTCTCATCTTTCATTCACGCAACAAACCTTCAATCATATCCATCCATTTATTCCTAAGTCATTCACACAATCTTTCACCCTCAATTGCTACAAGGAAATTAAAAAAATTCTCACAGTTTTTAAGATATTTCACTTTTCTAAAACTTGATATTATTATGTTATTTTTTTGCTTGAATATTATTTTCCCAGACTTACTTTAAATGTGAATTCTTTTTCTTCAGATTCAAGTTCTTTTCCTGTTACCATTTCTGTTAAATTTAACACAGCTACACCGTGAGGACGTTTGAATACTTGATGGGGTGTAGGGGCATTTTTTTCAGTCTTTTTCGAGCTCTCAGAATATAACATTTTACCCATTCGCATTACGTGAGCAACTAGATATATATCTTTAGTTAAATCGGCGTTTCCTAAATCCTAAAAATTAAAAATAATAAGAATATTGTAAATTTTGTAAAGCCCTGTATGGCATAAGAAATGTTTAACAAATTGTTTTGAAGCCTGTCCTGAACTATTGAAATGCAATGTATATTTTTGTACAGGGCCTGATTAACTCGATTTTAATTTTTAATGGGGTAGGTGGCTCAGTGGTATCGAGTCGGCATGTGGATCTTGAGAAACCTGGTTCGATCCCCTCAGCCGACAAATAATTTTCACCAATTTAAATCTACCCCTGTGGCTCCCACTCCACTACATCTTTGGGGGCCGTGATTTGACAGCTGGTAACCGAACTTCATGAGAAAAAATATATCACTTACCGAAATCTGCTTAGGCAGAGTGCCACATCCAGTAATGGGTAAAAGGCGTGATGATATATTTTTTATTTTTATATTAATATTAATACTTGTAAATATTTTTAACTTACCGTGAAAATGGTACAATTACTATGCAACTTTTCAACATAATTTGAAAATCCTTCTTTGGAAATTTTGACTAGAAACCTTTCTGATATATATTTTAATTTCTTTGCATCATACAAAGAGAAATATAATTCTGTGTCTTCGCCTATATGATGTCCAAAGTCTCTCATACAGAAATATAAGTGATGAGTTAGCACTTTTTTAGATTCTTTTCTTTTGAGTGTACCTCGTGCCTTCAAACCAATAAAAATACATAAAAACTTGAACTTGAAACATCCCATGGACACGTTTCAAAATGCAGGTACTTTTATATTTTACCTACAAGTCGGAGCTACAGCGATTTATTATATTTTATATTTGGGCTTGGATATTTCACATTAAATTATTTTTGAGAAAAAATATTTTTAATTCAAGTGGTACAAAATTTAATCATACGTATTTTTCATTTGAAATATTTATTGGTATATTTTCTGCTGTCAAACTTAATAAACTAAATGATTTTAGAACAAAATTCTTAAGGTAAATTATATAAAAAAATTAGTTCTTTATAACTTAATTTGACACGGAAAAATTTACGATGCTGAAATGTTTTAAAGAAATGTTGATATATTTATTGATATATATTCAGATAAAAGTTAAAAACAGTTTTTTTTTCAACATTACTTGTGAAAATGACATTTCCCTCACTGAATTTAATTGTGATAGTAACCGTTTCCCTCACTAGTGATGAAAGTAAATAACTTTCCTCACTAGTGAGGGAAACAGTTGCTATCACAACTAAAATGAGTGAGGAAATAGCTATTTATGAAACTAGTAAGGAAATGAAGGTTATTACCTTACGCATGTAAAATTTGCAGAATGACGCGTAGCCGAGTTATGTAAACACATAAGTAAGGTAATAACCGAGTTTTCTTACTAGTTTCATACAATATTTTTTCTACTTCCGTTCTAATAAATACGAAAGAGCGGTTTTGAAATTATAAAATTTTGACATATTAATGACAGTTATAAATTCAAAAAGTAAAAGACACATCAGAATTCGTCTACCAAGATATCTGTTGCTATGTTACCTCATTATTTCACTTGTTAAATAATGCAGTTCATTACCTAACTCAAATAAGTGAAATAAAACGTCTATTTCCTAACGGAAGTAGAAAAATGTCATTTGACATGGTGACCAAGGAAACATGATGTTCATTTGCAAATACAACTCCTTTGATTTATACAAAATAATTATTAAATTTCTTGTATCGTTAAAGTAAAAATGTAATTTTCACCGTTTAATGTTGAAAAAAATAGTATGAAGGGCCATTGCAAAACTCGCTGTCGCTCGTGCTCCAACTTTCGTACTTTTTTTGCAATTAAACCCTTTCCTTGCTAGTATTACAATATAATATAATCCTACATATATTTTTCTACTTCCGTTAGGAAATAGACGTTTTATTTCACTTATTTGAGTTAGGTAATGAACTGCATTATTTAACTAGTGAAATAATGAGGTAACATAGCAACAGATATCTTGGTAGACGAATTCTGATGTGTTATTCTTTTATTTTTTAAATTTATAACTGTCATTAATATGTAAAAATTTCATAATTTCAAAAACGCTCTTTCGTATTTATTAGAACGGAAGTAGAAAAATATTGTATAAAACTAGTAAGGAAATAGG
The DNA here is from genome assembly GCA_947425015.1 of Pterostichus niger. Lineage (NCBI taxonomy): Eukaryota > Metazoa > Arthropoda > Insecta > Coleoptera > Carabidae > Pterostichus > Pterostichus niger. The sequence goes on from OX380350.1 coordinate 6,482,062, forward strand.
TTATTACCTTACTTATGTGTTTACATAACTCGGCTACGCCTCGTTCTGCAAATTTCACATGCGTAAGGTAATAACCTTCATTTCCTTACTAGTTTCATAAATAGCTATTATTTGAAGTATTTTTGTCTAAAATAATTTGACACAAGAAACTGTACGATGCTGAAATGTTTTAAATAAATGTTGATATATTTTCTGCTCTCAAACGCAACTAAATAATTTTAGAACAAAATTCTTCAGCTAAAAATTTGTGTTCTCCAGAACTTTTATTTAAAGTATATTTTAGAGATGGGCGAATATCAAATTCCTCGAATTCCAATATCGAATACGAATATTAATCAGATCTCGAATATTCCAGGTTATTCGAATATTCCTAAAAGTTAATTTATTTATTATTAATAATAATTTAATTATGTCCTTTTCAATATTTGAATGAAATTGTTAAGATAAAATAAAATTAAAACAAAAAGTACAAACAAAAAGGAAAAGAAAAAGACGAAAACTTCAAATTTAAGGTGAAACGTACGGGCTGATGTTGGCGAAAAACAAATTTGAAATATGGTAGGTCTTCATGGTTTTGAAACAAAATATCTTTGTTATTAATAAGTTCAAAGTATTGTAATAGCTTTAAGTTTATGTACAAATGATAAAGAAAAACATAGTCAAAAATTGAGATCAACATACAGCGCGATATTCGAGGTAATCAAATGTTCGCTATACTGACGTTAATATTCGAAAATCTCGAATATCGAATAACGTCAATATTCGCGGATGATATTCGCCCATCTCGAGTATTTTTTCTAAAATAATTCTGAAATGTCAGAGACCGGAAAATATTATCTATCTACAATTTGACTCTTTTCCATGGCACACAACTACTTTCAAAAGTTAATACCAACTTTATAAAAAGTAAAATTATACCTTATACTAATCTAATAAGTTGTACTAAGTGCTGTACTTACCGAAACACCTTGCGAACTTTCGGAACTTGCTACATGTACGTGATATAATTCCACGATAGACATGGCATCTTGATCTACCATCTGAGCTCCTTGTCTTGGCACTAAATCCAGGCCAAGTTTTCTACAACAAAATAAGTTAAAATTAACACAATAAAAATGTATGAATTAAGACTGTTGAACTCATTTTACAACACCAACGTTAGTGTTATGTCGTAAGTGGAAGTGCTACATTGCTGTAGCAGATTGCAACGATATGTTTTGTATTTATTTATTTTATTTACAAGTAGAATATAATTAAGAATTCGTTTGAAAAAACCTTGATTTAAGAATAATGAACGTAGACACTTGATGTAGTTTCACAAAAATTATTTATTAACAATAAGTTGATGGATTTCGGCTTATTAGGCCATCTTCAGTCAACGTTCAGAACGTTGAGTCAACATTCAGAAGACAGGGGCGGATCCAGCGGGGGGGTCATGGGGGTCATGACCCCCCCTAAGCATGTTTTTTTTAATGTTGGCCCTAATAGTTAATTGGCCCTAATACATAATAATGATGTCATTATTTACGATAACTCAATTTGTTAAACAAAATAAATAGAAAATATTATCTAAGAACTGGAAATTCTAAGATAATTAAGAACTATTGTTTGATTTATTATACTAATAAATAGCCAAAAACCAATATTTTGTGGGGATATTATTTCGACCCGCAGATGAGAGAGGTATTCTATTTAAGACCTAGTCAAGTATGTGACTACCGACGTTTGCACTTAGAAAATCAACTTCTAATTCAAACATTTTTGTATTCTACCGAAGGAGCGTTTAGATATTGAAACTTTATGATTTAAAAAGTGTTGGCGTTCTTAGGGGAAATTTTTGAGGTGAAAAAAATCATTTGTTATCTAAGTATATTCTAAAGATGATTTCATGTTAATCAATGTGATTTAATGTGATTTCAAAGATGATTTAATGTGATTAATGCGATTCCAAAGACGATTTACTGTGATTTAATGTGATTGTAAAAATTATTTAAAGGAATATAATATGAGCAAATACAAATGTTTTTTTTTATATTTAGAAGATGGGTAATCCCCCTCCCCTCGAGACAAAATTGAATCCATGACCCCCCCATACTTCGAAGTCTGGATCCACCCCTGTCAAAAGATGGCCTAATAAGCCGAAATCGATCAACTTATTGTTAATAAATAATTTTTGTGAAACTACATCAAGTGTCTACGTTCATGATTCTTATTCATAATGTTTCACCAAGTGCCAACGGCTCATACTTTTGACATTACCTTGATTTATTTATTGATGACAAATAAATATATCATCACGCCTAGGCAGATCTCGGTAAGTGATGTATTTTTTCACGTGAAGGTCGGTTACCAGCCGTCAAATCACGGCCTCTAAAGATATTAGTGGAGGAGGAGCCACAGAGGTAGATTTAAATATGTGAAAATTGTTTGTCGGCTGTGGGGATCGAACCAGGGTTCTCAAAGATCCACAGGCCGACTCGATACCACTGAGCCACCTATCCCATTATTATTATTTTTTTTTATGACAAGCGTTTCTAAATTATTTTAGAGAAAAATACTTCAAATAAAATTTGGTTTTCTCCATATTTTGTTGGAAGTATTTCTTTTTAATAGTTATTTGTGTGTATCAAGGTTGTAAAAGTGTTCTTTTTTAGCCCAATCTAAATTTTGCAACCGAGCCGAGATTAGCAAATCAAATAGCGATACGGAATTTGACTCCGGAGATCCCGAGTTCGAATCTCACTCAAGCTAAAAATTATATAAATTACTACACTGCGGCTCGGTGAGTGTGGATCCTGTACTGTAATTGGGATTAAGTTCCTGTTGTACAGCGTAACATAAATAAATAAATAAATAAATTGTGCCATTAAAAAAATGTATGTCTGAAATTAATTAGAGAATTATCTGTCATAATTGACAATGAAAAATGTCACCGAATGTTCAAATTAGAACGATTATTTTGGTGGTCGATAAAAGCCATGCTGTTTAAATGTTACAATAATCGATTCAAAATCATGAATTTGAAATTAATTATCTGTTACAATTGACAAATTATCTGTCATAATTAATAACGAAAAATATCTATCTTTGTTTTTCATGGTACAATTTAATGCCTTTTTACTTCCTTGTACGAAGTAAAGGAAGTATTGTAATCGCGAAAATTTTCGGTTCTCAGATTTCAACGGAAATAGGTGTTTTGGCCCTCCCTGAATCCATTTTGACTAATTTCGTCATGCCGTCTGTACGTACGTACGTACGTATCTCGCATAACTCAAAAACGGTAAGCCGTAGAGAATTGAAACTTTATATTTAGGACTGTTATAACATCTAGTTGTGCACCTCCCTTTTTGGTCATTATACAACTACCGGAAATGGTACTTTACTTGAAGCCTATAATAGATTTTCATGAAAAACTATATTCAAATATAATTTAAAACTTTCCAAATTTGGTATATAAGACTACTATATCAATGAAAATAACATAATAGATTTTGGTTAAAATAGACTAACCGGAAGTGGCACATTACATGAAGCTGCTAACAGTTTTCCTTGAAAAAAATGGTATTATTTTAATTTTAGAAATGAATGCTGCAAATAAAAGTTTTAGAGAATTAAATTCTGCGTCTAGCACATTAAGAATTTTTAAATTAGCTTTTTGCATAAACGAGATATCTAAATTTAAATATTATATATTTTTTGATTTTTTTAAAATTAAGTTTGCTATGGATTAGAACAAAAAATAAAAGATTTAATGTCAAATATGTGCAATTAAAAAAATATCTATAGTTTAATACGTGTACAAGGAAGTCATGTGGTGTCCACATCAGATATTTTAATCACGCTTTACAATGTTCTGTAAAACGTGCTTTTAGCTTATTTTAGAAAAAAAAACTTCACATAGACAGTGGAAAGTATTAATTTTCAATTACACTTATTTGATATGAGTTCAAAAGGCTCTAAAACATCTAAAGTTTCTTAAAACCAATTTTAAGTGCTTTATTCCATTTCAGAGAATTGAAAACCTATCAATGGCCCAGTGCAGAATACCACACTCTGTAATGGGTAAAAGGCGTGATGATATATTTATTTATTTATTTAGAAAACCTATGAAAGAGGTATCATCTTTGATCACAAGGAAGGAAACGAAGCATTCCAGAATGTGATATGAGCTTTAATGTCGTTTCTCTTTAATCAATTTTAACTTTGATAGTATACATCCTCTATATGTGGGTTGAACTTCAAAACAACTGTGTTTAGTAGTGGCCCTGTCACTAAATAGCTTCACAAGTGAAGTACACGAAAAGTTGAAGAGCGCAAACGAATATTGTGTCTGGTTTTTGTAGTTCGTCGAATTAAATTTGTAAGTATTTATTCAATTGTTGTGCCATAAAAAATCATGTTTGTGTATATTTTTGATTGTTAAACGTTTCTCAACTATTTTACAGAAAAATGCTTCAAATAAAAAGTACAGAAAACTAAATTATCTACTACTTTTACTTGAAGCATTTTTCTCTAAAATAACTTATAAACGTTTGACAGCGAAATATATACCAGCATTTTTAATGCGAAAAGTGTCAAGTTTGAGTTAAACACGATCTGACAAGTAGCGCCACCATCAATATGTGGCGATACTTGGAAACATACTGGAATGCAGATTTCAAACTAAAGACTGAAATTTTGCCTTAGGCGGTTGTTTTAACGACATATTTTACTTAGTCATTGCAGTCTTAAAACTTAAGAAAAATTCTGTAGTTTAAATTATTTTTAACAGTTTGACATCGGATATTATTCGCTGTCAAACGTTTCTCAATTAAATAAAAAACAACAAAGACAAAATTAATTGTCTTTAAATGCTCACTTGGTGAAACTAGGTTTAATAATAAAATATCAAAATAAACACTTGGCTAAGTCTCACAAAATTCAGCCTCCAAGTCACCTTATGAGGGCATCGTCAGAGGCTGGCCAGCACAGTTGGTAACCATAGACGCGTTTCGCTCTTATTAGAGCTCATCAGTATGGTATAACCTACTTCTTCACCTAGAACAAAGTTCACGTGAAGAAGCTGGCGACGAAGGATGTCATCTTACCGTTCTTTAGAGATCTTATTCTCTGCTGGCACAGTCCTTCGTCACCAGCTTCTTCACGTGAACTTTGTTCTAGGTGAAGAAGTAGGTTATACCATACTGATGAGCTCTAATAAGAGCGAAACGCGTCTATGGTTACCAACTGTGCTGGCCAGCCTCTGACGATGCCCTCATAAGGTGACTTGGAGGCTGAATTTTGTGCGACTTAGACAAGTGTTTATTTTGATATTTTATTATTGTTTCTCAATTATTTTACAGAAAAATGCTTCAAATAAAAAGTACAGAAAACTAAATTATCTACCACTTTTACTTGACGCATTTTTCTCTAAAATCACTTATAAATGTTTGACAGCGAAATATATAACAACATTTTAAATGCAAAATGTATAGGATATCGGATATTATTCGCTGTCAAATGCTTTTAAATTAATTTAGAGAAAAATACTTAAAATAAAAGACGGAGAGAATTAAATGTTCTACCTTTTTTATTTGAAACATTTTTCTCTAAAATAATTTAGTTCCATTTTACAGCTTAAAATATGTCAAGACAAATTTTTGCCGTATAAAATAACTAATTTTTTGTTAAAACATTTTCTAGAAATATTACAATATAAAGTATAAAGTTTAAGGTTATTGTATATCACATACATACAAACAGAAATTATTTATAACAGTGTAACCAAGGTTACACTCTGCTATTGGTTGCTAGGATACACGTAGTCTTTGTTAATAGAGTTTGAGATAAAAAACAATCATTTCAGTGAACGGTAAGTTGTACCTTCTGGAAGTATGGTAGTCGAAACAGCTAATTAGCACGTGTTTAACTTCAGGCAAAAATGTCAAACGAAATTGTTGAATTCATTTATTTCAAACCAGATTTTTGTGGAACTGACCTGACTTAAATTAAAGAGCTATGTTTCTGACTTTAAATAACAAATGTTTACTTCGTTCTGCAATTGCAGATCGGTATGATTCAACACCGGTTCAATATAGTTGAAACAATATATTAATGTTATTATAAATAAAAAATAAATATATCATTACGCCTTTTTACACATTACTGGATGTGGAACTGTGGCGTAGCAGATCTCGATACGTGATATATTTACACGCGTGAAGTGCGGTTACCAGCCGTCAAATCACGACCCGCAAAGATGTTAGTAGAGAGAAAGCTTTAGGGGTAATTTTAATGGTGAAAAAATCTGTCAGCTGTGGGAATTGAATCCAGGTTCTCAAATTCAAATTCCGACTCGATACCACTGAGCTACCTACCCTATATTATGAAATGAAATATATTATATAGTGTATACAATGGGGTAGGTGGCTTAGTGGATCTTGAGAACCCTGGTTCGATACCCACAGGCGACAAACAATTTTCACCAATTTAAATCTACCCCTGTGGCTCTCTCCCCACTAATATCTTTGGGGGCCGTAATTTGACGGCATTTCACGCGAAAAAATATATTACTTACAGAGATCTGCTTTGGCAGAGTGGCACGGCCAGTAAAGGGTAAAAGGTGTGATGATATATTTATTTATTTATTTTTACAATATGGTAGGTGGCTCAATGGATCTTGAGAACCCTGGTTCGATCCCCACAGCCGACAAACAATTTTCATGAATTTAAATCTACCCCTGTGACTCTCTATCCACTAATATCTTTAGGGGCCGTGATTTGACGGGTGGGCCATACCCAGTAAAGGGTAAATGTGTGATGATATATTTATTTTATATTTTTGAAGTTAAAAAGGGTGCAAATATTATAATATATTTGAAAAGATAAAATTTATGTGAGGAGCAATAGAATCATAAATTAGTTTGAAAATTAACTAATAAAATGAAAGCAATTTTCATAGTTTTCCACTATTGAAATTAATAAGTGATAATTTTTCACTGTAATTAAATCTCCTTGGTTACCAATAAAATAAATGCTATTGTCATAAACGTCAACAGAAGAAATTTTTCCTTGTTAAATTCTCACGCAAAATACAACTCGTAATATTTATTTATTTATTTATTTATGTTACGCTGAACAACAGGAATGTAATCCCAATTACAGTACAGCATCCACAATCACCGAGCCGCAGTGTAGTAGTTTATATAATTTTTAGCTTGAGTGCGATTCGAATTCCGTATCGCTATCCACACCACCGTATTGACGGACATATAATAATTGTCAGACAATAATATTTTGATATGGTTTTGAATCCGTTTTACAAAAATGGAAAATACAGATGATATTGAGCACTTCATTTTCATAACAATTCATAATTCATATTATCAGCAATTATCATAAGGAGTGATAAAAAATCCGATGTGGACACCACATGACTTCCTTGTATGCGTATTAAACTATAGATATGTTTTTAATTGCACATATTTGACATTAAATCTTTTATTTTTTGTTTTAATCCATTGCAAACCTATTTTTTTTTATAAATAAAAAAATATATAATATTTAAATTTAGATATCTCGTTTATGCACAAAGCTAATTTAAAAATTCTTAATGTGCTAGACGAAGAATTTAATTTTGTAAAACTTTTATTTGCAGCATTTATTTCTAAAATTAAAATAATACCATTTTTTTCAAGGAAAACTGTTAGCAGCTTCATGTAATGTGCCACTTCCGGTTAGTCTATTTTAACCAAAATCTATTATGTTATTTCCATTGATATAGTAGTCTTATTTACCAAATTTGGAAAGTTTTAAATTATATTTGAATATAGTTTTTCATGAAAATCTATTATAGGCTTCAAGTAAAGTACCACTTCCGGTAGTTGTATAATGACCAAAAAGGGAGGTGTATAACTAGATGTTATAACAGTCTTAAATATAAAGTTTCACGGCTACCGTTTTTGAGTTATGCGAGATACATACGTACGTACAGACGTCACGACGAAATTAGTCAAAATGGATTCAGGGAGGGCCAAAATACCTATTTCCGTTGAAATCTGAGAACCGAAAATTTTCGCGATTACAGTACTTCCTTTACTTCGTACAAGGAAGTAAAAATGACATTCACTCGTGGCGTGAAAAATAAGTTCGTTTTTGGCGGTTTTTTGCAAATGAATATTTCATCTTAAACGTAGCTTCATATCGTGATAGTTTTGATGATCTATTTGCCATCAAATCCTTCCAATATAGCTAGGAATTCAACGGTAGCCGTTGCTCGGAAGACTAAGACAAGTCTGTGTGCGGTCAAGTCACCCATGCACCCAGGCAGACCTTGAAGAATGCCAGAGGTCATTGGCCGATGCGACTGGAGTCACTTGTTGGCCAAACTACTGGCCAAGTGCATTGGAAGAGTAGCTGGCGCGAAACTTTGCGCAAAATTAAGAAAATTTATCGCGAGGGACCTACAACTTCAAATACTATAACAGCGTAAAAACTTTAATAGCCAAATTCTCAAAATATAAAATAAATAAATATATCATCGCGGACGGCCTAGGAACAAGTGGATGAATATGATTGAAGGGTTGTTGCGTGAGCGAAAGATTCTGAGCGTGAAGAATAAACGAGCTTGTATGAAAAGAATTATGAATGTGGTTGAAGCAAAAGGGGTGTGTCAGGATAGGAATGTTTGGAGAAAATTAATTGCGGGATAAATATGATAAATGAAGACAAGCGTATGATTCTTGATTTTAGATTCATTGGTTAGATGTTTCGAGTGTTTACCTGCAATTGTGTGGAGTTCACCTTCAAACAAGCGCAGAAAGATGCTCCCTTCCTTTCTTATCTTTTGGTTCATTTTCTGTTTTTACTATAGAGTGTCCATTGCAATTGTGTGGAATTCAGTTTCAAAAACAAGCGCAGGGAGATACGCCCTTCCTTCCTCATCCTTTTTACTTCATTTTCAGTTTTTACTATACAGTGTGTAACTGCAATTGTGTTAAATGTATTTTTAAACAAGCGCAGGCGATGCTGCCTTCATTTCTTTATAGATTCGTTGTTAGAGAAGTGGGCGTAAGTAAATATTTATGAAACTGGTGTACAGGAGCGAATGGATGAATGTTTGTTGCGTGATGATGGATTTTGGTTGTGAGAAAAGAAAGAGTTTGTATGGAGGAAGTGTTAATGAGGTCGAATCGAGTATCGTGTGTCAGGATGAGAATGTTGACGGGTTCGTACTACCCCATTTAATGGGATATAGCGTTATGTTATGTATGTATCATCACGCCTTTTACCCATTACTGAGTGGTAGCACTCTGCCTAAGCAGATCTCGGTAAGTAATATATTTTTTCGCGTGAAGTGCGGTTACCAGCTGTCAAGTCACGGTCCCCAAAGATGTTAGTAGAGGGGGAGCCACAGAGGTAGATTTAAATTAGTGAAAATTGATTGTCGTCTGTGGGGATCACACCAGGGTTCTCAAGATCCACAGGCCGACTCGATACCACTGAGCCACCTACCCCATAGAGTTATTTCTAATATATTAATAATTAAATTATAATTATAAACTTCATGGAATTCAGTTTCAAAAACAAGCGCAGGCCGATGCTCCCTTCTTTCCTCACTTTTTTGATTCATTTTCAGTTTTTACTATACAGTGTCTAACTACAATTATGTTAAATGTATTTTTAAACAAGAGCAGGTGATGCTGCCTTCATTTCTTTATAGATTCGTTGTTAGAGAAGTGGGCGTAAGTGAAGATTTACGAAACAGGTGTACAGGAGCGAATGGATGGATGTGAATGAAGGTTTGTTGCGTGATGATGGATTTTGGTTGTGAGGAATGAAAGAGCTCGTTATGTGATTGAGACGAGTATCGTATGTCAGGATGAGAATGTTTTTTGAATGTAAAATTAAATTAAAAATCAACACTAGGTTACTTTCAAATAATGTAAAGTTTATTTTACAATACGTATTTCGGTCGACTAGACCATCATCAGGTGAACAAGATAAGAATGAATTTGTACATTAGAGTAAGACTAATAAATAGTATACACAAGAATTCTGACACAAGAAGTGGGAGATACATGATTGAAAACAGATATTATAAGTACAATTAGTTTGGGAAAAATACATTTATGACCATAGTTGAAGGAAATAAGATCAGACTGAAGAGGTAACTATAATTATTTGGATGGAAATTACATTTTAAACCTAGTTGTAAAGAGATTCAAGAGGACGTAACGTGAACGGTACAAATCTATTTGTTCATTCATAACTGTTAGCTGGTCCTTAATGGCAATCTGAATTTCCAAGGATTCTAAAAAATCCAACTTTAATCCCTTTTTACAAATATGTTTGATAGACAAACTCTTATCATGTAACTTATGGTTATTGTCAAGACAATGTTTAGCAACATTTGAAGACACATTATTATTTAGTAACGCTTTCTTATGCTCATTGAATCTAATGTTGAAATTACGACCGGTCTGACCTATGTAAATTGCTTGGCAGTCACTACAGCTAATTTGAATGTTTCAGGGGTTCGTGCTACCCCATTTAATGGGATATAGCGTGATATTATGTATGTATGTCTTATCTGAAATTGCAGATCTGTTCTCAATTTATAATGATTTTACAGTCAGAAATATAACATACAATCTTTTATATATGTAAAGTGCAACTAATTTTGGATATTTTGAAAATATTCCTGTTTCATAATCAGTACTTTGAGTACTATATGAAGTTAAAATAATTTCCATAACTTATAAAACACCCTATATAAAAACTGTGCCAAAGGAAATAAGTTTTCCACTACCATTACTTCCAATAATTGTTGATGGGGTAGGTGGCTCAGTGGTATCTTATCGGTCTGTAGATTTGAGAACTCAGGTTCGATTCCCATTGTTAACAAACAATTTTTACATATATTTCAGGAGAGAAATTAATGATTTTTCATACATACATACATAACATCACGCTATATTCCATTAAATGGGGCAGCACGAACCCCTGAAACATTCATAGAGCATCAGTTCACATCAACATTCTCATCCTGATACACGATACTCGTTTCGACCACATTAACACTTCCTCCATACGAACTCTTTCCTTCCTCACAACCAAAATCCATCATCACGCAACAAACCTTCATTCACATCCATCCATTCGCTTCTAATGATTTTTCATGAGGTATAATTTGTAGCCAGAAGGCGTGGCCCGAGGGGGGCTATAAAACACCCTAAGGAAAAATAGTATTCTAAATGTATAATATACTATTTTATTTATAAAATTCTAATTGACATGTAAATTGTTTTTATCAAAAAATAGAAAATCTTTGGCAACGATAGAAGATAGATACAATATAATATATCTATCGCATTAATTGTAATTGAAAAGTCTGATTTCAGTTAGTAGTTACAATTTATGTCTTAATTTTGTCGTATTAAACACTAACATTATTTGACATATATCGGTGATTATTAATTGTAATTACTAATTACCCAGCTGTGAATACAGCTTTATAATGTCAGAGAAGAATGTACAGTGCAGGATTTGCATATAAGCTACACAAGCTATAGCTTAGGACCCCCAGTTTCTTGTCCCAAACCCCAAATTGTCCGAGTGAACAAGTGGCATATTTGGAACTGACTTATAAAGGGCTCCATATTTCAAATAGTTTAAATCCGGCGCTGAGAATATATAGACTAATTTGTTTTCTATGAGTGTACTACAGTCGCATGAAGAAATAAATATTAATACTGCGTCTCATTCGATCATACGTGCATAGAATGTTACTAATTTGAATATACTTTGAATATTTTAGTCTAGAAATAGAAAAATAATGCGACATATTTAATATCACACATTTTCTGCTGTTAATCAAACCATTTTAACCAAAAATATTTCAAACAAAAGTTCTCTGTATCTTTTATTTGAAGCAGAAACATTTTACAGCTAAAAATATATGCGTACATGTTTCTGCATTCTCATTGGTGCAGAACCTACCCCCACCCACAGATCCTAACTTCTTAAGGGTATAAATACGAGGACATTAAATTTGTCTCATCAAATCCATTTGAGAAGTAGAGCTATGTTTCTTTACTTTGAAACAGGGTTCGACGATATATATCGATCGATATATATCATGATATTTATTTTGATATATATCGTCATATTTTTGCAATGATATATATCCATTATATAAAAATATCAAATAGTTTTTGAGATATAGCCTCCGGAAAATTGAAATTTATCGAATTTTTCAGTTTTTCTACTTTTCCGAGGCTATATCTCGAAAACTAAATGTGATATGAAAACGCGGTCAACGGCATTAATTTTCTCGTGCTTCAGTTAACTTATAAACATAGTTTCAGCGATTTTTATTTTTTTTCAATTTTCCGCCAAAAAAATCGCAAAAATCGGTTTTTTAACATTTTCTCGAAAACCAGAAGTCATATGCATTTGAAGATTGCACCACTGGATTCAGTGGGTCAAAATACATATGTATGTAAATTTTCGTTTTAATAATCCTACGATTAAGGATTTTTGGGAAAATTGAATTAAAATCTGAAAAACCAAAGGGGTACCCCTTAGGAAATAATTAAAAATATTAAATGGCTTAAAATTGTATGAAAATTTGCTTATAAGTCAATTCGGACACGGGGAATTCAACGCCGTTGAGCGCATTTCCATATCTTGTTTAGTTTTTGAGATATAGCCTCCGGAGAAGTGAAATTTATCGAATTTTTCAGTTTTTCTACTTTTCCGAGGCTATATCTCGAAAACTAAATGTGATATGAAAACGCGGTCAACGGCATTAATTTTCTCGTGCTTCAGTTAACTTATAAACATAGTTTCAGCGATTTTTATCTTTTTTCAATTTTCCGCCAAAAAAATCGCAAAAATCGGTTTTTTAACATTTTCTCGAAAACCAGAAGTCATATGCATTTGAAGATTGCACCACTGGATTCAGTGGGTCAAAATACATATGTATGTAAATTTTCGTTTTAATAATCCTACGATTAAGGATTTTTGGGAAAATTGAATTAAAATCTGAAAAACCAAAGGGGTACCCCTTAGGAAATAATTAAAAATATTAAATTGCTTAAAATTGTATGAAAATTTGCTTATAAGTCAATTCGGACACGGGGAATTCAACGCCGTTGAGCGCATTTCCATATCTTGTTTAGTTTTTGAGATATAGCCTCCGGAAAAGTGAAATTTTTCGAATTTTTCAGTTTTTCTAAATGTGTACAAAAACTAAAATTAAAAAATAAATATCCAAAAAGTGATATTTATCTGATATATATCCTATATATCAGATATTTTGATATTTATTATAAATATCATGATATTTACGAACCCTGCTTTGAAATGATGTTAAAATGAATTAATTTATGAAACAGAAACGCATATACAAAGCCAATTTTGTGACACTGAATTCAGGAACTTTTTAATTGTAATGTTGCCGCACTGTTATCATTTTAGCTATCATTGCTCATGTTATTTTATAATAAAATAAGAACATCAAACAGTAAATGATATTACTCTAACTTAACTTATAAATGTGAAAATAATTTAATTTTGAAATGTTTTTTCATCTGTCAATGTTACAAAATTTGTATTTCTTTTTTACTTCCTTGTACGAAATAAAGGAAGTATTGTAATCGCGAAAATTTTCGGTTCTGAGATTTCAGTCGAAATACGCATTATGGCCGTCTCTGAATTCATTTTGACTAATTTCGTCGTGCCGTCTGTACTTACATACGTACGTACGTACATATGTATCTCGCATAACTTAAAAACGGTAAGCCGTAAAGTTAAAATTTTGTATTTAGGACTGTTATAACATCTAGTTGTACACCTCCCTTTTTGGTCATTATACAACTACCGGAAGTGGTACTTTACTTGAAGCCTATAATAGATTTTAATGAAAAACTATATCAAAATAAAATCCAAAACTTTTCAAATTTGGTATATAAGACTACGATATCAATGGAAATAACATAATAGATTTTGGTTAAAAGGGACTAACCGGAAGTGATACATTACATGAAGCTGCTAACAGTTTTTCTTGAAAATAATTGAATTATTCTGATTTTAGAAATAAATGCTGCAAATAAAAGTTTTAGAGAATTAAATTCTGCGTCTACCACATTAAGAATTATTTAATTAGCCTTTTGTATAAGCGAAATATGTTAATTTAAAAATTATATATTTGTTTGTTTTTTTTTTTAAATTAATGGATTAGAACAAAACAAGAAAGTAAATAAAATTTAATGTCAGATATGTGCAATTAAAAAAATATCTATAGTTTAATACGCGTACAAGGAAGTCATGTGGTGCCACATCAGATTTTTTAATAATACTTTTTAAATTAAATTAAATCAAAGCGCTATAGAAAAAATAGTATGAAAAACATGTATTACAAAGTCCAGTAACTTTGCGTAACTCGCCTGCGGCTTGTATACACAAACTGTATTCGTATTACAATTAGGGTGATTGAAGTACTAGTTTTTCAATAAAATATTAACCCTTTGTAAGATTTCTTCCATTGTTTTCTCAAGAAAATTCAATGTTAGTAGCAAATTAATAATCAATTTATTGTCCTCCGCGAAGTAGGCTGTGTATTGAACCACAGTGACCTGAAGTTAGTCACGTCCTGCTGCCACTGCTGCCAACTTCACGTAGCATGCTACGAATTTATAGCTAACGTCACATATAAATCATTCTGCGTTTTTATAGCAAGTGAATTAAATCTCCCACTAGTTGCGTAGTGTTGTGTTTTTTTTATTTCAAACATATGTTTATTGTTTTTGCTAATGGCGTTATTATTTAGCTTTTTTAGTTGGAAATGCGTAGGAAGATGATTGATTATATGTTTGTTATTGTTATTTTTATTAGGTCAATTTCCAAATGAAATAAATAGATATATCATGGTAGTATACATAGAATGAGTTTGTTTAAAACAACGAATACAGGATATATAATTGTAAATAAATAAGTAAATATATCATCACGCGTTTTACCCATTACTGAGTACGGCACTTAATCGTAGCAGATCTCGTTAAGTGATATATTTTTTCGTATGTTAGTGGAGGGAGAGTCACAGGGGTAGTTTTAATGTGGTGAAAATTGTTTGTCGGCTGTTGGGAATCAAACCCGGGTTCTTAATTCCACATCAACTGATCCTGTATTTATTTATGTTACTCTGCACAACAGGAACTTAATCCTAATTACAGTACAGGGTCTGGAACTCACCGATCCGCAGTGTGATAGTTAATTTTTAGCTTGAATGGGATTCGAACTTAGGAATTCCGGATACGAATTCTGTAACGCTATCCACACCACTGTACCGCCAAATAAATTATTTCTGAATTTTGCACATTTTTAGTTAGACCTCAATAACTTTTTAATTTATGCAAATAAATTAATAAAAATTTATTTATACACTAATTAATATGTAAGGAATACTAATAAGTATTCAAATTTATAATATCTTTTATAGTTTTAAAGATACATGCAACCAAATTTGAGTTTTTCTGATAAAATTTACTATAAACTTTGACACATTATAAAATACATATAAATCAAAATAAAATAACAAAAATATACTTATTCAATATGTAAATCATGCTGAATCCAACTATGAAATTCTCAATTAATTATCTCTAATAGTTCCAGAGATATACTCCGTCAAATCTTCACTTGCATTTCAAAAACAAAACAAACATTATTTTAAATTTCATTTGATATTTGTAATTAACAACTATGATTCGTTAATTAATTCTGTTTCTAAAAATAGTTTTCGTGCTTGCTTTAATTAAATTCTGAGTGTTTTGTTTCCGCGTGGTTGGTAATAGGAAGCTCAAGTAACATTGAAAAAAAGGACGGAAAATGCATGTTTTCATATCTGGACAATGTTAATGATATGTATGTCAATTGTTACTAATTGTAGCTAGTTTTAAATACTTGTAGTGGGCGTAGGAGAAATTAGAAAAATTGATAAGCTCTTGTTTTCATTGATAAGATAAGAACAATTCTTATTTGTTTGTTTTAGTCTTAGAAAATTTGTTTATGAGTTAATTGAAGCAGGAGAAATTCAATGCATTTTCATATCTTGTTTAGTTTTTGAGATACAGCCTGTGGAAAGTACAAAATCTGAAGAGATAAAATTCGAGGAAAATTCTACTTTTCTGGAAGTTATATCTTAAAAACCAAACAAGATATGAAGATATGCTCAACGGCATTGAATTCCTCGGGTCCGAATTGACTTATAAGCAAATTTACAACAAATTTTAAGTAATTAATTTTTTTGAAAATTTCCTAAGGGGTACCCCTTTAAATTTTTTAGATTTTAGGCCAATTTTCACTAAAATCGTTAATCGTAGGATTATTGTAACGAAAATTTACATACATATGTATTTAGACCCACTGAATCCAATGGTAAAATCTCTAAATGCATATTTCTTCTACATTTTAAGATAATTTTAAAAAACCGTTTCTTGAGAAAACTTTGGCGGAAATTTGAAAAAATTTATATTGCTTAAACTTTGTTTATAAAGTTCACTGAAACACGAGAAATTCAATGCCTTTGAGCGCATTTTCATATCTCGTTTAGATTTTGAAATAACTTATTAACATTTCATCTTTTTAAATAAATTTAAATATATCTACCCAGATCTACAATTGCAGAAATGTAACACCTATAATCGGCTTCAAACCATAATAAGTTTTGCTGTATTACACACTTCAAGTATAAATATATCTCGTCACTAATACTAATTATTTAGCAATGAAACATTAAATAGTCATGTCAATAATATATCAACTAAGCAGTTATTCAAAGAGTGTCAAATTACTTTATATAATATGAGTAAGATTCCTCTTTGCACATGTTGAGCAAAATGTAAATATGTAACGGTGTAACTTAATCCAAGGACGACCATACTTACATGCATGCATATATTATTACAGAGAAAAGGAAGAACGAATTAAGAAAATTTTACATGCATGGTCTCATTTTCTTTATTTGACGAAGAACAAAAAAAATTGTGAAATTCAAATAAATAAATATATCATCACGCCTTGTACCCATTACTAGGTGTGGTATTCTGCCGTAACAGATCTCGATAAGTGATATATTTATGCGCATGAAGTGCGGTTACCAGCCGTTGAATCACGGCCCCCAAAGATATTAGTGGAGGGGGAGCCACAGAGGTAGATTTAAATAAATAAATAAATAAATATATCATCATGCCTTTTACCCGTTACTGGGTGTGGCATTCTGCCGTAACAGATCTTGGTAAGTGATATATTTTTTCGCGTAAAGTTCGGTTACCAGTCGTAAAATCACGGCCCCCAAAGATATTAGTAGAGGGGGAGCCACAGAGGTAGATTTAAATAAATAAATAAATAAATATATCATCAACCCTTTTACCCGTTACTGGGTGTGGCACTCTGCCGTAACAGATCTTGGTAAGTGATATATTTTTTCGCGTAAAGTTCTGTTACCAGCCGTCAAATCACGGCCCCAAAGATATTAGTGGAGGAGGAGCCACAGAGGTAGATTTAAATAAATAAATAAATAAATATATCATCACGCCTTTTACCCGTTACTGGGTGTGGCACTCTGCCGTAACAGATCTTGGTAAGTGATATATTTTTTCGCGTAAAGTTCGATTACCAGCCTTCAAATCACGGCCCCCAAAGATATTAGTAGAGGGGGAGCCACAAGAGTAGATTTAAATAGGTGAAAATTGTTTGTCGGCTGTGGGGATCGAAGCAGGGTTCTCAAGATCCACTGAGCCACCTACCCTACATTTTTCAAATACTCCTAGTTATTCATAATTCCTTCTGATGCAAATTAATAAAATATTTCACAACTTCGGTTTTGAAATGTTCACTACCTGTCGATCAGTCCAGCATATTGTGGCTGCAGGTAGCAGCGGCGTGCGTGGCGACGGGGTCAAGGGAGGCGTAACACGGTGCCCGCCGGACCGGTACACCTCTCGCCCCACCAGCAGCACTGCTGCTGACAGTGGAATGTTACCGCTAACATTTACAGACAATGCAAGAAAGATTTGTGGGGTTTGGTGATTGGAAGGTGTTTGATGATGAATCTTGAGGATGGATTAGATTGTCGAAGGGTGTATTTAACCCTTAATGATCCAGTGAGATATAAATATATTACAGAAAATAGAAGTAGAGATAGTTCATTTTAAACTGGAGGGATCGGCATCAAAAATGCACCGCAATTACGTTTACAAAGGAACTTAAAATATGACCCGTTATAACTGGTGTCACAAGGTTCACACAGGGTTGTACAGCCCCATTCGCCGGTACGTGTATAATAAAAACAAAAAAATTACAATATTTAAATAAGTATATTTTCATATCACATGCATTGAAACAGCGAGTTTTGATCTCTGTTTTGCCAGTCGAAAGAAGACAATTTCAGACCAATGCGACTGTGTCAGTCAGAAACAACGTTGTTTCTGTCCGGCACATTCATTTATTTATTATTTATGTGTTTATTTCAAGTCTGTCAGAATCGCATTTGTAATAAACAAAAGCGAATAAAATCATAATCGTCTGACAGCTGTCGTCAAATCGTTGTCAAAGATTTTAATAAATTACAAATAAAATGAGTACCTCAAAACATCTTACCGAAAAAGCCCTAGCAGCTTCCCTTGATTTCTTGTTACGATAAATTTGTGAAATGGAAAGAAGCAGAAGAAGCTACATCGTGGTCAGAGGATGTGTTGTTGAGTTATGTGATATGAAAAATATAGTGTGTGGCACGGGATGAAACAAAGACCATTTCAGACCAGGGCGATGACAGTCAACTCTCGCCCTCGTCAGAAATCGTCTTGTTTCACCCCTTGCCACACAATATACTATTTGTTATTGATACGATACAAGTATAATATATTATAAATATTATACACAAACATAATCTAAACATTTACCTACATTACTCAGTCTGATTCAGTACAGGATATTTAATCTTCTTATTGAGTAACATAACTGCTAATTGGATAATTTAATCCGAATTACTAATTTTTATATGGTCAATCAAAGGAAAAAACAAGACTAATTTTAGTCTGAATAAGACCCTTAAAAATGTACCTGTTGTGACCATCGATAAGGGATTGTAGTTATATGGGACAGGGACGTTTAATCGTTTTATGCCGATCCCTCCGGTTTAAAATGAAAATACTATATATCAAGGGAATAAAGTGTGACTTTTCTTCTCACAGGTGGCGTTTCATTTTGTGAGGGAAATAAAGTACCTGAGAAAAAAATGACACTTTCTCTATAAGGTATATTTTGGGAAGAAATATACGTGAAAAATATCATCGATTTAAATATGTTTTTCCACATGTGGTTTATCTTGTTAAATTTATAAAATAAATAAATATATCATCACGCCTTTTACCCATCACTGGGTGTGGCACTCTGCCTAAGCAGATCTCGGTAAGTGATATATTTTTTCGCGTGAAATGCGGTTACCAGCCGTCAAATCACGGCCTCCAAAGATATTAGTGGAGGAGAAGCCACAGGGGTAGATTTTTTTAAATTGGTGAAAATTGTTTGTCGGCTGTGGGGATTGAACCAGGGTTCTCAAGATCCACAGGCCGACTCGATACCACTGAGCCACCTATCCCATAAATTAAATTCACAAGTTACTTTTTACGTTTATGATAGTTGCTCATCCGTAAAGCTAATTTCAAATTTAATTTTTAAAATGGACAATGTAAAAAACAGATATGTATCAGGTTTGGAAAATATTTTTGTACAAATAAATGGGGTAAGTGGCTCAGTGGTATCGAGTCGACCTGTAGATCTTGAGAACCATGGTTCGATCTCCACAGCCGACAAACAATTTTCACCAATTTAAATCTACCCCTGTGGCTTTCCCTCCACTAATATCTTTGGGGGCCGTGATTCTTACGGTTGGTAACCGCACTTCAAGCGAAAAATATATGACTTACCGAGATCTGCTTAGGCAGAGTGCCACACCCAATAATGGGTAAAAGGCGTCATGATATATTTATTTATTAAATAAATAAATGGTGAAGATGATGGGTTAACCATCGAAACGTCCAATAAATAAATAATAGTATTCAAGGATCCTAAAGCCATATATTCCTTCCCAAAATTGAAAGTCAGGATCAACATATTCCAAGCAAAAGGTATACATATATTTTTTTCTACGATTGCTATGAAAAGTTGACAATTACGCTCTCATTTGTCATCGTAAAGTTGACGCTTTCTGTGGAACAATCGAAAAATATCTTTTTTGCGCGTCTCCAATGGCAACACGCGAAAAAGATATAAAATGCGCGCTTATTTCATTAGTTACCAGGGATGCAAACAAAACAGAAACTTGTCATATTGACAGTTGACAGAATAAATTTATTTTCTGTACATATATAAATTTTAATAATTTTAAGATGCAATCGTAGAAAAAATTATGTGTGTATCACGAGCGTAAAGTGTCTTTGTTCCTCTTACACTATTGCAGCTCTCGCCTTTAGCTCGCGCTGCAATTACCGTAGTTCGAGTAACAAAGAATCACTTTACGCTCTTAATACACAAATAACTATTTTTGCAGTATCTTATAAGAAAGTAAAATAAATTAAAAATACAGATAAAAGTTATTATACAAATAGACAGGATATTATCTATATGTCACTAATGAGAAATCATACTGTTGTTTTCTAGTTACTTTTTTTCCCTCAACAGGAAAAATTACTTTCTTCCCTAGGGAAATTTTTTAAATTTACGCCAAAATTTTCTCAACAAACGGTTTTTTAAAATTATCTTAAAATGTAGAAGAAATATGCATTTAGAGGTTTTACCATTGGATTCAGTGGGTCAAAATACATATGTATGTAAATTTTCGTTACAATAATCCTACGATTAACGATTTTAGTGAAAATTGGCATAAAATCTAACAAATCCAAAGGGGTACCCCTTAGGAAATTTTCAAAAAATTTAATTACTTAAAATGTGTTGTAAATTTGCTTATAAGTCAATTCGGACCCGAGGAATTCAATGCCGTTGAGCATATCTTCATATCTTGTTTGGTTTTTAAGATACTACTTCCGGAAAAGTAGAATTTTCCTCCAATTTTATATCTTCAGATTTTGTACTTTCCCGAGGCTTTCTTCCCTAGGGAAGAAAATTTTATTTTCTACAGTTTTGTGAAAAACTTTCTGCACAACAGAAAAGTAATCACAATTACAGTACAGGAAAGCTATAACTTTTAGCAGAAACAGAACCATTCAAATATAGTCGAATTTGAATTCGTGAACTATCGTCGGTGAGGCAATCATTCTAACTAGTGAGTCACAACATTATTATAAATAATGTTTTACAAGAATATTATTACATTCCATGTAATTATAAATAGAAATTATCAATAAAAAGAAATTGAATGATATCATGAAATTTCTATTATTTGTATATTGATTAAATGAACTCGTATAGTATCTTTTATATGAGTATACTATACCCACTACGCATAGGAATTTCCAAAATGTATTTCGTAGACTCGAGATGAATCATACATTCAGAATTTCCGATTAAATTTCAAACCCGGTTTTTTGCCGACTATTGCGAAATTGAGATACAATATAAACGTTCTTTTGTACATGTATCATACTTTCTCCTGTTAAATAAATGATTTATATTATCATCTAGATCTGCAATAACAGATCTATTACCAGTAACATTTAAACTAAACCACCACAAAAATATGTCATGAATCTACTAGAATGCAGAGTTGAGCAATAACTAGTTACTTTTATAGCTGAGCTACTAGATTAGTTACAATTACTTTAGCTATATCTGTAGCTTCGCTAAATGCTAAAATATATAGCTATAGTTTTTTGTAGCTTAAAAATAATTTTCTACGATTGCATCTTAGATTATAAAAAAACCCTATACGTACTGAAAATAAATTCGTTCTATCAATATGACAAGTTTCCATTTTGTTTGAATCCCTGATAAATATTGAAGTAAGGGCGCTTTTATTATCTTTTTCATGCGTATTTCATATATTTTCCAATGGCAATGAGCAATAACGTTATTTTTCGATTGCTCCACAGAAAACAACAACGTAATTGTCAACTTTCTATAGTAATAGTAGAAAAAATATCTATTTCAAAGCTACTTTATATAATTCAAAGCTAAATTTGGTTGTTTAAGCTACTTTTTATCGTCCTATGAATTTGAGAACCCAGGTTCGATTTCTACAATTTCTACACCCTACGACTCTCCCTCCACTAGCATTTTTGGAGAATGTAATTTGACGACTGGTAACTGCATTACAGCCGTATAAATATATCACTTACCGAGATCTACCACGGCAAAGTATCACACCCATTTATTTATTTTTTTATAAATTCAATGAAAGCGTGATTAAAAATACCTAGAATATTCTTGCGCGCTACAAACAAAGTTCTTTACAGAATCGCAGCTAAACGACAACCGGTTATTCTGGGACAAATGTGTTCAATACCTGTGCAGGGCATGCAACTTAACAGCACAAGAGATTTCAATGCGGGTAGAACCAGCATCATCAAACTTACAAATGTTCTATTACTTGTAATTTACAATAATCATTATAATTTAAATGTTAATCACCTTTTACTATATATGTGGGTGCTATGCTTTACTAAGGAAGAGAGCTCTGCAATTACAGAGCAGCTACACCCTATCAAAATTAACATCATGCCTCATTAATTAATATTTTAAGTAACAACAAAGACAAAATTAATTGTCGTCCATACACTTGGTGAAACTAGGTTTAATAAAAAATATTAAATAAACACTTGGCTAAGTCTAACAAAATTCAGCTTCCAAGACTCAACTTATGAGGTCATCGTCAGAGGCTGGCCAGCACAGTTAGTAACCATAGACGTGTTTCGCTCTTATTAGAGCTCATCAGTATGGTATAACACACTTCTTCACCTAGAACAAAGTTCACGTAAAGAAGCTGGAGGCGAAGAATACAGCTTCACGTGAAGAAGTGGGTTATACCATACTGATGAGCTCTAATAAGAGCGAAACGCGTCTATGATTACTAACTGTGCTGGCCAGCCTCTGACGATGCCCTCATAAGGTGACTTGGAGGCTGAATTTTGTGAGACTTAGCCAAGTGTTTATTTTATTATTTTTTTTAATATTTTAAGTGTTCAACAAATAATTATGAAATCAAATTGCAAAAGCAAATTAATACCAATATTTAAAGTAATTAATCACCTTATAACAAATGCAACACGTACTAATTTCTAATATATATTATGATAAATTATAATTGTTACCAAAATTAAGTAACCCTCATAAAATATTAGTAAATTTCTGCCCTTAATCAAAGCAAAAATCCCTAAAATATTATTTCACCATAAGTTTAAAAAAACAGTCACCTTAAAAAAAATTGGGATAGACAAGTCGTGTATTCGTCTCACTTTGATGAATGTCTTAAGATGAATAGATAGAAAGAGATGGATTGATGGCATTGACCCGCGGGGTAAGGGAGAAGGAAGATGTTCCTTTGTCTGTTAATAGCATCTGAACGCTTGGTAACCTGAAAGAGGTCGGATTCTGAAAGATGTTGAGATTTTTTGTGATAGCGAAGAATTTTTTCTTTCTTGTTAATAGAGATATTTCTTTGGTTTTTAGGGGTTCTTAAAATAGATAAAACTACCTTAAATGTTAGAAACATTAGAAATATCTTTTTATAAGAATTTAAAGCTAGGTTAAAAAAGTAAAATGTCTTTGGATAAAAGGTAGTTTTATACCCTTTGAGTATAGTAAATACAATTTTTTGTAAGCAAAAGTGTGGGGTAATAGTAATTTATCAAACTAGTGAGAAAAGTGATATTTTTCGACGTCTAGTTTGAAGTTTGAGGCATTCAAACCAGGGTGAAAAAATATCTTTTTTCTCGTGTTAGCCACATTTTTTACGACATGCTTAAAAAAAATTGAACTTTAAATACACTGGGAAAAAGACCTAATAGGTAATATTTTATTCGAATCAAAATTGTAAGTGGCTCAGTGGTATCTAGTCGGCCTGTAGATTTGAGAACCCGGGTTTGATCCCCACAGCCGACAAACAATTTTCACCTCATTAAAACTATCCCTTGTAGCATCTTTGGGGGATGTGATTTGACGATTGATAACCGCACTTCACGCTAAAAATATATCATTTATCGAGATCTGCTATGGTACCACTCCCAGTAATAGATAAAAGACGTAATAATATATTTATTTATTTTATTTGTAGAGATTTAATTCTGCATCTAAATCAAAATTACTTGCATTCATTATTGCTACAATGGAATAGGTGATTCACTCGTATCGAATCGAACTGTTAATTTGAGAACTCGGGTTCGAATACCACAACCGGCATAATATTTTCACCACAATAAAATTACCCATAAGGCTTTCCCTTCACTAATATCTAATAAATAAGAAATTTCAATATTTTTTTAAAAAATAGCAATTATGTAACATGTTAGCGTTACTGCATTCGAATCCGGAGATCCCGAGTTCAAATATCACTCAAGCTAAATGATATGAATTAGCACACTGCGACTCGGTGTGTCCGGACCCTGTACTGTAATTGGAATTAAGTTCCTGTTGAATAGTGTAACATAAATAAATAAATATGCAATTTTTTCTAGAAAGGGAAATAGTTATTTTTGATTTTAGATTGCGAAATGTTACTTTTGCATTCGGGAATGCAAAAGCATTTCGCAATCGAGTATCAAACAACGTTTTTTCGAAAACTATGTCCCAAAATTTGTAATAATGTAATGAGAAAATGTTGACGTTTAGGATGAATTAATGTGACATCTAATGTCTCCATGACAACAATGTATGTAATATAATTGCTATCAAATCTGGTATTCTCTGACCAGCAATTGACAGCTGGTTGGCAATAGAAACCAAACAAACGTTCTAATTTTTTTCTGCGATTTATTGGGATTCGCATTGCATTTCTCAAGAAACTATTCCAGTACACCAGTTAGCTTCCTCAAGCGGGATAAATATGAATAATTGCTCAATTGGAATATTAAATATAAATTTTGTTAAAGAATAGAAGTATTGTTTCTAAGCAAAAAAATAAAGTGACAAATTTTATTAAATTGTGAGCCTTTCTTTTATCAAAAAATTGCAGGATGCAAAAAACTTTTGCATCCTGCATGCAAAAGTCTTTTGTGTTCTATAGACAAAAAACACTCATTTCGCGTGTTGATAGTTGTCATGTAAATTTTAACTTTATATGACAGTTTTCGAAAAACTAATTTTCTTCATTATTTCGCAAGAAGAAATTAGACTTTTCTACGCATGGAAAAACAATTATAGTGCTGCGTAGACATTGTTCAATCTATCTAATTGTATCATTCATTGTTTAACTTTAAATATTTTGAATTCTTATTCATGATTCATTTTAAATCAAACATTACCGTCAGATAGTCATATGTTTAAATTCCGAAAAGACTTACTTTGTAATCTGAAAAAATAATATGTAAGAAACACACTGGGGCGCTTCTTATCGTTGCTAATAAAATAATAAAATTTAATCTTTAAATTTTAACAACTTTATAGCACTGTAGTATTTTTATCTACCATTTTATGGTTTAAAGATGTAATTTTAATTACAATTTAGGCCAAACTTTAACTAAAGTTAGTGAAGTAAAATAATGATTAAAATTTGTAGTAATCGCCATTGAATGACTAAATGACTAGAGGCGCTCAGTAACCGTGTGAACTACGTTACTCAGCCAGGTTTACACGATACTAAGTATTAAATCACTGTTTACACTTTAGACAACTTGAAATTATTCCGTTTTGTAATAAAAATATGCTCAAAATTTTTTTAGGGTTTATTTATTTTACTACTAATATGTAAACGTTTGAGGCATGTTTGGCTGTGTAAACTGGGCTTTCTATGTAGGAGGATTGTCAAATAAAGCACAGGTAAGAAATAAAGTTTTGAGCGTCAGGCACAGGTGAATCAAAAGTTTATTCCTATAATTAATGTAATTTTAAATTTCGCTCAATGAGAACATAGTCATTATTTAGTGTTAATACTTAATTTGTCCTTGAAATTTTAATTTGTAAATAAATATATCATCTTTTACCCATTACTGGGCGTAGCACTCTGCCGTAAGCAGATGTTGGTAAGTGATATATTTGTTCTACTTTGATTAAGTTTTTGTTTTGAGCAGTTTCCGTATCCCGAAAATTAATATTAAGCATAAAAACTTTTCCGAAAAGTCAAAACAAACCAATCTTTTCTTCATCAAAATTTTCTTCCTCCAAACAAAAAAATACCAAAAACTAATGTTATCTCTCTCTTACTAAGTCCTCCTCTACAACCAGTCCCAAGAACCGACTGCGATAGCACTAAAAGTAATGCAGACTTAAGCCGCAAAGAGACAAAGACAAAATATCCCCCACTCGGTTAGTCTGAGCTCAGCCATATTCACATTCTATAATTCAACTAGTCTTTTAGTGACTCGAGGTTAGCACGCTGCTAAAATGCAGCCTTTGTGAATACGGTGTATTTAGTGACAAATCTAACGAAAAACTAGCGGAATTTTGGCGAAAAGTGTAGTGGAAATCGTAGTGCGCGTGGGAAACAAGTGAAGAAAAGTTCGATTGGATTTTGTTTAACAAAAGGTAGAAGATGATGGCCACCTGTTAGATCTTGCCTCTTTTGTTTCTTTAAGCTGCAATATACTAACATAAAAATTTACCAAACACATATTTAGAACGAAATAAAAGTTTTTTGAATAATATTTCATATCTAAATTTATTTAAATTTTGTTCAATTCCATGAGCACAACTTGCACACGTTTAAGCTAGAATTAAAATACTGTTAGTCAAATTTAAAATGCAGTTAGTTTACTACTAAACATGTCTTTGAATATGAAATCTGTAAGTTAACTTAACATTTAAGACGAAACATTGCATAAGATTTTTTTGTGTATCTTATACTTTTAACTTTCACTAAAGTTAAACAACTAGTTTTACCCTTATTTTGAATTGTGCTTCACCCCTATTTACCCCTCTGTATTATGTACCTAAATATTCCATCCCTATTTCAACGTTTTCTCCGTTAAATTACGCAAATCTTTACATGATTGGAAAATGGTTACATTTGTAAAAGTAGCTTTAAAACCTGCTTAAATTAGGTCCAATTTAGGTCAAATACTAGTTGTAGGCTTAACACCGGTTTTCTTAATTGACATTCTTACTAATTTATGTTACTTAGTACCTGTGATTGTTGTATAATTGCAAAACTTTAACAATATATCAAAAAGTTTCTTTGAATTTGAATCATATGTGTATATAAATAGATAATTTGTTGATATTGTTTGTGTGATGACAAATGTTTAATACTTATTACAAACAAGTGACTAACTTTAATTAAACCTAAAAAAATATATAAACAATATTTGTCACTTAGATTTTCAAAATAAATATGCTATTTTAAGTTTACTAAGTGTGGGAATGTTTAAAACGATTCAAGTTTTGGTCATTTAAAAACACATTTCAAAATATTTATTTATCAAAATAAGGTCATTTAAAATTGATATAATTCATATTTAATTACAGCCATTATACTTAAAATCTTGATCTGCAACCGCTAAATAGTTCTAAACATTTTTGAGAAAATGTTTTACATAAAAAACTATTATTTGTAGTAATTTATGCAAAAGTTAGAATGCAAAAAAAATAATATTGTAATGTATTATAACGCGCTAAGTGAATAGTGTAAAATTAATGATAATTCTTAGACAATATTTAATAAAATAACTTTATTAATATGAAGGCAAAGCAAAGGTCGTGAACTCTAACAAGAAACTAGTTTTGATTTTAATTAAGATTGATATTTTCCATTAGTGTAAGTTCAACAAAATTTTATTCAAACTTATTTTTCTATTTTGCATAAAACTTGATGAAAATCAAGTATATTTATTTATAAACGCATCTTTATGTCTTTGCTATGTCTCGAACAACTTTTTGAGTTAAATGTGGCACCAGCCGTCTAAATTAATCACCCATAAATACTGGAGAGGGTGAGCTACAGAAACATTAAAAAAATGTTATAATATTTAGCTAATTCTGCATTTTAGATTAGTCAAATAAAACTAATTTCTTAGAAAAAGTTTAAATAAACTCTAATATAATCTTGTTGCCATTTAGTTTTTGTAAACTTTTTAAAACCATACTAGAATACGATTAACTAAGCTAAAATACAGGGTTTATGTATTTACTTTAAGAAATTACTTTCTTATTATATTTTTTAGCTACTTTTAAAATTTTCTACTTTTGTCAATCTTATTTTTGTCAAGTTTTCCGCATTTTATTTTCAAAAAATTCACCAATTTAAATCTGCCCCTGTGGCTCCCCCACCAGTATATCTTTGAGGGCCGTGACTTGACGACTGGTAACCGCACTTCACGCGAAGAAATATATCTCTTACCGAAATCTGCCACACTCAGTAATGGGTAAAAAGCGTGATGACATATTTATTTATTTATTTTCAAAAAATTAATACCTGGCAAAGGAAGTATCATTTTTTTCTCAGGAAATGAAATGGCAGGGGAAGAAATGTCTCAATTCTTTCCCTTGTTATACAAATAACTATTGCATCATACAAAAATAATTTTGAGAATTCTTAGAGGGCTGTGATGCATAAAAATACGTCATTTCAGCAACAATATGTTACACCCAGTAATGGGTAAAGAACCGTGACGACATATAAAATTAAATTTCTTAGTACCGTAATGACATCATTTAGCGAGATATTAAGTAAACTGCACGTAGTATTACACCTAACAGAATTTCCCTTATTAACAGGAAAATTTCATCACTAAATATGGTATTTCTATAATTAATTTTTAACATATTCCAATTAGACAACCACAAATTAATAAAAATATTTATATGAGTTCACAGAAATTAAATATACAGATTTTGCAATCTATATTTCACGCGTCCGTATAAAATTTTGACCACAATTTAATGAACTTAAATGTGGTTTAAAATCTTGGAAAAAACATTGTAATTCAATTTATTATTTAGGAAACAATTTTATTTATAAACAGCGTACAACAAACCGCTAACTGATTAGAAAAATTTATTGTTTTATGTAAATGCAAATCATTGTATTTATTACTAAAAATGCAGTTAGTAAAGTAACTGTTAGTATTTCCTGTATCATCAATTAATAAATCCATATTTATTCTTATAAAAAACATTTGTAAAACAAAGAAACATAGGCTTGCTTCCCAAGTAGAGTTGCTATTTTTCAAATTTCCAAGTGCTCCTTATATACCCCTAGACCAGTAGGAGGGGCTTAAAAGCTTCTAAGCCAATGGGAGCACAGATACGATTGTTAGACATATCCACATATATTTTCCACTGTAAAACTGTTCCAAACTATTTTAGAGAAAAATGTTTCAAATAAAAGTTGTAGTAAACTAAATTATCTATCAATTTTATTTGAAATATTTTCTAATTTATAATCATGTCACTGTATAATATTAATTTTGTTTTCTATTCACAGACTAACTAAACCCACGCTTCAAAGATGGCAGTATTCGGTTTGGTCTCGGCTGTAGCCGGATTCGTAAAGGTCCGCTATCTAGTAGATAAGGCCATAATTGATAATATGGTCTTCAGAGCACATTACAGAATTACTTCAGCGATATTGTTCGTATGCTGTATTATTGTAACTGCCAACAACCTTATCGGTGAGTATTAAGCTCTGCAGTTGCAGATCTTATCAGGATAACTAGTTAGTAAGTTAGCAGAGAGTTGGGATCGAACCTAGGAACTTTACCATTGCTTTTATCAGTTTCAGGGGTCAATAAACTTTTGATAAAGTTATAAGAAAAATCTTTAATTTCTTTGGCTGTATATAGGTGGTACATATGTATACAATTTGCTCGTGGATATACAGGGTGTTTCACAACTTAGAGCATAAAAATAAAGGGTATATTCTGTACGACGTGCTGATCATGAAACAAATTTTTTTTTTTTAAATTCGAAAAATTAAGGGTTGTTAACCTAAAACATGTTTTGTAGTACTGCACTGGATTCGCTTTCCTATTAAACACAAAAAATGAAGTAGGTACCAACTACGAAAGAATAATTACACAATTCAATTATTAGCAGTTATTTATAATAGAATTTTATTTAATTAATAACTTTAACATAATCATCCACCCAGTGGCAGTGGCAACGAAAAATTTTGGACTGGGAAACATGTAAAATAGTTCTTTTTGTTTCATGATCAGCACGTCGTACAGAATATACCCTTTAATTTTTTGCTCTAAGTTGTGAAACACCCTGTATATATTTAAAAGCTAATATACTCGTGTTTATCGCTTTAAAATATAAACATTTAAATCATTACTTATTATCAATAAACTAACGATCAAGTTATCAGAAAATGATTATTTTGTAGTTTTACAGTCATTTAGTTGTTATTTCAAAACAAAACAATTTACAAAACAAACAAACATAGCCTTGCTCCCCATCTAGAGTTGCTGATGAAACTTTCTTACTACTCCTATTTATACCCCTAGACAAGTGGGAGGAGCTTAATGCTTCTAAGCCAATGAGAGTACAGGAACGTGTAGTTAGACATATCCATGTATACTTTCCATTCTAAAACGGTTCTACATTATTTTAGAGAAAAATACTTTAAATAAAATTTGTAGATAATTTAATTCTATACAACTTTTATTTAAAGTATTTTTCTCTAAAATAATTTGGAACAATTTTACAGCAGAAAATATATTTGGATATGTCTGAGATATGTTTCTGTGCTCCCATTTTTATTAGAAACATTTCTTTCTAAAATAATAATAACAAAAATGGTTTAATGGGTAGACCATTTGCCTCAAAAGATGTTACTTCAATCTAAAATATACAAAATGCCTGATTCAAATGCCACTATAACCAATTTATTGTAACAATAATTTATATTAATATTGTTTTTCTTAAAATGCAGGTGACCCAATCAACTGTATTAACGATGGAGGTGTTCCCGGCCACGTCATCAACACATACTGCTGGATTACGTATACATTTACGTTGCCAGGACAACTGAATAAACCAATTTCTCATACCGGGCATGCTGGGCTTGGAAATGACAACTTGGATGAAAAAAGATACCACAGTTACTATCAGTGGGTTCCTTTCATGCTTTTTTTCCAGGTAAGATAAAGAGTTCATTAGGAAATTAGTTTCCCAAAAATTTACATCAAATTTATGGTAAATTTCAACAGAATATAAGTTTTTTTTTTAAGTAATTTTGCAATACAGAATACTTCGAAGAATGATATTTAATTAACTATAATATTACCCCTAAAATGGGGTAAGTATTATACTGTTTTAGAATATTTAAAATATTAATTTATTTAATTTATCCTGAAATATTCAAATTAATTCCTTAATCCAAAGAATATATAAAAATAAGGTTTGTTTTACAACGAGTATTATTGAATTGTAAGGGATATTTACCCCATAAATTGGGGTAAATATTATTGCACTTTGTTTAGGAAATATGAAAAAAAATAAAATTTAAATTTGTCCTGAAAATATGCGAAAACTAAAATTTTTAAATCACATAATTTTCAAAAAGTATAACTATAAGGGCTATTTACCCCCTAAAACGGAGTAAATTATAAACAAATTTAATAGTAAAACTTGTAAAGATATATTAGCAATGCCATACTATTCACAACTTCCGTCCGTCAGTACGGTGGTATAGATAGAGTTATGGAATTCGAATCCGGAGATCCCGAGTTCGAATCTCACTCAAGCTAAAAATTATTATATGAACTACTACACTGCGGCTCGGTGAGTGCAGACCCTGTACTGTAATTTGGATTAAATTCCTGTTGTACAGAGTAACATAAATAAATAAATAAAACGATTGAAAGCATCTTTAAAAAATTGTAACTTTAAAGAAAAGCAATGTTATCCTTATTATTCCTGTGTAGGGAGTGCTGTTCTACATTCCTCACTGGATCTGGAAGAACTGGGAAGAAAACAAGATCAGAATGGTATCCGATGGAATGCGAGGAGCCTTAGTTGGGAGCAAGGAAGAAAGATCGGATAGGCAATCCAGACTTGTGCAATATATTATAGAAACGTTGCATATGCACAATACATATGCATTTGGTTATTTCTTCTGCGAAGCACTTAATTTTGCTAATGTTGTAAGTATTCTACGGATAGTAGTGAATGTATTCGTGCTTGATTGAATGTATATAATGGTGTGTTAGTGCCAAATGAAGATGATTGAATGTAATTAAATTGAAGAGAACACACTTATCTCATGCAGTGTATATACATTTTCAAGATATAAAATGATTATTATTAATACTTATTTAAACATATAATATTCTGGTTGCCATTTGATTGTTTCTTTTTTATAAAAAAAATTTAACAGAATGTCTAGACGACAACAATCATTTCCTTTACATCGGGACTAAAATACTTTACTCCCATCGTTACTGGCAACGATAAATTATAGCATGACGGGTTCAAATTGATTATTTCTATCACGATTTTCAATCTTAGTCGTAGAAAAATATTTCTTTCATGAACGGGTCGAAAATTGACCATTTTCTCCCTAGGGACGAAATTAACTACTTTCCTCCCTAATTTCTGGTTGGTGTCATATCTGTCTTAGATATTTATTTATTACTATATCGTAACTATTTTCTAGAAAAAATTATAAACCTTTGGATAAAGCATCATTTCATTCCTTATTACTCATCAAACGTCATCCGCGGGAGGAAACAATACATTTTTCTCCCTCGTTATATAAATAGCTATTTTTATTGTATGCATGAGCGAATGTCAAATGAAAGATTGTTAAAATTGAGGGCGAGAGATTGTATAGATTGAAGGTTTGTTGCGTGCACGAAAGATTCGATGTGTGAGGAATAAATGAGTTTGTAATAAACGAATTATGAATCCCACATTCGTGAAGCGAAATGTCAGAACTAATTGCGAGCTGAATCTAATGAATAAATGTTTAGAAAATGTCTCAAGGATTCGTGCTACCCTATTTCATAGTATATAGGGTAATGTTATATATGTTCGTCAGTACGGTGGTGTGGATAGCGATACGGAATTCGAATCTCACTCAAACTAAAAATTATATAAACTACTACACTGCGGCTCGGTGAGTGCGGACTCTGCCCTGTAATTGGGATTAAGTTCCTGTTGTACAGCGTAACATAAATAAATAAATATACAAAACGAATGTTTAGTGATGAAAGTATTGAATAGTATACAACATGATGGAATTAATCTTGTTTCCTTTTGTAGGTAATGAACATATTCTTCGTGGACCTATTCCTCGGCGGAGCTTTCTTAACGTACGGAAGTGACGTCATCAGCTTCTCAAACATGAACCAAGAAAACCGAACAGACCCGATGATAGCAATTTTCCCCCGAGTGACAAAATGTACCTTCCACAAATATGGTCCTTCAGGCAGTTTACAAAAGCACGACGCTTTATGTATTTTGGCCTTGAATATTCTCAACGAGAAAATCTACATTTTCCTGTGGTTCTGGTTTATTATATTGTCAGTACTGAGTGGATTAGCGTTGATTTATTCTACTGCTGTGGTACTACTGCCTACCACCAGGGAGACTATTTTGAAGAGAAGATTTAGGTTTGGAACTCCTCAAGGGGTTTCGGCGCTGATTAGAAAAACTCAGGTGAGATGACAATTTTAAAAATATTTGTTTGTTATGATGGCAACACTGCAATATAGTAAATGTTACCAGTAATATTTTGGTGGTTACCAGCCGTCAAATTACGCCCTCCAAATACTAGAGTAACTTTAAAATTAAATAAATAAATTAAATTTATTGCGTCTTTTACCTATTACTAGGTGTGGCATTCTGCTGTAGCAGATCTCGATAAGTGATATTTTTGTAGTTTACCAACCGTCAAATTACGCCCTCCAAATATTTTAGTACAAGAAAGTCACTAGAGTTATTTAAAAATTACAAATAAATATATCATCACGCATTTTAACTATTACTAGGTGTGGCACTCTGCTGTAGCAGATCTCGATAAGTGATATTTTTGTGGTTTACCAGTCGTCAAATTATGCTCTACAAATATTTTAGTGCAAGAAAACAACTAGAGTAATTTGAAAATAACATAAATAAATATATTATCGCGCATTTTACCTATTTCTAAGTGTGGCACTCTGCCGTAGCAGATTTCGATAAGTGATATTATTGTGATTTACCAGCCGTCAAATTACGCCCTCTAAATATTTTAGTACAAGAAAGCAACTAGAGTAATTTTAAAATAACATAAATAAATATATCATCCCACATTTTACCTAGTACTAGGTGTAGCACTCTGCTGTAGCAGATCTCGAAAAGTGATATTTTTGTGGTTTACCAGCCGTCAAATTATGCCCTCCACTAGAATCATTTTAAAATAAAATAAATAAATTAAATTTATCGCGTCTATTATTTATTACTGGTTGTGGCATTCTGCCATAGCAGATCTTAATAAATGATATATTTCGTGATTACCAGCCGTCATATTACGTCCTTAAAATATGTTAAGAATAATTGTAATGTAAAATAAAGATAAATAAATCATCATCCCTTTTACCCATTATTGAGCGAGGGGGTGATGCACTCTGTCGATATATTTCGCGATTACCAGCCGTCAAATTATGCCCTCCAAATATTAGAGTAACTTTAAAATTAAATAAATAAAATATATTTATCGCGTCTTTATCTATTACTAGCTGTGGTGGCACTCTGCCGTAGCAGATTTTTTCAATTATAATAGTGCGTAAAGAACCACTGGAATAATTTAACATTTTTATATTTTATACAGGGTGGTTCCAAATTAACCTTTATTTATATTGTTTCAGGTTGGTGATTTCCTATTGTTGCATCTGTTGGGACAAAACATGAACTTGATGGTATTTGGTGAAATTTTGGACGAATTATGTCGCCGCTTGAATTTAGGGTCGAATAGTAATTTACCCTCGGCCCCAAGTACCCTAGAAATGAGCCCAATTTACCCGGAAATCGAGAAATATGGTAAAGAGACTGAAACTTAAATAAAAGAAGTATACAGTATTAACGATAAAAAATATCTGTATTGCATTTAAGAGTCTCTCAACATTTTGAGGGATTCTGTTTTATTAATCTAGACCAGCGATTCTCACAATTGAGAACCCCTGTTCTAATAAATTAATATAAAATTATTTTTATAAATGCCATAGTAATAATATTAGATCTCCGTTTGAGAAGTGAGAAATTATTATAATCATGTGCTATGTGATCAAATTTAGCTCTATGAATTCGCTTCATAAAATGTTAGATACGTTACTAATAGTTGCAATAGTTCTTAATACGTCCCTGTGTTTTCTTTTACTGATAGATTTATGGAATTCTAGATCTTTAAGGCTTTATTTATATTGTAAGATTTTGTGAATTGTGAGGTCCATAAGAGGGAACAAATTTATTATTGGTTTGTAATGTGCCAAATAAAGGAATATTTCTACAATATATTTTGTTCTTTATTTTATTTCTGCACGCCGAGAAATTAATCCTAATTTGTTTTAATGAAAATTAAGTAAAATAAAATTAATATATCATCACGCTTTTTACCCATTACTTGATAAATGATATGTTTCTTCGCGTGAAATGCAGTTACCAGTCGTCAAATCACGGCCCCCAAGAATGATAGTGAAACGGGAGCCAAAGCGATAATTTTAATTTGGTGAAAATTGTCCGATATGGAAAACATTGTTATATAATGAATAAATTGACTAGTGTTGAGTTTACAATTATAATTTAATTATTAGAAATAACTATCAAACCATTGGTACTAAAAATGTATATTTCAAAAAGATAGTACTTATTTTTGGGATTTGAAACGAAATAAAAGTTTAAATTATCGGATATGAAAAGCGTTATAAAATGAATAAATTGACTAGTGTTGTGTTTACAATTATAATTTAATTATTAGAAATAAATATCAAACCAGTGGTACTGAAAATGTATATTGCAAAGAGAGGGTACTTATTTTTGAGATTTGAAACGAAATAAAAGTTTAAATTGTCGGGATATGAAAAGCGTTATATAATAAGTAAATTGACTAGTGTTGTGTTTACAATTATAATTAATTATTAGAAATAACTATCAAACCAGTGGTACTAAAAATGTATATTTCAAAAAGAGAGTACTTATTTTTGGGATTTGAAACGAAATAAAATTTTAAATTGTCGGATATGAAAAGCGTTATATAATAAGTAAATTGACTAGTGTTGTGTTAACAATTATAATTTAATTATTAGAAATAACTATCAAACCAGTGGTACTAAAAATGTATATTTCAAAAAGAGAGTACTTATTTTTGGGATTTGAAACGAAATAAAAGTTTAAATTGTCGGGATATGAAAAGCGTTATAAAATGAATAAATTGACTAGTGTTGTGTTTACAATTATAATTTAATTATTAGAAATAACTATCAAACCAGTGGTATTAAAATGTATTTTTTTCTACGATTGCTATGAAAAGTTAACAATTACGCTATCATTTGTCATCGTAAAGTTGACGTTTTCTGTAGAACAATCGAAAAATATCCAATGGCAACGCACGAAGAAGATATTAAATGTGCGCTTATTTCAATAGTTACCAGGGATACAAACAAAACAGAAACTTGTCATATTGACAGTGGACAGAACGAATTTATTTTCAGTACATATACGTTTTTCAATAATTTTAAGATGCAATCGTAGAAAAATTATGTGTGTATCACGAGCGTAAAGTGATTCATTGTTAGTCGAGCACGGTAATTGCTGCGCGAGCCGAAGGCGAGAGCTGCAATAGTGTAAGAGGAACAAAGACAATAACTATTTCAAAAAGAGGGTACTTATTTTTGTAATTTGAAACGAAATAAATAAATAAGAACACTAACAAAGACAAAATTAATTGTCATCCAACACTTGGTGAAACAAGGTTTAATAAAAAATATAAAGTAAACACTAGACTATGTTTCACAAAATTCAGCCTCCAAGCCACCTTATGAGGGCATCGTCAGAGGCTGGCCAGCACAGTTAGTAACCATAGACGCGTTTCGCTCTTATTAGAGCTCATCAGTATGGTATAACTCACTTCTTCACCTAAAACAAAGTTCATGTGAAGAAGCTGGTGACGAAGAACTGTGCCAGCAGAGAATAAGATCTCTAACAAATAAGTAAGATGACATGAGAAGTTCTGTGAAACGGGTCATGCCATCTACCGAAAAAAAAAGAAAAGCTACGCAATAGCAATTTAAATAACAACAAAGACAAAATTAATTGTCATCCAACACTTGGTGAAACAAGGTTTAATAAAAAATATAAAGTATTAAATAAGAACAGTTTTGGGATTAAGTTAAAATTCTCTGCAACCATTACTACTCATCTGTGTAACTCCTGCAAACCACCGTTAGTTAAAGGCGCATCTAAATCTCTAAATAAGCATTAAACTGCTAATTTGTTATCTCTAATTTGCAGCTTGACGTATACTATGATATTTAAACAAAAAGATAACAGTTAATTGTACTTTTTTATTTTTACATTCTGCTAAAATGTTAACTGAGTCATGTATGTAATTCAGCGATTTTTTGTGTGTGCAAAAACTTGGTCTGCGACACAGTAAATTTTATAGAACAAGACAGACACGTATTAAGGCAGATTGTTGTATATTAAATGCTGATACGGTGCTGTAAATTGTTGTTAGTCAACTCAATAATAATTAATTAGTTGTATTAGTCATTAAAATGACTCACAAAAACAAATACGAAAATTGTACTTTTGTTTAAATTTTATCACTGAAAACATTATTTCGCTAACTTTACAATTTTAAAACGATTATTTACAATTCAATTCTTAAAATTACATGTAAGTTTTAAAATTGTACATGCTATTGTAAATACAAAAGAGGTTGTGACTTACCGATTACCCCAGTCGATTTTGGCGATAATTTTCAATTTCATTTCCCGTGTTTGATCCTGGGTTAAAGTCCCGGTGATTAACTGGCGACGCCATTCCAAAAGATCTCGCATAACTTTACGTAAAGTTGAAAATTTGTATATTTCGCGTTCCTGCAAAAAAGTACACACATTTTTTAAAATTAATTTTGATTCGAATTTCAGTAGAAGTACAAAAATGTAACAACAAGAATATTGTTAGAATAATTAGGAATAAATTCATGAATGTGATTGAAAATGTATTGCATGAATGAAAGATTTTTAGTGTGAGGAATAAACGAGCTTATATGAAAAGAATTTACAATGTGAGTGAAGCGAAAGTAATGTTAATTACAAAATGAATCTGAAGAATATAGTAGTTTATGTAACAAGTACATAATTTGGATCTTTATTGGACGAGCCGCATTTTATGGCAGAGCGAGCGCAGCGAGCAAGGCTAATAAATAAGGCGAGTCTATGAAGCCCGATTATGTACGAGTTTTATACAACGTTTTATGTTCGACTGCATGGAGAATATTTTCTCTTAAAATATGATTATGTCAATACCTATATTTAAAACATTTAATTGCATCTCAAAGTGTGCGTCGTTGTTATGCATTTGTTGCTTTATTTATCAAATTGTCAAAGTGAAAAAAGTGTTGAGATGGATGAAGACATTGAAGACGTTCCAAAAGAAATAAAACATCTTGCATGTAATGCAAGAGAATATCTAACAATTGTATGAAGACACATATAATACAAACAAAAAATGGTGTTTAAATATTTCTTTTGAATTTTGTTTTAATGTGAAATTGACAGCAGTCCAATTTTGCATTGTTATCGTACTAGTCCAATAAAGTACCCGATTATGGACAGTAAACAGTGTCATAAAACAAGGTAATATGATGCAGTCGAACATAAAATATTTAATGAATGCTTCAAGGCTTCGTGCTACCCCATTTTATGGAATAGAATAGAGAATAGAATATTTATTTAAAGCACATTACATACAAAGTCGTTTAGACAAGTCAATTAAAACAAAAAACAATTAGCGGTAGCCTATAATTAGATAACACTAACATAATATATAATAATAATAATAATCGGTAATGTTTTATTTATTTATGAATTGAAGTAGGTTTTAGTAGCATAATAGTTTGCAACATAATTGAATAATAATAACATTAATACAAACAACAAAAGATTTTTGTCAAAATTTTTTTGTAAGTTTTCAATTAATCTTTCAGTAATTATATTTCGAAAATTGTCTTTACATATTTGGATTCCTTGTTTTACTATACAGGGTGTTTCACAACTTAGAGCAAAAAATTAAAGGGTATATTCTGTACGACGTGCTGATCATGAAACAAAAAGAATTTTTTTTAAAATCGCACAACTATTTTCCATGTTTCTCAGCCCAAAATTTTTCGTTGCCACTGCCACTGGGTGGATGATTATGTTAAAATTATTAATTAAATAAAATTCTATTATAAATAACTGCTAATAATTGAATTGTGTAATTATTCTTTCGTAGTTGATACCTACTTCATTGTTTGTGTTTAATAGGAAAGCGAATCCAGTGCTGTACTACAAAAAATGTTTTAGGTTAACAACCCTTAATTTTTCGAATTAAAAAAAAAATCTTTTTGTTTCATGATCAGCACGTCGTACAGAATATACCCTTTCATTTTTTGCTCTAAGTTGTGAAACACCCTGTATAAACATACAATATTTATTTATTTATTTATTTATTTACTTATGTTACGCTGTACAACAGGAACTTAATCCCAATTACAGTACAGGGTCCGCACTCACCGAGCCGCAGTGTAGTAGTTCATATAATGTATAGCTTGAGTAAAATTCGAACTCGGGATCTCCGGATTCGAATTCCGTATCGCTATCCACACCACCGTACTGACGGACATATGGATCAATTTACTTTGGTCTGACTATAGCGACTATATTCCAAGCTCGAGAAAAGCATTCGTAATAATTTGTATGCAGAAGGCGTTATATATGTCTCGGGGTGCTGTTCCAAGTATTTTGGGGTACGTTTTATTGTTTTCAAGTGGTGTTATGCATATAAGTCGCTTAGTTTACGTTCAGTTATTATTATTAGAGAGTAAAAAAGAGAAAAAGAACGCAGTTTCTTACGGCATACTAAAAGTATATTTAAAAAAATAGATGAATGGTTGAAATTTGTTTTATTTTTACTTCCAAAAAGGACTAAAATACAAGTTTATTTTAGTGCATTTATAAGAATAGGTTTTTCTATTCTACGGATAAAGTTCCCAATAACTATCAAATATATCGCACAAATGGTAATAATTTTAAATT
Source organism: Pterostichus niger (assembly GCA_947425015.1). NCBI lineage: Eukaryota > Metazoa > Arthropoda > Insecta > Coleoptera > Carabidae > Pterostichus > Pterostichus niger. The sequence continues at coordinate 6,522,432 of OX380350.1, forward strand.
TCAAATAAAAGTAATTGCTTTTGTTTAAAGACTTTCTTTTAAAATAATTTTTACTTGAAACTGACAGGAAAATAAACATTTGCCTGACCTTTAAGACTCAGGAAAGCTTTGCTTTGCATGCCTAGTCAGGAATAGTATGTTATGCATCAAGGGAGGGAAACAAGCGATTATTCCCGTGTGTGAAGTTGGCAAACCGAGACGTAAGCGAGGGCCGAAGTCGGGACAAATGTCAAATATGGGATGCGTAACTAGTTACATAGGAAACGCCGCAAACAGCTAATAATCGTAGTCTCTAGGGAGAGAAACATCTCTCTAGAGAAACATGCTACCTAGGGAGATAAACATCCTACCTAGAGAGAGAAACATAATGTTTCTCTCCATAGAAAAGCAGTTTTTCTCTCTCTAAAATTAGGGAATAAGAACGTGTTTCTTGTGCATGTGTTACGAAAAATAACATATTTCTTTCCTAGGCAGGTAATGAAAGAAACGTGAGTGTCTAGTTACTTAGCAACATAAAATACTGACTGAATATGTAAGTCAAATATTTCTTTTAATTTAAATTAATTTAAAATATGTATTATTTGTTTATAAGTTTCAGGCAAAATGTTATACGTAACACGTCAGTAAAGCGTCGTATAGGATTCGTAAGCTGTTTCAACTATCTACTCATTCTGTAATTGAACGCTTTCCTGCCTTTTTATATAAATAACTATTATAAAAGTGTACTAATAACTTTGCAATGTGGAGGTCCTCAATATGTATCTAAAGACCTACACCTTATAGCAGCCTCAGAACCACCCAAAAAACTAGATTTAAACTTTTCGTATAAAACAAAAATGTGTTACTCACCACATACAACCTCTTCCAAATATCCCCCCACTCTCGTAACACCATCGTGACTTCTCGGACGACAGCATCTTCAAGAGGCACCACGCTCTCAAACAACCCCTCGTTGTCTACTTTACATGGCTTGAGGAAGACATAAGCTTGTGGGAAGATTCCTCGAACTGATCTACACCTGGTGATGTAACCACGGTACCATCCAGGGCACTCTTCGAGGATGTGCACTGTGTCGCCGATCTCCAGGGGAAGCCCGTAGCGTGTGTCGCCTCTGTAGTTGTATACGGCTGAAGAAACACAGAAAATAGTAACATGACCTGTATTTATTTATTTGTTTATTTATTTATTTCTTTCCATAATAGAAATTTAATTATTATTACAGCAGATTATTATAACAATAACCTCAAAATTAATTGTAAGTTAAAAGAAAACAAAAGACATGAATTGTAGAAAAAAAACCCGAGAGAGATGGTTAAAAAAGATCGCAATATTTTTTTGGGTCTCAATATAAATAAAAATTTACTAAAAAAATATAAAATAAACACAAAGTTTCACAAAATTCAGCCTCCAAGTCACCTTATGAGGGCATCGTCAGAGGCTGGCCAGCACAGTTAGTAACCATAGACGCGTTTCGCTCTTATTAGAGCTTATCAGTATAGTATAATTTACTTCTTCACCTAGAACAACATTCACGTGAAGAAGCTGGTGAAGAAGAACTGTGCCAGCAGAAAATAAGATCTCTAACAAACAGGTAAGATGACATGAGAAGTTCTGTGGAACAGGCCATGCCATCTACCGAAAAAAAGGGAAAGCTACGCAATAGCAATTTAAATAACAACAAAGACAAAATTAATTGTCATCCATACACTTGGTGAAACTAGGTTTAATAAAAAATATTAAATAAACACTTGGCTAAGTTTCACATGTGCTGGCCAGCCTCTGACGATGCTCTCATAAGGTGACTTGGAGGCTGAATTTTGTGAAACTTAGCCAAGTGTTTATTTTATATTTTTTTATTAAACCTAGTTTCACCAAAATTTACTAGTTAGTGGCTATAGTAAAGAGCCCCATTCGCAAAGTTCTACGGAAGCAAGAGTAAAAACTGTCCTATATTAGTTTGAAAGCTCTGCAATTGCAGATCATTAATTTGTTACTGAGAACAGCATAAAATTAATCCTAATTACAGTAGCTTATAGTGAAATCTGAATCACTCAACCATTATTATATTTTTGGTTATATGTTAAGATCAGCTAGCTCTCGCATTTGAAGCAATAGCCCTAACCATACAGCTACAACAAATCCTAATTACTAATTATAGTACAGGAGACCTACAGTTTATAGCAAAATACAAATAAATAAATATATCATCACGCCTTTTACGTATCACTGGGTGTGGCACTCTGCCTAAGCAGATCCCGGTAAGTGATATATTTTTTCGCGTAAAGTGCGGTTACCAGCCGTCAAATCACGGCCTCCAAAGATATTAGTGGAGGAGGAGCCACAGGGGTAGATTTTTTAAATTGGTGAAAATGTTTGTCGGCTGTGGGGATCGAACCAGTGTTCTCAAGATCCACAGGCCGACTCGATACCACTGAGCCACCTACCCCATATAGCAAAATACAAAAACATTTAACCTTAGATACATTTACAATAATTATATAATGTGAAAAAACAGACTTTTTTAGATTTCAGTCAATTTTTATTTTTTATTATTCAGTTTAAGTTTCGGCTAACACTTTAGCCTTATTCAGGACTCTATTATAATTAAATAAATTAACAATAATAAATAATAAAAAATAAAAATTGACTGAAAAAAAACGTCTGTTTTTTCACATTTTATAAACAATCGAATTAAATATTTATATCCTTTTAAATAATTATATAAATTTTTACACAGTTTTTAAATGATATTCTCTCGTATATACTTACTGAAACATGTCTAGAAGCTTAATACATAAACACTACGTATATAATAAACACATAAACATATATTTTACAGTAAATTTACGTAAAAAACAACATACTACAGCCATTTTAGTAACTATGTACTCATATTCGTTTTCGTTCGCTTGCATCAGCAACTAATTGATTGCAAACCAGTCCATACTAAAATATGCCCGTTATATAATAGTATCGGGATAGGAATAAAATATTTAAATGTACAATAAAAGAAATTTAAATTGTATTAAGAATATGTAGTATATAGTTAGGGAAATCAAAATATGAATGATTTAAATAAAATTGAGGAATTGAATGATGCATCATTTTTATTATTTGAAGTCAGACTAACTAATATGTTTACTAAATAAACTGGTTCATTTAATTAGCACCGCCAATTTAAAGTACGTTACTCCTAAATTTATTTGTTTAACAGACAAGTACACTCCCTATCATAAATAATTTACTTTTATATATATATATATATATATATATATATACAGGGTGGTGAATCGAATTGCACACCATAGCGTTTTCAATGCTATTTTTCAAATGTTCAATTATTGACTTCCCTAATTATTTTATGCAAAAAAGCTTCAAATAAAAGTTTTAGGGCATAAATTTCTGCATCTAAATCATTAAACAGAATTTCTATTACATTCTTTGTAACGACAGAAATTAAATATTAAAATGTCGAAAGTTGTGTTAAAAATACAGAGAGCCATGGAATTGAACAAAAAATAAATAAATGCTCGGCGTTTTAACGTCAACGATTGACAGATAAAACGTCCAACGTTGATGTTTTGACAGTCTAAAATGGGCTCATCTGTAGCCTCGTAATTAAAATGTCTTTTTCGGGGTCGTGGACGAGCAGTTTCGGTAATTGTTAGGTGTGTAGTAATAAGAGCTATTTTAACTTGTACATTGTGAGCGGTATAACAAGTGCCGAAAGCGGTATGAAGTGTGTTTAATAAAATAATTTAATATTAAATAACAACAAAGACAAAATTAATTGTCATCCATAGACTTGGTGAAACTAGGTTTAATAAAAAATATTAAATATTTTTTATTAAACCTAGTTTCACCAAATGTATGGATGACAATTAATTTTGTCTTTGTTATTATTTAAATTGCTATTGCATAGCTTTTCCTTTTTTTCGGTAGATGGCATTACTGGTTCGACAGAACTTCTCATGTCATCTTACCGTTTGTTAGAGATCTTATTCTCTGCTGGCACAGTTCTTCGTCACCAGCTTCTTCACGTGAACTTTTGTTCTAGGTGAAGAAGTGAGTTATACCATACTGATGAGCTCTAATAAGAACGAAACGCGTCTATGGTTACTAACAGTGCTGGCCCGCCTCTGACGATGCCCTCATAAGGTGACTTGGAGGCTGAATTTTGTGAGACTCTGCCAAGTGTTTATTTAATATTTTTTATTAATTTAATATTGGTGCCTATATTTTTATTTTGTTTAATTTGCTAGTTTTATATTATAATTTATTTTTAAGGTGCTGATGATGAGCTAATATTTTTGCTCGAAATATTTTAAATAATAATAATCAGAATAAATTGGTATCTATTAAATAATAATAAAATAAAATAAAACATTACTGATGTTTATATTCCGGACTTTATATTGAAAAAAAGTGTTGTTTTTTAATTTGTATAATTTATTGTTTTATTTGTATAATTTAAGAAGTTTGAGAAATAAATAACTGAAACATTAAAAATTACATTGCGTTATTTTGGGACGCAGGCTGACCACCCGGCACCCCGGCGCAGAATATGCTTAAGACGGCCCTGAGGTTTCATGATGACTTTCTTATAAACGCAAATTTTAAAATATAATAAATATTCTAGTCATTCTTATTTCGCAACGATAAAGGATATGTCCATAAATAAACCCTCTTCCGGCGCCACTGTTTTACCCCACAGTTCACGCTCCACGCACCGGAAACGACTCCAGTGGCGTACTAGGCATATTTCCTTCAGGGCAACAAGAATTTTATCTAACTGGCCTTGGTATTTTCTGTGTTATCTTTTATCTCTTAATTATTTTTATTCTTCTAAATCCCTGAATGAAGGACAGAGATGACAAATAAACCATAAAATAAATGAACAAAAAAATTGATGAGAAAATAACAAAGAATATATGATGATACTTTAAAGATTAGAGAAAGTACACATTGCAATGTAGGATAAGTGTGCTATGACGATTTTCTCATCTGTATTTATAATTAAATACGTGACACGCTGTCTTAGATCTTCCTGTTCACGTGGGAGACAAACTATCTAAGAATAACAATTAGAAAAAAAATATTCGAGGAAATTTTTATGTATTTATTTATTTACGTTACGCTGTACAACAGGAATTTAATCCCAAATACAGTACAGGGTCCGCACTCACCGAGCCGCAGTGTGGTAGTTTATATAATTTTTAGCTTGAGTGAGATTCGAACTCGGGATCTCCGGATTCGAATTTCGTATCGATATCCATACCACCGTACTGACGGATTTTAATAAATAATACGTTTAGTGATTATGATTTTGCCGGAAATTTTTGTCGTCATGATCACTACTGCTTTAGTTAAATTCTTATTTTTACTCAGATTTTATACTTTTCCGAAGCTATATCTCAAAAAGTAAACGACATATGAACATGAGCTGAACGCCATTGAATTTCCCGTGCTTCAGTTAACTTTTGAGCAAAGTTTAAGTCATTTTTATTTTTTTCAAATATGAAAAAACCAAAGGGGTATACCTTAGGAAATAATTAAAAAAATGAAATTGCTTAAAATTGCATGAAAATTTGCTTATAAGTCAATTTGGACACGGGGAATTCAATGCCGTTGAGCGCAGTTTCATATTTTGTATAGTTTTTGAGATATAGCCACCGGAAAAGTTAAATTCTTATTTTTACTCAGATTTTATACTTTTCCGAAGCTATATCTCAAAAAGTAAACGACATATGAACATGAGCTGAACGCCATTGAATTTCCCGTGCTTCAGTTAACTTTTGAGCAAAGTTTCAGCCATTTTTATTTTTTTCAAATTTTCGCCAAAAAAATCGCAAAAAGCGGTTTTTTAACATTTTCTCGAAAACTACAAGCCATATGCACTTGAAAATTTTTCCACTGGATTCAGTGGGTCAAAATACATATGTATGTGAATTTTCATTACAATATTCCTACGATTAAGGATTTTTGAGAAAATTGAAGTAAAATATGAAAAAACCAAAGGGGTATACCTTAGGAAATAATTAAAAAAATGAAATTGCTTAAAATTGCATGAAAATTTGCTTATAAGTCAATTTGGACACGGGGAATTTAATGCCGTTGAGCGCAGTTTCATATTTTGTATAGTTTTTGAGATATAGCCACCGGAAAAGTTAAATTCTTATTTTTACTCAGATTTTATACTTTTCCGAAGCTATATCTCAAAAAGTAAACGACATATGAACATGAGCTGAACGCCATTGAATTTCCCGTGCTTCAGTTAACTTTTGAGCAAAGTTTCAGCCATTTTTATTTTTTTCAAATTTTCGCCAAAAAAATCGCAAAAAGCGGTTTTTTAACATTTTCTCGAAAACTACAAGCCATATGCACTTGAAAATTTTTCCACTGGATTCAGTGGGTCAAAATACATATGTATGTGAATTTTCATTACAATATTCCTACGATTAAGGATTTTTGGGAAAATTGAATTAAAATATGAAAAAACCAAAGGGGTATACCTTAGGAAATAATTAAAAAAATGAAATTGCTTAAAATTGCATGAAAATTTGCTTATAAGTCAATTTGGACACGGGGAATTCAATGCCGTTGAGCGCAGTTTCATATTTTGTATAGTTTTTGAGATATAGCCACCGGAAAAGCTAGATTCGAAAAAATCAAATTCTTCATTTTCTTCAGATTTTGTACTTGTCCGAGGCTATATCTTAAAAACTAAACGACATATAAAATGCGCTCAATTGCATTATATTTCTCGTGTTTCAATTCACTTATAAACAAAGTTTCAGCAATTTTATTTGTTTCAAATTCCCCCCTACATTTTTTTAACATTATCTCAAAAACGAGACGTTATATGCACTTGAACATTTTATCACTGGATTAAGTGTGTCAAAATACATATGTATGTAAATTTTCGTTACAATATTCCTACGATTAAGAATTTTAGAGAAAATTTACCTTTAATCTGAAAAATCCCAATAATCACTTCTTAATTTGATGTAAAAATAGATATAATCTCAAGGTATATTATTTATGTCTTGAACTTGACCTTAGTAGTGTATACATTTAACTATAAACAATTGGTACAATTGTAAATTCAAAACATGTTGTAGGTACTAATTGATTTGTGGGTGTTTCCTAAATGCACTTAGAATCACAATAACAAGATTAAGAAGATTTTTACAGTCAATCTTCTAAATATGTGCAGAAAGAAAATAAATATATCATCACGTCTTTTACCCATTACTGAATGTGGGGCACTTGCCGTAGCAGAGCTCAGTAAGTGATATATTTCTTCACGTGAGGGAAGATGTTATTAGGAGCACAGAAACAATAAACGAGCTTGTATGAAAAGAATTATGAATGTCGTTGAAGCAAAAGTGGTGTGTCAGGATAGGAATGTTTGACGAAAATTAATTGCGGGATAAATATGATGAATAAGGACAAGTGTATGATTCTTGATTTTAGATTTTCCGAGTGTTTACCTACAATTGTGTGGAGTTCACCTTCAAAAACAAGCGCAGTTGATGCTCTCTTCCTTTTTTATCTTTTTGATTCATTGTCTGTTTTTACTATAGAGTGTCCAACTGCAATTGTGTGGAATTCAGTTTCAAAAACAAGCGCAGAGAGATACTCCCTTCCTTCCTCATCTTTTTTTACTTCATTTTCAGATTTTACTATACATTGTGTAACTGCAATTGTGTTAAATGTATTTTTAAACAAGCGCAGGCGATGCTGCCTTCATTTCTTATAGATTCGTTGTTAGAGAAGTGGGCGTATATGAAGATTTACGAAACAGGTGTACAGGAGCGAATGGATGAATGTTTGTTGCGTGATGATGAATTTTGGTTGTAAAAAAAGAAAGAGTTCGTAAGGAGGAAGTGTTAATGTGGTCGAAACGAGTATCGTGTGTCAGGATGAATGTTGACGGGTTTGTGCTACCCCATTTAATGGGATAAAGCGTGATGTTATGTATGTATGTAAAAGCAATCTTATGTAAAACAGTTTCAAACGCCTATGACTCGCTTTTCGTGACACATCCGGTATATAACAAAAAGTGCCTTTACTATAAAAGGAAATTTTCCCCATTTCTGAACTTTCTTTACGCATTATGTTAATCCTCAGCATGAAACAGGCGCCTAAGGGTTGATTTACTTAACAATAAAGCAATTTCTATTTCAATTTACTGCTCATCTCTTAAGGGTTGTTTACAATGAGTTTGAAGCGCTTGTGAACAGCCCTTTGCTTCAGCAATTTAGAAAACAAAAGCCTGGCGAGCTCTATACCATGGTTTACTTGATGGAAAAGGAAAACACTCCGGAAAAGTTTTGAAAGGCTTAAGAAAATAAAGATGATTAATTCTGTCGTAATACGGATCTATTAGATTAGAAATATATTTTATACATAGTTTTTTTTATTAACTGTAGTTGCTACAATTTATAATAACACCGAGCTTTACTCGAGAAATAACGGGAGATGAGAAATTTGAAATGAAAAACGACATTTCTCCTTAATTTTCACGCATTGATTCCTTCCGGATTTTTTTTTATTGAGTGCATTCCAACAATTTATTAACCTACTCGATAAAAAAATCCCGGATATGAATTAATGCTTGAGGGCAGATTCAGTAAGACTATCGTAACGACGTCAACACAAAAAGTAATAGTTATTTTTGTATGAAGTGCGCAAAATGAGTGTTTTTTGTTGCGCGTGAGAATGTTACTAATAAAAGTCATTGGAACGCGCGAAAAAACAAGAATTTTGTCCACGAAATACAAACAACATTTTTTTCTACAACTGTAAATAAAGAATAATACAATAATTATTGATTTATTTAAGTAAATTGAAGGAAATCAATCAACAATAGTATTAATTTGATACTATTGATGTGTTGTAACTAATGAAACCTGACAACATATAATTTGAGAGCGTGCGCGAGATACTCATTTTGCGCACTAGAATACGAAACAGTGCGCAAAATACTCATTTTGCGCTCTAGGGTGCAAAATACGCGTTGTCATCGTAAATGATGAAAAAATCACGTACTTCGCGTATTGATATTAGTAAAAAAAAATGAACATTTTTTGACAGTTGTAGAAAAAATAATTTAGGTTTTAAATTTTGTTTATAATAATCAAAATATATTCAAGGCAACTTGTATCAAGTAAATAAAATTGACAATAAAAAACAGTTTTTAAATGGACAAAAAAAAATTAATAAAGCCCAACTGCAAAAGCTTAGATTCGTGGAAATAGTACAAAGTTACAATTTTGGTATAACTCCTCTAACTTGTAAAGAAACAACGCTACCCAATCATACACTACTACTTACTATTCGTTTTAATTATATGTATATTTATGCATTGTAATTAAGGCTTTCATATGATTGTATTGATTGTAAATCGTGCTTTTCTTAGAATAATCAAAGTCCTTGAATATATAATTTTTATTTCTTGTTACACTTGTCCATGTTTTCTTTATTTATATAAATGACATTGACTTTTACAATTAATATTATTGTTCTTTCAGATTCCGTAATAAAATATAAATTAACATACATGTATATTCTTTTTAAAAAGGCTTACAAAGTCAACGAAATATATAATATAAAACCAAAAAATAAATAAATATATCATCACGCCTTTTACCCATTATTGAGTGTAATACTCTGCCAAAGCAGATCTTGGTAAGTGACGCGGCACAACCCTAGTTACCAGCCGTCAAATAACAGCTCTAAATATGTTAGTGGAGGGGGAGCCACATAGGTAGATTTAAATTGGTGAAAATTGTTTGTCGGCTGTGGGAATCGAACCAGGATTCTCAATTGGTCGACTAGTAAGATAAAAAAAAACCCAAGGGGTATTATTTAAATTGCTAGAAACTATGAAAATTTGCTTATAAATCAATAAATAAATAAATATATCATCACTCCTTTTACCCATTATTGAGTGTAGCAGTCTGTCGTAACAGATCTCAGTAAGTGATATATTTCTTAACGTGAAGTGCCGTCAAATCACACCCCCAAATATGTTAGTAGAGAGAAAGCCACAGGGGTAGTTTTAATGTGGTGAAAATTGCTTGTCGGATGTGGGAATCGAACCCGAGTTCTCAAATCCATAGGCCGAAAAAAAACATTGCTAATCAATACAGCTAATTTCAGGTGCTTCAGCGTATCTGGATTTCAGAGAAAAAACTTTCAGCAAAAACCTTTAAGATTAAATCTTTTTAGAGCTTTTTTCAGGAAGGCTTAACACGAAAGTTGGGAAAAGCTTAGGACTTAAAAAATATATTCATAGCGCATTTAACTTTTTAAAAGTTTTTTTTGCCCCTCTTCCGTAACTTTCATCTTTTTTATTTCTATTCAGAGGTTCAGAGTCGGCCTGTGGATTTGAAAACCCAGGTTCGATCCCCACAGCCGACAAACAATTTTCACCAATTTAAATCTATCCTTGTGGCTTACCCTTCACTAACATATTTGGAGGCCGTGATTTGACGGATGGTAACCGCACTTCACGCGAAGAAATATATTACTTACCGAGATCTGATGCGGCAGAGTGCCACACCCAGTAATGGGTAAAAGGCGTGACTAACATCTGTAGAGGCTGTGATTTGACGGCTGATACATCACTTACCGAGATCTGCTACGGCAGAGTGCCATACCCAGAAATGGGTAAAAAGTGTGATAATTATTTATTTTTATTATATTTTAATATGACTTCTTCTGTACTAACATTTTTGGGTGCTATAATTTGACGGCTGGTAACCGCACTTTACGCGCATAACTATATCACTAACATAGATCTGCTATAACAGAGATGACAGGATATGAACCTGCTACCGTCCCCATATTTATTTATTTATTTGTGCTACCCTGCACAACAGGAATTGATTTTTATCTTGAGTAGGATTCGAACTCGGAATAATCCACCACCTGTCTATAATTCAATATTAAAATCGTTGAAGCATTGCTTGCCAATTATGAATAAAACTATAAACAGTTGCTAACAGTTGCTAAGTTACTACTGACGTCACAATCTCGCCTGCTAGATGCAACTATAGCTGCAGGTTTGTCGTATAGTTTTCAAACTTTAAAACAGTATACGTCACTCATGGCACAGGAAGTATATGTCTGTTGCATAGATCATCAAGAGTGCTGTGACTTGTACAGTCAACGCGAAAATGCGTATATGTATACTGAGATTACCGGGCAATACTTACAAGAAAATATTTATAAAATTAGTGCAATTATTTTTAAGAATATTTTACGTCAAACGTTTTTAATTTGAAAAATGCTTCAAATAAAAGTGATAGATAATTTCATTGTCTTCAACTTTTATTTGAAGCATTTTTCCCTAAAATAATTTGGAAACGTTTGACAGCTGAAAATATATGTATCAATCACAATTTTTTTAAATTTCATGATCTATACAATTATATTTTATCTATCCTTTAATATAATTGTATGTTATACCGGATGTCTATTTATTATGAGGTAGGTGGCTCAGTGGTATCGAGTCGGCCTATAGATTTGAGAACCCGGATTCGATTCCCACAGCCGACAATTTTCATCACGTTAAAACTACCCCTGTGGCTTTCCCTTCACTAACATCTTTGGGGGCCATTTTTTTACGGCTGGTAACTGTATTTAATGCGAAGAAATATATCACTTACCGATATCTGCTACGGGAAATGCCACACCCAGTAATGGGTAGAAGGCGTGATGATATATTTATTTTTATTTATAGGAAATAATATAATTTTTATATGACAATAATTTTAAAACAAAACATTTAAAATTTATTGATATTTTACGTAATATAGGTAAATTAAAATTGACACCTTTACGCTGTTTACAGAGTGCTATGAAAAATAAAACAAATTTTAATTTTTGTGCTTTTATTTCTCATAGCACTGTAAGCAAATCAAATATGTCAATTTTATTTTACGTCTATTTTGTTACAGGGCCGTATTATATCAATAAATTTGTACTCATTAGATGCAGTTTTTAATTCTAAACATATTTTGTATTTACACTTTTGTTCTAAAATTAATAAGGCAGAAATTATCGCCAAATGAATGAATTTCCTATGGCCCATAAAAAAAAGACACCCGGTATACAGTTTCTCAAGCCCGACTAACAATTGACTACAATAATAACATTCACCTATTCTCAATCTTATGTATTCTCGTTCCCATGGTAATACATGCTCCCTCCGAATTAACTCATTGTATTAAACTTCTTATTTAATTAAAAGTTAATAATATGTTAACTAGTTACTACAGTACTTATATATCAATGACTATATTTTTAACCTACCTACTAACTAAAATTAGAAGGGTTATTTATAAATATTACATAGGTACTTGGTACCTCCACGAAAATATAAATATAAATATGGTTAATTATTTCAAAAATATATCGTTAAAGAAAGTTTTGAAAGTGCCACACATTTGTTGAAATAAATTAATGTTAATTTCAATTAGTGTTTATGTGTCAAAATTGAATGTTTTTTGTGAAACTACCTAACAATAAATTTAATTTAACAATTCCTAAAAGCAATTAACCAAAATGAATCATATAAACAATGTCGCACACATAAATATTTATATTACTCAAGTTATACATCTGGAAAATTGTTTTGCAAATAATGTATAACATCCTGTTAGTATTAAAATAACGTTAACAGGGGTAAAACAGTGAAGACACCCCCAAAATGTAATGTCAATGTCAATCAATAAAGCACAATTTTGGAATAACTGTACACGAAAGTCTGGCGAGTTCCCCAAACGCCAAAACAATACTTCTTACTATCAGATTACAACATTATCATCTGATTCTTATCAATCTTTGTAGAAAAATCATCAATTTATATCCAATTGTGTAATTGTAAATGGAAGAAATAAGATTATAATACATACCGACGCCATATTTCTTTGTTTTTGTTGGAATCCACATTGTTTCACTCCAAGGAAGAACTAACACCGTCCAAACTTCATAATTATAAAAACACTGTAACTTACACTTGATCAAAACATAACACCTTTACACTTCTGTGTTATTCCTGACACTGACAACTGATTTCGTACGAAGTTAGCTGCTCGAAGCTCGAACGGACGAGTTTGCCAACGTAAAAGTTGTAGATATAAGTCCCTGGGAGATGAAATTTTATCGAATTATTTGAAATATTCAATGGGAATTGATAGTAGCTTGTTTATAGAAGATAATTAAAGAAAAAGGGCATTTGAAATTATTTATTTTAATGATACCAATAGATGGTTTAGTTGTTAAGCTTTGATAAGATATAGGAAAAGTCCCTACGCTTGAAAATCAATCAAATATTTACTAAAAACTGCTGAGTATTGCTTAAAATTTGCTGAGATTTAAATTCATAAATATTATAAATAATTTAATAGATATTTGAAGTCATAATGCAATAGTATCTAAATATTATCTAGATTAAACTGCAACTTAATTTACAGGTTAATTTATTACAAAATTGTAATAAAACGATTATTTATAATTATTACTGCATTACTATATTTATTATTTATATACTTTTTATTACAAAACTTATTCCCAATTTGTAATTTACTCCTGCTCTGCAACTACCAGTACAACAATACTGTAAATTATCTAAAGAACAATTTTATTTTATATTTTTCAAACATTTCCAAGTTATTTTAAAGAAAACTTTCTCAAATAAAAATGTATTTGAAGCATTTTATTTGAAAGTAATATAAAAATGTTTAACAAAAGAAAATATGCGATGCCAAACATACCCACTTATTTTATTATAATTTTACTCTCATCAATTTTCCGCTGGCGAAAATTTCTAAATTATTTTAAAGAACAATTCTTTGAAACAGAGTTCTCTATATGTTTCATTTCAAATTTGAGGCATTTTCTTCTAAAGTAATTTAGCAATTTTGGACACAAGAAAATATAAAAATAAATAAATATATCATCACGCTTTATACCTATTACTGGGTGTGGCAGTCTGCAAAAGCAGATCTCGGTAAGTGATATATTTCTGCGCGTGGGAGCCGTCAAATCACGACCCCCAAAGATGTTAGTGGAGAGGGAGCCACAGGGGTAAATTTAATTTGGTGAAAATTGTTTGTCGGCTGTGGAGATCGAACCAGGGTTCTCAAGATCCACAGACCGACTCGATACCACTGAGCCACCTACCCCATAAAATATATGATGCAAAATATATGGTTGTGAGGAAAGAAAGAGTTCGTATGGAGGAAGTGTTAATGTGGTCGAAACGAGTATCGTGTGTCAGGATGAGAATGTTGATGTGCGCATAAACACTTGTCTAAGTCTCACAAAATTATTTCTTGGACACAGCTCGTTGCTTCGTTTTTAATATAAATATTTATGTCCCTTTTGGGCAAATTGGATTCTATCTTAACCACTGATTTGGTTCACAAGTCGTGTAATCTTGATTTTTTCCCTTTTTTACTGAGGATGAGAACTTAGTTCTCGAAATACGTATCTAATTTGATTCATTTATTAAGGCTTAGGGGTTAAATTCTTTGTTAGTTAGCCTTAGCCTTCTTACATTTATTTTAATATAGCGTGATGTTATGTGTGTAAAATATGTCTAGTTCCTTTAAGAAACTATATTTTATTATAATTAGAGATGGGTGAATATCAAATTTCTCGAATTCAAATATCGAATACGAATATTAATCAGATCTCCTAAACTCCTAAAAGTTAATTTATTTATTATTAATAATTATTACTTATGTCCTTTTCATTATTTGAATAAAATTGTTAAGAAAAAGACGAAAACTTCAAATTTAAGGTTAAACGTACGGGCTGATGTTGGCGAAAAATTTGAAATATGGTACGTCTTCATGGTTTTGAAACAAAATATCTTTGTTATTAATAACTTTAAAGTATTGTAATAGCTTTAAGTTTATGTACAAATGATAAAGAAAAACATAGTCAAAAATTAAAATCTCGAAAATCGAATAATGTCAATATTCGCGGCATTCGACTATTCGCGGATGATATTCGCCCATCTCTAATTATAATATTACGTTTTTAAAGTATTTTAGAATGAATTGCTTGAAATAAAAGTGGTAGAAAATGTAGTTGTCAATATATTTTGTTTGGAGTATTTTCTTGTAAAATAATTTATGAATGTTTTGAGACAATTTTAACAGAAATTGTATCAAATTAAAGAGGCAGAAAATGTAGTTGTTTATAGTACTTTCTTGTAAAATTCTTTAGAAATATTTGACAAGAGAAAATGTAAGGAGGAATTACATAAGGTAAAATAATAAAACGAAAACCTGTAATAAAATAAAGTTTATTAAAAAAAATCACTATTTCTTTATAGAAAATTAATGATGAAGTCAGTTTAAAAGTATTTTATTTGCTGTTTTACCAACAATACAACATAATAAGCAGTCTTGAATATATTCTTCTGAAACATCAAACTATGTATAGCCATTTAAATAAATAACATTTTGTGCTTGTAACAACTGTGTCAATAAAAAAAACCATTGTTCATTTCCTTTTCTTTTCAAGATGCTTCAGAAATTGTTCAGACTTTCTGTACATTCAATAAAATATTTAATACGTATATTACAATCTAGAATAAGGTACACGTCTTAAAACTAACCATAAAATAATACGATACACATGATTTTGGAGTCCAAAGAGTTAAAAGTAGTACTACAAAATATATTATTAAATAATTCGACAACGATGGTCGCTTTAAGTGGCGTAGACTATAGGTTTGAGTGAAAATGTTACAAATAACGTGATATATGAAAATATATGTATTACTAATATTCGGAAGAGGATGGGGATTATTTGGAATCGTTTCTGTTTCGTAATTTTGCTCTTGCTTGAAGGAATTCTTTGTTAAGGCCTTTGTCGTCTTCATTCTGCAACAAATCACACTACAAAATTAATGTCAACTGTTTTTTATTAGTTTTATTCTATCAAAAATTTTTCATTTTATTTCACTAATATCAAAATAATGTAACGAGTACGTTTGAGCGGTGAGTCACGAGCAGATGGTTGAAATACTTCTGCAATATTTTAGAGAGTTGTGGAAATAATATGATTCAGTGTATAAGAGAGAATTTAGGCCGGAAAATTAAGTCGATATTGAAGTGAAAGTCGTTGAATTTCTTTCTGTCAAAAATTGTTCACTTTATCAATACGAAGTACGTGATTTTTTTCATCAAAATAATGTAATGAGTACGGTTCTGTTCTATCTGAAACCATTGATATATGACGGAAAGAAGGAGCGCGCGCCTTTGAGTGATGAGTCACGAGCAGAAGGTTGAAATACTTCTGAAATATTCTAGAGAGTTGTGGAAATAATATGAGTCAGTGTATAAAGGAGAATTTAGGCCGGAAAATTTAGTCGGTATTGAAGTGAAAGTCGTAGAAAATGTTGTTTTTCTACGACTGCTATGAAAAGTTGACAATTATGTTACGCTCTCATTTGTCATCGTAAAGTTGACGTTTTCTGTGGAACAATTGAAAAATATATTTCAGGGATACAAACAAAACAGAAACTTGTCATATTGATAGTTGACAGAATGAATTTATTTTCAGTACGTATACGTTTTTTAATAATTTTAAGATGCAATCGTAGAAAAAATTACGTGTGTATCACGAGCGTAAAGTGTCTTTGTTCCTCTTGCACTATTGCGGTGCTCGAATAACAAAGAATCACTTTACGCTCTTAATACACAAATTAACTATTGTATTTCGTGGTCGAAATTATTATTTTTTTATGGCGCCTGAGAATGTCGCTTTTAATAGAGACTTCGAATACTTTTCTCGCACTTCACACAAACTAACTATTTCTCCACGACAAATAGATATTGCTTGAAATAAACCTGTCAAACTTTTTTGAAGGATTTGAATAATTTAAAAACAAAAAATGTAGTTGTCAAATGTGTCAGATTTTTAAAAAACTTGTGTGCAATGTTTCAAATTGTGTAAACTTATTACACACCCTGTATATTTGACTCTATGATGCTTACTTGTACAGGGAGGTCCTGAAGTCTTTTGGCACGATCGGCTATCACTTTTTCGAGCTCCGGAGTAGATTGAGTCAGCTGATGTTCCAACTCTTTTCTTGCTTGATTATCTTTGTGTTTTTCAAGAGCACGCTGTAGTTCGGACTTTTGGTTTAGGACATTTTTGCCACTAAAATAAAGAATAATAATCAAATGAAGATGAAAATATTGTGTTCTTAAATATATATATATCTTATTTATATTTTATAAATTATAATTGGACTTTGATGATGATGAATTTTGGTTGTGAGGAAGGAAAGAGTTCGTATGAAGAAAGTGTTAATGTGGTCGAAACGAGTATCGTGTGTCAAGATGAAAATGTTGATGTGACCTGATGCTCTATGAATGTTTCAGGGGTTCGTGCTGCCCCATTTAATGGGATATAGCGTCATGTTATGTATGTATGTATGTATGTATAATTGGACTTTGGAAAATTAGTCAAATTGAGGGTGAGAAATTGAGTAGATGACCTAGGAATAAATGGATGGATATGATTCAAGGTTTATTGCGTCAAAGAAAGATAAGATGAGCTTGTAAGAAAAGAATTATGTATGTATAATGCGAATATGTGTGGTATAATAAGTTGGAAATGTTTATTGAAGATTAATTGCAATTTTCAGAATGAATGAATGTTTCAAAATGTCCGCCAAATATTTTTTAAGATGATCCTTTTCAGAAAATGTTCTCTTTCTAAATCTCCTTGCTTTAAAAGCCCTTTAAATCATTTTTAAGTCAGTTCTCTTCCCAAAAGTCCCCCAAATATTTTATAAAACAGTCTTCTTGTCAATAATGTCCTCCAGATAATATTAATCTCAAAACGTCCCCAAAATCATTTTAAAAATCATCCTGTACCTAAAAAAAGTCCTTCAGATCAGTATTAAGATATTATAGTTTTAAAAAGACCCTCAAACTAAATTATTTATAAATAATCCCCTTCTTAAAGAGTCTCCGATATAATTTATAAAGCAGTTCTCATTTTAAAAAGTCCTCTAAACATTATTGAGACAGTATTGTTCTAAAAAAGTCCCCAAAATAATTTTTAAATTGTCCTCTTCTCAAAAAGTCCTCCAAATCCTTTATAAAACAGTTTAAAAAAAATGTCCTAAATCATTTTAAAGTCAGGTTTCTTTCCAAAAAGTTCCTCAAATCATTTTTAACTCAATATACAATTCTCAAAAACTCCTCTAAAACATTTTATAACTAGTCCTCATTTTTGTTCTAAAAAATATCCGAAATTATTTATAAAACAATTCTCATTAAAAAAAAGTTTTCTAGATCATTATTAAAATAGTCTTCTTACCAAAAAGTCCCCCAAAATCATTTGTAAAACAGTTCTTATTTCAAAACCTCCCCCAAAATCATTTTAAAGTTAGTTGCCTGATCAAAATGTCCTTCAAATCATTTTAAAGTCAATTCTTTTTTCAAAAGTCTCTAAAATAATTTATAGAATACTAATATTTGGCATAGATTAATATGATGAGTCTAATAAATAAATAAACCTAGTTTCACCAAGTGAGCATTCAAAGGCAATTAAGTTTGTCTTTGTTGTTTTTTAAATTAATAAATAAATATTTAGTGAATGTTTCCAGGGTTCGTGCTACCCTATTTTACAAGTAATTGCGCGATGTTCTGTAGTGTTTATTGTACAGTGTAACAAGTAAATAAGACGACATTTATTCCATTCTTACATTTTCTGATTGAACATGAGTTCTCTATGAAGGTTAAGCCTGTCCGAAGACTCGAGACAAGGATTGGCTGGTTTGCGGGGAAGAATGAGTCCATCCTCATTGAGCATAGGTGGGGGAGGGGGAGGCAGTCTTGCTCCCCCTACAGGGGGTTCCGGGATCATATCGAGTTCTACACCTCTCTCGTCGAGGTCCGCTGCTGGTGGCGGCGGCAACGTGTCCACTGTAAACAGAACAAAACATCCCAAGGGTTTAGATTTATTTCTAGCTGAATCTGTAGTTGCAGATCTTTACTATTTTATTTATTATACAGGGTGTTAAAAAAGTTCCGGGACGGTTAAATATCTCGAGAAATACACATCGAATCAAGAAACAAAAAAACACGTGTTTTATATTTTGCAAAAACCTATCTATGCACACCAAATACATACCCCAACTCCCACCCCCAAGTTGTGGGGCGGAGGGCAACTTTGAAACCTTAAATGGGAACCCCCATTTTTTATTGCAGATTCGTATTCTGCGAAAAAAAATAAGTTAATTTTATCTGAAACTTTTTTCCAATTCGGAATAGATGGCGATGTATATCTCGAGATATTTCGCCGTCCCGGATCTTTTTTAACACCCTGTATATGTAATTCGCGAGGAATTGTAAACTGTTTTAAGTTATGTCATTTACTTTTTGAGCTTTGAGCATCTCAATTTTTATGTTTTTAATCTTTTCCACTAATTTTACGCGTACCTATTCTTGATATTACATTAACAAAAATATTTGCACATAGGTAAAAAAGTACTACAAATTCACTGGTTCAAACCGCACTTTTCTATCTTATCTTGTTTTCGAGATATTGAACTTTAAAGTTGTGATTTTTATTATTACAAAGATACTTTTTGTTTTTTCCCTTATTCAGAATTTTGATTCTACTAATTGTAACCCTCTTAGCAAATCAATAAAAATTACCAAATGTATTTAGAAAAGTATGCTGAATTCATTAGTTCAAACCGCGTTTCAATATCTCTTCTAGTTTTCAAGTTATATCTTAAAATTTAGCTAACTCAATTTCACAAAATCAATTTAGCATTTTCATCTCGGAATATTTACATTGCCAAGCCATCACTTTACCGCGCTCTACTATCCTTATATATGAATATAAAAACATTATAAACATTTTAAACTTACTTTTAATTCAAATACCACCCGACAAAAAACAAAATTACTAAAATTCTTCCAGTTTTATTCACGCATCAAAACATACAATTTCATTGCATTCAGAACATTAACTGATGGCCTACAAAACTACTTAAATCCGTAACGAACAGAAAAACAATAAGGGGTTGAAGTGGAAATAAATATCGATACACCCTTATGCATCTCACCCTCAAGTACAAACATAATTATTACCAAAACTATCTGGAAATTGTTACAGAATTATTTGTTGAAGAATATGAATAACTTTGGTGGTACTGTAAACATAATTAAGGGTGTGTTCAAAAGGTATAATAAGGGTAGAATGCTATCAAAATTAATTTTCAAAACAAACTAAATAATCCAGTTAAATAGAGTTTAGGTCAAGGCTGATATTTCCAATTATTTCGAAATACAATGTATTTATAGATCTGACTGC
Organism: Pterostichus niger; assembly: GCA_947425015.1. NCBI lineage: Eukaryota > Metazoa > Arthropoda > Insecta > Coleoptera > Carabidae > Pterostichus > Pterostichus niger. The sequence goes on from OX380350.1 coordinate 6,542,802, forward strand.
TGTGCAGGTATTTTAATACTTTGCATGGGGACATTTTTATTATTTCTTATGCGGTACCTTCAAAAGATCTTGACATATACAGGACCCCAAATTACCAAGACCATTATTAAATATTTATTAACATTACAGAAGTACTTGCTATATAATAGTTATTTACGTAAAAAGGAAATAAATGTTCAATTACATTTAAGTAACTTTTAAACAGAAACATCGCCGTCGTTAAGATTTTTTCACATGCACAAGAAACACGTACTTATTTCCTAATTTTAGAGAAAGAAACACTGCTTTTCTCCCCTAGGGAAAAACAAAATGTTTCTCTCCCTAGGTAGGATGTTTCTCTCCCTACGTAGTATGTTTCTCTTCTTGGAAAGATGTTTCTCTCCCTAAAGACTACGATTATTAGCTGTTTGCGGTGTTTCCTTCTTAACACGCGGGAATAATCGCTTGTTTCCCTCCCTTGATGCATAACATACTATAATGTTCATTTGTCAAATTTCTTTCAAGTTTTACGGAGTTTGACTACTGTTTTCCATTTCTGTGTGCGTTAGTTTCATTTTAATAGATTTGGAAGTTATATATATAGTAATATTAATAAGAATTGAGAATTAGAAACCAATTTTGAGCAATAATTTTGATGAAATTTTAACAATAGTTATTTACATAAAAAGTCAGGAAAGTGTTCAATTACAGGATGAGTAGATAGTTTTGAAACAGCTTACGAATCCTGTACGACGCTTTACTGACGTGTTACGTATAACATTTTACCTGAAACTTATAAACAAATAATAAATATTTAAAATTAATTTAAATTAAAATAAATATTTGACTTACATATTCAGTCAGTATTTTATGTTGCTAAGTAACTAGACACACACGTTTCTTTCATTATCAATATGTTCTTTTCCTGACTAGGCATACAAAGCAAAGCTTTCCTTTGTCTTAAGCTCAGGCAAATGTTTATTTTCCTGTCAGTTTCAGGTAAAAATTATCTTACTTTCTGATAGAGTCATGAAACATTTTTGATGGTAAAACTGTCAAAATCTTTTGAACATCGTATTGTTTTTTTTATACTATACCTAAGTCTGTTGTACCAAGCCTTGATTTTAACTCTTCTACTGTTTTTGTTTGAAGAGGAGTTCCTTTTGTCACGTTCTGAAACAACAACAAAAATAAAATTATGTATCATCATGTACTTGTCTTAATTCTAAGAGTTACAGCTCTGCAATTGTAGATTTTAGTAGGTAACATTATTACTATGAAATGCAGTTACTAGTTATATTTCTAATCGAATGGAGTATTGTAACTATGGAAACAAAAAAAACAGAAAAACTGTCAAAAATTATTTGCAAATTCTACGACCTTAACCGAAAGTAGGCTTTTCTTCATATGTGGATCGAAAGTTAGCTATTATCTACTTAGGGAGAAAAGTTATTATTTACTTTCTTCGAAGGAGAAAGTTAGTATTTAATTATTTTACTCCTTTATTGGTATCATAGCAACCGTCAACACAACGTTAAATATTTATTTATTTTTTATATATCGTAAATATTATTGATATAAATGACATAAAAATATAAACAGCTATTTCAGTGGTATCGAGTTAGCCTGTGGATCTTGAGAACCCTGGTTCGATCCCCACAGCCGACAAACAATTTTCATCAAATTAAAATCTACCCCTTCACAAACATCTTTGGGGGCCGTGATTTGACAGCCAGCACGCGAAGAAATATATCACTTACCGAAATCTGCTTCGGCAGAGTACCACACTCAGTAATGGGTAAAAGGCGTGATTTTAAACAGCTATTTCAAACATTTGTAAATCATTCTATAAAAAATATTGTGCACTTCAAGCAGAAAGTATTTTTACCATTTCTGCTCTAGATACACAAATAACTGTTCTTCCCTAGGGATAAAAAGTATCACTTTCTTCTCTGAACTGAAGGAAGAAAATTTTATAAAAAATATAAAGTAAACACTTGGCTATGTTTCACAAAATTCAGCCTCCAAGTCACCTTATGAGGGCATCGTCAGAGGCTGGCCAGCACAGTTAGTAACCATAGACGCGTTTAGCTCTTATTAGAGCTCATCAGTATGGTATAACTCACTTCTTCACCTAGAACAAAGTTCACGTGAAGAAGCTGGTGACGAAGAACTGTGCCAGCAGAGAATATAAGATCTCTAACAAACTGGTAAGATGACATGAGAAGTTCTGTGGAACTGCCATCTACCGAAAAAAAGGGAAAGCTACGCAATAGCAATTTAAATAACAACAAAGACAAAATTAATTGTCATCCAACACTTGGTGAAACAAGGTTTAATAAAAAATATGAATTTTGTGAAACATAGCCAATTGTTTACTTTATATTTTTTATTAAACCTTGTTTCACCAAGTGTTGGATGACAATTAATTTTGTCTTTGTTGTTAAGAAAATTTTACTTTCCAACCGAATCATAAAAAATAAATATATTACCATGGTTTCGCATTGATTTCACGCACTAATCACGCACAAGTCACACACAACTATTTACTAATTTAATGGATTAGGTATGAATTTGTATCTATACCTATTATATCTTTATTTAATCATTCAAATTGTCATTTCAAAATTATTTACAAAATGATTGTAATAATTGATAAATCGGTGTAATCAAAGTAAACATCAAACGTCACAAATATGTAAACAATTAATAAATTATCATAAATATTTCACGAAATCAATTAACATAATTAATAAACAATTACCTTATCAATAAACTGTTCAAAATCCATTCAATTCATTCAAGAATTACACAATATTATTCTTAATTTCATCTTTCACCGGTTTTTGACAACACGTCATTAGTTGCTAATAACCAACAACCTCTGAAAATCACAGCACATGTGATAATATTACACAGTAATAGTTTTTCAACACTATGACGACAATATGAGAGAGAGATAACGCTATTCTGACATATAAACTATACGATTAAACTGTATCACCGGATTTAGTAATGTTTTGATAAGTGTTATCATCGCTCACCTGATAAAAATGAAATAGTTTATACACGGTCAGATTTCATACTTTTTTTGATGATTTAATTATTAATTCATTGACATTTTTTTATTAATAATACAAATTTCATAGATATCTATGATAATATTGTATTAGATAGTATTTGCCTTATTTTAAAGATGAGTTAAAAGATAGCTTGTATTTATTAAAGGTGCCATCGTATCTTTAAATATGTAAATAAATATGATATTGTTTATTTTTATCTGTCAAACGTTAGTCAATTATTTTAGAGAAAAATTCTTCAAATAAAAGTTGTAGTTAATTTAATTCTCCATAACTTTTATTTGAAACATTTTTCTCTAAAATAATTTAGAAATCTTTGACAGAAGAAAATATTCGGCACTAAACTTTCCTAAAAATACTTCAACTTGTAATATTCAATAGTTATTTGTCTAGCTTTCTTCATGAATATTTTTCAACATAACTTGTTAAAATGACATTTTCCTCACTCAATTTAGTTGTGATAATAACTGTTTCCATGACTAGCAAATAACTTTCCTCACTAATGAGGCAAATTATTACTATCACAATTAAATTGAATGAGGAAAATGTAATTTGATATGGTGACCAAGGAAATGTGATGTGCAACACTCCTTTGATTTATATAAAATATTTGTTAAATTTCTTGTATCGCAAACGTAAAAATGTTATTTTTCTATGATTGTTATGAAAAGTAGACAATTACGCTCTCATTTATTATAGTAAAGTTGACGTTTTCCGTGGAAAACAATAGAAAAATATCTTGTTTACGCGTCTCCCAATGGCAACGCGCGAAAAAGACGTTCAATGCGCGCATTTCCAATAGCAACGCACGAATAGATTATAAATACGCGCTTATTTCAATAGTTACCAGGGATCAAACAAAACAGAAACTTGTTATATTGCCAGTTGACAGAATGAATTTATTTTCAGTACGCATACGTTTTTTAATAATTTTAAGATGCAATCGTAGAAAAAAATATGTGTGTATCACGAGCGTAAAGTGTCTTTGTTCCTCTTACTTTCGTACTCGTTTTGCAATTAAACCCTTTCCTCATTATATCTTATAGTATGGGGTAGGTGGCTTAGTATTATCGAGTCGGCCTGTGGACTTGATAATCCGGGTTCGATTCCCATAGCCAACAAACAATTTTCACCACATAAAAACTATCCCTCCACTAACATCTTTGGGAGCCGTGATTTAATGTCTGGTAACTGGGAGGAAATATATCACTTACTGAGATAATTTGCGAACATTTGACTACACAGATTGAGATGACATCATATTTAATAAATTCTTAATAAAGTATACATAATTGTGAAGCAATAACAGCTGTAAAATACATTTAAATCAGCATCAAAAACCGTTTTATATCCACTGGAATACCACTTAAAATATATTAATTTTTTAATTCCTTTTCAAAACGTCATAAAAACATATGCACTCTATATACAAATAATAACAACGTTATATCCTTTGAGAGGATGACAAATGACTGTCAGAGGGCAATAAAGAGGTCAATCAATTGACCTCTTGTTCTGTCTTTGTCATACATATTGTTAATTGGACAAAATTAATTGTAATAGTGTATGGTACTTTAAAACTTAAATTCTATTTAGAACACGCTGTAGATATTGAGATCGACAATATTATAATTTTGATTTCTATATATGTAAAAGTAAGTTTCTAGAACAATAGTATATATGTATCATTCATCTGTTTCATTTATTACAAGCTATTGTTTTCGGTACTACTTTGTTTCGTTTCATTGTTTTTAGGAAAATTGACAACTGAAAAATTTACACAAATTTTCTGTGCATTCTCTCATGGAATAAGAGCAGATCTACTTGCAGATCTTGGTAGATTGATAATAAATAAGGTCATCCCTCATGGCTCAGTGGTATCAAGTCGGCCTGTGGATCTTGAGAACCCTGGTTCGATCCCCACAGCCGACAAACAATTTTCACCAATTTAAATCTAACCCTGTGGCTTCCCCTTCACTAATATCTTTGAGGGCTGTTATTTGACGGCTGGTAACTGCACTTCACGCGAAGAAATATATTACTTACCGATATCTGCTACAGCAGAGTGCCACACCCAGTAATGGGTAAAAGGCGTGATGATATATTTATTTTATTTATTTATCCCTCATTTTTTCATTTATATGGGGTAGGTGGCTCAGTGGTATCGAGTCGGCCTGTGGATCTTGAGAACCCTGGTTCGATCCTCACAGCCGACAAACAATTTTCACCAATTTAAATCTATCCCTGTGGCTTCCCCTTCACTAATATCTTTGAGGGCTGTTATTTGACGGCTGGTAACTGCACTTCACGCGAAGAAATATATTACTTATCGAGATCTGCTACAGCAGAGTCTCACACCCAGTAATGGGTAAAAGGCGTGATGATATATTTATTTTATTTATTTATCCCTCATTTTTTCATTTATATGGGGTAGGTGGCTCAGTGGTATCGAGTCGGCCTGTGGATCTTGAGAACCCTGGTTCGATCCCCACAGCCGACAAACCATTTTCACCAATTTAAATCTATCCCTGTGGCTTCCCCTCCACTAATATCTTTGGGGGCCGTGATTTTACGGCTGGTAACTGCATTTCACGCGAAGAAATATATTACTTACCGATATCTGCTACAGCAGAGTGCCACACCCAGTAATGGGTAAAAGGCGTGATGATATATTTATTTTATTTATTTATCCCTCATTTTTTCATTTATATGGGGTAGGTGGCTCAGTGGTATCGAGTCGGCCTGTGGATCTTGAGAACCCTGGTTGGATCCTCACAGCCGACAAACAATTTTCACCAATTTAAATCTAACCCTGTGGCTTCCCCTCCACTAATATCTTTGGGGGCCGTGATTTTACGGCTGGTAACTGCATTTCACGCGAAGAAATATATCACTTACCAAGATCTGCTACAGCAGAGTGCCACACCCAGTAATAGGTAAAAGGCGTGATGATATATTTATTTATTTATTTTCATCTGGAAGCAACCCTATTATATTTGATGTAAGTGAAATTTTTACGTTTTAAAAATAATTAAATAAAAATATCATCACGCCTGTTACCCATTACTCGGTCAGTGATATATTTATAAGCGTGAAGTGCGGTTACCAGCCGTCAAATCACTGCCCCCAAAGATGTTAGTGGAGGGGGAGCCACAGGAATAAATTTTAAATTGGTGAAAATTGTTGGTCGGCTGTGGGGATCAAACCAGGGTTCTCAAGATCCAAAGGCCGACTCGATACCACTGAGCCACCTACCCCATAATATTTTTACGTTTTATATGTGTATAGTTTTAAAGATTTATTTGAGATTAAGTTCCTGTTATGCAAACTAACAAAATAAAAATAATCACAATAAAATTCTGGGAAATATTTTCTGAAAGCTACGCACCTGTGTTACTTTTAATTTTATTATAAGTATAAAAGTTTAGTAATTAATATATCGTGCTAATTAAAACCATGCCTTTAATTATAGCAAAATTACAAGCATGCCGCTAGTTTATAAGAAATTATTTTCCTTCATTTAAAAAGTAGTTACAGCAGAAATTGTCAATTTAGTAGATTGCTTTACAACTGACGAGCTCGGAATTTAATTTAAATGTAAATAGTAAATCATATTTCAGGGATGAAAAAATACATCTTTCGCGAATATTTTAGGGGTAGTTTTACATAGTTAAAGACCTGAAACTATAGTATTTTGGGCGGTGTTAGATTAACCAATAGGCAGTACTAGGCAATTACCTTGGGGCCCCCGATAAATAGGGGCCCCGAAAAATGAATTTAGCGAGTTGAAATGCAGAAAACGCTTGTTCTGAGTTGACCGTTGGAGTAATATACTATTTTCATTTTAAACTGGAGGGATCGGCATAAAACGATTAAACATCCCTGTCCTATATAACTACAATGAAATCTATTAGAGTGGCTACCACAAATCGCTTAACGATGGTCACAACAGGACAATTTTTAAGGGTCGTATTCAGCCTAAAATTATTCTTGTTTTTTCCTTTGATTGACCATATAAAAATTAGTAATTCGGATTAAATTATCCAATTAGCAGTTATGTTACTCAATAAGAAGATTAAATATCCTGTACTGAATCAGACTGAGTAATGTAGGTAAATGTTTAGATTATGTTTGTATATAATATTTATAATATATTATACTTGTATCGTATGAATAAGGAAATATATTTATTTAAATATTGTAATTTTGTTGTTTTTATTTACGTACCGGAGAATAGGGCTGTACAACTCTATGCGAATCTTGTGACATATTTTGAGTTCTTTTGTAAACGTAATTGCGGTACATTTAATCGTTTTATGCCGATCCTACCAGTTTAAAATGAAAATAGTATAATTGAAAATGTTTGTTTTTCTTTATAAATAATTATATGTATATCAACTTTAAAATTGAACTATGAATAAAGTTTATTTGAATTTTAGTTATTGTATTTTCATGTCGATGGAGGGGCCCCTCGTTTGATATTGACTAGGGCCCCGCCTAGTGTTAATCCGACACTGATTTTGGGGGTCTATGCTTCTTCAACTAATTGGGATTTTAAAATAAGAATGTGGTCGTAATGCCGACAAAAGTACGCTCTACTATGATCTAATAACTAGAAATAAATGATAATACAATAAATATTTACAACACAGATGATACCTACATACATTTATGTATGAGGTATAAAATTTTAGAGTTAAATCCGTAAAAATTATTATTTTATAATAAAAAGTTTGTCCGTACGAATTTTGAACTGAAAATTTGCAAAACTATGTATTTTCTCCCCAGAAAGGCACTGATCTATACAGATTTTCTGTAACTCCTCCACTTTTTGAAATATTGACACGAAAAATAAATACATTTTCAAAATTTAGTTGAAATTAAAACAAATAAAATAAATAAATAAATACATCATCACGCCTTTTACCCATTATTGGGTGTGGCACTCTGCCTAAGCAGATCTCGGTAAGTGACATATTTTGTCGCGTGAAATGCGGTTATCAGCCGTCAAATCACGGCCCTCAAAGATATTAGTGGTGAGGGAGCCACAGGGGTAGATTTAATTGTTTGTCGGCTGTGGGGATCGAACCAGGGTTCTCAAGATCCACAGGCCGACTCGATACCACTGAGCCACCTACCCCATTAAAATTAAAACTGTTGTAACTCGGAAACTAAAACAGATATAAAATTGCGCTAAACGGCACTTGCTTCATTATAAAACCATCTCTAAATTTCTATGACGTCATCGTCAAGTTATCCTGAAAAGAGTATAGTATATGTGCTGTACTATACATACAGTGGTAGATCTGTTATCTCTGCGTATAATAGAACAACATTCTATTATTTTGCGTTACGCACAAGAATTTCCGGTAGTCATATAAACGCACTAACTACCAGCACTAGCAATTGTTAACAACAGCACGTGTTTTATTGTGAACCTCCCATTAAATCTCTGCAGAGTTGCATTTCAACAATAATTAGAAATTAATTAAATAATTCACGGTAATTTTGTATCCTTAAAAGTTACGACAAATAAATGCACGTACTATTCTACAAATTAAGCGACAGGTAGTCGACACGCATTTGTTTTACAGTTAGGGTTACATGTTTCATGCACATAATAAGGTATGCGCTACATACATATCATAAGATGGCATTTGTATTCAACCTAGGTGTTTATATATACAGAGTGCAACAGCGAAACCAACCACCGCCTATATTTTCTTTATTATTATAGTTATAAAAAAATATTATAAAGCAAATTTGTAGAAGACCAAGGGGGACATCTGGTTAAAGAATAAAATAATTTTTTAAACTAGTAGTTCTCAAGTTACAACACAAACTTATATTTTTTCAAATGGGATTATACGTATTTTTTAGTCCTATTCGATAGAGTATTTTTTTCTGAATTCAAACATGTGACTATTCTACATCCTTATATAATGAAAATATTGAGAAAAATTCAATTGAAATTTAAATAATTTTTATTTTTAATATTAATGTGCAGTAAGCTATGGATGAAAAACAAAAGAACAAAATATTAAACACACAAAGAATAACAATTTACAACAATTATTATTACTTGACTTTTGTTCTTTTGTTTTTGTTTTTCATCCATACCTTACTACTTGCTATAAAATAATCTTTTATTTATTTTTCTTTGAAAATAACTAATAGAAATCCATTTGCCACGAAATTTATTTATATTTCATTTATATATTTTTCTAAATGATAAATAAATAAATAAATAAATATATATATATATATATATATATATATATATATAATCACGCCTTTTACCTATTACTGAGTGTGGCACTCTGCCCAAACAGATCTTGGTAAGTTATATATTTTTTCGCGTGAAGTGCGGTTACCAGTCGACAAATCACGGCCCCAAAGATATTAGTGGAGGGGAGCCACAGGGGTAGATTTAAAAAAATATATCATCACGCCTTCTACCCATTACAGGATGTGGCACTCTGCCTAAACAGATCTCGGTAAGTGATATATTTCTTCGCGTGAAGTGCGATTATCAGCCGTCAAATCACGGCCCCAAAGATATTAGTGGAGGGAGAACCACAGGGGTAGATTTAAATTGGTGAAAATTGTTTGTCGACTGTGGGAATCGAAACATGGTTCTCAAGATCCACAGGTCGACTCGATACCACTGAGCCACCTACCCCATTTATTATTTATTTATTTATTTGTTTATCTCAATTACAGTACAGGGAGACAACAGCTTATAGTTGAATCAGATCCACTCAGGCGGAGTCACATTTTTTTGAAAACTATGCCTGCTTTATTATTATATTAATATACTCATATATTGAAATGAAACTGAAAGGTAAAAGCTATTTAAAAGCAATTTACATAAACTAATTGATACATTCTCTGAAATAAATAATCAAGTAGCAGATGTTTGACAAACGCGAAGCGCCATTTGGCAAACGAAAGTTGAAGATCGCGGTGCAGTGATCCACGACACCCATGGAAATAAATATTGAGTTGTATAATATTTTTACAGTACGAAAGTAAAAGTTGCCGTGTGTGAAACGGGCTTACACCAAAAGTACATTGAACGTAAGGTTACAAAATAAAAAAGAGTTATTAGTAATTCCTACATTTTTAATCCTAATAAATAATTTGTAATCAGTCAACCGTTGAAATCTCTGGTTCCTCGATTACATTTTCAGCTGTAAGTCGTTTCTAAATTGTTTTACTGAAAAATGCTTCAAATAAAAGATATGGAGAATTAAATTATCTACCATTCTTATTTGAAGCATTTTTCTCTAAAATAATTTAGTAACGTTTGACACAGCGGAAAATATACCATGTTGAAAATTATGAGCTCTTTTGAAAATATGCGTACGTTTCTCGCGCTGATGATCAACTAGGCATTTAGGGTAGAGTATGTTATTTCCTTCAAGGTTTTCGTCTATTCTTCTACACTAAAATTGAGATCTTATCTTTAATATTGATGAAGTACAGAACTGTATTTAGATAAATTTACACGATACAGAACTATGTTTTTAAAAGAATATATTATAAATAATAATAGTTATATCTCTTATGCCTATGGCACACTTTTCGAAGAGCATCGATGAGCTCTTCGATGAAACATTAGAACGCACCCTTCATTCTTTGTTACTCGAGCACGGTAATGCAACAGTGTAAGAGGAACAAAGACACTTTACGCTCGTGATACACACATCAATTTTTCTACGATTACATCTTAAAATTATTAAAAAAACGTACGCGTATTGAAAATAAATTCGTTTTGTCTACTGTCAATATGACAAGTTTCTGTTTTGTTTGTATCCTTGGAAACTATTGAAATAAGCTCGCATTTAACATCTTTTTCGCGCGTTGCCATTGGAGACGCGCAAAAAAGATATTGTTCGATTGTTCCACAGAAAACGTCAATTTTACGATGACAAATAAGAGCGTAATTGTCAACTTTTCATTGCAATCGTAGAAAAACTACTATTATACCTCATGACGAAAGTGTTATTATACCATCAGGTACTTTATATCCCTCGTCTTAGGGACGACAAATAAAACGGCATCTTCGGGATGAAATGTCCCTTGATATATGAATAACTATTATTAATTTTTATAAATCAACAACGGAATAATTATTTTATTAAAACAAAAGTAAATAGTTAAAAACTTTGATACTATTATGTTTGAAGGTTAATAGACTAATTAATTATAAATCGCATTAATTTGAGAAATCATCACATTCTAATCGATCAAAACATTAAAATCACTTTCAATATTCGTTGAGAAAGTGACTCGACTTGAGAAACAACAAGCACCACTCGATAAACAAACTAGAATCGCTCGCAGCCATTTTCTCTGTCTCACAGCACACGTTTATCTTGAAGACACATTCATTGAACTTTAGAAAAACTCACATTAAAGAGATTTTAAATTTATTTAATTTATTAGAGACAAAATGTTCTGTATATGGATCAGACATAAAAATGAAAGTTATTACTTACCGAGATCTGCTATGGCAAAGTGCCACACCCAGTAATAGGTAAAAGGCATGATGATATATTTATTTTATTTTGGTATCGAGTCGGCCTGTGGATCCTGAGAACCCTGGTTCAATCCCCACAGCCGACAAACAATTTTCACCAATTTAAATCTCCCCATGTAGCTCCCCCTCCACTACATATCTTTGGGGGCCGTGATTTGACGGCTGGTAACCGGCACTTCACGCGAAAAAATATATCACTTACCGAGATCTGCTTAGACCCAGTAATGAGTAAAAGGCGTAATGATATATTTATTTATTTTATTTTTCAACAAAAACTAAATAAAATTTACGTGTATATATTTTAGTTCAATTTAAAATGATAATATAAAGAGTAAACTATGTAAATTTTTATTCATTTCCTCTTATTTAGGAAGTTACTATTGTCATAGTATAAAATATATTTCCGTACTTTTTAATCCGTTGAAAAATTAACATACGATTCTTTTTGTGTCATCGCAATGGTTTCCAATAATTAAATATTTATTTATTATTTTTAAAAGTAGAACAACGGTTCTACGCTCAGTGAGAATGTCGCAAAAAAAATTATGTAAATATTATAATATTTTTATTTAATAATAGAGCACTCGTGTAATATGTATTTCATTTGTTTGTTACTATAGCGTGACGAAATATTATGGGAAAATGATAAAATGAAATGAAAGCGATAGATTTTGAAATAAAATTGTTTCATATATTATTTTAAACGATTGCGCCGGCATTTCAAAATTTATTGCCAACATCGTGTTCGTTCAAATCTCAATGACTTAAGTTTATATAAAAAATTACATTGTATTTGAGTGATTTTGTTTCTGTAATTGAGATTAAATTCCTGTTGTGCAGAATAACAAATAAACAATAAAAAAACAAACAAACTGCGAATTTAAAAAGTCGAGTTCAATTCCCACAGCCAGCAATTTAATATCTTTAATTTTACGATCGATAGCAAACAAAAATATGAACAATTAAATGAACATAGAAAACATAAATGAAATAGTATGTTATGCATCAAGGGAGGGAAACAAGCGATTATCCCTTGTGTGAAGCATATTATACTTTTCGTAACAAGTGCACAAAAATTACTGTCTTATCGGGACAAATGTCAAATATGGATTGCGTAACTAGTTACCTAGGAAACCCCGCAAACAGCTAATAATCGTAGTCTCTAGGGAGAGAAACATCTCCCTAGGGAGAGAAACATGCTACCTAGAGAGAGAAACATCCTACCTAGGGAGAGAAACACAATGTTTTTCTCCCTAGCGGAGAAAAGCAGTGTTTCTCTCTCTAAAATTAGGGAAGAAAAACGTGCTTCTTGTGCATGTGTTACGAAAATAAATAAATATATCATCACGCCTTTTACTCATTACTGAGTGTGGCACTCTGCCATAACGAATCTCGTTAACTGATATATTTCTTCGAGTGAAGTGTAGTTACCAGCCGATAAATCACGTCCCCTAAAGATTGGAGGGAAGCCACAGGGTAGTTTTTCTAAATTGTCGGCTGTGGGAATCTAATCCACATGTCACCTACAGGGTGTTAATTAAAAAACTGGTCATAGGCGTTTAGGGAAATTAGTTTTTCCTTGCGCAAAAGTTTCCACATTATTTTAGACAAAAATACTTCAAATAAGCTTAATAGAAAATGTCTCATGAAGAATATATTTTCAGTTATAAAATGTCAAATGTAATTTTGATAACTAACTTAACATAGATGCAGGATTTAATTATCTACAACATTATTATTGAAGTATTTGGTATTTAACAATGGTAATGTTTTTTACCTGAAACTGACACGAAAATAAATCGTCACCAGCTTCTTCATGTAAACTTTGTTCTAGGTGAAGAAGTGAGTTATATCATACTGATGAGCTCTAATAAGATCGAAACGCGTCTATGGTCACTAACTGTGCTGGCCAGCCTCTGACGATGCCCTCATAAGGTGACTTGGAGGCTGAATTTTGTGAAGCATAGCCAAGTGTTTATTTTATATTTTTTATTAAACCTTGTTTCACCAAGTGTTGGATGACAATTAATTTTGTCTTTGTTGTTATTTAAATTGCTATTGCGTAGCTTTTTTTTCGGTAGATGGCATTACTGGTTCGACAGAACTTCTCATGTCATCTTACCTGTAGTTAGAGATCTTATTCTCTGCTGGCACAGTTCTTCGTCACACAGCTTCTTCACGTGAACTTTGTTCTAGGTGAAGAAGTGAGTTATACCATACTGATGAGCTCTAATAAGAGCGAAACGCGTCTATGGTTACTAACTGTGCTGGCAAGCCTCTGACAATGCCCTCATAAGGTGACTTGGAGGCTGAATTTTGTGAGACTTTACCAAGTGTTTATTTAATATTTTTTATTAACCTAGTTTCACCAAGTGTATGAATGACAATTAATTTTGTCTTTGTTGTTATTCAATTATTTCTTTTATTTTAAATTAATTTAAAAAATATATTATTTGTTTATAAGTTTCAGGTAAAATGTTATACGTAACACGTCAGTAAAGCGTCGTACATAATACGTAAGCTGTTTCAAACTATCTACTCATCCTGTAATTGAACATTTTCCTGACTTTTTACATAAATAACTATTGTTAAAATTTCATCAAATTTATTGCTCAAAATTGGTTTCTAATTCCCAATTCTTATTAATATTACTTTTCGTTTTATGTACAAGTTCTTTCGAGTATTTAGAATACCGATTTAATCCTATTAGATACCCTCCTTTAAGCGGACGATCTGTTTATCGAAAGAATAAAAATCTATATATATATATAACTTTCAGATCTATTATTATGGGGTAGGTGGCTCAGTGGTATCGAGTCGGCCTGTGGATCTTGAGAACCTTGGTTCGATCCCCACAGCCGACAAACAATTTTCACCAAATTAAAAAATCTACCCCTGTGGCTCCTCCACTAATATCTTTGGAGGCCGTAATTTGACGGCTGATAACCGCACTTCACGCGAAAAAATATATCACTTACCGAGATCTGCTTAGGCAGAGTGCCACACCCAGTGATGGGTAAAAAGGCGTGATGATATATTTATTTATTTATTTTAGATCTATTAGAATAAAACTAACACACACAGAAATGGAAAACAGTAGTCAAACTTCGTGAAACTGGAAAGAAATTTGGCAAATGAACATTAAATCTTAACGACGGCGATGTTTCTGTTTAACAGCTACTTAAATGTTTATGGTAATTTTCACTAAATGTGGGACAAAATTTCCCTTAAAAAATATTGTTCAAGTATGTTGAAAGTGCAATAAAATATGTAAGTACCTGTTCGTTGAAACGTGTTGTAAAAAATGTACAAATTTGCCCTATTTCTAAGATTAATTACTTGAGTTAAAATATGCAGAAGTTGCCTAGAAATGTTGTTATTAATGTCTTCAAGTTTTTGCTAAATTATGAAGTGCTGCGAAAGTAAAATCTTATTTTTAAAAGTTCACATTTTATTCCTTTTATATAAAAATAAATAAATATATCATCACGCCTTTTACCTATTGCTGGATGTGGCACTCTGCCTAAGCAGATCTCGGTAAGTGATATATCTCTTTGCGTGAAATGCGGTTACCAGCCGATAAATTACGACCTCCAAAAATGTTAGTGAAGGGGAGCCATAAGGGTAGCCACCTACCCTCAAATAAAAATGAAATAGTAATATTATTCAGCTCGCAAATATTTATAAATTATTTTATAATAAAAATGATTCAATTTGATACTATTGATGTGTTGTAACTAATAGAACTTAACAAAAAATAATTTGGAAGTGTGCGCGTCCGTACGGTGGTATGGCGATATGGAATTCGAATCCGGAGATCCCGAGTTGGAATCTCACTCAAGCTAAAAATTATATGAACTACCACACTGCGGCTCGGTGAGTGCGGATCCTGTACTGTAATTGGGATTAAATTCCTGTTGTACAGAGTAACATAAATAAATAAATAAATACTCATTTTGCGCAACAGGATGTGAAACAGTGAGTAAAATACTCATTTTGCACTCTAGGATGCAAAATACGCGTTGAATTTTTTGACAGTTTTAGAAAAACTATCTATCTGTGACAGTGTTTTAAAGCATGATTTTCTTAAAATAAACTAGGAAAATTTGAAAGAATAAAAACTATTACCCTTAAAAGGTTGGTATTATTGAAATAATTATATTTATCATAAAATAGTGGTAACAGATGGCTTTCAGTATAAAATATTTTTACAATAACAAAGTGAAAGCAGATCTCCTTGACAACATGTAATTGTTTTATTGTTACTATAGTTACGCATTAACATTTCTTTTGCTCTTGTTTTGATGGTAAATTGATAGTTGTTCCCAAGAACAAAATGGCGAAGGGGACGTTGATCTCATGTATAACTAGATATAATTTAATTCGAATTTAATTGTACTTGAGTCTAATGGGACTATACTTATTAAAAGCAATGAATTTTATAATACTGCTAACATCAACGGAAAACCTTTAACAAAAAGTTATCCTTCTCATATTATTAAATTAAATAAATAAATAAATATATCATCACGCCTTTTACCCATTATTAGGTGTGGCACTCTGAAGTAGCAGATCTCGGTAAGTGATATATTTTTTCGCGTGAAGTGCAGTTAACAGCCGTCAAATCACGGCTCCCAAAGATGTTAGTGGAGGAGGAGCCACAGAAGTAGATTTAAATTGGTGAAAATTGTTTGTCAGTTGTGGGGATCGAACCAGAGTTCTCAAGATCCACAGGCCGACTCGTTACCACTGAGCCACCTACTCCATTATTATTATTATTATTATACAACGGAAAACACAGAACTTCCCTACAAGGAAGAGTTAGTTTTTTATTTATGCAATAAACCTTCAATTATATTCATTTATTTATTCCTAGAGTTATAGGATAGATGGAATTGAATCAGTGAAGAATTGAGAATTAAATTCTCTCAGTCGACAAACAATTCTTCTATGGTTCCTCTTACACTAACATCTTTGGGAGCGTGATTTGACGGCTGTTAACCGCAGTTCACGCGCATAATAGTATGTTATGCATCAAACGAGGGAAACAAGCGATTATTCTCGCGTGTGAAGTTCACTTCACACAAGGGATAATCGCGCCCTCCTTTTCGTAACAAGTGCACAAAGATTATCGTTTTATCGGGACAAATGTCAAAAATCCTAACTTGGGACAAATGTCAAATTTTCTATTTGTTTAAAAAGACAAGTGTAAATTTTTTCAACTGTTAAAACTAGTTCATTGTCCGCTCAGCATTAATCGTAGTCCCTAGGGAGAGAAACATTCTCACGAGGGACAGAAACATCCTATCTAGGAAGAGGAACATTATAGGGAGAAAAGCAGTGTTTCTCTCTCTAAAATTAGGGAATAAGAACGTGCTTCTTGTGCACGTGTTATTTATTTATTTATGTTACGCTGTACAACAGGAACTTAATCCCAATTACAGTACAGGGTCCGCACTAACCGAGCCGCAGTGTAGTAGTTTATATAATCTTTAGCTTGAGTGAGATTCGAATTCTGTATCGCTTTCCACACCACCGTACTGACGGAAAATATATTACGAGTTCTGCTTCGGCAGAGAGCTACATTCAGTAACAAGTAAAAAATGTGATAAAATAAATAAATGTATCATCACGCCTTTCATTATTTATGTAATTTCCTAATATGAAAATAAATCTTTTACCCATTACTAGTTCAGGGTGGCGATTCAAGTAACATTAATAAATTCCCTGACTTTTCCCTGATTAAGTAAAAAAAATCCCTGACTTCTAGAATATTGATTTATTTATGAATTTATGGTTACATTTCATATATTATATCATATATTGTAATATAATTGTTTTTTTTTTATTAAATTTATAGTAAAAGCAAAATCAATTTGTGTTTCTAAACAGGCAAAGACACAACCTTAAATATTGCATACAGAAAAAAACATAGCGCGGTAGAAACGTTAGACAAAACAAAACAATTTTCAATTAGTAAACATCCTTCGGTTATATTTTCATAGATGGCGGTTCTTTCTCTTAAGAAGCAATAAAGGGTATTTGTTGCCAATAAAGGTATACTTTCTATCTAATAAAGGGTATTCTGTCAATAAAATCTAAAAATAACTAAATACATTTTGAAATAAAAGTTTGTATAGTTATTTTTCTAAAATTAAATTAAAAAATTTAAAGAACAAAAAACTTTTTTCCCTGACATGGAATAAAATTCCCTGACTTTTCCCTGACTTTTCCAGAAATATAAAATTCCCTGACTTTTCCCGGTTTTCCAGGTTAGTCGCCACCCTGTAATTGTAGCTCTCTGCCGTAGCAGATTTCAATAACTGATATATTACTTCGCGTAGACAGTAGTTATCTATCATCATATCACGGCTCTCAAAGACGTTAGTAGAGAGGGAGCCACTAGGGTAGATTTAATTGTTTGTCGGCTGTGGGAATCGAACCTGGATTTTCAAATCCCCTAAGCTAAACTAATATATTTTGTTACTATTTGGTAGCCGCTTGTTTTGTACTGCTGTGCTACGGTAAATATAGAATAAATTTTGAACAAATTAATTTCAGAATAATCTTCACACTTCATTCTTCTACAAATATTTAATAATTTTACCATTTGCTAAGTACAGGTGTTGAAAATATAATTAATTTAGCATCATATTAAATTGATATTTTATCGAATATTTATCAAATGCGATAAAATTGTTGACTAACATATAACAACATATGTTGCATACAAATCACGACTTATATTAATACGCGGCTTCCGTCAAATAATTACTTGTACGTTTACAAATCATTTTAATAAGCTTCTTTCACTGAAATCTTTTAACTGTGTTTCGATACCTTGGATAGAACTTGTAAATCCTTCTCAATCAATGCGCAGTCCTCATTTTTATTTTAAATTAATGTTTAAGGAAATGTTGATTAACTAGTTTAAAAAGCTCGAATATTATTATCCGTCAGTACGGTGGTGTGGATAGCATTATGGAATTCGAATCCGGAGATCCCGAGTTCGAATCTCACTCAAGCTAAAAATTATATGAACTACTACACTGCGGCTCGGTGAGTGCGGACCCTGTACTGTAATTGGGATTAAATTCCTGTTGTACAGAGTAACATAAATAAATAAATAAATAAATAAATAAATTATTGTAAGAGTTATTTACTTTTAAATCCGGTAAATAGGTTTTAATTTGCACCTTTTATGTAAATGACACTTTATAGGCATTTACAGTAAATAAGTAAGTGCAGGGCGTGCTGCCCTGTAAAATTTTACAGGCTTATTTATTTATATGGTCAGCATAGTAAATTAATTTTTACTGGCGAGCTGGAAAGTCTGTGGAGCGAGCGACTAAGAAACCCAATAAAGATTAAGTTTTATTTCTATCTTCACAGCGTTTTTTATTAATTTTTATTAGTTGTATAAAAAGATTACACAACTACAAAGTTTCTGTACATATGTTATGTCATATAGACAGTTGTAGCTAAGTGGTAGCACGATTGTATTGCAAGCGGAAGTGATTAAAAAGAAATGGTTTAAAACTCCTGATTTAGACAATGAATCCCCTTTCATTATAATACAATGGTTGAAGATCTGCAATTGCAGAGTTACTTTACTATTACATATTATGGTCAAACAGTTGTAGCTAAATAGTAGCACGATTGTTTTACAAGCGCAAATTGCAAAACAAATTTTACTTTAGATGATTTGCATTTCATGATAATAAAATATGAAGATCTGCAAATGCCGAACTGTTATACATACATTATAACTAAAGCCCGGATTTTTAGGCAATTGCCTAGATTCAAATTTTAAAATACTTCAGGCAATTTAGTTTTTCTATACATAGGTAATATGTTTACGTGTAATGGTAGGTTTTTTTTTCGTGCCTTAGAGCCTATTTGTCCTATATTTTGGGTTTTGTTCCTATTTTACCTTATACAGCCTATTATGCCTATTTTTGTTGCTAATTTCAACTTTTATTGAGCAGACAAGGCTTATCAACGCCATATATCATCTATTTCGTTGATTAATTCAACACTCTGCAAAATGTACCATCCTAACCAATAATATTTAAAGTACTTACTTTGTCTTTAATCATGTTTTAGTCAAAATTTTATGTGGCAATTCAATTGCTCCTTTGCGATTAATCAATGAAGCTGAGGTAACTTTAGACGATATGGCTAAATATAAGAACGCCCGTGTTACATTTTATGATGTCGAACGAAGTTTTCAGCTTACAAGCAAGTTCTGACTGACCGAAGACAGTCCCTTTTCGAAAATTCCAGTCAGCAGTTGCTCGTAATATTTTGTGAATCAAAGTATACTACATAATTTGAATTTATATATTAGTTAATAAAATGAGAACCCTAAATATATTTTTTAGATTGCGTAAATTTTTGTTTAAAATGAATATTTTTTTTTTAATGAACAGTAAGAGTACCAATATTAAAAAAAGAATTAACTTATAATTTTTATTAAAGAAACTATTTATATTGTGGCTGCCTAAAATCCCGCCTATTTTAGAGTAATTACCGGCCTATGGGCCTGCTTATTTAGGTGTTTTTAAGTGCCTAAATATCCGGGCTTTAATTATAACTATACAGACAGTTGTAGCTAAGTGACAGCACGATTATTTTACAAGCGCAAGTTGTTAAAAAGATTATATCAGTTGATCTGCAATTGTAGAGCTACTATACTTACATTACAAACATACAGACAGTTGTAGATAATTGGTAGCACGATTGGTTCACAAGCAAGGCAAAAAATACGATTGTATCTTCGTAGTTTGGATTTCACTATAAGCTACTGTAATTGGGATTAAGTTCCTGGTGTGCAAAGTAATATATGTTAAGTAACAAGAGGGTGATTTAAAAGACCCGCAATTGCAGAACAGACTAAGTAGGACAGTTGTAGCTCAATTGTTACATGTTACAATTACAATTTTCATCAATTTAAATCTACCATTGTGGCTTCCCTACCACTAATATCTTTGGGGACCGTGATTTGTCGACAGGTAACCGCACTTCACGCGAAGAAATATATTACTTACCGAGATCTGCTTAGACAGAGTGCCACACTTAGTAATGGGTAAAAGGCGTGATGATATATTTATATTACTAATTAGGACAATTGTAGCTCAATTGTTACATTTTACAATTACAATTTTCACCAATTTAAATTTACCCCTGTGTCCCCTCCAGGAACATCTTTGGTGGCCGTTATTTGACGACTGGTAACCGCACTTCACGCGAAGAAATATATCACTTACTGCAGAGTGCCACACAGAGTAATGGGTAAAAGGCGTGATGATATATTTATTTTACTAAGTAGGACAATTGTAGCTCAATTGTTACATTTTACAATTACAATTTTCACCAATTTAAATTTACCCCTGTGTCCCCTCCAGGAACATCTTTGGTAGCCGTTATTTGACGACTGGTAACCGCACTTCACGCGAAGAAATATATCACTTACTGCAGAGTGCCACACAGAGTAATGGGTAAAAGGCGTGATGATATATTTATTTATTTATTTTATTTTTACGTGTTTGAGTTCGTGGCTTCAATTTTCGTTGACCTCAACTTAAAACTAAAAATACGACTAGTGTTGAAGTGGTTTTAATTTCATTACAACCGACTATAATTGAGATTAAGTTCTTGTTGTACAGAGTAGAAATAAAATTTGGTAGTCACTTTAAAAAATTGTATGTACAACAGCGTGAAATATGTATAATTTAAAATATGAACTTTTACTGAAAAATGTCCTGTTATAGGTCATCTTTAGTTGCGGATTTAGCAGTGGGTAAAAAGCGTATGTTACAGAACAATTAGCCATTGTCTAGTGCGCAAGTAGATCTCTTATAATACGGAGATAACTCCGCAAATGACACTTTTAGTTTAAATTATGTACATCGTAATTTTATTTTATACTGTTTTAAAATGCAACTAATTAAGTAGAAAAATTACGCGACTTTCTCTAATAGTAGTAAACACATTACTTATTATTATTTACTAGTATTTTTAAAAGATTTTGATACTTTCGGTAAAATATCAAACAATCCTGTAGTGTTATTATACATCTAGGGAGAGAAATGCATGATTTTTCATGAGGTGTAATTTGCAAAGCCTGAGGACTTCAAAACACCGAGAGAAAAATAGTATTTTCTTTCGCAATCTAAGTAAGATTAAAAACGAAAAAAGAAATTTTAATATATAATTTATTCATATTTGTTTCACATTAATTTATTTATTTATTTATTAATGGGGTAGGTGGCTCAGTGGATCTTGAGACTAGGGTTGTACCGTGGTCAATTGACCAATAATATTTGACGGCCAAAAAAAACGGTCAAATAATCTAAATGGAACCGCCACGACATCTGTTGTTCAATAGAAATAGCTACTTACTATTATTACATGAATATATCTAGTTTGGTATTCTGGGTTCTGGAGAATTTGCTTACTTTACTTTATAACTAAAATAAATACATATTATTTCATTTCATTACGTTTTTTACTTTATTTTCCCCTTTATTTTGAATTTGATGTGGTTTTGTTTATTAGTTGTTGTTGGTTTTTCATTTTCAGTAATATTGGATGTAGTATACAGTACTATATAAATAAATTACAATTTTAATTGTGATTTTTATTAAATGTTTCTTGGTCAATTGACTGGTCAATTGACCGAAAAATATTTGACTGGTCAAATGCACAACCCTACTTGAGACCCCTGGTTCAATCCCACAACCGACAAACAATTTTCACCAAATTAAATCTACCTTTATGGCTCCCCCTCCACTAACATCTTTAGGGCTGTTATTTGACGGCTGGTAACTGCACTTCAAGCGAAGAAATATATCATTTACCGAGATCTGCTACGGTAGAGTACCACACCCAGTAATGGATAAAAGGCGTGATGATATATTTATTTAATTAGAGAAGCAATAATCATCATATTAAAAAATACCATTGTATTTCCTATGTTACATACTTTAATTCTACACTCGGTATATATTACGAACAACTAAATTTTCATGAGTTTTCTCTTCAATTGTTTTTTTTTATATGACATACTTAATAAATTTTCCAAAGGATGAAACCTAACTACATAATTTTCTCAAACAAAAAAAAAATTGAATACGAAGTTTCATCAAAATGTTTAGATCCAATTTCAAAACCGTTGGCACAACAGACACACAACCAAGAATTACTCGTATTATAAGGTAATATAATTTCTTTAAAGCTATTTTAATGGGGTAGTTGGCTCAGTGATATCGAGTCGGCCTGTGGATCTTGATGGTTCGATCCCCACAGCCGACAGACAATTTTCACCAATTTAAATCTACCCCATCTACTAATATCTTTGAGGGCCGTGATTTGACGACTGGTAACCGCACTTCACGCGATGAAATATATTACTTACCGAGATCTGCTTAGGCACAGTAATGGGTAAAAGTCGTGATGATATATTTATTTATTTATATTTTTATATTTGTATCATTTCTATCAAAGGTTTAATTATATCACGTATAAATGATTTATATCGATATTACCAATACTTTCTATAAAATTCTGTTACTACAGAAACTTTCTTCAAACTTAAAGCTAGTAACAATTGACAATAGAAATAAATAAGAACGTAATGATTGAAAAACTAAATGGTTGATTGTCAACAGAAAGTTGCTGTACATGTAGAAAGAAAACTATTTCTGTAACAAATTGTAGAAACTACATTTTTATATTTACTTAAAAGGCAAAAAATTAGCTGCACATATTTTCTGCTCTCAGACATTTCTACATTATTTTAGAGAAAAATTCTTTAAATAAAATTATGACGAACTTAATTCTCTACCACTTTTATTTGAAGCACTTTTCTCTAAAATTATTTAGAAACATTTAAAAACGAAAAGATTTAATTTTCAAATTATTTAAAAAATTGGTAGATTTTTAAATAAATAAATAAATATATCATCACGCCTTTTACCCATTACTGGGTGTGGCACTCTACCTAAGCAGATCTCGGTAAGTGATATATTTTGTCGCGTGAAGTGCGGTTACCACTTTTAACAATTTTCTTTTAAATCATTCATAAATCCTTGGCGACAGCAAATATGTTGAAGTTAAAATTAGCGCAAAAAAAAACGAAATGGTTTAAGGTTTTTAATCCTTTTGAGTTTGCAATTTAAGTAAGGTCCTTTTGTCCTTGTTAATGTCTCAAATTTCCTTTTTAAACAAGGCTTTATACAGTTTAAAATTTGGGGTAAGCCAGGTACAAAATCTCCAAAATTCTTTCCAAATGTAAGATTTGAGGTACCTGTTGTTCTTTTTTCTTATTGCAAGCAGATGTTTTGCTGTTCAGGTGTTTGAACGAAAGTCAAGGTGTGTCATGATGCGTCTCATGCCCTTCACAAGGTCGCGAACATTGCACACTTAGTTCCTACGTCAATATTTAATTGTTAATTGTTCATATCTTCATATATGTATTATGTAACCTAATGTAGGAGATTTTCTCAACATATTTTAATTAATTTCTCTATTTTGTTGTACTAAATTAGGATAATCTGTATTAAATAAATTGTGTTAGGTTATACCACAATTTATGGCAAAATTTGCAACAAAAAACTGCACGTTTCAACTTGTGCGTTACAATGTACATTTTTTATAATTGCTTAATAATAATAATAAGTAACAAATGACGTAGTTGATGACGTATATCAAGGTAAAGTTGTGGAAAACAAAATAAAAGTACATTCCGATCTAAAATTAAATTAGAAATTCATCCATGATTGAAAATGTTTCTGCATTGAATATTTCTGAAGAAATTGAAATTACCATACTGCTTGTAGCTGCAATAATTATAGAATATTCTATATAATAAGTAGTTCTAAGTATCTATTAAATTTGTGTAGTTATAGATATTAATTTCATTAGACCTAGTTTAATTCGAATTCTTAGTAAAATCATGAAGTACAACTATTTTTGTATAAGAAAGAGCATTTTTTTGCAATTACTTTTTCACAAATTATGATTAATAAATAGGACTTAAAATATAAATAAATAAATATAACTATATCTTCACGACTTTCATTACTGGGTGTGGCACTCTGCTGGAGCATATCTCGGTAAGTGATATATTTTTTAGCGTGAAGTCAAATCATGGCCCTCAAAGATATTAGTGAAGGGGGGACTACAGGGGTAGATTTAAATTGGTGAAAATTGTTTATCGGCTGTGTGGATCGAACCAGGGTTCTCAAGATCCACAGGTCGACTCGGTACCACTGAGCCATCTACCCCAAATTATACAAATTATTAATATATTTAATGATTTGCTACTTTACACAAAAACAACTTATGAGGCGATTATTCTATCTACAAAACCACAAAATTGTTCACGATAATAATATTTTGAAGCAATTTTTTTTTGTAAATATTTGTCGACAAATACAAGATAAAAAAGTGTCAAATTTGACGCTTTTCTCAAGCTATGAACCTCTGACGTCAGCTAGAAATTAATAAACAAGTGAGTGTTATATTACAAAACGTGACAAGACAATCGGAACCGCCAACTAAAGTGTCATCATCTTTGCCATGAAATAAGATGAACTATATACCCGTATAGTTGATGCACAGAAAATATGAGAAAACTTAATATTTCAGAAAAGCCATGCGGGCTTGAGAATAATATACGAATAGAGATTGTATACTTTGTCAAATAGTAGCTTAATGCTTGAATTGTTGAAGTATACCCTATTAAGGGTGAAAGATGTATTGATATATTTATGACGTGAATATGCGGGTGTATACAAACATAATTATTTATTATTAAAAAAAAACCATAAATATGATTGTGTCTCAGAGATTCGAATTCCGTTATAAGCTACTGTAATTGGGATTAAGTTCCTGTTGGGTAGAGTACCAAATTATATAAAAAAATGTAATAGTCTATGAGTGGTTCGAATTCCACAATAAGCTACTGTAATTGGGATTAAATTCCTGTTGTGCAAGGCATAAATTTATATCCAAAAAATGCAATAGTATCTGAGTGGTATTAGTTCTACTATAAGATGCTTTAATTAGAATTGAGTTCCTGTTGTGCGAGGAACAATTTATAAAAATATGATTATGCCTGTATTATAATGTAATTGGGATTAAGTTCCTGTTGTGAAGAGTAACAATTTCTATGAGAAATACAATTGGGCCTGAGTGATTCAGATTTCAATATAACGTACTGTAATTGGAATTAAATTCCTGTTGTACAGACTAACAACTTATATAAAAATACGATTAATTTCTGAGTAATTCTGATTCAACTACAAACTAGTTTAATTAGAATCGAGTTCCTGTTCTGAGTGGTTCGAATTCTACTATAAGGTACTGTAATTGGAATTAAATTCCTGTTGTACAGAGTAACAATTTATATAATAAATACGATTAATTTCTGAGTAATTCTGATTCAACTACAAACTAGTTTAATTAGAATCGAGTTCCTGTTCTGAGTGATTCGAATTCTACTATAACCTACTGTAATTGGAATTAAATTCCTGTTGTAAAGACTAACAACTTATATAAAAATACGATTAATTTCTGAGTAATACTGATTCAACTACAAACTAGTTTAATTAGAATCGAGTTCCTGTTCTGAGTGATTCGAATTCTACTATAAGGTACTGTAATTGGGATTAAATTCCTGTTGTACAGACTAACAATTTATATAATAAATACGATTATGTCTGAGTGATTCCGATTCAACTATAAGCTACTTTAATTAGAATTGAGTTCCTGTTATGCAGAGTAACAATTTCTATGAATAATACAATTGTGTATGAATGGTTTAAATTCCAGTATAACCTACTGTAATTGGGATTAAGTTCTACTATAAGCTACTTTAATTAGAATAAGTTCTTGTTGTGCAGGGATATAATTTATATTCAATAAATACAACAGTCACTGAGTGGTTCTTATTCTACTATAAGCTACTGTAATTGGAATTAAGTTCCTGTTGTGCAAAGCAACAAACAAATAAATAAATCTTGAAGTATTGAAAATGATCGTTCTTCAAAATTTGTTTATTTTACCTAGGCTTAAAAAGTACCTTAAACAGTACTGTAATTGGGATTAAAATCCTGTTGTAAGCAATGAGTTCTTCAGCTCCTTTTGCTTCAATGATAATTTTACAAAAAACAGTTTTAAATACAAGTTAAATTAAAGTACTTATCCATAATACTTAGTTTCTTCAATCAAGTATAAAATATGAATTTGATAATTGTTCAAATATTGTAAACTTTTAAATATAATTTAATTGCAACTAGCAGCTTCATTAGTTATAAAATATATAATGTTATTATTTCTTTATTTTAGTGTATTGTTAAATACGTGTGAATACAATTAATATATGTGAGAACTTCAAACAAAAACTAATTAAAGAACAGTCATCATCAAAAAATTTATGAGTCACACACAATTCTAGTTTAGATCATACAGTAGTTGATAATATACTCTTACCTTAAAGACTAGGCAGGTAAACTTGATCATCCAAGAATCCGCGAAAATAACAAAAAAATATAAACACAACCACACACAAAAATAAACAAATCACAACAACTAAAATAATAATAATAATAAGTCAATAACGAAGTAAGCCTTGCAGGAAAAATAAAAGCTCCAGCAGAGCACGATGCTCTTCTGTCTGCACTAGCTCACAGCCGATGAGCAACTGTCACTTCAGGAGAAGTTAGATGCACTAGAATATATTCCGCACTTTCCTCTACTACGTGCCGTCCAGTCTACCTAATACACCTGGCAGTTTGTGTGCGTTAAACAGTTGAAAGCTATAGAGGTGGAGTCGACTTGGTGTGGTATGTAATAGATTGTGTTTTTAAAACTAACACAGAACTTCCGTAAGGTTTTTTTGCTATTTTGATCAACTTAAAAAAGTAAAATAAATAAATAAGTATATCATCACGCCTTTTACCTATTACTGGGTGTGGCACTTTTCCCAAGCAGATTTCGGTAAGTGATATATATTTTCGCGTGAAGTTTTATTTCTCATGGTACTCTGATAATTACTTTAAAGAGTGTATTTTCTTTTGCTTCTAACTCGGACATAAGAAACAATTGAACAACAAAGTTATGCTCTATGGATGCACTTTTGTTCTAAAATTAATAGGTAAAGAGATATCACTAAATCAAAATTTTAACATTTAATTTCCTATGTTCGGAAAAAAAAGTAGACACCCGGTATATATATATATATATATATAATAAATATATCATCACGCCTTTTACCCATTACTGAGTGTGGCATTCTGTAATAGCGGATCTCGGTAAATGATACATTTATGCATGTGAAATGCGGTTAACAGCCGTCAAATCGGATGTTAGTGAAAAGGGAGCCACAGGGGTAATTTTTATAAGGTGAAAATTGTTTGTCGATTGTGGGAATAATCAAAATTAAATAGTATGTGAGTAATAAACTGCATTATCTAACACGTACATATAATGACTGTATTATTTCATGGTGGTAGAAAATAGTATATTATATACCTCATGACAAAATTACACTTCGACCTTGAGAAATCAATTATTACTCACGGCTATGAGTAATGAACTACATTATCTATAAAAAAAATCATTTTTTTTTTAAATTGTTTTTATTATCTGACGTTTCATTTGAGATTTTTGTAATAGTGTTTAGTAAATGTGATTCAAAAAATTGTAAGTCTATGGAAATGAAAAACAAGCGCAAAATGTGCAGTGCGTAACATTGAATTCAGCATTCAATAATGAAGGCTTTCGAAGGTAACATTTTGCGTGATTAACCTTGCTGAATAATAATCCATTATTAACCATTTCTAAACAAGCGGTAATGGAAAAAAAACTACTCAAAACAAGGTTAATAATGGTATATTGATGGCTAATAGTATGGGGTAGGTGGCTCAGTGGTATCGAGTCGGCCTGTTGATCTTGAGAACCCTGATTCGATCCCCACAGCTGACAAACAATTTTCACCAATTTAAATCTACCTCCGTGGCTCCCCCTCTACTAATATCTTTGGGGGCCGTGATTTGATGGCTGGTAACCGTACTTCACACGAAAATATATATCACTTACCGAGATCTGCTTAGGCAGAGTGCCACATCCAGTAATGGGTAAAAGGCGTGATGATATTTATTTATTTATAATAGTAAAAAAAGTTTTATTGCACACTGTGCGATAAACAATCACTTTTTGCCCCCAGAATGAGTACACAATGACTTACTTTTCAAACGATTAAGTGAACTTGTAACCTTCATTTTTTTTAAACAAAATATTATTGTTTTTATACATACTGCTCCTATATATTCTTACAGTTATAAAATAACAGTTGAAAATATTTATCAGTAAATAATAATAGAAAACAATTTCAATTGTTTAACAATTGAAATAAAAGGTGACAATGTTCGAACGTTTTTTTATTGAAAATTCTAATGAATGACTACAAATAATGAGAAATTATCCAAGGTTTAATGAATGGATTATTTATAAAACGTGTGAAATTAGTTTTTTCCTTATTTTGCAGGAAATTTTGCATTTTGCTCTCTCATTAACTTAAAAACGCTCACAAATTGCTGGAACGATTTTAACGCTTTCTTTATAATCGATTATCTTTTCATCTATGCATCTAGTTACTTTAAATTTATTACTTCAAGAAATAATTCTTATGAACGATGAAAGCAAACGTGAATTTACATTTATAATGAAGTAAATTAATCATAAATAAAATTTATTTATTTAAATAAGTAAATAAAAAATATAAACTAATAAAGAAAGATGAATCTATTTAAAAGAGAAAAGTCGTTTTTATTTAAATTTGGTTGCTAATGACAATATTTTCATTACATACAAACAATATACGGATGATGATGCTTAAGTTAATTCTTACATTACGTTGTTATGTTTAAGTGTGCGTATGTTTTTAATTTTATGTTGTATGTTGTGTAAATTAATCTTTTGTTTGTTGAAATTAATTTTGTTTTGAAATCAGAAAGTTTCAAGCAAGTCTATATGACACGAAATTATAATATTCGTATTATTTAGAAATAAAGAAATGGTTATTATTGTTAATTGTATTTTATCCATTTCTGGGTGTGTGTACTGTAGCATTTCATCCGGGCCGGAACAAAAAAATTTCGAGCCTAAAAATTAAATAAACCACGAAAATATCTAGTTAATAGTTATTTGTGGTTCCCCCTCCACTATCATCTTTGGGGGCCGTGATTTGACGGCTGTTCACGCGCATAAATATATCACTTACCAAGATCTGCTTACGGCAGAGTGTCACACCCAATAATGGGTAAAAGGCGTGATGATATATTTTATTTATTATTTATTTGTTTATTTTATACGCGAAACGGAAAAATTTGTTAGTCGTGAAAAAAATTATTATTAAACAATTATTTGATAAAAAATAGTGCTCCTTATAAATTATGACAGATAATTATCTAATTAATTAATGGGGTAGGTGGCTCAGTGGTATCGAGTCGGCCTGTGGATCTTGAGAACCCTGGTTCGATCCCCACAGCCAACAAACAATTTTCACCAATTTAAATCTATCCCTGTGGCTTCCAATCCACTAATATCTTTGGGGGCCGTGATTTGACGGTTGGTGAAAAAATATATCACTTACCGATATCTGCTAAGGCAGAATGCCACACCCAGTAATTGGTAAAAGACGTGATGATATATTTATTTATTTTTTTTAATTTCAGACATACATTTTTTATGCCATTTTTATAATCGCCCGTTATCTTATTTCAAAAAGATCAATTTTCAGATGTCAACTTCAAACACAATTATATGCAAGTTTCAATTAAAGTAACAAACAAAATAAACTAAATAATTTACATCCTTATTTAGTACAGAAGATCTTGTTATATTTAATAATAAATAAACAAACTTGTAAATAAGATCATATAAGAAAAATGTTCTGTTTTGATGTGTGCAATGTGTATATTACGAAATAAACATATACGTTTCCTTAGCAACATGTGCATGCCATATATACATACTTGCATGAATACAACACTCGCCTGTCGGTATGTTCTATGTTCTATGTGTTTCAAGACTTTGGCTATCTTTAGCACAACCGTGTATGGTTCAATTTAAATCGTGAATGCGGAATTATGAATTTAAATTTAGGTCACAATATTTTTAGAAGGATTTCTATTTTTTATTCATACAGGGAGGTAAATAATTCTTGTTAAATGATTTTATACAAAAGTACATCAAATATAAGTTGTAACTTAAATGTTATAACAATTGAAGTTATTTCTTAAAGCTGCTTATTATAGCTTAAGGCTATATAACAACAAAGACAAAATTAATTGTCATCCAACACTTGGTGAAACAAGGTTTAATAAAAAATATAAAGTAAACACTTGGATATGTTTCACAAAATTCAGCCTCCAAGTCACCTTATGAGGGCATCGTCAGAGGCTGGCCAGCACAGTTAGTAACCATAGACACGTTTCGCTCTTATTAGAGCTCGTCTACGGTTACTAACTGTGCTGGCCAGCCTCTGACGATGCCCTCATAAGATGACTTGGAGGCTGAATTTTGTGAAACATAGCCAAGTGTTTACTTTATATTTTTTATTGCTTCAGGATATGTTTTGTAACTGTGGTACGAATAGCGTGCCGGAATTTGAATCTGGAGATCCCGAGTTCGAAACCCAATCAAACTATAAATTATATGAACTATCACAGTGCGGCTCGGTGAGTCCGGACCCTGTACTGTAATTGGGATTAAGTTCCTGTTGTACAGCGTTACATAAATAAATAAATAAACTAATACTAAATAATATTTTAAAATTGTTGTCACAATTTTCTCTTTTCAGAACGTAGAAGAGATATGCAATTACAGATCTCAAAATTTGACATATACAGGGTGTTTCTATACCTCTGCACGAAACTTTAATGATATATATATTTTGATATACTGATTATAGAACAAATATAATTTTTTTCTACGATTGCTATGAAAAGTTGATAATTACGCTCTCATTTGTCATCGTAAAGTTGACGTTTTCTGCGGAACAATCGAAAAATATCTTTGTCGCGCGAAAAAGATATTAAATGAGCGCTTATTTGAATAGTTACCAGAGGTACAAACAAAACAGAAATTTGTCATATTGACAGTTGACAGAATGAATTTATTTTCAGTACGTATACGTTTTTTAATAATTTGAAGATGCAACCGTAGAAAAAAATATGTGTGTATCACGAGCGTAAAGTGACTTTGTTCCTCTTGCACTATTGCAGCTCTCGCCTTCGGCTCTCGCTGCAATTACCGTGTTCGAGTAACAAAGAATCACTTTACGCTCTTAATACACAAATAACTATTTTGAAATTCGCAAAAATTAGGGTATTTCATTCCTAGCGAACATTTTAGTGTCACTGGTTTAATAGTACATTTAATTAAAAAAAATAAAAATAAGGCATGATTCCAGGGTACCTATATAATAACTAATTATTAAATGATTATTTGTGGGCAGTGTTTATACTTTTATTTCATTAGTAACATAATTATAAATAGTTAAATGTAATATTAAACCAGTGACATTATTAAAGTTCACTAGGAATGAAATACCCTAATTTTTACGAATTTCAAAAAAAATATTTTTGTTCTATAATCAGTATATCAAATTATATATGTCATTAAGGTTTCGTGCAGAGGTATAGAAACACCCTGTATTTGAAAAAAAAAATCTATAAGTAGAAAGAATGTTATTATAAATAAAATAAATATATCATCACGACTTTTATCCATTCCTGGATCTGGCTCTCTGTTGAAGCAGATCTCGGTAAGTGATATATTTATACGCGGAAGATGTTGTTACCAGCTGTCAAATCATGTTATTGTAAAATAAATAAATATATCATCACGCCTTTTATCCATTACTGGGTGTGGCACTCTGCCTAAGCAGATCTCGGTAAGTGATATATTTTTTCACGTGAAGTGCGGTTACCCGCCGTCAAATCACGGCCCCCAAAGATATTAGTGGAGGGGGAGCCACAGGGGTAGATTTAAATTAGTAAAAATTGTTATTATGATTATTGATAAAGAGATTTTAGCACATTTTAGGGTCCTTAGAATTCTAGATTTTATTATAAAGATAATTAAAGGATCATTGAATAAAGTTTGCTATTGTCTTCCTATCAGCATAGTTTCAAAAGTCCCTAAAGTCTATTACTATCTACCAACTGTAAGCAGACAACTTCCACTATACAATATATCATTAACAGATCTCTAAATGTACTTATTGAAGAATTAAAGAAAGTCTTTAAACAACTGTAAATCATATGAAAGCACCGGAAATTGATACATACAAAAATCTTTCAAGAAAATCCCGGAAATGTTTATTTATATGAAATTAATTGCGTTTGCTCTGTAAGCAACAAGAGTTGGTTTTACTTTCAACATAATCAATTAGTAGATGAGATTTATTTGTTATTTAGATGTTCAAAGACTGAATATTACTTTCTCGTTTCTATCGAACAGATAACGAACAATAACAAAAGATGTATACATATTTAACAACATAATATTATTTGTATCGTCTCTTAGCAACCATGGTAAAACTTTGCATTGTTATTTAGATAATGTTCTTGGACTGTTGCTATCATAGAAGAAATAGAAACTAGAATGGATAATATAAATAGTTTTACGACACTGTTTACTGTCCATAATCGGGTACTTTATTGGACTAGTACGATAAAAATTCAAAATTGGACTGCTGTCAATGTCACATTAAAACAAAATTCAAAAGAAATATTTAAACACCATTTTCTGTATGTATTATATGTGTCTTCATACAATTGTTAGATATTCTCTTGCATTACATGTAAGATCTTTTATTTCTTTTGGAACGTCTTCAATGTCTTCATCCATCTCAA
Source organism: Pterostichus niger (assembly GCA_947425015.1). Lineage (NCBI taxonomy): Eukaryota > Metazoa > Arthropoda > Insecta > Coleoptera > Carabidae > Pterostichus > Pterostichus niger. The sequence continues at coordinate 6,576,335 of OX380350.1, forward strand.
CACTTTAATCACTTTGACAATTTAATAAATAAAGCAACAAATGTATAACAACGAAGCACACTTTGAGATGCAATTAAATATTTTAAATATAGGTACTGGTAATGTAATTCATGAAAAAATTACATACTTCGCGTATTGATTATTAGTGAAAAAAATGAACATTTTTTGTATTAAGTGCACAAAATGAGTGTTTTTTTGTTGCCCGTAAGAATGTTACTTTTAGTCGAGACCGCAGGTCAAAACAATAAAAGTCATTCGAACGCGCCAAAAAACAAGAATTTTGTCCACGAAATACAAACAACGTTTTATCTACAACTGTAAATAAAGAATAATACAAAAATTATTGATTTATTTAAGTAAATTGAAGGAAGACAATCAACAATAATATTAATTTGATACTATTGATGTGTTGTAACTAATGAAACCTGACAACAAATAATTTGGGAGCGTGCGCAAAATACTCATTTTACGACTAGAATGCGAAACAGTGCGCAAAATGCTAATTTTGGCTCTAGGGTGCAAAATAATGCGCAAAATACGCATTGTCATGGTAATATAAATGACGAAAAAATCAAGTACTTCGCGTATTGATATTAGTGGAAAAAAATTAACATTTTTTTGACAGTTGTAGAAAAAATTAATTGAATCTCTACTGAACTATTTCCAATTGACATTTATTTGGCAACCGACTACACAGCGAGTAGAGAAGTATACAGGCCCGCAACTACACTAAATGTAGCGGGATTATATACGCACAGAGATTCAAGGGGCTCAGCAAGAAAGAAAATTTGTTGCTGATCGCCGAACTGCGATGTCGAGTGACGTCACGACGCCGTTCTAACTTGTTACTTAGGACGTCGCGTTCCGCGATTACATGTACATACTAACTATTGCAATTAAATAGGTTTCTGACGGTGACTAGAATTTGAATAAATATTATTTTATCGATCCTAATTATTATCTGTTCCAAAAATATTATCTGTTAGTTTTAAACATTAATAACGCCTGTAATAATTGTTGTAAACGAATGAAACAAATTTTGGAGAGTTCAGTATGTATTTCTACATGAAGATCCTTTCTAATCTTTTTTCTTCATTTTCAGTTTTTACTATACAGTGTCTAACTACAATTGTTTGTTTTTAAACAAGCGCAGGAGATGCTGCCTTCATTTCTTTATAGATTCGTTGTTAGAGAAGTTGGCGTAAGTGAAGATTTACGAAACAGGTGTACAGGAGCGAATGGATGGATGTGAATGAAGGTTTGTTGCGAGATAATGGATTTTGGTTGTGAGGAAGGAAAGAGTTCGTATGGAGGAAGTGTTAATGTGGTTGAAACGAGTATCGTGTGTCAGAATGAGAATGTTGACGTGAACTGATTTTTATTTTTTTATGAATCTTTTAGTGTATATTCTGTGTATGTTTCAGGGATTCATGCTACTCCATTTAATAGGATATAGCGTGATATGTATGTATGTATGTACAACTTATATTTGAAGCATTTTTGTCATAAATTAATTCAGTTTTAAAAACAAGCGCAGAAAGATGCTCCCTTTCTTCCTCATCTTTTTTTATTTTCAATTTTTACTATACAGCGTCTAACAGCAATTGTGTTAAATTAATTTTTAAACAAGCGCAGGCAATGCTGCCTTCATTTCTGTATAGATTCGTTGTTAGAGAAGGCGTAAGTGAAGATTTATGAAACAGGTGTACAGGAGCGAATGGATGGATGTGAATGAAGGTTTGTTGCGAGATAATGGATTTTGGTTGTGAGGAAGGAAAGAGCTCGTATGGAGGAAGTGTTAATGTGGTTGAAACGAGTATCGTGTGTCAGAATGAGAATGTTCTGTGAATGTTTCAGGGGTTCGTGCTACCCCCCATTTAATGGGATATAGCGTGATGTTATGTATGTATGTAAATTAGGGTGGCCCTTATTTTGGGTAAGTTCGAATTTTGTCGGTCTCCAACCGAAATCTGGTTTAAAATCACAAGAAAGTAATAAATTAATATTTTGAGATTTTTAAAATAAGTTTAACTCGTGCCTCTAGGCCACTTTCACTTTTGCCTTCAGTTCCCAAATCACTGCTGAGCAGTGACTATTCAAAATGCAATAACTTGTTTGTTTTTCAATATTTTGACACAATTACAAGCGGGCATTAAACTAGATGATATAACGAATCGATCGATTAAAATAAACAATAATTTTATATGATTGTATATTGCTAAACGGGTGCTCAAAAACTAACGAAAATTGAGTTTTTTTAAATACGCAAAAAGCAGGGTTCGAAGATATATATCGATCGATATATATCATGATATTTATTTTGATATATATCGTCATATTTTTGCAATGATATATATCCATTATATAAAAATATCAAATAGTTTTTGAGATATAGCCTCAAATTTGCTTAGGAAATAATTAAAAATATTAAATTGCTTAAAATTGTATGAAAATTTGCTTATAAGTCAATTCGGACACGGGGAATTCAACGCCGTTGAGCGCATTTCCATATCTTGTTTAGTTTTTGAGATATAGCCTCCGGAAAAGTGAAATTTTTCGTATTTTTCAGTTTTTCTACTTTTACGAGGCTATATCTCGAAAACTAAATGTGATATGAAAACGCGGTCAACGGCATTAATTTTCTCGTGCTTCAGTTAACTTATAAACATAGTTTCAGCGATTTTTATTTTTTTTTCTATTTTCCGCCAAAAAAATCGCAAAAAGCGGTTTTTTAACATTTTCTCGAAAACCAGAAGTCATATGCATTTGAAGATTGCACCACTGGATTCAGTGGGTCAAAATACATATGTATGTAAATTTTCGTTTTAATAATCCTACGATTAAGGATTTTTGGGAAAATTTAATTAAAATCTGAAAAAACCTTAGGAAATAATTAAAAATATTAAATTGCTTAAAATTGTATGAAAATTTGCTTATAAGTCAATTCGGACACGGGGAATTCAACGCTGTTGAGCGCATTTCCATATCTTGTTTAGTTTTTGAGATATAGCCTCCGGAAAAGTGAAATTTTTCGAATTTTTCAGTTTTTCTAAAAACTAAAATTAAAAAATAAATATCCAAAAAGTGATATTTATCTGATATATATCCTATATATCAGATATTTTCATATTTATTATAAATATCATGATATTTACGAACCCTGGCAAAAAGTGATTCACAGTTCTGATTTTATCCAACAATTTTGTTTTATAAACTATTTTTGATTATTTTAGACTGTTTTTGAATAATATTCATATTGATTATAACTTTTTATTTTATTTTATCATATTTTTAGCCACATATATTTTATCATTTGTAGTGTTTATTTGTAAATGTGTATAAGTGAAAGTGGTCTAGAGGCACGGGTTAAACTTATTTTAAAAATCTCAAAAAATTAATTTATTACTTTTTTGCGATTTTAAACCAGATTTCGGGTGGAGACCGACAAAATTCGAACTTACCCAAAATAAGGGCCACCCTAATGTATATCTTATCTGAAATTGCAGAACTGTTCACAATTTAAAATCATTTTACAGCCAAAAATATAACATACAATCTTTAATTTCATCTGATATATTTACCATACATTTAATTAGTATTCTAGTGAGCTTTGTCCGCTTAAAGGAGGGAATCTAATAGGATTAAAGCGGCATAGAAATAATCAAAGGAGGCAGGTAGTAGCTTATGGCAATAAAACAGAAAGTAATATTGATATTAACAAGAAAGAAAATAAATTTTGTGCATATCTTCGTAGCCTGCATTTTCACTTCTCTTGTCGTTTGTGTCTAGTTTATACAGGGTGTTTCACAATTTAGAGCAAAAAATTAAAGGGTATATTCTGTACGACGTGCTGATCATGAAACAAAAAGAATTTTTTTTAAATTCGAAAAATTATTAACCTAAAACATTTTTTGTAGTACTGTACTGGATTCGCTTTCCTATTAAACACAAACAATGACGTAGGTATCAACTACGAAAGAATAATTACATAATTCAATTATTAGCAGTTATTTATAATAGAATTTTATTTAATTAATAACTTGAACATAATCATCCACCCAGTGGCAACGAAAAATTTTGGACTGGGAAATATGGAAAATAGTTTTGCGATTTAAAAAAAATTCTTTTTGTTTCATGATCAGCACGTCGTACAGAATATACCCTTTAATTTTTTGCTCTAAGTTGTGAAACATCCTGTATATTCAATGGTAGTTGTAATCTTTTAATTGTTTTCTAATGTTTTTTTTTAATGAGTTGCGGACAAGCAAAATAAAGATTTGATTCTAAACGCTTTTTCTTAGAATTAGTATGATGTTAAACAAGTAATTGGTAATTAAACTTAAATGAAACTTAACTGGAAAAGTACTTTTATCAAATATTAATTAGTAATAAACTAACTTTCGTAATAAAACATTTAGGATAAACACCTGTTGTGCTATTTCAGTGTAAAATTCATCAAATCTTTTTTTCATTCGCTTCCTAATGACAAATAATTTGATGCAATATTTTCATTAAGTAACATTTATGTAATATCCGAATTAAAGAATGAAATTTTAATTACCTTTTCGTTGAACTTATTTTCAGGTGGGCTCGGCATTCTGAAGAATTCTGTTGCATAATTTTTCAGTCCTGAAAAATTTTACCCAATTTTTAATAATTTATATTTAATTTGACAAATTATTTTTCAAGAAAATGCTTCAAAATAAAACAAAATTTTGTAGTATAGCAAAAAATATGTAATGCACACATTAAAATTATAATAATGAAGTACATAATTAAAATATCTATGTTAATTAATAATTATAGCAAAAATATAGATTGTATTCATTATTATTTTTAATAGAAATTAGATAGTTCAATTATGTTTAAATCTAATTAATAAAATAAAAAGATTAAAGAAGATATCGCTAATGAAAAAAGGTGAATTATAAACTGACATTTTTAAGAAATCTTATTGAATTACAAGTATTTAATTGAAATAATCTTTTATTAAAGATAACTTCGATTAATTCCGCTGCATAAATTTAAAAAAATAGTCCACCATATGAAACAGTTTAAAAATCGATTAATTAAGAATAAAATTATGAATGAAACTACCCTTAAAAATAAAACGCTATATAATAAATACCTTTTATATTATAAACCACTGTTTACCCCAATGTAATTTACAATAAAAACCAGTTTTTAAATATTTAAAATCTCACTTTAATCTTTGTTTACAACAGTTTAGACGCCATTGAGCAAAACACCTGTCAACTTTCAAACCGGCAACCTAGTTCAATTGAATTCCCCTGCTCCATCCTTTGTATTTCAACCCTTAAATAACATATTTCCCTATTTTTAAAATAGCTGTCATAATTTTAGGTTAAAATGATCCGAAGAATATTTTTAAGAAGTCCGTTAATTTGCGGTATTTTACCGTTCGATATACAAAGTGAAGATGTTATTTCGAAAGAAGAAACTATTAAACATGCTTTTGCTTCAAGGCAAGGGGAAACTGGAAGAGATCGATTGTATTATATGTTTAGTGCAGAGTAATATGATCTAAGTTTTTAGCAATTTTCTTTAGTAATTCTTGATTGATTATAGCGAGTTCGGCAACTTAAGTCCCGAATTAAACTCTTCTTTGCAAGTTGGGTTTCTGGGACTATTTATTGGGGCATTATATGGAGGTATCAACCAAAGTAAGGTAGCCTATTTGAATTTTATGGATAATAATCAAGCAACTGTTTTTAAAAATCATTTGGCTGCTAAAGTAAGTTACTTTGATCTACTAATATTCATTTATTTTTAAATGTATTTTTGGTTTCTTGTAGAAAAAGCTACAAGATCAGGTTACCGTGGCGTTTGGGAAAGGGGCGTTTAAATGGGGGTGGCGCCTGGGAGCTTTCAGTGCATCTTATGTGTAAGTATAGTTTGTTCAGATAGATAAAAATGCATAAAATGCTTCAAAAATTATTTTAGAAAAACTTGCTCAAATAAAAATTACAAATACATATTTTTTTCATTTATTTGATGCATTCTTGTCTAAAATAATTTTAAAATGTTTGGCAGAACAAGATCTTTTGAATACAATTTATAAGAACATATTTTTTTTAACTACAGCTTCATTATTCATTCTAATTATTTTACAACCCTATCAGAAAAACAAATTTTCTTCAATTGAATGAAGAAAATTTTACTTTTCATCTTTAGGCAAAAAATAATAAAAACTTGACTGGAAGAGTAATCATTTTTAGTGCAAGCCGCAGCCCAAACTGATTTATTTTTGCAATTTAGGGATCGGTAAACTTTAACCGATCCCTTTGATCGTAGTTTCCGATTTAAATCGGTAAAGATAGACTTTCCGGTTTGCTTATTGCTAATTTTCTGGGCATGTACGAAAATTGAATTTGAAATATTATTGACAGTTTTTGTGTTTTAAAATTGGCTTGAGAATTTTTCGCGAATATAAAATTTGTTTGAAACTGAATCAATTAAATAAGAGCTATATTGATAGTTCTCCACTAGTGAAATTAATAAGTGATAATTTGTCATTGTAATTAAATCTCCTTGAGTGCTAGCTATTTAACTCGTAATATAATAATTTTTTTCATATGAATTTAAATTCCTTGTTTTAGAAATGGAAATACTCGTATAGCGAGTGTCAAAATATTATCGGCAATTTTTATATTACTTGTTATATTAGTTAATCAGAAAAACTAACTTTCCGCATGTGCAGAAAGTAGTACTTTCTACATGAATAGGCAGCAAATATCAATGTAAAAAAGCTTACTTTCTGTCATTGTCTAAAAAAAAATATATGTATACCTCGTAAAAAAAGTGACATGCTTTCCTTAATATACAAATAACGATTTTTATTTTTTTTTTAGATTGATTACTACTAGTATATCGGTCTACAGAGGCAAGTCTAGTATTTGGGAGTATTTAGCAGGTGGGGGCATAACCGGAGCCCTATACAAGTTCAGTATGGGCCCCAAAGGAATGCTAGTAGGAGGCGGATTAGGTAAAATTTGTAATATTCTTAACACCTCAGTTTATTAACAATTAATTTTAAAATATATTACATTAACAACCTTTATAATTTACCTTAAAATATGGGTTGCAGGAACCTGTTTAGGTTTGGTAGCAGGAGGATTATCTTTAGGTTTATTGAAGTTAGCAGGAATAAAAATGGAAGATGTACGATATTGGCAGTACCGTTTCCACGAAGAAAGACAAGAAAAATTCCGGGAAGTTATCAAGGAACATAAAGCTAAAGAAGATATGCAAATATTTAAAGAATATAGCCGACAAAATGCTGAAGTTCAATTAAATTTAGATACTATTGATTCTGGAACAACTGAAGAAAAGTCGTAAAAAACTTATATTTTCCGCTGTCAAATGCTTCTGGCTTATTTTAGAGAAAAATGCTTCAAATAAAAAATATGCACAACTAAATTATCTACAACTTTTATTTGAAGCATTTTCTTCTAAAATTAATTAGAAACTTTTCAGAGCGGTGTGAAGTGAAGAGAAATGAGTTATTGTAAATAAATAGAACTATATATTTATTATTGTTCATTATCATTTATATAAATATATAATAATTTTCGAATACACTTGTTTCATTGTTACGACTTATAGCAAAAAAAAAATAAAAACATAAATTATAATACATTTTGAGCGTTTAAACTTCAAGAAAAATTAAAATCATAAGTGCCATTCTGCTACAGCTGTTCCAAACTCATTTGATCCTCCCTTGAGCAATATATATAAATGCAAAAACAATCAAAAGCGAGTACAAGTACAGTCAAAGTAAAAAGAACAACGGCAAGAACATAGATTGAATCCTCTGTAACAAAATAGCACTGATATTACAAATATAGCGTTATTGTTCAACTTGGGGTTTAGTCAAGCGCTTCGCCCCACGGTTAGGGGGCCCTTTTGGCTTTGCGAATTTAGGGCGGTGGAGATTTTTCTTAGGGTGGATTTCTTCTTGAAGAAATTCTTCGGTTAGTTCTTTACCGTCATCGATTTCAAGCTAAAAGTTTTCTTGTTTTATTTGGAAGTTAATTTATAAATTATTTTACAGAAAAATTCTTCAAATAAAACTAAATTTTCTACCAGTTTTACTTGAAGATTTTTTCTGTAAAATTATTTAGAAAACAGCAGCGATGATTTGAAAATACCTTTTTTACGATTTCAATTCCTAAGTGCTCTATAAGATCTGTAAGTGGAGCTTTACAACTTGAATATAACATTCTTTCTTTAATGGAACAATTATACCCTGGCATTGAATATATAAAAACTAAAAAATTATTATAATTAGCACAGTTTAAAGGCTCTAAAATAGTTGTTTGTATAGCAAGAGAAGAAAGTGTCATTCTGCTCGAAGATGTCATCTGAAGGAAGAATGACACTTTCAGTGTCAGTGGTTTAATAATACATTTAATTTTAAAAAATAAAGCATTACACCAGGTACCTATATAATAACTAATTAATAAATGATTATTTGTAGGCAGTGTTTATACTTTTATTTCATTAGTAACAATTATAAAGAATTAAATGTACTATTAAACCAGTGATATTAATAAAGTTCGTTAGGAATGAAATATCCTAATTTTTACGAATTTCAAAAACAATCTTTTTGTTCTATAATCAGTATATCAAATTATATATGTCATTAAGGTTTCGTGCAGAGGTATAGAAACATCCTGTATATGAAAAAAAATATCAAATTTGCTATGAATAGAAACAATATTATTAAGTAATGTTTCAAAACTGTTAAAAGTTAAATAAAATAAATATATTATTACGACTTTTATCCATTCCTGGATATGGTTCTCTGCTGAAGCAGATCTCGGTAAGTGATATATTTATACGCGGAAGATGTTGTTACCAACTGTCAAATCATGTTATTGTGATTATAATAGAAATATAAACCATCTGAAGGAAGAATGACACTTTCAGTTGAGGGAAGATAATTTGGCTTTTTGTCTGGGCCGTGAAAAAAATGATTACCAATATTTTCTAAGTAGTCGCCTTCATGTGTGTGTTTAAATAAATATAAGTGATATCTGGCACAATCACTAGGAACTTGTGATGGCAATTTATCTATACTAATATTACCAGCAGTTACTAAATGTATTTCTTCATCGTCAATATCTACAAAAAATAATTAAACTCTTGTAAAAACGTTTAACAAGTTCTGAAAGTTAACAAACCAATTTTAAACTGCAAATAATCGTAGGATCCTTTTGCCATATCGCTTATAGCTTGTTTTGCAGCTTCAGTTGTTGGAAAACAAATGCCACTGAGCGTCTGATGTTTAGAGTCAACATTATACTCAGTATGAACTTCACTTTTTTTTATTTCTTTCAGTTCTTCTTCTCTCATTGTTAAAGGAGCAGGTTCCTTCATATCTAGTTTGTGTTTTTGGTAACCGGTAAATATGATATCATTCTAAAATTTTAATACGAATATATCCAGAAATGCTAGATTTAATTGTCTATAATGGTGTGTTAGTACCAAAGTGATGAGGAAGTATGAATGACATATTTCTGAACCGAGATCGTGTTTGGAGTATATTGGTGCATGATGATGTATAAAATGATGTGTTAGTGACTAACGAATGTTGGGTTTAAAGAAGCATAGCTGCTATCGAATATATCGGTAAAATTGAGAAGAATGTTGCTATAAGTATGGGTATATGTTAGTTGAGATGATTGGGAAATTGAGGGTGAAAGATTGCATGAACGAATTATGATCTCTACGAACAAATGAAGGTTTGTTGATTGAATGTAATTGTAAGAAGCGAACTAGAACTGGATGAATGAATATATTTCATGGTACTGTAAGTAATTATGCATGTGGGTGAACTAAAAGCAAAAAATGTTTGACGAAGATTACTTGCAAGTTGAATCTAACGAATATTTTAAAACTTTGTGCTGCTCAATTTGATGTAACTTTAGAAAACAGTAGACTAAAACAAGATCAACACTTACTAAGACTGTTCCATGCAGTTCTTCCTTAATATTTGAAGTACCGAATTCTTGTTTTAAAGTAGCTTTAGTAGAAGCATACAGCATCTTTTGCCTGATATGTGCTGTATCTGGACACCAGCTGATCAACAACCAATCGTAACCAGAAGCATTTTTAGTATCAAACCGGTACAAAACATAACAAGGTTGATTTTCTTCAACCACCGGCTTTATTAGTTCGTCGTAGTCTTTTTCAAAAGATTTTTTGACATCTCTGTGTGTCGACAAGACTAGTTCCTCTAAAAATATTATTTCATTTAGTAAGAATAAAAGAATTGTGTTCATGGATAGAAGTTTTGTCTTAAGGATTTATTTTTGGCAAAATTTCTATCCATTTCATTGGGTAAGTTGGGTATTTTAGGTGTATAGTTGGTTACCGTTTTCAATGGAAATTTTTATCAGCCGAATTTTTCCATCTTTACATTTTGCAAAATATTTTTTCAATGAATCATTAGCTGAAAATAGATTTATTAAATAAGTAATTAAATTTGCACATTGCAAAATTAGTTTTACCTCTTATTCCTGTTTGATGAGACATTTTAATTAACAAAACCGACTTTTTGATATTTTTGACGTTTGCGACCTTTACAGATAAAGCAAAAGATACAGTGACAAGCAGTGACAAGCGGTGACAACCCCCAAAGGAATATGGCGCCTAATGCCACCCCCTATTATTTGAAAAATAATTTATTCAATTATATTTTCATTGTTCCAACTGATATTCTAATGTAGATTTCGGAAAATTTATAAATTTATATGAAACTATAGAAATAATATATTAACAGGGGATTATTGTAATTTAAAGTTTTCTCTTTCCCCTATGTCTTTGTTGACGTTTATTCTGTCAGTTACTAGATTATCGTTTAAATTCAGTATTATTTTAACTAAAAATTAGTAAATAAATGAATTGGTTAAAATGGTTTAAAAATTAGACATGAAATTTGTAAATAATAATTTGTTTTTAATTTTATTTAAAGATGAAACTCACATCTTTTCTACGTATTGTGTTTCTATCGTTTATAATTTTTATAGTTTATTTATATTGGTCGTTTAGATCTAATCCTCTATCTCCTAATTTAATTAATAATGTGACTAATCCGCCTAGCAAAGTAACTTTAGAAAGCAATAATTCAAAGTAATAAACTTTAACTTTGAAGTACTTTCACATTTTAAGTTATTTATTTTGTAGGTATAAAGAAATATTTCTCGCGGTTGTAGCATGCGGAGACCGACTAAAAGAGACTTTAAGTATGTTAAAGTCAGCAATAATGTTTACGAAAACTCACTTAAATTTTATAGTCATTTGTGAGGATGCGCTAATGCTAGATTTTAAAGAAAAGGTTGAGGATAACAACTAAAAACTAATATATTATTTATAGTTAATATTTTATTACAGTTGTCTGAGTGGAAAGCTTTAACTAAAAGCGCCTTTAACTACCAAATACTGCCATTAACTTTTCCTAAAGACAATTCAGAAGAATGGAGACGTCTTTTCAAACAATGTGCTGCTCAAAGATTATTTTTACCAGTAAGTAACAACTACGTATGTTATGGAATAATTTTGAGAGATGCCATCGAGCTCTTGACGTAATCTAAAAAAATTGACAACATTCAGAACAAGACTCTCAAAATCATTCTACAACTTACGATACAGATTTGCTTTGAAGAATGGAAGAAACACTGGAATAATTGTAAATGTAGTATGACAAAAGATTTGGTTACAATTAAGTCTAGTAAAAATCAGATGCAAAGCTCGAATGATTACATATTTACTAGTATATCAAGGGAAGAAAATGAGATAGTTCTTCTTGAATGTACCGTTTCATTTCCTGAACCAAAATCGAAGAGAAGAATCACTTTTGTCACGAAATATACTTTTGTTTCAATATATAAGATTTATTGTTTTCTTGACAGATGTTATTAATATCGTTGTTCTTCAATTGTTATGGACATGGCTTCACTTTTCTTCTATAAAGAAGAAGATTGTCTTCCTTAGGGATTCTAAGAATGAAATCTTCAGTTTCTTCTTTTAACCGAGAGAGAAAATTGTGCTGTGTGGCAGAGTCTTGGCAAAAATGATTTTTTGAAACTTCGATGAATCTTGTTATGTGGATCTATTATATATATTTTCTTTTTTAGTCTATACTGCCAGAAATCGATTCAGTATTATATGTAGATACCGATACTTTGTTTTTAACTGGTCTCGAAGTAATTTGGGATCATTTTTACAAAATGAATTCATCTCAGATGGCAGCATTAGCTCCTGAACATGAAGACCCCAATGTTGGGTGGTATAACAGATTCGCACGACACCCTTACTACGGCCGTTTAGGTAATCATAGCAACAATAAGTTTATTTTATTGTTGCAGTAGCATGAACATTATAATAATAATGGTTTAACACTCCCAGTGGAGTTGCACCGCTTCAATCGAAGCTTTCTAGATCCTTTTTTGGAGAGGATCACTCTCCATTTCTGTCTTAGATGTTCTTGGCTATGTTGTTCCATTGTTTCCTGTCTTCTGTCATTCTTCTCCAATTTCCAAAACCTGCTTCCTTCAAATCATCTTCTACCTCTTGTAACCACATTGATCTTGGTCTTCCTCTTCTTCTTTTACCGCTGGGGGACCACTTTAACATTTCTTTAATTGGGTCCTGCTCACTAGCCCTCCATACATACATACATACATAACATCACGCTATATCCCATTAAATGGGGTAGCACGAACCCGTCAACATTCTCATCCTGACACACGATACTCGATTCGACCACATTAACACTTCCTCCATACAAACTCTTTCTTCTCTCACAACCAAAATCCATCAACACACAACAAACATTCATCCATTCACTCCTGTACACTGCGCTTGTTTCTGAAGGTGATCTCCACACAATTGCAGGTAAACACTCGAAACATCTAACCAATTAATCTAAAATCAAGAATCATACGCTTGTCTTCATTCATCATATTTATCCCGCAATTAATTTTCTCCAAACATTCCTATCCTGACACACCACTTTTGCTTCAACCACATTCATAATTCTTTTCATACAAGCTCGTTTATTCTTCACGCTCAGAATCTTTCGCTCTCGCAACAACCCTTCAATCATATTCATCCACTTGTTCCTAGGCCGTCCATTCAAACTTTCACCCTCAATTTCACCAACATACACCTGTTTCACCAATCTGTCATTCGACATACGTTCTACATGACCAAACCATCTCAACTGACTTATTCCCACTCTTCTTACAACATTCTTCCCAATCTCACATTCATCATACACCAATGTATTCCGGACACGATCTCTTCTAGTATATCCACACACACCCCGCAAATATCTCATTTCCACAACAGTTATACGCCGTTCATGTTTCTTCATCCATACCCAACATTCACTACCATACATCAACGTAGGCACTAACACACCATTATAAACACTCAATCGAGCATCTCTGGATACATTCACGTTCCGAGTAAAGGTTCCCAGAGCACCCAATATCTTACATCCAGCAGATACTCTTCTTTCAATCTCTCGATCAATACGTCCATCTCTCGAAAACACACTCCCCAAGTATACAAACTCATTTACTTGATCCAATCTCACACCATTCACCAAAACATTGCAATCAGTCACCAAATCACTCTTCTCAAACACTAACACTGTACATTTATCAACATTCAGTAATAGATTTAAACCTTTTCCTACTTCATTTATACTTAGAATCATTCTTCTCAATTGTTCTTCAGATTCACCCATTACAACTACATCATCCATTTTATTCTTTGCTGCTTTATTTTCTTTACTATATCTATTCCTTGTAGTTCTATTTCTATCTCCTGGTTTGTCCTCATCCTGTATTCTGTCTCTGTTACCTTTATTGGCTCTAGTATTTTCCTTATTATCTTTCTTTCAGCTATTCTCAGTTTCTCTTCATCTTTCTTTGTCATTGACATTGTTTCGGCAGCGTATAATGTTATTGGTCTTATTATGGTCTTGTATATTCTCAGCTTTGTTGTCTTTGTTATAAATTTACTTCCTAGTAGCTTTTTGTTTGCATAGAAGGCTTTGTTTGTTGCTATTATTTTTTCTCTTATTTCCATCTCTCTATCGCCTTCGTTTGCCAGCATTACTCCTAGATATTTAAACTTATCCACCTGTTCGTAGCTTTCTTCATTTATTTTAATTGTTTTCATCTGAACTTCCTTATTTAGTATCATTATTTTGGTCTTATTCTGATTTATTTCCAGTCCTATATCTCTTCCTTCCATTATTATTTCCTCCAGCATCTCTTTCATTACACTTCTGTTCTTTGCTATGATCGAAATGTCATGAACATTTGATACACATTATTATTAGTTTTAGCTAATCCTGAATTTAAGATTAGTCAAAATATACTAAACCATATAAGTTTCAATAAACTGTTCGGGAATTGAATTGAATTAACTTCTTTAATGGCCAGTTTTATAAAGGATAGAATAAATTGACTTCCATAGTAAATGTATTTAAATTAACAAATTCACAAGAACTTCATTCATGGTATATACCGGGAGTTTATTATTTATCAGTAAACATAGGGATATGCCATTACCATAGTTACAGTTACAAAGTTTGACAGCAATACATTAGAGCGTTTATTTTAAAAGTAAACATAGGGAAAATAACATTGCTGTCATCTATAGTTGTCAAAGTAATAAAACTGTCCTCTTTCAAAATCAGACCGGGTTAATAGGGGATCAAATAGTGGGGCGTTTTTATATAAATGGAAATTTAAATGGGGAAAATTATTTAGTTGTTACAAGAGAGAGTAATATTGAGGAAGTGTGGTTCCAACAAAATGTACGAAATTATCTGCACCGGATATGCTTCCAATGATGGCTAGGACGAGGTGCAGAAGTGGAGTGGCCTGCAAGGTCACCAGATCTTGCGCCAAACGATTTTTTTTCTTTGGGGCCACTTAAAAAGTAAATTTTATAATGGTGGTAGAATGAGTGTAGAACAATTAAAACGTAGAATTAGTGTTGCATCGCATGAGATTCCTCCAGAACAAATAAATATTGCTATAAATTCATTTTATAATCGTTTAGGCTATTGTTTACAGGTAAATGGGGGTAATTTTGAACAGTTATTGAATTAAAATTCCTATTTAAACTAAATAAAATTTTCTTTTTTGGTAGTTGTGATTTGACAACTGGTTACTGTACTTAACGGCTTAAAATGTGTAGTTTATTAGGATCTGCTATTGCAGAACTGGCCAAGAATGACCAGAATTTTGACATATAAACATGCAGATGTGAATTTCTGATTGAACCTGCCCATAACTCAAAAACTAAGAGAGATATTGAAATTGCGGTTTGAACCAGTGTATTTCTCGTGCGCTACTTAACTTGTAGATGTATTTTGAAAATTTTGAAAATTTCAATTTTTTTCGAAATTTTCTTTTGTCGATATTTCAAAAAGTTGAAGAGATAATGTAAATATGAAAACACCAGTGAATTCCTCGCGTGAAAATACATAGGTATGAAAATTTTCAGAAGAAAATTCGAACGAATACATTTTGTATTACAAAAAATCGAAAATGGCCGTTTTTTGACGATTTCTTAAGGGGTTAGCCTTAAGATTTTTACGATTTTTGGCCATTTTTCGTTTTTTTGTAATAAAAATTGTATCCGTGCGAATTTTATTGTATTTCACGTCAGAAATTCACTGGTGTTTTCAGATTTTCATTATCTTTTCAAGTTTTTGAAATATTGAGGTAGAAACATTTTGAAAAAAATTGAAAATTTTTCAAAATACCTGTACAAGTTAAGTAGCGCACGAGAAATACACTCGTTCAAACCGCATTTCAATATCTCTTTTAGATTTTGAGTTATGGGCTTTCAAAGTTGAGCTTAAAAAAAGTCAAAAAAAGCTGTAACTCAGAAACTAAAAAAGATATTGAAATGCGGTTTGAACGAGCGCATTTCTCGTGGTCTGAATTATATAGAACCACATTTTAATAATTTTCGATTTTTGAACTGGTTCAACCCAAAATTCTCATTATTTGTATGTACGAGCTCTTAAACGAAGAATTTGCGAACAAACCTCCTACACAAAAGAACTTTTGGATTGTTTTGAGGTTCTAAATGTATACCTAACGTTTAGTGAATGTAATTTAAAGTAATTCAAATTCATTTAATTTGTTTAAACTTAAAATGTTTCTTTTAGACTATAGACTATTACACTTCAATGCATTGCTGAAAATATGATTTTCCCTATGTTTACTTTTAAATTAAACGCTCTAATGTATTGCTGTCAAACTTTTTAACTGTAACTATGGTAATGACATATCCCTATGTTTACTGATAAGAAAAACTCCCGGTATATACGATTATTGTTTAAAGTTCAACTGTCATTGAATGAATATATTTGATCTACTTTAGAAGTAAATGTATTTGTCGTTTATAAAACACGTCATTAATCATTTATTTAAAAGATTTATGATTAGCTAAAAGTTTTTTGAGAATAGATTTTGACAGGAACTGGAAGAATTATTGAAAGAATAAATTTAGTTTACTTCGAAAGAATGAACTTAAGACATGGCTAACAGTTGTAGGACCCGAAACAACGTTATTTTCTATGACTAAAATTCAAGAATTCTTCTTGTTCCATTTATTGATTAGATTCATTCTGCAATTAATCTTCGCTAAACATTCCTTTTATTCAAACACGTCTCATCTTCCTTTCATTCAATAAATCGTCAATTAAAAACATCCATTTATTCTTAGTGATCGTAGATCATTCACGCAATATCTCACTCTTAATTTGGTGAATTATTCATTCGATGTATCATCTCAACTGACTTACATCCACTCTTCTAATAACTTTCATCAATGTATTATTTTCAGGGGTCAATTCAGGAGTAATGCTTATGAATCTCACCAAAATGAGAGAATTCAAATGGACTGAATACGTAGTGCCAATTTACAAAAAGTATAAATTAAAAATTACTTGGGGTGATCAGGATATTATTAATATTATTTTTCATTATCATCCAGGTTAGTTTACCACATACTGGGTGCCCAAATGTTTTTGTTTAATGAGTTGAACTGCACATTTGGCATCGTATATTTTCCGCTAAATTATTGTAGACAAAGATACATAACATCACGCTATATCCCATTAAATGGGGTAGCACGAACCCGTCAACATTCTCATCCTGACACACGATACTCGTTTCGACCACATTAACACTTCCTCCATACGAGCTCTTTCCTTCCTCACAACCAAAATCCATCATCACGCAACAAACATCCATCCATTCGCTCCTGTACACCTGTTTCGTAAATCGTCACTTACGCCCACTTCTCTAACAACGAATCTATAAGAAATGAAGGCAGCATCTCCTGCGCTTGTTTAAAAATACATTTAACACAATTGCAGTTACACACTGTATAGTAAAAACTGAAAATGAAGTAAAAAAAAAGATGAGGAAGGAAGGGAGTATCTTCCTCCGCTTGTTTTTGAAACTGAATTCCACACAATTACATTTTTTAAATTTTCTACCAGTTTTATTTGAAGCATATTATATGAAAATAGTTTAGCAACTTTTGACAGCGGAAAATATGCGACATCAATTGTTTGTTTGAAACTTTTTAAATAAAGTAATCAACACTTTTCTTAAGATGTGCATTTATCTATTTAACTGAGTATTTTTTCAGATAAATTATACATTTATCCATGCAGATATAATTTCCGTCCAGACCACTGTATGTATATGTCAGTTTGCAAAAGCGCAGAAGAATTTGGAGTTACTGTTTTACATGGATCTAGAGGATTTTTTCATTCTGAAAAACAACCTGTTTTTCAAGCCGTTTATAGAGCTTTTGAAGAGGTATATAATAGTCTCTTAGTATCTAGTGAATTTTGATTGTGGATGATGAAACATGAATGAAGAATAACTTCTGGAAAGAAGAGAAAGAATCTTTGAACGATAAAAGTATTGTTAAAAGAGTGTATGTCGAATGAAAGATTGATAAAATGAAGGAATGAGAAGATACCCGAGGAATAAATGGATGATATGGACATATTGAAAGAATATGGAGTATTTGGGTAAATTTCATTCTGTCGTTTTTATGTTTCAGTATCAATTGGGAGATGACATCCAACAAAATTTCTTGATGCCTTTAGAATCGTTTTTAGAATCTGCTGCTGAAAGTAATTGTGGCCATGTTCGAACTATATTCCTTAAACATGTACAAAAATTTATAAATATACATGACTTTAGATAATAAATATATCTATAACATTTTGTTGTATTTATTTAAATTAGTTCCTAGATATCCTTGAATTCATTGACGTTTACAAAAATTACATAACCTAAGTTATCTGACAACTAAAGTACATCATGATTTAGATTAAATTCACTTTATAACAAGTAGAATATTATATCCAAATAATGTTTCGGCATATTCGTAAATTATATACAAATAATGAACAAACAACAGTTAATTTTATGAGAAATTCTTACCAAAAAGCATTTGGAAAATATTTACTTTGGACAAATGTAGTAAGTTCTGGAGTACTTCTAGGACTTGGAGATTTAGTTCAACAAGAAGTTGAGTACAGGCAGAAGAAAATTCCTGAAAGATACGACTATGCAAGAGCTGGTAACAAATCTGTGCTACATCGGTTTTAAAATACTATATCCTTTCTTATATTTCAGGACGAATGTTGTTAGTTGGGCTTGCCCAAGGACCAATGCACCACTATTTCTATAAATATTTAGATACATTCATTCCTAAACAAGATTTAGTAAGCGTTGGGAAAAAAATTTTGATTGATCAGATTATTGCATCACCTTTATTCATCGTTACTTTTTTCTACGGTATGGGGGCTTTAGAAATGAAGCCTTATAAAGAAATGCAAATGGAATTAAATGATAAGTTTTTAACTGTTTATACTGTAAGTAACATACATTTATTTTTACGTTTTAATACTGTCAGATCAACCTAGTTTGATCCAGTCATCTTAACAGATGTTAGACCAAGCTTGTATGAACCATTTTATTTATGTTTCAGGCTGACTGGTGTATTTGGCCACCGACACAATTTATTAATTTTTATTATATTCATCCGAAATATCGAGTATTGTATATTAACTTTATTACAATGATTTATGACGTATTTTTGTCATATGTCAAACATAAGGATCATGTTAACATCTCTCAGGTTGTTATGACAAAATAATAGTATTAGCAAAATTTGTTGCATTTATAAAATTTTCAGTTCAAAGTTCCTAATTTATTTTAGAGAAAAATGTTACTTACCACTTACCCATGAAGTATTTTGTTGAAATTATTAAACAGTATTCTAATATATAATAGAACAATTATTTATTTTTGTTAAATATTTAAATAATAATTTTCTAGTCAAAAATAGCTGCACTTTGCACTTATTAGAATAAATGCAGAACTACAGCACAAACAATAGTTATTTACCTAGAATATTTTATTATGAATGTTATCCACGTGAGTAATAAAACATATTTTTATAGCCAAAGTGTATATATTTATTTTCTACTCCTGTTATTAAAATGTCATTTAACGTACAGGTTTTCATGTTGCAAAATAATATCTTAATCACATGTTGACAAACTGTGGCTTCATATGTTTTAGTCACGGCTTGAGATATTAAGCACGGGATGAAGTTAGCTTCAGGAATTTGCCATTGCAACTTTTTAAATAATTCATAAAACTTTACATTTTTTAGTTGCTTAATTTGCGATCGTAGAAAAAGTATAGTATGTGACTCGTTTTATAAACTCTTTAGATACTCGTTTTTTATATACTCCTAACTAAAGAGGCGTTTATAAAACTTGTTACATAATACACTATATTCTACTCCCATTATTAAAATGTCATTTAACGTACTGGTTTTCAAAGCACAAAATAAAATCTTAATCACATATTGACAAGCCTTTTTAGTCACGGCCTGAATTATTAAACACGGGGTGAAGTTAGCTTCAGCTATCAGAATTTTGTTGTTTTAATTTGCTATCGTAGAAAAACTATAGTATGTGACTCGTTTTATAAATTCTTTATATATTCGTAACTAAAGAAACATTTATAAAACTTGTTACATAATATACTATTATGAAACGGCAAATTTAATACATAATATTTAGATCAATCAGTCTTGTTTGACATTCAGACCGATTCAACAATGTACATCAGTTATCGGTTGTCCAACAGCGCTCTGATTTGTCGAAAAAAATCGAAATTAAAGTACTATGAATTTGCGCAGCTAAATTACCTTCTTATGTAGAATTTCATAAGAAATATATTTATTGTTATTACTAATTTATATTTATTAAAATAAATATTTTGTTACGTTTTTACTTCCTTGTACGAAGTAAAGGAAGTATTGTAACCGCGAAAATTTTCGGTTCTCAGATTTCAACGGAAATAGGTATTTTGGCCCTCCCTGAATCCATTTTGACTAATTTCGTCGTACCGTCTGTACGTACGTACGTATGTATCTCGCATAACTCAAAAACGATAAGCCGTAGAAAATTGAAACTTTATATTTAGGACTGTTATAACATCTAGTTGTGCACCTCCCTGTTTGGTCATTATACAATTACCGGAAGTGGTACTTTACTTGAAGCCTGTAATAGATTTTCATGAAAAACTATATTCAAATATAATTTAAAACTTTCCAAATTTGGTATATAAGACTACTATATCAATGGAAATAACATAATAGATTTTGGTTAAAATAGACTAACCGGAAGTGGCACATTACATGAAGCTGCTAACAGTTTTCCTTGAAAAAAATGGTATTATTTTAATTTAAAATAAATGCTGCAAATAAAAGTTTTAGAGAATTAAATTCTGCGTTTAGCACATTAAGAATTTTTAAATTAGCCGATTGTATAAGCGAGATATGTAACTTTAAAAATTAAATATATATTTTTTTAAATTAAGTTTGCTATGGATTAGAACAAAAAATAAGATAAAAATTTAATGTCAGATATGTGCAATTAAAAAAATATCTATAGTTTAATACGCGTACAAGGAAGTCATGTGGTGTCCACATCAGATTTTTTTCTTCTATCAAACTGCCGGAAGCAAATCAAACATACGTACAGTCATGTTTACAGTACCACATTACTGTCAAATTTTGTGATATTTAGAAATTTTGACGTTTTACAAATTAACCTAAATGATTTTACTGTGAAATAAATAAAACAGTGTCGCCAAAGAATGTTTCGGCATATTCATAAATTACATAAAAATCATAAAAATCAAATTATAAAAAATTTTTTGGATAAAGTTTTTGGAAAATATTTATTTTGGACAAATGTTGTAAGTTCTGGAGTATTATTAGGAGTTGGTGATTTAATTCAACAAGAAATTGAATTCCAACGAAAAATATTACCAGAACGGTATGACTACACGAGAGCTGGTAAGAACTGTCATTATTGATAGATTGAGATTTATGTCAATGTTTTAATATTTCAGCACAAATGACTTTAATTGGATTAGTCCAAGGACCTTTCCTGCACTATTTCTATGATTATTTAGATAAATTAATCCCTAAACGTAATTTAAATAGCATTACAAAAAAAGTTTTGATCGATCAATTAACTTGTTCTCCTATTGTTATTCTTACCTTTTTTATCGGAACGGGTCTATTAGAAAGGAAATCTTATTACTCAATAGAGAAAGAAATTAAGGATAAATTCCTTATTTTATATTCGGTAAGGTTTGACTAAGTTTGATTGTCCTTTCTGTCAATTTGACAACAATGTACAATTATAGTTCATTCCAGTTAAGATTGGATCATTTTGTTCTCTGATTGGTCTAAATACAAACCTGGTTTACAAAGCAAAAGATTACCTTGAATTAAACATATTATATACTAGTAATATATTACTGATGCCCTATACCAGCAATGTTATCTAAACGAAAAAGGAAAGAGAGTGAGATATATGCTATCTTACCTTTGTCCATACTTGCTTCAAAATGCGCATGCCCGTAATACTGGAATACTATTGGCTAATAACGAAGTGGAAGATACATTGCAAATATGGCAAGATCTCTTCGTCACCGCTTGTGTGAATTTGAATTAGTCTGTTTGCTACATTTGTTTGTGTAAAGACAATCTTCTTCTTTATTAGTATGCCAGTCAGTTGTGATTTGTGTTTTTCAAAATCTCCTCAAGTTAGTTTAGATGGTTAAATGATTTAATAATCGGAATGTTAAATATTTTTATTTACCTGTGAATGATTTTGTTCACAGTTTTCCTAAAAACAAGGCAATATGTAACTTATGGACAAAATATGAATCAATAATTTAATATGTACTGCTATATTAGTCGATATGACCTTCAATTGATAAAATATATAATTTTCAACAAATTTAAAATATGGCGCTAAATTTTAACATGCTAGAAATTGACGTCAGCCAATCGTACTCCAGTATTACGGGCATGCGCATTTTGAAGGAAGTATGGAAAAAAGATAAAATAGCATATATCTCACTCTCTTTCCCTTTTCGCTTTTGGACCCAGTGTCAGCAATATATTACTAATAGATATAAGGACTTTTTTATTAAACAGGTTTTTGTATTTGTTAATTTTATTTTTATTAAAAGAATATAAGTTTTTTATTCGACTGTTATATGAAACCAAGTTTTTTTGGGGTTTCAGTCAATATTTATTTTAGCCTTCTTCAGAACTCGATTAATAATTAAATAAATTAACAATAATAAGTAGATATATTTATTTATTTTTATTATTATGCTTTATTGTTAAACAGAAAACAATATTTGAAAATCAGAAATGGTGGCAAAATTTGAATGATTTATGTTCCATTCCTAACTGGAATTAAGTATAGATTTAATTCAAACGAAGTAAATTTGACATTTGTATTTATTTTTCAGGCTGATTGGATAGTGTGGTTGCCTGTACAATTTTTAAACTTTTATTACCTTCAACAAAAACATCGAGTAATTTTCATTAATTTCGTTACTATGATTTTTAATATATTTGTGTCATATGTCAAACATACAGATAAAATTACTGTTCTTAAATAATCCCTAAGAATTTGACAAAGAAATCATTTCAAATATATGGATCTTTTTTTATATTATAGTAAAGTGCTTCAAATATAATATGAAATACTACATTTTATGTCACAAATTTTTCTTTAAAATAGTTTGACAGCTGGGAAAATACTGACATCATTGTCAAGCTCTTTTTCAATTGTTTTAAAAATTGTTTTGTAATTATAAACTTGTATTGTAACTTATTATATAAATTTATTAAATATTTATGTTGGTAAATTATGAATTTAATAATGTACAAAATATAATATATTTTAAAATCCTAATAAATTTATTCGTCTAAATAATTAAATAGCAGTTCAAATAAATGACATACCTACATATACAGGATGATGAATCAAAGACGCAACATAGCGTTTTCAATGCTATTTCAGAATTTTTCAATTATTGGTTTCCTTATTATTTTACATCAAAAAAGTTAAAAAGAAAAAAATTCTGTATTTTTAAACTCTAATACTTGTAATTTTAAATAAATAAATAAATATATCATCACGCCTTTTACCCATTACTGAGTGTGGCACTCTGCCTAAGCAGATCTCGGTAAGTGATATATTTTTTCGCGTGAAGTGCGGTTACCAGCCGTAAAGTCACGGCCCAAAAAAGATATTAGTGGAGGGGGAGCCACAGGGGTAGATTTAAATTGGTGATAATTGTTTGTCGGCTGTGGGGATTGAACCAGAGTTCTCAAGATCCACAGGCCGACTTGATACCACTGAGCCACCTACTCCATAATTTGTAATTTTACTCTTCCTGGAACCGGAAAATGACGGAAATGTTTACTGGCAATTTTCTTAAAATATCAAAAACAAAATAAATAAATAAATATATCATCACGCCTTTTACCCATTACTGAGTGTAGCACTCTGCCGTAAGAAGATCTCGGTAAGTGATTTTTCGCGTGAATTGCGGTTACCAGCCATCAAATCACGGCCCCTAAAGATGTTAGTGGAGAGCAAGCCACATGGGTAGATTTAAATTGGTGAAAAACAAATTAAAAGTTATTACTTTTATCTGTCATTATTATAATTCATAACGTATTATGGGGTAGGTGGCTCAGTGGTATCGAGTCGGCCTGTGGATCTTGAGAACAATTAAAAAAAATCTACCCCTGTGGCTCCACCTCCACTAATATCTTTGGGGGCCGTGATTTGACGGATGGTAACCGCATTTCACGCGAAGAAATATATCGCTTACCGAGATCTGCTTAGGCAGAGTGCCACACCCAGTAATGGGTAAAAGGCGTCATGATATATTTATTTATTATAACGTATTCTTGTTTTAAATAAAATAAACTCTTAATTAATATCACATCATTTATACATTTGATATACGGGATGTTAAAAAATAATAAAAACCTTTAAGGGCTAACATATTTTGATGTGCTGATTATTAAAATAAAAATAAATATATCATTAAGTAAATGATGTAATTATTGAGCCAGAATTACAGCTCTGTATTAAAGATTGCTTACTATAGGTAAATTAAATCAAATATTTAATCCTATCCTACCGATAAAATAGATTGAACATGACGTCATAAGAAAATTGTTACAATAAAAGTTTCTAAACGATTCAAAAGAAAAATGCTTCGAATAAAAAATACGAAAACCCAAATTTTTCTATATAATAATTTCGGAAACTTCAGCGGCAGTTTTCCATGACGTCACATCCAATTAATTCTAAATAAATCTAGTTTAAATTTATATATTTCGATACTCGAAACTGCATTCCAATTAGTTAATTATCAGGCAAGTTAATATCATCAAAACTTCTTTCTTCTTTTACCGGGCTTCATCATTGGTTCGAGAGCAGAGAGGCATTTGTTCAGTTGGAGTTCAACTGTTCTACCTGCCAAACACACACACACACACGTACGTTATCAGGTTCAGGTGCTCTACTTATCACGTATTATGTGATAAGCGAAAACTGCCTAAAATCGTATTCAAAGACTAATACTAGTTGATAGTGGACGGGCGGATATTAAAGTGCGCTAAATTTGGTTTAAAGTGAGCTTAAAGTGACCTTAAGGTGGGTTTGCAATCATATCAGTGATTAGTGTAGTTTAATTAATTGAAACAGTGTGAAAATATTAAATAATGTATATAGTACGTTGCGGATGTGAAGGTCATAATCATTTTAATTTGTTGGTACAGTTGATGATTTTTGAACCTTGATATGTATTTTACATACTTAAAACTTCATCTGATTTTATAGATTTAAGAACCAATAAATAAATTGATTTCAAATGTTTCTAAATTATTTTGGCGAAAAAAATTTCGAATAAAAAATATGCAGAACTCAGTTGTCTATAACTTTTATTTAAAGCATTTTTCGATAAAATAATTTATTACCATTTGATGTCAAATATTTTAAATTCATCTCAAATTACGAAATAAATATATCAACACGCCTTTTACCCATTACTGGGTGCAGCTTTCTTTGTGATTAACGAGAATTATATTACTTTTATAAATCTCTGAAAGACCGATCTTTGTTCGGGATATGATGGGAGATAAATAAATATATCAACACGCCTTTTACCCATTACTGGGTGCAGCTTTCTTTGTGATTAACAAGAATTATAGTACTTTTATAAATCCCTGAAAGACTGATCTTTGTTCGGGATATGATGGGAGATAAATAAATATATCAACACGCCTTTTACCCATTACTGGGTGCAGCATTCTTTGTGATTAACGAGAATTATATTACTTTTATAAATCTCTGAAAGACTGATCTTTGTTCGGGACATGACGGGAGATGAAAAGCTTAAAATAAAATATATCATCACGCATTTTACCCATTACTGGGTGTGGCACTCTGCTGTAGCAGATCTCAGTAACTAAAATCACGGCCCCAAAGAAGTTAGTGGTAGGAGTTTTAATATGGTAAAAATTGGGGCAGTTTTTTTTTAATTTGGTAAAAATTGTTTGTCGGCTGTGGGTATCAAACCCGGGTTCTCAAATCCACAGGACGACTAGATACCACTGAGGCACCAATAAAAGTAACATTCTATTCAAATAAGTATCAAATAATCTTTGAGATAACCATATCTTATCAATTATAACTGAACTATTGTCTATATTCAAAATCCAATAGTATTTCAGTACATTCCGCATCAAAAACATCTAAAATATTATATATATTTGCAGTTAAAACCAATAAGTGTGAGTGTACCTAGAAAACTTTTTCAAAATGCCTCTATTTACAAAACGAGACAATGGCAAACCAAGTGATAACAACAACATCAGCAAGCCTCCTGTCAGGGCTCCGGTAGTTCCAGAGCGAGCGTCTGCCCCTCCGGAGCCTCCGGTAGGACGTCCACAACTTGTCTTTCATTGTCAACTGGCCCACGGAAGCCCGACGGGGCTTATATCAGGATTCGCGAATGTCAGAGAGCTATACGCAAAAATTGCTGAAGTTTTTGACATGCCTACATCGGAGGTACGTAATTTAGAATATTTTTTTTATTGTTAATTTCTGCAGTAGCTTATAGTGGTTTACGAACCTTTTAGATAAAATCGAAATTTTTTTAATGTTAGTTGAAGACGGTCTTTTGCTTGAGATGCAAGCTCTATCTAAGGAAGAATAGTTATTTTTGTATTAATTGCGCAAAATGAGTATTTTTTTGTTGCGCGTGAGAATGTTAATTTTAGTCGAGACAAAAAAAAATCATTCGAACGCGCTAAAAAATAAGAATTTTGCCCATGAAATACAAACAACATTTTTTCTACAACTGTAAATAAAGAATAATACAATAATTATTGATTTATTTAAGTAAATTGAAGGAAAACAATCAACAATAATATTAATTTGATACTATTGATGTGTTGTAACTAATGAAACCTAAAAAAAAATAAATAAATATATCATCACGCCTTTTACCCATCACTGGGTGTGGCACTCTGCCTAAGCAGATCTCGGTAAGTGATATATTTTTTCGCGTGAAGTGTGGTTACCAGCCGTCAAATCACGGCCCATATTAGTGGAGGAGGAGCCACAGGGGTAGATTTTTTAAATTGGTGAAAATTGTTTGTCGGCTGTGGGGATCGAACCAAGGTTCTCAAGATCCACAGGCCGACTCGATACCACTGAGCCTACAACAAATAATTTGGAAGCGTGTGCGAAATACTCATTTTGCGCTTTAGGATGCAAAATAATGCGCAAAATACGCGTTGTTATAGTAATGTAAATGATGAAAAAATCACGTACTTCGCGTATTGATATTAGTAAAAAAATGTGAACATTTTTTTAACAGTTGTAGAAAAATAACTATTAAATATAATTATGTTAATGCGTCTTTAAATAGAGGCTAAGTAATTATTAAATTTGCACGTTTTACGTAAAGCCATACAATTTAATATTACATTATATAATTCTTAATTTGCAAATTAGATTTAAAATTTATAATTTAAATTGTGTATAAATTCCAAAACTATTTAATACTTTGTAAAATATTTTTAAAATGTTATAATTATGCGATAAAATAAATATATCATTGTTGACAGTTTCATAAATAAAAATGATTTGATAAAATACCATTTTTATTTCTTATCAAAATAATCTAAATTAAAGAAAATTAAAATTAGTTTATCGGTGAATATATGTAGTACCAATTATTTATTACTTAATTAACTAATGATTTCATGTTGTATTTAAACATAGATAATGATCAAAGAATTTTGCGGTAAAACATTTTAAAATTAGTTTTCCTGCGACACTGAGGAAAGTATTCATTTTCTGCACTCATTTAGGTCCGAATTGTGATTATTTTCAGTTGAATCCGCAACAATCTCTGATATAAATATATATCATCATCACGCCTTTTACCCATGTCTGGGTGTGGTACTCTGCCGTCGCAGATCTCGATAAAAAATACATTTCTTCGCGTGAAGTGCGGTTACCAGGCGTCAAATCACGGTCCTCAAAGATGTTAGTGGAGGGGGAGCCACAGGGGTAGATTTAAATTGCTGCATTCATTTCTTGATAGATTCGTTGTTAGAGAAGTGGGCGTAAGTGAAGATTTATGAAACAGGTGTACAGGAGCGAATGGATGGATGTGAATGAAGGTTTGTTGCGTGATGATGGATTTTGGTTGTGAGAAAGGAAAGAGTTCGTATGGAGGAAGTGTTAATGTGGTCGAATCGAGTATCGTGTGTCAGGATGAGAATGTTGATGTGCACTGATGCTCTATGAATGTTTCAGGGGTTCATGCTGCCCTATTTAATGGGATATAGCGTGATGTTATGTATGTATGTATGTAAAATTGTTTGTCGCCTGTGGGATCTTTGATATTATTAAAGAAAATAAAAAAAAATTAATAATCTCTTGTAGTGTAAAATATTAAATTGTCTAGGGAAAATTTTGTTAAAAAGCAATTTGAAAAACGGAATGAACCTTACACAAATGTTTTGCAATAACACACTTTCAAAACTTGTATTACAATTTAGTATTTTCAATGATCGTGTGAAAAGTGAGTCATTATGAACTCACTTTCAGTGCGGAAAGAGATTGTTTATCACACGCACGTTTAATTTCTACAAAACTTATCTATATAACCTAAGATAAAAATAATTATTTTTTTTACATTTATAATGTACATACATACATAACATCACGGTATATCCAATTAAATGGGGCAGCACGAACCCCTAAAACATTCATAGAGCAACATTTTCATCCTGACACACGATACTCGTTTCGACCACATTAACACTTCCTCCATACGAACTCTTTCCTTCCTCACAACCAAAATCCATCATCACGCAACAAACATCTATCCATTCGCTAATTCACATTAATTAAAATGTTATTAGTAAAATTTGAATAATTTATTAAATCTTGATCGTAGCAAAATACGTGTGTAATAAAGCGACACTTTTTACACTAGTTGCACAAACAACGATCATAAAACCACATTTTACTATAAAATAATTCTGAAATTGATTGAGAAAATAAAAATGTCAAAATGTCAAGACAATTATAAACAGTTATAATAAATTAATAAATACGCATAGTAGATCAAAATAATAAACCTTATTGTAAAATATAAGTCAGTAGGTTAATTTCAGTGTTTTATGGTGATAATTAAATTCGTGGTTTGCCACTTATCCACATTATTAACTAACTTTATTAGCGCTAAAATTAGTTTCCTTGAGATTTCTTCAATCTTTCAAATAAATAAATAATAAATAAATATATCATCACACCTTTTACCCATTGCTGGACGTGGCACTCTGCCTAAGCAGATCTCGGTGAGTGATATATTTTTTCGCGTGAAGTGCGGTTACCAGCCGTCAAATCACGGCCCTCAAAGATATTAGTGGTGAGGGAGCCACAGGGGTAGATTTAATTTGATGAAAATTGTTTGTCGGCTGTGGGGATCGAACCAGGGTTCTCAAGATCCACAGGCCGACTCGATACCACTGAGTCACCTACCCCATAATCTTTCAAAAACAGATCCGAATATTGTCAGACCAAATACAGGTTCTAAAAACTTTCGTATTGAATTAAAAATATGTATAATCGTACCCGCCTACTTATTTGATCTGAAGCGTTATATATTTTGTCGTAAATGGAGCCCACGTTATTTTATTTAATTTAACGGTTGACATTTCATTACATATTTCGCCTAATAAGCACGGAAAAAAGTGCAAGGATTATTGCGAAATCACTTCTGGAAAGTATCTAAGAAATTTGCTTATATTTAAAAAATTAAAATAGATACAAGAACTAGAAGGTGAAGATATCACCAGGAAAATTAAACAACAAAGAGGGAGATGGTTAGGGCATGTAATGAGAGCTGATACAGAAACAGCAATCTCTACAACACTTAATTGGGACCCAGGATATAGAAGAAGAGGGAGACCACGGTCAACCTGGATTAAGGAAGTAGAAGAAGATCTACACAAATTAGGAATTTATAAATGGAAGGAAGAAGCAAAGAACAGGAAAAAATGGAGTGAAATTTGCAAGAAAATATAAAAATATAAGGAAATGGGCTGATCCCCCTATAATTTGGATCTAGAGAGCTTCTAAGAAGCGGCGCAACCCCTGCACGGGGTGTTAAGCCACCATATATATATATATATATATAAGAACCTGGTTATTATATTTGAATTCTGTGTTGTTTTTTTGAGAACATATATACATACATAACATCAAGCTATATCCCATTAAATGAGGTAGCACGAATTCCTGAAACATTCACAGAACATCCACTAAAAGATACATAAAAAATCTAATGTGGACACCACATGACATATTAAACTATAGATATTTTTTTAATTGCACATGTTTGACATTAAATCTTTTATTTTTTGTTCTAATTCATAGCAAACTTAATGAAAAAAAAAACAAAAATATATAATTTTTAAATTTCCATATCTCGCTTATACAAAATGCTAATTAAATAATTCTTAATGTGCTAGAAGCAGAATTTAATTCTCTAAAACTTTTATTTGCAGCAATTATTTCTAAAATCAGAATAATTCAATTTTTTTCAAGAAAGACTGTTAGCAACTTCATGTAATGTATCACTTCCGGTTAGTCCCTTTTAACCAAAATCTATTATGTTATTTAAATTGATATAGTAGTCTTATATACCAAATTTGAAAAGTTTTGGATTATATTTTGATATAGTTTTTCTTTAAAATTATAGGCTTCAAGTAAAGTACCACTTCCGGAAGTTATATAATGACCAAAAAGGGAGGTGTACAACTAGATGTTATAATAGTCCTAAATACAAAATTTTAACATTCGAAATTAGTCAAAATGGATTCAGACATTTTTTTCTACGATTGCATCTTAAAATTATTAAAAAACGTATACGTACTGAAAATAAATTCGTTCTGTCAACTGTCAATATGAGCGCACATTT
Source organism: Pterostichus niger (assembly GCA_947425015.1). NCBI lineage: Eukaryota > Metazoa > Arthropoda > Insecta > Coleoptera > Carabidae > Pterostichus > Pterostichus niger. The sequence continues at coordinate 6,607,342 of OX380350.1, forward strand.
AATATCTTTTTCGCGCGTTACCATTGGAAACGCGCGCATTTAACTTCTTTTTCGCGCATTGCCATTGGAGACGAGCAAAAAAGATGTTTTTCGATTGTTCCACAGAAAACGTCAACTTTACGATAACAATTGAGAGCGTAATTGTCAACTTTTCATAGCAATCATAGAAAAAATACATTTTTGAGAATGTATATTTTGAATTTAGGGATTTCAAAACTATATATATCATCACGCCTTTTACCCATTACTGGGTGTGTCACTAAACTAAACTAGATACAGACTCTCAGTTTGCAAATTCGGATTCTGCATAGTTTTTGTATAAGCCTGAATATTTATTTGGTAACGAGTACACATTTTAAACCGTTTAATCCGAGCAGTAGTTCAACAATTTCAATTATTTTAAAAACTTGTAACTTAAGTGACTATATGTCAAAAACTAAAAGAGATTTTGAAATGCGGTTTTCACTATTAAATTCCCCAAAATAATACATACATACATACATACATAACATCACGCTATATCCCATAAATGGGGTAGCACGAACCCGTCGCCTTTCTCATCCTGAATCTAAAATCAAGAATCATACGCTTGTCTTCATTCATCATATTTATTCCGCAATTAATTTTCTCCAAACATTCCTATCCTGACACACCACTTTTGCTTCAACCACATTCATAATTCTTTTCCTACAAGCTCGTTTATTCTTCACGCTCAGAATATTTCGCTCACGCAACAACCCTTCAATCATATTCATCCACTTGTTCCTAGGCCGTCCACGCAAACTTTCACCCTCAATTTCACCAACATACACCTGTTTCACCAATCTGTCATTCGACATACGTTCTACATGACCAAACCATCTCAACTGACTTATTCCCACTCTTCTTACAACATTCTTCCCAATCTCACATTCATCATACACCAATGTATTCCGGACACGATCTCTTCTAGTATATCCACACACACACCGCAAATACCTCATTTCCACAGCAGTTATACGCCGTTCATGTTTCTTCATCCATACCCAACATTCACTACCATACATCAACGTAGGCACTAACACACCATTATAAACACTCAATCGAGCATCTCTGGATACATTCAAAATATTCCCAAAATAATAATTTTAATTCTACAAAATGACAGAACAGCAAATAAAAATGTAATTAAGTTGTGTTAACAAATTTTCTTGTTATGCTTATGATGTGTAGCTGCCAGCTAAATTCATCACATCAGCCAAATAATAATTGAGATAATAATATGTTCCTCTGTCCGGTTGTATGTAATTATGTATGCTCTACATAAGCAGAATTGTTATTGAAATTATGTTTGTATTCAGCACCATATGTACAACGCTTTCAACTATTACTTTTGTTTGGTACAGTCACATTCAAATAACTGTTACTATTCATTATTTTCGATTATATTTCACTGAAATATTTTTTTAGTATCAAATATTGTATGGTATTTTGAAATGCCGTTGATAAAAGCTTTATCGTAGCTAGATTTATTTATTTATTTATTTATGTTACGCTGTACAACAGGAACTTAATCCCAATTACAGTACAGGGTCCGCACTCACCGAGCCGCAGTGTGGTAGTTCATATAATTTTTAGTTTGCGTGAGATTCGAACTCGGGATCTCCGGATTCGATTTCTGTATTGCTATTCACACCACCGTACTGACGGAGATATAGCCTCTGGAAAGGCAGAATTTTTTCCAAAATTTTCCTACTTTTTTTATTTTGTAGCGTAATAATATATTATGTAACTAATTTTATAAACGTTTCTATAATTACGAGTGTATAAAAACTGAGTATCTAAAGAGTTTATAAAACTATACTTTTTCTACGATCGCAAATTAAGACAACAAAAAATGTAAAGTTTTATGAATTATTTAAAAAGTAAGGTTAAGTTACAATGACAGATATCTGAAGCTAACTTCACCCCGTGCTTAATATCTCAAGCCGTGACTAAAACGTTTGAAGCCACGGCTTGTCAACATGGGATTGAGATGTTATTTAGCGCCATGGAAACCAGTACGTTAAATGACATTTTAATTATGGGAGTAGAAAATAGTATATTATGTAACAAGTTTTATAAATGTCTGTTTAGTTACGAGTGTATAAAAAACCGGGTATTTAAAGAGTTTATAAAACGAGTCACATACTATACTTTTTCTACGATCGCAAATTATGCAACTAAATAATTTTAAATTTTATGAATTATTTAAAAAATAATTATAAATACTTGAAGCTAATTTCACCCCGTGCTTAATACATCAGGCCGTGACTAAAACATTTGAAGCCAGGGCTTGTCAACATGTAATTAAGATGTTATTTAGCGCCATGGAAACCTGCACATTAAATGACATTTTAATAAAAGAAACAGAAAAAATTTCACCAATTTAAATCTACCCCTGTGGCTCTCCCACCACTAATATCTTTGGGGGCCATGATTTGATGGCTGGTAACCATACTTCACGCGAAAAAATATATCACTTACCGAGATCTGAATAGACAGAGTGCCACACCCAGTAATGGAAAAAAGCATGATGATATATATATATTTATTTATATAGAAACCTTTTCAAAATTCAGTGGTGATGTTACCATGCAAAATTCAAGTCTAAAATTTTAAGTTTTGTGCCATATTTCGAAATATAATACACATACATTTTTGCAGACAGCAGCTGGCACTGAAACAATATCCGAAATATTTTTTTTTGTCCTTTTCTGAACTTTACATAAAGCACACATGACTTAAAGCTAGCTTTATGTATATGTGACAACTCGACATCGCTGGAATAATGTTTAAAGACATTTTAAGTATTCCAGGATTGTTTAACAGAACAGTTGCTCGCTTGCTAATACAAATTGATTTTACTGTTATCTCTTCATGCTTCATTGGACTTAAGTCTGGTTTAGTTTACTGTACTATCACGACATGTTACCTAATTTGATATTACCCATTTATGGGTGCAACAAGGTGATAATTAATTTAATTATTTAAATATAAATTATTAAAGATATTTGGCGAATCATCACTTGACGTATCATTGAAATCTCCGGAAATATTCAAACAAAATCGTTATTTCTTTTTTTTTTTCATTTATATATCGGACCAACTACTAAGGTCATATGCCGATATGTCCTTTGTATGGTCGCCACGGGCGGGACCCGAACCCACGACCTTATATATCTAAAGTATTTTTAAAACGTCTTGACACATTTGGTAACATTTTTAATTATGCTTTTCTACTTTCGTTTCAAAATATTATTCAACGTACTGGATTCTATGGCACACATAATTTTTTCTACGATTACATCTTAAAATGATTAAAAAAACGTATACGTACTGAAAATAAATTCGTTCTGTCAACTGTCAATATGACAAGTTTCTGTTTTGTTTGTATCCCTGGTAACTATTGAAATAAGCGCGCATTTAATATCTTTTTCGCGCGTTGCCATTGAAAACGCGCGCATTTAACATCACAAAGATATTTTTTCTACAACTGTCAAAAAATATTCATTTTGTTTCACTAATATCAATACGCGAATTACGTGATTTTTTCATCATTTACATTACCATGACAACGCGTATTTTGCACCCTAGTGCACAAAATGGGTATTTTGCTCACTGTTTCGTATTCTAGTGCGCAAAATGAGTATCTCGCGCACGCTCCCAAATTATTTGTTGTCAGGTTTCATTAGTTACAACACATCAATAGTATCAAATTCATATTATTGTTGATTGTTTTCCTTCAATTTACTTAAATAAATCAATAATTATTGTATTTATTTACAGTTGTAGAAAAAAATGTTGTTTGTATTTCGTGGGCAAAATTCTTGTTTTTTGGCGCGTTCGAATGATTTTTATTGTCTCGACTAAAAGTAACATTCTCACGCGCAACAAAAAACACTTACAAAAATAACTATTTTGATTGATCCACAGAAAACGTCAATTATACGATGACAAATGAGAGCGTAATTGTCAACTTTTCATAGCAATCGTAGAAAATAGTTATTTTTTCTACGATTGCATCTTCAAATGATTTAATAACATATACGTACTGAAAATAAATTCATTCTGTCAACTGTCAATATGACAAGTTTCTATTTTGTTTGCATCCCTGGTAACTAATGAAATAAGCTCGCATTTAATATGTTTTTCGCGCGTTGCCATTAAAAACGCGCTCATTTAATATATTTTCAAAGATATTTTTCGATTGTTCCACTGAAAACGTCAACTTTACGATGACAAATGACAGCGTAATTGTCAACTTTTCATAGGTCATAGCAATCGTAGAAAAAATACTTCATCACGTGATGATTTTCTAAAACTATGTAGCTAGTCATAATATTTCTTAAGTAAATATGATAATAATCTTAAATATATGTATATACAGTTGTAAGAGAAGTTTCTTACACTTTCTTAATATAAAAAATAAATAATATTATCATACAAGATAATGTGCAGTTACAACTAATTGCTTGTACGTCACACATCTGTCGGCCATAGATGGAATGTCCAATTGCTGTACATGTAATATTCTTAATAACTGTTTATTAATTTAGTAAAATGAACAAAATAATCAATCAGGTATTATAGAAATTAAATAAATATATGATAGTTCTGTAGTTGCTAATCTCTTTAGCTTTAATATAAAAAATAAATAAATAAATATATCATCTCGTCTTTTACCCATTGCTGGGTGTGGCACTCTGCCTAAGCAGATCTCGGTAAGTGATATATTTTATCGCGTTAAGTTCGGTTATCAGCCGTCAAATCACAGCCCCCAAAGATATTAGTGAAGGGGGAGCCACAAGGGTAGATTTAAATTGGTGAAAATTGTTTGTCGGCTGTGGGGATCGCACCAAGGTTCTCAGAATACCACTGACTCACCTACCCCATAATCGTGAAGTCAAATTACGTATAAAAAATTAAAATTAAATGGAGTAGGTGGCTCAGTGGTATTATTATTCACAAGTATTTTCAAAAGATCTTGATACTTTCGACAAAATGTCAACCATAGTATATTATACATCTAGGGAGAGAAATGCATGACTTTTCCTGAGGTGTAAAATGCAAAGCCTGAGGGCTACAAAACACCCAGGGAAAAATAGTATTCTCTTCAGTAAGATTAAAAACGAAAAAATAAAATTTAAAATAAAATGTATTCATATTTGTTTCATATTAAATTATTTATTTATTAATCTGGTAGATGGCTCAGTGGTATCGAGTCAATCTGTGGATCTTGAGAACCTTGGTTCGATCCCCACAGCCGACAAACAATTTTCACCAATTTAAATCTACCCCTGTAGCTTCCCTCCACTAATATCTTTGGGAGCCGTGATTTGACGGCTGGTAACCGCACTTCACGCGAAGAAATATATCACTTACCGACATCTGTTTAGGCAGAGTGCCACACCCAGTAATGGGTAAAAGGTGTGATGATATATTTATTTATTTTTGTTAATCTATTTAATTTATTTGTAATGCATGGGGCCTGTGGATCTTGAGAACCCTGGTTCGATCCCCACAGCCGATAAACAATTTTCACCAATTTAAATCTACCCCTGTAGCTTCCCTCCACTAATATCTTTGGGAGCCGTGATTTGACGGCTGGTAACCGCACTTCACGCAAAAAAATATATCACTTACCGAGATCTGTTTAGAAAGAGTGCCACACCCAGTAATGGGTAAAAGGTGTGATGTTATATTTATTTATTTTTGTTAATCTATTTAATTTATTTGTAATGTATGGGGCCTGTGGATCTTGAGAACCCTGGTTTGATCCCCACAGCCGACAAACAATTTTCACCAATTTAAATCTACCCTTGTGGCTTACCTCCACTAATATCTTTGGGAGCCGTGATTTGATGGCTGGTAACCACACTTCACGCGAAGAAATATATCACTTCCCGAGATCTGTTTTGGCAGAGTGCCACACCCAGTAATGGGTAAAAGGCGTGATGATATATTTTATATATTTATTTTTATATTTGTAAATGTATAAATAAACAAAATATTAAAGAAAACCTTAAAATAAAGTTGTCTTAAAAGAAAATTAATGAAATACTGGGAAAGTACGAAGAAAATTAATTTTGTGGTATAAAATAAATACATATATGTAGAATGTAAATTATAGATTGCAGTCTACAGGACATGAGATATTTATAGTCCCAATGTCAATATTATAAGAAGGTTAAAACAAATTCCAATTCCATACTTTTACACTTCAACATACAAAACAGATTTTCAAACACATGTATTAACAATAAATATAAATCGGAAATTTTAGGAATAAAATCAAGGATGAAATTTCAAAACTGAACTTATTAACCCATTAACCGCCAACATCCCATTTTTGGAACGCTTAAATATTTGGCTGTAATCATTTTTTTACATTTAAAATGTATATTTTTGTAATGAATATATTAATTAGTTATAAATGGATATAAATTTTTATTTCGACTGTTTTTAAAATTATGAAATAATAATAATAAAAAATAAAAAACTGACTGAATTCCGAAAAGAAGTATGATTTCTTAATTAGTTATGTTATGACAGCCAGTCACAGCCAATTTTCAAATATTTGCAAAACCAATAATTTTAAAAATATTCAAAGTAACTTAATTTCGGTGTTTTTAACAATTATATTTCAAGGTCAGATATATTTTAACACTTAAGTAAGTATAACTTTTATTATCAAAAACATGTTTTTTAGAACTCAAATAAAGATATTTTTACTGAAAAGGTATTCTTTTATTGATCATTGAATTGCGGCGGGTATTGGGTTAAAAGACTTTTGAAAAGACAGCAAAATCTCATTTAATGGCTTTGAAGAAAAATGTAGTGAACTATACTTTCTAATACCTTGAAACAGCGATCTTTCAAAGATGCTGGCCTGGTCTTATTTTGTACAACCGGTAAAGAGAAATGTCAAGTTATATCACGAACGTATGATTTTTTCGTAACACATACACAAGAAACACGTTCTTATTCCCTAATTTTAGAGAGAGAAATACTGCTTTTCTCCCCTAGGGAGAGAAACATTATATTTCTCTCCCTAGGTAGGATGTAAAGCTGGATTTATAATGAAGTAATGCAAAATGTAACGCAGTTGCAGTAAAGTAGAAAGTAAAGCAAGCGAAAATAGTTGATTTATATTAAAAAGTAGTTCCACTACTGCTAGCCAATCAAGTAATATTATTAAAAATTCACATTTATTTCGGTATTTTTCGTTTACTTCGGCATCAAGTTTGAATTTCTGTACTTCTGTCACATCATATAACGTTTGTTAGGTTATTTGTTGTTTATTGGGTTTTATGACTTTTCATGACTTATCATACAGTATTTTATATATTTCTACCTGCTCGCTTGCTAATACTTCGGTCTATTATTTATTATTATTTAATAGAAAATAATTCGACTAACAAAATGAAATCTAACAGAGAAACAGATGGAGAATAGTGGATAAGTCGATAATAAAGATTTCTACGCAATGTTGCCTTCTTATTGGCCAGCGGTATAAAGTTTTAGTTAAGGTAAGGTAGAAAGATGAATGTTGGGCAACTATTGCGTTACATATTTTACCTTACTTCTTACTTTACTTCAATATAAATCATTACTAGCTGTAGTACACGCTCAACTTTTTACATTACCCATACTATTTGCGTTACTTCTTACGTTACTTCATTATAAATCCAGCTTTACTCTCCCTTGGTAGGATGTTTTTCTTCCTAGAGACTACGATTATTAGCTGTTTGCGGCGTTTCCTAGGTAACTAGTTACGCAATCCATATTTGACATTTGTCCCGATAAGACAGTAATTTTTGTGTACTTGTTACGAAAAGTATAATATGCTTCACGTGAGGGCGCGATTATCCCTTGTGTGAAGTAGACAAACCTTTACTTCAGCTCGAGCGTTCGGCCCTCGCTTACGTCTCGGTTTGCCAACTTCACACGCGGGAATAATCGCTTGTTTCTGTCCCTTGATGCATAACATACTATATACGAAATAAATAGGGGACACAGAAAATATTTTTTGCATATATTTACTTGCATGACCTTAAAGAGAAAACTTGAAAATTTTGGGCATTCAAAGATTTATCAATTTTCGACCAAATTCAACCGAGTTAAGGCTGTCTGAATATTTGGTATGTTTGGTGCATTTTCAAGTGGTGCATATTTCCCCCTCGAGTGTACAATTAATAAGAATGAACATTTACAATCCGCAATCAAAATAGCCATCTAGAAACAAGTTTAAAAGTTTGTTTTAGGTGAAGAAGTGAATTATACCATACTGATAAGCTCTAATAAGAGCGAAACGCGTCTATGGTTACTAACTGTGCTGGCCAGCCTCTGACGATGCCCTCATAAGTTGACTTGGAGGCTGAATTTTGTGAGACTTAGCCAAGTTTTTATTTTATATTGTTTATTAAACCTAGTTTCATCAAGTGTATGGATGACAATTAATTTTGTCTTTGTAGTTATTTAAAAGTTTTGTTCTATTTTACAGTATTTTGCCGATCTACAACAGAAAACAGAATATTCCAAAATGTTTTTTTCAAATTTTATTTATTGAAAAATAAGCACTCAACAGGACAATGTCCCAATTATTGAGGGCATAACAAAAATTATTGAATTTACAATAAATGCAATATACCAAAAAAAAAACAACATATTAATAAGTATATACAATTAGAAAATTAAATATATTATGCATATCCGAAAAAGCCAAATAGTATCATTATCAAAATGATTAAAAATAGTACAAATACGCCTTATAGGACGCTTTAACAAATAATTAGTTCTTACAGTGTTTATAAATAAATAAATATATCATCACGACTTTTATCCATTAATGGGTGTGGCACTCTGCCATAGCACATTTCGGTATGTGAAACATTCCTTCGCGTAAAGTGCAGTTACCAGTCGTCATATCACGGCCCCAAAGATGTTAGTGGAGAGAGAGCCACAGGGGTAGATTTAATTGTTTGTCGGCTGTGGGGATCGAACTAGGGTTCTCAAGATCTACAGGCCGACTAGATACCACTGAGCCACCTACCCCATTATATTATTATTTCATATAAAATACTATTTTAAAATTTAAAATGTTGTATGTAATGGTAAATTTTCTGATAGTAATTAAATAGTTATATTACAGGCGAGGTGTTAAGGCACATCTCTTAACATACTGTGACGTCACCCGAACCAAGGTTCGTTAGTTCGAATCCGCCTGTCGACAATGTGTGATTTGTCGTAAAATATAAAATACAGCTACATGTATTTCTCACACTCCGGCGCTATAAGCTAGTCACTTATACGTCTTAAATAATGTAGCATTCGACTACGAAAACCGGCAATACGGCAGTATTAAAAACTGCGGTTCGGTGTGTCCGGTAGGCCCAGGCCAAATTTGGGCTGTAGTACCATCAGAAGAAGAAGAATTAAATATATTATTACATTTTTGCTTGAAAATTGTTACAATCATTTGCCGAAATGTCGCTAAATAAATTGAAAACTTATTTAATATACATGACCCTATTATTATTATTATGGAATATATCACTTACCTAGATTTGTTTCGGCAGAGTGCCACATCCAGTAATGGGTAAATGGCGTGATGATATATTTATTTATTTTATTTATCTTATTTTAACACTTTAACGATTAGAAAAATATGGGCTAGGTGGCTCAGTGGTATCGAGTCGGCCTTAAATTTGAATTTAAAAGCCCGCGAACAATTTTCACAACATTAAAACTACCCCTGTAGCCCCCTCCCACCCCAAACTAACATCTTTGAGGGCCGTGATTTAACGATTGATAACCGATGAAATATATCACTTACAGAGATCTGCTGCGACAAAGAGCCTCACCTATCAATCAGTAAAAACCGTGATAATATATTTTATAAAAATATAAAGTAAACACTTGGCTATGTTTCACAAAATTCAGCCTCCAAGTCACCTTATGAGGGCATCGTCAGAGGCTGGCCAGCACAGTTAGTAATCATAGACGCGTTTCGCTCTTATTAGAGCTCATCAGTATGGTATAACTCACTTCTTCACCTAGAACAAAGTTCACGTGAAGAAGCTGGTGAACTTTGTTCTAGGTAAAGAAGTGAGTTATACCATACTGATGAGCTCTAATAAGAGCGAAACGCGTCTATGGTTACTAACTGTGCTGGCCAGCCTCTGACGATGCCTTCATAAGGTGACTTGGAGGCTGAATTTTGTGAAACATAGCCAAGTGTTTACTTTATATTTTTATTAAACCTTGTTTCACCAAGTGTTGGATGACAATTAATTTTGTCTTTGTTGTTATATATTTTATTTTAAACTTTCCATCTCCTGTCATCTCCCGAGGAATTCTCGGTCTTCAAGAGATGTATAAAATAAAATACTTGAATTCTCGACAATCACAAAGTGTTTGAAACAATTTCAAAATCCATTATCACAACCGGAGTTACGGTTCCATAAACTTACAAAGGATACAACACGCTAGGGACAAATCCAAATCATACCTACTCACATAAATCACAATAAAATGCAATATTCAATTCAGTGAAACTATTTTCAGAAGGCCATCTACGTTGCAAATTCGTTAACAGTTTATTCAATAAGTGTCCTGCTTTCTTACCACTAAATTATCCTTTTTATTAAGCAATATTTCACTTAATTTAGTTACAATATCAGCAAACAAAGAGCCAGAAAAGTCACTAGAGCGAAAAGATTTACATAAAAACTCGAACATAAAATTATTTCCTTTAGTGTTGTTTCCGTTAAAAGTTAAATGACTCATTATTTAACAGGATGTATATATGATACTCTGCCGATACTAATGATCTCTAGTGTACACAGGAAACAATATATTTGTGAGGGGTGTAAAGTAAACTACACAATAACTACACTTTATCAGATAAAACTTTAGAAAATAATGAATCAAATATAAATTGGAGAAAATTTAGTTTTTCTTTTTTTTAAGTCATTTTCTCTTGATAGTGGAAAATATATAACGCAAATGGTCAATCTTTTAAAAATGTCAGTTATTGATAAATAAATAAATATATCATCACGTTTTTTCCCATTACTGGGTTATAAAATAACATTCTAAAGAAGGAAAACTCATTTTCCTCGTTATTTCAGTAAAAGAATGTTAAAATTTCTGTACATGTAAAAATAGTTATTTTTGTATTAAGTGCGCGAAATGAGTGTTTTTTTTTTGTTGCGCGTGAAAATGTCACTTTAAAAGTCATTCGAACGCGCCAAAAAAACAAGAATTTCGCCCGCGAAATACAAACAACATTTTTTCTACATCTCTCAAAAAAGAATAATACAATTATTATTGATTTATTCAAGCAAATTAAAGGAAAACAATCAAAAATAATATGAATACTACTGATATGTCATAACAGAACGTGAAAAAAATTTGGGAGCGTGCGCGAAATACTTATTTTGCGCACTAGGGTGCGAAACAGTGCGCAAAATGCTCATTTTGCGCTCTAGGGTGCAAAATAATGCGCTAAATACGCGTTGTTATAGTAATGTAAATGATGAAACAATAACTTATTTCGCGGATTGATATTAGTAAAAAAATGTGAACATTTTTTTGACAGTTTTAGAAAAATAACTATTAAGTATTATTATGTGAATGTGCCTTTAATTATAGGCTAAGTAAATACGCGTTGTCATGGTAATGTAACTGATGAAAAATCAAGAACTTCGCGTATTGATATTAGTAAAAAAAGTTCACATTTTTTGACAGTTAAAAATACTTACTAAAACAAGAAAAGAAAGTATTTATCTTAAATTTATCTCATAATTATTCTCTTCCTAAAAGATATAATCTAAACTAACAAACCATTGTAATATTTTATTATAATATAAGATGAGCATAAGTTTAAGATAAAAGATAAAACATAGAAACACAAGAAAAGTGAGCGTTTTGTAGCACATTCATCTAACTTCATGCGTGATAAATGACCAACTGAAAGCTAGCAACAAAAACTTGAATACGTAATACCGACAAAAAGCTAGCAGAAAGTGAAATGCTTAATTAAAAATTAAACTTACTGTTGTTGAAGATTTGCTAAGCTGTTTTTATATAATTACGTATATGTTTAAAATGTTATAATGCAATGGTATTCAAGCAGAAAATTGCCTTTTATAATGTGTAAGATATATAAATAAATATATCATCACGCCTGTTACCCGTTACTTGGTGTGGCACTTTGCTGAAGCACATCTTGATAAGTGATATATTTTACATGTATACATTTATATAAAAATTTGGGGGGCATAGCCCACCGGACCCCCCTGTGCGCACGCTTGTCTCAACCACATTCATAATTTCTTTCAACCCTTCAATTATATTGATTAATTTTACATTAATTTATTCTGGTTCGATCCTCACAGCCGACAAACAATTTTCACCAAAATTAAATCTACCCCTGTGGCTCTCCCACCACTAATATTACTTACCGAGATCTGCTTCGGCAGAGTGCCACACCCAGTAATGGGTAAAAGGTGTGATGATATATTTAGGGTTGTGCCGTGGTCAATTGACCAAAAATATTTGACGGCCAAATATTACGGTCAAATAATCTAAATGGACGCCACGACATCTGTTGTTCAATAGAAATAGCTACATTCTATTATTACATGAATATACCTAGTTTGGTATTCTGGGTTCTGGAGAATTTGCTTACTTTTAAAATAAATACATATTATTTCATTTCATTACGTCTTTTACTTTATTTTCCTCTTTATTTTGAATTTGATGTGGTTTTGTTTATTAGTTGTTGTTAGTTTTTCATTTACAGTAATATTGGATGTAGTAAACAGTACTATATAAATAAATTACAATTTTAATTGTGATTTTTATTAAATGTTTCTTGGTCAATTGACCGGTCAAATAGTCGGTCAATTGACCGAAAAATATTTGACTGGTCAAATGCACAACCCTAGTTATATTTATTTATTTTATTTATTTATTCTGTTTCAGATCCTATTCTGCACACTGAATTCGCACAAGGTAGATATGAAAAAACTCCTAGGAGGCCAAATAGGCTTAGATGATTTCATATTCGCCCACAGAAAAGGTAAAATTTACTGATAACATTATTTACAATAGTTGAAATAATCAATTCGAAATAGTTTGGCAATTTCACCTTGATCTGAAAACAATAGTATGACTCATAAATTAAAAACATATTTTTTTAGTGATAAAGTCTTTGGAATAATATTTTAACGACAATAATTATTAACTTGAGTGTACTTTTTGTATAGGCCGACCGAAGGAAGTTGAGATAATCAAATCAGAAGATTCGTTAGGCCTTACAATTACGGACAATGGCGCTGGTTACAGTTTTATTAAAAGGATAAAGGAAGGCTCTATAATAGACAACATTCCTTGCATTGCAGTAAGTCATATTTTGCAACACAATTCTCAAAAAGTCTAGTATAAATTTTTGTTATTTTACAATTTCAATTGCAAAAAAAAATAGAGCTACAGTCCAGATATTTATGCGATATGTGGTAAAACTGCTGAATACATTTTGACTTTTTTCAACTGTAAATTCTGAAGAATGAACTTGAAATTTTGAAGGCACTGAAAATATTCACATGTATACTAGGAGTTTTTTTATCAGTATATATAGGGATATGCCATTACCATAGTTACAGTTACAAAGTTTGACAGCAATGCATTAGAGCGTTTATTTTAAAAGTAAACATAGGGAAAATAACTTTGCTGTCATCTATAGTTGTCAAAGAAATAAAACTGTCCTCTTTCAAAATCAGACCGGGTTAATAGGGGATTAAATAGTGGGGCGTTTTTATATAAATGGAAATTTAAATGGGGAAAATTATTTAGAGTTGTTACAAGAGAGAGTAATATTGAGTAAATATTGAGGAAGTGTGGTTCCAACAAAATGTACGAAATTATCTGCACCGGATATTCCCCCAACGATGGCTAGGACGAGGTGCAGAAGTGGAGTGGCCTGCAAGGTCACCAGATCTTGCGCCAAACGATTGCTGTCAAACTTTTTAACTGTAACAATGCTAATGATATATCCCAATGTTTACTGATAACAAAAACTGGTAAAACTTGACTTGAGGGCCAAACCTGAAGTTGGCTGCAGAACAAGCTGCTTCTGGCTTGAATTCAGGAGTACCAACTAAAAAAAAAACCCTAACCATGCCAAACCTTGTACAGGACGCATTTTTATGATAAATATACTTCGCATTTAAAATTGCCCGGCTTTTGACGTTAAGTTGGTACTCCTGAATTCAAGCCAGAAGCGGCTTGTTCCGCAGCCAACTTCAGGTTTGGCCCCCAAGTCAAGTTTAGCCGAAAAACTCCCGGTATACATAGTAATTTAGTAATGTACTTAGTTATAATATGAAATCTAAAAACAAAAATGTTAATATTTTGATGATTTACATTTTTAGTTTATGTTATAGCTTAGTAAATAGTAATATCGTTTTACACTGATTTTTTTATTGAATTTTCTAAATAATAACATTATACAATAATTACCTGTCGTTGCAAATACTTTCAAATTGTTATAAAAGGACATTTTAAAATATTTGAGATTACTATTTTGAAATGAAATTTAACGTTTTTTCTGCGTAGTAGTACCAATATTACAAAAGAAAAAGTTACCAAAAACGACTAAACGATAACCGTCATTATTAAACTGTTTTCAATATAATAATAGACTGATTGTGAACGTAACGTATAATAAGATATTGGATTAGACGAATTGAGACAAACTATATTCTCAATTTTAAAAAATAACTCAGTGGTATCAAATTGGACTGTAGGTTTGTTTAAGTACTCAAGTTCGATTCCTACAGCCGGCAAACAATTTTTACCAAATTAATACTACCCCTTGTGGGCCTCCCTCCACTAACATCTTCGAGGGCCATGATTTGACAGCTGGTAACCGCACTTCAAACGTATAAATATATTACTTACCGAGATCTATTTTTATTTTAATTTTCATTGATTACTGAAATTTGTGGCATTAAAACAAGTTAATCGGTGTACTTGAATCTAATATCGTCTTATGCAATTTGGAATCATAATTATTTTTTTTTTGCACACAATTAAAGTTTTTTCGTGAAATTTTCCCATAAAATAAAAAACTGTTGGCGACATTTAGCGTTCTGCTAATTACATATCATTGTCTTTAATTATGTCCGTTGCGAAATACCTAACTTGGTAGTTTTTACGTTAAGTTAACATTAACGTAAGACGTAACATACGGAAATGTATTATTAACATTTATGTACATATAGATACGTTTTTTTACCAATATTTCTTCTCAGTTGAAGCAGTAATTAATTTAGATTCGAGTGAAATACATATTAAAAAGAATGGTTAATTTGAGATATTTATAAGAAAATATAAATAAATAAATATATCATCACGCCTTTTATTCTTTACTGTGTGTGGCACTTTGTCTAAACAGATCTCGGTAAGTGATATATTTTTCGCGTGAAATGCGGTTATCAGCCGTCAAAGCACGGCCCACAAAGATATTAGTGGAGGGGGCGCCACAGGGGTAGATTTAAATTGGTGAAAATAGTTTGTCGGCTGTGGGAATCGAACCAGGGTTCTTAAGATCCACAGGTCGACTCGATACCACTGACCCACCTACCCCATATGTTTGTAAGGTAGTATTAAATTTAATTATTCTTAGTTAACTCATTTTACAGTGGAATAAAAAAAACTTGAAATGAGCTGATATTTGTGGTAAAAAGAATGCCACTATTTTTGAGCGTTTCTGGATGATTTTAGAAGAAAATATTTGAAATAAAAGTTATGCAGAATTAAATTATCTACCAGTTTTATTTAAATTATTTTTCTCTAAAGTGCTTTAGAAAAGCGTGATAATGGAATTTATACTGTTTTTATTTGTAGGTAGGCGATCACATCGAAAAACTAAATGGTTTGAATTGCGTTGGCCGAAGACATTACGAAGTTGCTAAAATGTTAAAAGAAATTGTGCTTGGATCTACCTTTACAATAAGACTTGTAGAACCAATGAAAAACGGTTTCAACTCTCTAGGCCCCAGAACAGATCCAAGAAAAGGCAAAAAAGCTGGATACGGTTCAGGAAAAGAAACCCTTCGATTTAAGGCAGACGGCAAAGTTGCTATTGAAGATAAGGTGAGTCATGATCACCCACAGATGTCGCGGGAAGGTGATACGTTTCGCTTTAGAAAATATAACTGATTAGATCCCGTTAGGTATTCCTGTCGGTAGTTGATTTTTCTTTCGTTTTTTTTTTGTCGTGCATGCATTTGTTACTTGTCAGACACCTGTTACCGTGGATACGTGACGTCATGTGACCGTCGCTTGTTACATTGCGTGATTGTCAATTGTTTTGTACATGCAATTGTTTCATAGATACTATAGTCTGTTTGGCGAGAGATTACAGAGTGGTTGTATAGGATTTGATCTTGATTCTAATTGGCGAATTTAAACTTCAAAATGAAGACATGCTTACACAGCACAAATTTGTTTTGACTGTGTGTTAAATCATTTTTATAAATATTTTAATATTTAAAAGTTCCATAAAATTTTTTTTTTGGGGCATTTTATAATGTGTAATTTGGATTGTCACAATTTAAACATTTTAATCTATGGCGGCCAATGAAAATGAACATGCAAACTAATTATAATGCCAAAAATAAAGATTTTCTTTCCTCAATTGGGCGAAGAAAGTGATACTTTTCTCCCTTAGGAAAGAATAGTTATTTGTGTACCTAGAGTAGAAAGTGGTCTATTACGGCATAGACGCTATCTACTCGTAGTGTATACATTATTTTTAATAATTTTAAATTTGTTTTTGACATTTTTTAATTGTTTTAAAATTCGTTTAAAAATGGTGATTATTTTCCTGCATCTATGAATACGATGGTATATTCGATCAGAAAAACTAATTTTCCGTACATATGCGGAAAGTAATACTTTCCACATAAGTAGGCGGCAAATATCAACTTTCCACACATGAAATAATTGTAGAAAAACGTACTTTCAGTCATGATTTCTTCTTCCCTTATATGCGGGTCGAAAGTTGGCTATTCTCTACCTAGGGAGGAAAGTTATTATTTTCTTCTCGAGGCAGGAAAGTAACTATTTTCCTCTCGAAGGAGGAAACTTTTTTCCCTTATTTATGGTTAGTTTCGTAGCAACCGTCAGCACAGTCTTACGGCTAGGTGCTCTAACACACCTTAAATTTTAAACTTGTTTAAATTAATAAAACTAAATCAAAATTCCATATTCAGTGGAATAAATGACATTCAATTTGTTTATTTAAACTAAATTTAAGTTTTGTTGGTACAACTGGCATTAGATATTTATTTATTTATATATCATGACAATTTTTTTTATTTATTTAAATGGCATGAAAAAAATATAGCTCCGGAGTAAAGTTTCATTTTCTCTCATATTATACAAATAGCTATTTGTTCCCTAGGGAAGGAAAATAAAGCCATATCCATAGCAACAGAAAAACAACGATATTATTTGACATTAGTGACAAACTGACAAGAAAATAATTATATGTATACTTCATAGAAAGTGTCATTTTTTCATTAAAAACTAATTAAAATATATTTTATGAAAATTTCTATCCCCAGGATGACAATATGGAGATCGGCATCGAGCACATCAACAGCAAACTCGAGTCATACCTAGGTATCAACGACGCAGAGCTCGCTACCCAAATCTGGGATCAAGCAGAAGGCAAACAAAACTCTCTAGACTTTGCTGATGCTATCGACGCTTCTGACCTTGAAGAACTCGGCTTTACCACCGATTTCATCATTGAGTTATGGGGAGTCATCACCGATGTACGTGCAGGGAGGCTGAAATAGACCTGGTGCACCTATGAAGATGATGTCGTGATTTTCATATTTTACTTGACAAAATCAATGATTATTCATTATCTTAAGTGGATTATAGTTATCTACTTATCATAATTGATGTGTTTTTGTTTAATTGCACTTTCAGTTTTTATTTATTTCTTATAATTTGTTGATCAACGTGTACATAGCACAAAAATGTTTTAAATTAATTTTAAATTTTCTTTTTAAGTAGTATTAAGTGCCTATTAATGCTATACTTCATTTTTATTGATAAGTTTTAAATATATCATAATTTTTTGATAGTTTTAAGTGATACATTCCATTATTTTACATAATTTTATAGTATTTAAATGTGCCTTATTTGTAGAGAGAGTCTATTTGAAATAAAGATATTATAAGTATTGTTTGTTTAGCAATATTTATTTCATTTCGATCAATATTACTTTCCGTTTTCTAGAAGCTTACTACTAGCTACTGATTATTTAGCTCGGCGCTATAATCCTATTAGACTCCCATTTTAAGAGGATATTGACATATCAATCATTTATTTTTTGCGACCATATCAAAAAGTTAATTTTTCTTGCTTCAATTAAAAGAATGGAGTTATATTTTTCTTTCCTATAGAATACAAGTTTATTTATTTATTTATGTTACTCTGTAATCCCAATTACAGTACAGGGTCTGCATTCACCGAGCAGCAGTGTGATAGTTTATATAATTTTTAGCTTGAGTGCGATTCGAACTCGGGATCTCCGAATTCGAATTCCGTATCGGTATCCACACCACCGTACTGACGGACCATCTATTATAACTTGATTATTTTAAACAAAATATAAAAGCTAAATTAGTTTTACGACTTTCTTACCGAATCTGCCCTCGAGCATTAATTCATATCAGAGATTTTTTGCACTTAAAAAAAAATCTGAAAAGAATCAATGGTCTAGGGCAGTGTTTCCCAACCTTTTTTGTGCATGCCTCACCTAAGCCTTTCTAAAATTCTTATGCCCCCCTATGTAATACATACATAATTTTTAATATTAAAAAATTGAATTGTTCACTTAGTTAAATGATAGGTTTTAGGAAGAAATCACTAGGAAATTGTTAACGAAATACAGTAAGTAAATTTTCAAAACATATAATGAATAACAGAAATTCAAGTCCATTTTCAAATTGCCCCCCTTAAAAACCAAATTGCCCCCCTGTGGGGTGTGGGCCCCACGTTGGGAAACACCGGTCTAGGGAGAATATAAGTGAAAATTTCACTGAAACAAATTATTTGTATACCTCGAGCAGAAAGTATAATTTTTCCCTTGATATATAAATAACTATTATATTTTGTGTAATTGTTTTTAATTCTTTGATGTGTATGTTTAGAAAAATGGTAATTTTTGAAGATACCTACAAATATATTATACAAAATAAAAAAATAATATATCTTTAAAGGTCAAAGGTGACTGATACATATTTGTATGACCTATTTTAAATTGCATAATAAACTGTTACGTCAAATATATTTCTTTTTTTATTATTTTAATCATTACAAGTTTAAAAATAAATATTTGTTATGTTTGTTTATTATCAGATTCTGCTTCAAATAAAAAGATTGAGAGTCACTGGTTTTATTTGAACTAGTAGAATAAACTGATAGTTTATAAATAATAGCTAACTTAGATCATTCTTATCTTCAAAAGTTTATCTAAAACTTAAGAAATTTTTTCAAATAATTATTTTCCTACTGATAAGATAAGTTTGACATAACCACCTATTTTTTGCGTTTCTATTTCAAGGATTTCAACATATCTGCATATTATTTATCTTAATGTTTGTATAATAAAACTTTAAATAGATGTAAACTGGGGACATTTGAGGAATAGTACATATAGGTAATTTGTGGAATATTGTCACCAGTTTTTAGTTCTGTATAGTCCATGATGTTTGGTTCAGTTTATTTATCAATAAATAAAGGATTTGTGAAAGTTTTAAGCCAACATGCAAGACATAACACTCCACAAGAAATATGCAAGGTAATATAAATAATTTAAATAATTTTTTATAACAATAGAGGTTAGAAAGAATGATAATAATTTTTGGTCGATCATATAGTTCTACCAAACTGTACGAAATATTGTCCGATAATATTCCAGCCCTACCTTTACACTAAAATTTTTCTTCCAGATTTTTGCCTGTAAATATTCTACAATAAAAAAACATAAGAAGGTGTATGATAATATAGATGAAGTTGTGAAAGATATACCCAGTGGTGCCAAGTTATTAGTAGGAGGCAAGTATTTCTATCCACTTAAATTCTTCTCAAACTTGCACCCATCTATCTTAAATTCTGTTTTATATTTTAGGTTTTGGACTATGTGGAATCCCAGAAAATTTAATAGCAGCCCTTCAAAAACATGAAGCAAAAGATTACACAGTTGTTTCTAATAATGCCGGAACGGACAAATACGGTTTAGGTTTACTGTTAAAACAGAAGAAAGTTAAACGAATGATTGCTTCATATGTAGGGGAAAATGAAGAATTTGAAAGACAGTTTCTATCGGGAGAACTAGAAGTTGAATTGACTCCTCAGGTATTTGGAAATTTAACACTTCTTGAAACAGTTGTTGACTATAGTTTCAATATCTTGCTAAGTGGTTTGTATTTGTTCATAATTCCAAGGTGATATTAAGTAAATAAAACAAATAATACTAAAATTGTTTAATTATGTATAAATATTCATGAAGGTAAAACCGCAGTGTACGGACAATCCTGAATTTGGCTGCGAGTCGCTAGTGATTTAATGAAATCTGCACAAGTCGGACATAGAAAACCCGGCAAATTTGAATGTCAAGATAATTTAAAAACGTTTTGTTAGCAAAGTCGGATGTTTTAAAAAAATAATAAACACCACTAACCATGCCTGACCTAGTATAGAACGTATTTTTATGGTAAAAACGGCAAATTTGAATACCAAGATAATTTAAAAACGTTTTATTAGCAAAGTCGGATGTTTTTTTTTTAATAATAAACACCACTAACCATGCCTGACCTAGTATAGAACGTATTTTTATGTTGAAGGAAAACATTTGTTTTTATCCTCATCCATATTGTAAACACGAGCAGGATCTGGGCGAATAAGTTAATAAAATATTCAAAATTTAAGGTTTATTAAGATAAAATTCACAACATAAAAATAAATAGAAAAGTTGCTAAATGTGATAGATATTAAACGAAAACATTAAATCTCTATTTAAACAACTTGTATCAAAGATGGCAAACAACAACAACATATGAACTAAAGTTACTGCATGGCAAGACTACATCTTGTCAATCCAAAAGTTAAACCACCACTGAATATTTGTTGTTGTTTTCCATGGGATGTGCTGACAAGGGGTAAGAGGGTGGAATCGTTGACTTGGTTAGAGATAACTGTTCCCATGCACGAGTTTATATTAAAAACACCAGACGCTTCTAAGGGATGAAATACAAGGATCAAAAGCTATCTCAGACCAACGCACAGCTAATAATTTACCCAGATATGTCATCACATAATAGCTAACAAGCGCGTCAATTCAGAGAAGCCATAAACTCGATAAATAATGATCGAAGAATACCGAAATTATTACAAACATATGCACTAATAAATTTGATAACCAAAACTCTGTCAAGTCAACTTTTAAAAAAGATACTTAAGATAATATTTAATTTGTCTGTATCTTTCGAAGCTGAGTTGATAGTGAAAAATCCTAATTATAACAAAAACTAATTCTGAATTGTTTCACTTTGTTACAATATTCATAATATCTTTAATCATATCCATTCATCTAGTCTTAAGATATCAATGAAATCATTAATCTTCAATCTTAAATACAATGGCTGGTAGCACAAGCTCTGTTTTTGGGTGTTCTAAGAGCACGGTTTTAACATGTTAGAGATAGCTAAAACACCCAAAAACACTGCTCTTAAAACAGGCATAAAACAGAGCTTGTGCTACCAGCCAATATATAATAAGTCTGGCAGTAATGAAGATTAATTTCCTAAAAATGATTTTAGGGCACTCTCGCAGAACGAATTCGTGCAGGGGGCGCCGGAATCCCAGCATTCTTCACCCCAACAGCTTATGGCACGCTTGTCCACGAAGGTGGAGCCCCAATAAAATACTATCCAGATGGCAAGATCGACATCCAAAGCGAAGCTAGACCATCACAGCTGTTCAATGGAAAGAACTACATCATGGAACAAGCCATCACCGGAGACTTTGCCCTCATCAAGGCTTGGAAAGCAGATACGGCTGGGAATCTTATCTTTAGGAAATCAGCGAGGAATTTTAACCCTACGATGTGCAAAGCAGCTAAGATTGGAATAGCGGAGGTTGAAGAAATTGTTGATGTAGGAGATTTGGACCCGAATGAAGTGCACCTACCAGGGGTGTTTGTACATAGAATTATTAAGGGAGAGAAGTTTGAGAAAAGAATTGAGGTAAATACTACAAATATTTACTAAACATTTACTCGTTAGATATAACATGCAATTAATCTTCGCCAAACATTCCTATCATAAAAAAGGAAGAAAACTATTTTAAACATAATTTAAGAGACCTTTTAAGGAAAGAATTGTCTGTAAAATAGTTTGGGCGATGCGGAATGCCAAAGAAAATTACTGGAGAAATGTTTTGGTGGTGTTCTTAAAAACAGAACTACCTTAAACATAATTTGGGAAAGCTTTTTTGGTAGAAAGTATATAAAAATGATTTAAGATCTTTTTGGGGAAATAATTGTCTTTAAAATGATTTGGGTGATGCGGAATGCCAAGGAAATTATTGGAGAAATGTTTTGGTGGAGTTCTTGAAAACAGACTTACCTTAAAAATGAATTGAAAAAGCTCTTTCGAAAAAATAAATAAAATAATATATATATATATATTATCACGCCTTTTACCCATTACTGGGTGTGGCACTCTGCCTAAGCAGATCTCGGTAAGTGATATATTTTGTCGCGTGAAGTGCGGTTACCAGCAGTAAAATCACGGCCCCCAAAGATATTAGTGGAGGGAGAGCCACAGGGATAGATTTAAATTGATGAAAATTGTTTGTAGAAACCTATATTTTAATTTCTAAATAAATACTTTGTAGCGACTACAAATCCGAAAACCAAAAACCGATTCAACAGCAGCTAAAAATAACCCTGCATCACTTATGCGTGAACGAATTGCTCGAAGAGCTGCATTTGAATTCAAGGATGGCATGTATGGTACGAGTCTTTCTACTTCTCTGAATCTTTCACTCAAATTATTATCTTTTTATTAACATTTACAGCAAATCTTGGAATAGGAATGCCAATGCTAGCGTCTAACTACATCCCACACAATATAGAGGTCTTTCTACAATCAGAAAACGGAATTTTAGGTCTTGGACCATTCCCAACTGCTGACGAAATTGACGCAGATTTGATAAACGCTGGAAAAGAAACTGTGACAGTGTTGCCAGGTTAATACTTACTTGTTGATTATTTATTGTTTTGATATTGTTAATAAGTTGTTTTTGTTGATAGGTGCATCATATTTTAGTTCTGATGACAGCTTTGCTATGATTAGAGGGTAACTATAATTTAATAAACGTAACTTTCAGTCACATTCATCCATTTATTCTTCAGTCATTCATACAATCTGTCATTCTTTTTTATATAAGTAACAGGAAGCTAACGAAAATTGTGCTGTAGGCCAAGGAAATAAATTTTCCATTATCTTACCTTACAGGAAAATGATTCAAATAACTGTTGTCAATAATTAAATTCTGCATTTAAATTTATTTTACTTTTACTGCTCAAATTAATTTGAAATGTTGTCAAACATTTATATTATTATCTACATAGTTAGTCATGAAACTAGAACACATGTATAACGATTTAACTGTCACATACATATTTTAAATTTGATTTTAACAGTAACTAAATAAATAAAATATAATATCTAGACTGATTTAAAATACTTATTTTTGATTCTAGATTGCGAAATGTTACTTTTGCATTCGAGAATGCAAAAGCATTTCGCAATCGAGTATCAAACAACGTTTTTTCGAAAACTATGTCCCAAAATTAGTAATAATGTAATGAGAAAATGTTGACGTTTAGGATGAATTAATGTGACATCTAATGTCTCCATGACAACAATGTATGTAATATAATTGCTATCAAATCTAGTATTCTCTGACCAGCAATTAACAACTGGTTGGCAATAGAAATCAAACAAACGTTCTAATTTTTTTCTGCGATTTATTGGGATTCGCATTGCATTTCTCAAGAAACTATTCCAGTACACCAGTTAGCTTCCTCAAGCGGGATAAATATGAGTAATTGCTCAATTGGAACATTAAATATAAATTTTGTTAAAGAATAGAAATATTGTTTCTAAGCAAAACAATAAAGTATCAAATTTTATTAAATTGTGAGCCTTTCTTCTATCAAAAAATTGCAGGATACTTAAAACTTTTGCATCCTGCATGCAAAAGTCTTTTGCGTTCTGTAGACAAAAAACACTCATTTCACGTGTTGATAGTTGTCATGTAAATTTTAACTTTATATGACAGTTTTCGAAAAACATAATTTAGTGCTCTAAATACTTATTTAAATAGTTTTCCTGGAAAATAACTAAAGAGGCAATGAAAAAGAAAAACTTGTCGCATATTATTTGCCTTCGGTACAAGTTTTCTTTGCACATTCTATTTCAAACAATCTTGAAATTAATTAATATTTTTTGTAGTGGCCACATTGATATAACCATCTTAGGGGCAATGGAAGTATCGCAATATGGTGATTTAGCCAATTGGTTAATTCCGGTAAATAGATTTTCGTCTGTCTCTTGTTTCTAAATTATTTTAGAAAAAATCTACAAATAAAGAACTAAATAATCTACAACTTTATTTGAAGCATTTTGCTCTAAAATAATTTATAAATGTTTGAAAGCAGAAAATGTAGGAACATTTTTTGATATTTTAAAAATCATTTTTTAGGGCAAACTTATAAAAGGTATGGGTGGTGCCATGGATCTAGTGGCAGCTCCAGGAACAAAAGTCATTGTTACAATGGAACATACAGCCAAAGATGGTAGCCATAAAATCTTAGCCAATTGCAATCTTCCTCTTACTGGCAAACAATGCGTCAATATGATTATCACGGAAAAAGTAAATTTTATTATCTCGATTCTTTAAAAAGTTTAAGCTAATCTTATTCTAGTCCGATTGTTAAAAGTTAATCTAATTCCCTTTCCGAAAACTTAATGGTAACAAGATAATTTTAACTTTAATCCAAAATTTAGGATTAGCTAAAATTCTTTTTCTACTTCCGTTAGGCAATAGATGTTTTATTTCACTTATTTGAATTAGATAATGAACTGCATTATTTAACTAGTGAAATAATGAGGTAACATAGCAACAGATATCTTGGTAGACGAATTCTGATGTGTTATTCATTTATTTTTTGAATTTATAACTGTCATGAATATGTCAAAATTTCATAATTTCAAAAACGCTCTTTCGTATTTATTAGAACGGAAGTAGAAAAAATATTGTATGAAACTAGTAAGGTAATAACCTTCATTTCCTTACTAGTTTCATAAATAGCTATTTGACAATTGAAGTGTTAAGTTAGGATTTCTAATTCTTTAATTATTCTGATTTGTGTTTAGGCTGTATTCGAAGTTGATCCAGAAAAAGGACTAAAATTGATCGAAATTGCTGAAGGACATGGAGTAGAAGATATCATCGCGTCTACAGGATGTGAATTTTCAGTTTCAGATAGTTTAAAACCAATGGAACAAATCGCAGTTAATTGAAAATATGAAAAATTTATATCAAATTGATATTATTTAACCAAATGTGCTATATTCAGATATATGTTATATTTTTAAATATTTTTGTTTATGTTTTCATTATCGTTTAATAAAATAATATTGTTTCAAATATTTTATTTTGAACCATCAAATCTTTCGATGTTAAAAGTTTCTAAATTATTGGCGTACTAGAAAATTTGACAAACTTGCTAAAATATTTTTCTACTTCCGTTAGGAAATAAACGTTTTATTTCACTTATTTGAGTTCGGTAATGAACTGCATTATTTAACTAGTGAAATAATCCAACACAAAAAAATTAAGATATCTTGGTAATTTCAAAAACGCTCTTTCGTATTTATTAGAACGGAAGTAGAAAAAAATATTGTATGAAACTAGTAAGGAAATAGGTTATACCTTTACTTATGTGTTTACATAACTCGGCTACGCCTCGTTCTGCAAATTTCACATGCGTAAGGTAATAACCTTCATTTTCTTACTAGTTTCATAAATAGCTATTATTTCAACATTACTTGTGAAAATGACACTTCACTCACTCAATTTAGTTGTGATAGTAACCGTTTCCCTCACTGGTGAGGGAAATGGAAATGAGAAATCACAACTAAATTGAGTGAGGAAAATTTAAATATATCTCGTGAAAAAAGTATATTTTTCTACGATTGCTATGAAAAGTTAACAATTACGCTCTTATTTGTCATCGTAAAGTTGACGTTTTCTGTGGAACTATCGAAAAATATCTTTTTTGCGCGTTTCCAATGGTAACACGCGAAAAAGATGTTAAATGCGCGCGTTTCCAATGGCAACGCGCGAAAAAGATATTAAATGCGCGCTTGTTTCAATAGTTACCAGGGATACAAACAAAACAGAAACTTGCCATATTGACAGTTGACAGAACGAATTTATTTTCAGTACGTATACGTTTTTTAATAATTTGAAGATGCAATCGTAGAAAAAATTATGTGTGTATGACGAGCGTAAAGTGTCTTTGTTCCTCTTACACTATTGCAGCTCACGCCTTCGGCTTGCGCTGCAATTACCGTGTTTGAGTAATAAAGAATCACTTTACGATCTTAATGCACAAATAACTATTTCTGCTCGGGAACCGAAACGGTATCTTCGAAATTCACTTGACATATCATTATCTATAGGAATATTTAATAGCGGATTTGGTAGACAGGTAAATATTAAATTGAGTAATAATTTTTATTTAAATACAAATAATAAATATATAAAATAATGTGAATACGGATTCTTATTCCCTAAATTTCGCTTTAACATAAGTGGGCAACGGAACCAAATACAAAAACATATTAAAAATAATCATACCAACAGAAAAGGCAAACGTAGCACCCATATTAACATCAAAATCTAAAATTCCACTAAAAATCAAATCAGTTGTATCCCTGCTATATCTCTCATTTAAAAAGGAATCCCGTTTCAGATATTTGCAAGTTAAATTAGTATTAAAATTGGAGGTTTCAATTAGTCGATTTGCATTTGGCGTAGAACAGTTATGCATAGAATCAAAAGGTAAAACATCAGGTAAAATAGAACTTAAGAATACTTGACGATTTAAACCAGCAGCTGCATATCGAACTTGGGTCGCGTACGTCAGATAATACAACCATTCTTGAAGACCTTTAATCGACCTGAAATTAACCAGAAATGTAACCAACTTCACTACTAATAAAGCATATATCTATTAGTAATATATTGCTGACACTGGGCCCAAAAGCGAAAAGGGAAAGAGAGTGAGATGTATGCTATTTTATCTTTTTTCCATACTTGCTTCAAAATGCGCATGCCCGTAATACTGGAGTACGATTGGCTGACGTCAATTTCTAGCATGTTCAAATATAGCGCCATATTTTAAATTTGTTGAAAATTATATATTTTATCAATTGAAGGTCATATCGACTAATATAGCAGTACATATTAAATTATTGATTCATATTTTGTCCATAATATTGCCTTGTTTTTAGGAAAACTGTGAACAAAATCATTCACATGTAAATACAAATATTTAACATTCCGATTATTAAATCATTTAACCATCTAAACTAACTTGAGGGGATTTTGAAAAACACAAATAACAACTGACTGGCATACTAATAACGAAGAAGATAGTCACAAACAAATGTAGCAAACAGACTAATTCAAATTCACACAAGTGGTGACAAAGAGAGCTCGCCATATTTACAATGTATCTTCCACTTCGTTATTAGCCAATAGTATTCCAGTATTACGGGCATGCGCATTTTGTAGCAAGTATGGATAAAGTAAGATAGCATATATCTCACTCTCTTTCCTTTTTCGTTTAGATAACATTGCTGGTATAGGGCATCAGCAATATACTACTAGTATTTATATATGTAATAAAGTCTTTAGATTTACCTTAAAATTCCACTAGCTAATGTCAAACAAACGCAAGTAATATAAATGCTACAAATAGCTGCTGTAATATTATCTTTAATCGTCATTAAAAATGCCATTGTTTGCTGTTCCGTAAAAATGTAACATCCCCACAAAATTAGAGTGAAATACAAAAACTCCAACGGCTCATGGAAGGTTCCTACCAAACTAAAAACACAAAATATAACTAGAAATATTTATCGAGAAATCAGGAACTTACGTATAAATAATTGCACTTGATCCAACAATAGAACAAAATGAAAATGGTAAAGAAACTAAATTATAAGTTAGTAAAAATAGCGGACCACTATATATCCCTTCTTGTTGTTCTTGATAGTACCTGGTTCGATACATCGGAACTAAAATGACGTCATTATCAATACATTATAACCACACTATAAAATATTCTTACAAATTAAAATTGTGTTGAAGATCCCGAAGAAATATGCAGCCGCCATCGCATTAAATATTAATCCGGATCGTGAAACATAAGTGTGTTGATAATTCTAAAACATATTACGTCATGATCAAGAATATTTAAATGTACTATATCAATACATACAGACATGTCTCTGTAAAACAGCAATAACATGGAAAAAAATAAAGGCATTATAAATAATCGTAAATATAATTGTTTAAAGCCTGGTTTGGTAAAACTGAATGTTGCTGCCAATAATCGCCTAAAAATAAATAAAATAAATAAATATATTATCACGCATTTCACCTATTACTGGGTGTGGCACTCTGCCGTAAGCAAATCTCGGTAAGTGATATATTTTTTCGCATGAAGTGCGGTTACCAGCCGTCAAATCACGGCCCCTAAAGATTTTAGTGGAGGGGAAGCCACAGGAATAGATTTAAATTGGTGAAAATGGTTTGTCGGCTGTGGGGATCGAAACAGGGTTCTCAAGATCCACAGGCCGACTCGATACCACTGAGCCACCTACCCCAAAAATAATACGACCTATTACTATAGTACTGTTACTATGCTATAAATATACAATAACTATTTATGAAACTAGTAAGGAAATGAAGGTTATTACCTTACGCATGTGAAAATTGTAGAACGAGGCGTATCCGAGTTATGTAAACCCATAAGTCTTATTTGCTTACTAGTTTCATACAATATTTTTTCTACTTCCGTTCTAATAAATACAAAAGAGCGTTTTTGAAATTATGAAATTTTGACATATTCATGACAGTTATAAATTCAAAAAATAAAAGAATAACACATCAGAATTCGTCTACCAAGATATCTGTTGCTATGTTACCTCATTATTTCACTAGTTAAATAATGCAGTTCATTACCTAACTCAAATAAGTGAAATAAAACGTCTATTTCCTAAAGGAAGTAGAAAAATAACTATTCCTATTGTCAATATTTCTAAATTTTTGAAATGTTTAATATTTAATATATGGGGTAGGTGACTCAGTGGTATCGAGTCGGCCAGTGGATCTTGAGAACCCTGATTCGATCCCCACAGCCGACAAACAATTTTCACCAATTTAAATCTACCCCTGTGGCTCCCCACAACTTACATCTTTGAGGGCCGTGATTTGACGGATAGTAACCGCACTTCACGCGAAGAAATACATCACTTACCGAGATCTGCTTACAGCAGAGTACCACACCCAGTAATGAGTAAAAGGCGTGATGATATATTTATTTATAATATTTTCATACGTGTATAAAGTGAATCCAACTTGTAAACTGGAAGGCCTTCCATATGGAACTGGAAGCTTTCCATGACCTAAAATAGGATCCATATTTGGTGGAGGACCCATGACAGAAGAACCTTTACGAAAAGCACCACCCTCGATTTTAAACTTTTCCACCAAAGCTGCTATTTGGTGATTACTTTCAACGAATCTTTCCCGTGATCTTCTATCCACCGTTGAGAGACATACTAAGAAATAAATTTAAAAATAAACAATATTGTATATATGATGAGTATAAGATTGAGAAGAATGTTTAAGAATAATGGGTGTTAGTCACTTTTCCAGAAGCTATATATTAAAAATGAAACAAGATATGAAGATGCCCTTAAAGGCATTGAATTCCTCGTGTCCAAATTGACCCATAAGCAAATTTAAGTGATTTCTGGTGCTATTCTCTAATTTTCTATAACGCTACAGTTCTGTAAATTTGAACAAAAGCGCATAGATTTTTATTGACAAATACATTTAATGCCATCTGACGATCAAATATGATGCGCTTTTGTTCAGATTTACAGATCTGTAGCATTATAGAAAATTACAGAATAGCACCATAAGTTGGAAATTAGAAAATTCATTTTTTCCGGAGGCTCTATCTTAAAAACTAAACAAAATAAGAACTTGTGCTCAACGGCATTGAATTCGTCGTGTTCAAATTGACTTATAAACCAATTTTTAGCGATTTTTATTTTTTGAAAATTTCTTAAGGGGTACCCCTTGAGTTTTTTTCAATTTTAGGGCAATTTCAAACTAATTTCTCTAAACTGCTTTCTCGTCCGAATATTCTAATGAAAATTCACATAAATATGTATTTTGACCTGTTGAATCCAATGGTAAAATCACCAAGTGCATATGTCTTCTTGTTTTTGAGATATTGTCCAAAAACTGTTTTATAAAAAAATTTTGGCGGAAATTTGAAAAAAATAAAATTGCTGAAATTTTGTTTAAAACTTAACAGAAGCACGTGATATTCATTGGCTGTGAGCGTATTTACATATCTCGTTTAGTTTTTGAGATATAGCCTCGGAAAAGTACAAAATGAGAGGATGGTAAAATTTGGAAGAAATCTTATATTTCCGAAGGTTGTGTCTTAAAAACTAAACAAGATATGAAGTTGCGCTCAACGGCATTGAATTCCTCGTGCCCAAATTGACTTATAAGTAAATTTTTAGCATATTTGTAACGATTTCAAGTTTTTGAAAATTTCCTAAGGGGTACCCCTTGGGTTTTTTCGATTTTAGGTCAATTTCGGACTGTTTGCTCTAAAATTCTTTCTCGTCCGAATATTGTGACGAAAATTCACATACATATGTATTTTGACCTGCTGAATCCAATGGTAAAATCACCAAGTGCATATGCCTTCTAGTTTTTGTGATATTGTTAAAAAACTGATTAAAAGGAAAATTATAAAGTAAATTTTCAAAAAATAAAAATCGCAGAAATTATGTATATAGGTTAATTGAAGCACGAGAAATTTAATGCCGTTGAGCGAATTTTCATATCTTGTTTAGTTCTTGAGATAAACCTCGGGAAATTTGGAAATTAGATTTTTTAGAAAATTCATCTTTTCCGGAGGCTATATATTAAAAACTAAACAAAATATGAACTTGTGCTCAACGGCATTGAATTCATCGTGTCCAAATTGACTTATAAACCAATTTTTAGCGATTTTTATTTTTTGAAAATTTCTTAAGGGTTGAGTTTTTTTCGATTTTAGGTCAATTTCGGACTGTTTGCTCTAAAATTGTTTCTCGTACGAATATTGAAACGAAAATTTATATACACTTATAATTTGATCCGCTGAATTCAATGGTAAAGTCCCGAAATACATATGTCTTCTAGTTTTTGAGATATTGTACAAAAATGTTTTATGAGAAAATTATGGCAAAAAATGTTCAAAATATAAAAATTGCTGAAATGTGTTTATAAGTTAATTGAAGCACGAGAAGTACAACGCCGTTGAGTGTATTTTCATACCTCGTTTAATATTTAAGATATAGTCTCGGAAAACTACTAAATCTGATAGGTAAAATTTTGAGGAAATTTATCTTTTCTGAAGGTTATATCTCAAAACCTAAACGAGATATAAAAATGCGCCTAACGGCATTGAATTTCTCGTGCTTCAGTTAACTTTTAATCATATTTTTAGCAATTTTAATTTTTTTCAAATTTCCACCAAAATTTTCTTATAAAACAGTTTTTGGTCAATATCTCAAAAACAAGAAAACATATGCACTTGGGGATTTCACCATTGCATTCAGCAGGTCAAAATACATATGTATGTAAATTTTCGTTAGAATATTCGGACGAGAAAGCAGTTTAGAGAAATCAGTTTGAAATTGGCCTAAAATTAAAAAAACCCCAACCCTTAAGAAATTTTCAAAAAATAAAAATCGCAAAAAATGGTTTATAAGTCACTTTGAACACGACGAATTCAATGCCGTTGAGCACAAGTTCTTATTTTGTTTAGTTTTTAAGATAGAGCCTCCGGAAAAAATGAATTTTCTAAACTTATGTTACAATATTTGCACGAGAATGGATTTTAGAAGAAACATCTACAAATTTGCTAAAAATTTACTTATAAGTCAATTTGGACACGAGGAATTCAATGTCGTTGAGGGCAACTTCATATCTTGTTTAGTTTTTAAGATACAGCCTCCGAAAAAATTTCTTTCAAATTTTACCATCATTAGATTTCAATAATTGTAATGCCTATGGCACACTGGTCGAAGAGCCCTTTGATGAAACAACAGAACGCACCCGTCATCGACGAAAATTAGAGGCTCCTCTATTTCCATCGAAGAGCTCATCGATGAAACGAACGTATCTCATTTCACTCGTATCTTTTGTGTCTCATTTCACGTTAGCATATTTTTGAAATTAAGTTTTTCTTTCTCAACTTTAGAAACTTTTATTTTTCGTCGATGACGGGTGCGTTCTGTTGTTTCATCGAAGAGCTCATCGATGCCATAGGCTTTACACAACTGCTTTCGTGACACACCCTGTATATAACTTACAATAATACATCAAAGGATTTTCCAACTGCGGACAAGGGAACCCAATCGCATTAAAATACTCCAGCATTTGTCTCGTTCCTCCCGTATACACAACATCGCCCAAACATAGATACAACACTCGATCTAAAAAAGGAAAAACGTCCGACCTCGGTTTCTCCATCGTCAACACAATAGCAATGTCGTATTTTTTAGCTGCATTCGAAAGGATGGAAATCACCAGGTACGTATTAAGAGGGTCTAAATCCCATGTCGGTTCATCGAGAAGCAAAAGAACTGGATCTTTCATTAATTGAATTCCGATCATAAGACGTCGATATTCGCTAAGTGTTAAGTTTTCTGTGCAACGATTGGAAACTTGGCTTAAAGCGAGATCTGCCATTACTTGTTTTACTTTGGATTTCTTTAAGTAGCCTGATATCTGAAATGTTTCAAATGTTTAGTAAAGTAATCTAATTCAAATGCACTACGCTTATTATAGACGTTTTATACGCCATTACAATTTTTAGTTTCAGCTAGCGCCTCTGACGGGATACATCGTAACTAATATAACCTAACCTAACATGTATGAATAGAATGTATAAATAAAATACTCATTTCCATTAAATGTATTTAAAATACTTATTACCATTAAATGTATTTGGTCTCATCACATAAACTTCAATTTTCAATTTGTTTAAGGTTGTTTTACTTTGATTTTATAATATTTTAAGGTTGTTATATATATATATATATATATATATATATATATATATATATATATATATACAGGGTGTTTCAGGACTAGTGTAACAAACTTTAACAGCTTATTCCTGAGGTCAGTTTGAGCCAAAAATGTCATATGAATATAGGTCCTATTCCTTCTAGTTACCAAAATACAAGAGAGTTAAATAACACGAAATTTTCAAATTTTTGTAATCAAGGTACTTTCGGAAAACAAAAATGAGCGCAAATAGGGGATGGGAAAGTTAGCTTCTATTTGGATATCTGTCTTGGTATTCTCTGGACGCATAACGGGCATTACCATTACATAATCCATAAATAAAAATCATATCTGCATATTCAGCAGTACTATAACCATCCATTATGAAACAATAATACAATCAAAAGTACAACAATTTTTAATTAAGACAAATAAGGTATGACTTTTCAATAAAATTCTTGTTTTCCGAAAGTATCTTGATTAAAAAAATTTGAAAATGTCGTGTTATTTATAGAACTTCAACCTCTTGTATTTTGGTAACTAGAAGGAATAGGACCTATGTTTATATGACATTTTTTGCTCAAAATAACCTCAGGAATAAGCTGTTAAAGTTTGTTACACTAGTCCTGAAACACCCTGTATATATATATATATATATATATATATATATATATATATATATATATATATATATATATATATATATATATATATATATACATATGTGGATCTTGAGAATCCCGGTTCGATCCCACAGCCGACAAACAATTTTTCACTAAATTAAATCTACCCCTGTGCCATGAGAAATAAAATAATAATTTGTTTGTTGTGTCTGACATTATTTGACATATTGGACCAGAATTGGAAGCTTATTCTAATTTATTTATCTATTTATTTGAGCATTTAATTTAATAATAAAATTAATTATAGCAACTATTATTTTCTTTTTCTACATAATCTAGACAAATAAATACCTATTATTAAGTTATCTATTGGTTTTATTTCTCATGGCACTCTGATTGTTGTTTTAAAGCGTGTATTTTCTTTTGCTTCTAACTGGGACATAAGAAACAAATGAACAACAAACTTATACTCTATGGATGCAGTTGTTCATTCTGATCATTTTTCTTCAGTACAATTTTGTTCTAAAATTAATAGGTAAAGAGATATCGCTAAATCAAAATTTTAACATTGAATTTACTATGTTCGGAAAAAAGTAGACACCCGGTATATATATTTAAAATATCTCTATTTTTAAGCGAATAAATGACAAAAGTTTGTTTTAGATTCCAATAACGCAGAAATATGACTTGTGTCCATATATCACCTAAATTAAATGCTAGTATCAAAGTTTTATGCAACGTTAGATTTCTAATTGAAGGAGTTTCTACATATTGTTAATATATCTCTATTTTTAAGCGAGTAAATGACAAAAATTAGTTTCAGAATCTACGCAAAAATTCTAATATCTGGTTGTAAAAGAAACTTACGGCAAATGTTTATATGGCAAAACTATGGAAAGAAACGGCCATAATAAGCATTAGCGCCATTGATGGGCTGTAGAGAGTATTTATATTAAATTTTAGAATTGGTTGAGAGTGTAAAATATGTGTCAAACTCTTTTGAGAATCCTGTACAATACAGCTTTGTTCATTATCTCTACAGAAAATTTGCTTTTAGAATAACATTATTTTAATTATTCTATGATGCATATATTAAAATAGCAATGTTATAATTAATGTAATGTGCAATTATTTTATAAACTTCCTTCTTGAAAACAAAGAAAATGTTCTCAAGTTCATTGCTATCGTATAAATAACGCTCTTATCAAATAACAATGTATAAATAATATAAGTATACTTAATTATCATTATAAAGAAATTATTTATGTATTTTCTCAGAAACAAAAGAAAGAAACATTAAAAAACAGAAGATAAGATATTAAATTATTCCCCATTGATCATTATCTGGAAACGATCGATATATTAATGACAATTTTTATTTTTCAAAACAAATAAATTGTCACCATTTTCTAATTCTTTTACGAAGCAGTCATACGAGCTAAACCAGTAAAGTTGTTATTATTGATTGATCGATTATAGATCATAATTTAGTTACAGAACAGAGAATATATTTTTTCTGAAATCGTCAAGAAAATGCCTACTTTCTTGACGCATTTTAGTATGGAAAGTAAGTGTTTACCAAAACATTTGCAAAACAGTCAGGTAAAGTACTTTCTTGACTAGCCAGGAAAGTACTTTACCTGACTCAAGTAAATAAACTAAATAACTAAAAAATTTAATAAGATCTTTATTTATTTTTATCAATAACGTTAATACCATATATACAATTGATTAAGTTACTAAAATTTATGCATGACACTGGCGAATTTGAAGCTAAATTATTTGTTGCAATCAATAAATTACTTAGAGATTCAGAGAATGAAATACGCAAGTAGCACATTTTCTGACAAATTATTTACTTTATTTTGCTTTTTCCAATCCATGAAAATGTTATCCTCTTTATCATATCGGTCTTTGGACTTGCTCGGTACTAAATTTTCAACAGCCGCAGTTGCTTGATTTAAGATTTCAGGAGGAGTGCTTGAAAATACCGCCTCATACTCATTTTCATCTATATTTGCCAACATTATAAATAAATCTTCTCTCTCAACAA
Source organism: Pterostichus niger (assembly GCA_947425015.1). Classification (NCBI taxonomy): domain Eukaryota; kingdom Metazoa; phylum Arthropoda; class Insecta; order Coleoptera; family Carabidae; genus Pterostichus; species Pterostichus niger. Next base: position 6,643,585 of record OX380350.1, read on the forward strand.
TATTACTTTTGACACAAATATGTTCAATAGATTTTTCACATAAGATGTTGTTTTCAACAACTTTTGTTATCACCTTGGAAATGTAATTTGTTGACAATATGATTCTTTCCAAAAAAAACATTTCGAAATATTTATTATTAATTATATTGATAAAATATAAATTTGAACGATTTCAGAAAAAATAGTATATATAATACGTCACGAACGTGTTTTACTTGACTCGAATTAAAATACTCGGCCTAACGGTCTCGTACTTCCAACAACCGCTTCGTCAAGTAAAGCATCACTTTCCTGACTTATTATGTAATATACTATTAATTAAATGACTGTTAATAAAATATAAAATTTGTCAAAATTTCATAGTGTACCACTTCGTTGCCTAGGTTACTAAACTGTCGTACATATTTTCTAGAATTCTAGAGTGAATTATCTTTTAGTTTCCCATTCTCCTACCTTCGTAGGAGTATACCACAACGTCTGTTGCACGCTCAATCCAGGGATCAAATCCGCAGAATTCGCAACAACCCCAGTTCGTTGTCGTGCTGCAGCTAGAGTAAGTGGCTGCCCCAGGAGTAGCAATGTACCCCTGGTGGGCCCTGTTACCCTGCGTGCAGCAACATCAAGCAGAGCACGTTTTCCACTGCCTTTAGAACCTAAGACGGCTAAGACTTCGCCACGGGCCACGCAGCAGGATACGTCCTTCAAGAGAACTGAACGGGGGGTGGTACAGGTTAGCCGCTGGAAGACAGTGGCCGGTTCTACCTACAGATTAAGGGTGACATATTTTATTTTAAAATATAATAATAATAATAATATATCATCACGCCTGTTACACATTACTGGGTGTGGTACTCTGCCTAAGCAGATCTTGTTAAATGATATATTTTCGTGTGAAGTGCGGTTACCAGCCGTCAAATCACAGCCCCCAAAGATATTAGTAACGGGGGAGCCACAGGGGTAGATTTAAAATGGTGAAAATTGTTTGTCGGTTGTGGGGATCGAACCAGGGTTCTCAAGATCCACAGGCCGACTCGATACCACTGAGCCACCTACTATGAAATATAGTAATGTGGTAAATATGGGGTAGGTGGATCTTGAGTACCCTGGTTCGATCCCCACAGCCGACAAACAATTTTCACCAAATTAAATCTACCCTTGTGGCCCCTACTCCACTAATATCTTTGGAAGCAGTGATTTAACGGCTGGTAACCGCACTTCACGTAAAGAAATATATCACTTACCGAGATCTGCTACAGCAGAGAGCCACACCCAGTAATGGGTAAAAGACATGATGATATATTTATTTACAATTATAGCTAAGCTAATAGTACTTTTATGGTTTAAATATCTTTCCTAAGACCTTTAATTTGAGATATGCAAATGGGTAAAAGGCGTGATGATGTATTTATTTATTTATTTAAATAAATTATATAGAGAAAAATTGAGATATCGCCAGAGTTTTTAACACGCTGTGCTGTTGCTGACAGCGACGGGACTAAAATGTACTTTTACGCTGGTTATCAACAACAATGGGAGAAAAAAAATTTAATAAAAAATATTAAATAAACACTTGGCTATGTCTCACAAAATTCAGTCTCCAAGTCACCTTATGAGGACATCGTCAGAGGCTGGCCAGCACAGTTAGTAACCATAGACGCGTTTCACTCTTATTATTTAATATTTTTTATTAAACCTACATAGTTTCACCAAGTGTATGGATGACAATTAATTTTGTCTTTGTTGTTATTAAAATTATATTTTACTCTCATTGCTAAAGAAAGAAAAAATGAAACAAACTTAAATTAAAGAATTATTATTTGTTTTAAATACTGGGATTATGTGAAAAATTGTACCCCTTATTTATCAATTGTTAAGATTTTCTTAAAAATTTAGTAAAATATAAACTAAACACTTGGCTAAATGTCACAAAATTCAGCCTCCAAGTCACCTTATGAGGGCATCGAATTTTGTTAGACTTAGCCAAGTGTTTAGTTTATATTTTATTAAACCTAGTTTTACTAAGTGTATGGATGACAATTAATTTTGTCTTTGTTGTTATTTAAAAATTTAGTGACTAAATTTCAAATATGGTATATTTTTTGCTGTTATATTAATCAAAGATTCTATATAACTTTTATTTGAAATATTTTTTATTTACAAAAGTTATAAATGTTTAATAGCAGAAAATGATTTTAAGAAAATGTTTTCCACTGTCAAACATTTCTAACTGATTTTAGAGAAAAATACTTCAAATAAAAGTTGTAGAAAACTAAATTTTCCACCGTTTTTATTTGAAGCATTTTTCTCTAAAACATTTCAGAAACATTTGATAGCTAAAAATATACGTTATGAAATATTTTATAAACATACCTGACCCGAATGATACACATTGCATAGTTCTAAACAATATTCATTTGCAATCATGTTTACAAGTTTTACAACAACTTTTCCTTAGTTTACAACATTCCTTCCATGTTTTCCTCTTTAGAAAATACACCTTTCGTCTCCCTAAAACACTATTTACCGCGAAACAAACTTTAATCTCTTTATTTTGCCACAGTAAGCAATGTTGTTACTAAGACAGAGTGTTTCATACTGCTGTTGCAGCAATACTGAGTCGAATGGATGTGGACGACACAGAGAAAACAGTTTTGGTATGAAATAAGGTTTAGAAATACCTGTTGCAATAATTATTTATTTATTTACTACGCCATACAACAGGAAATTAAAACAAAAGTATTTTCTAGTACATGGAAGCTATAGTTTTTGTTTTAAGTTAGATTTTTAGTTATAAATTGAGGATTTGAACCCGGGAACTAATAAAAATATCAATTTTAATAACAGCTTTTGTATTGCTGTTAAACATTTTTTAAATCACTCAACAAAGAAAAGAAAGTGATACTTTTCATCCTTGGGAACCGTAGGATCCCTAGAATCCCTAGGGAAGAAAGTAAATTTTTCTTCTCAAGGAAAGAAAGTAATTTTTTCTTCTCTAGGGAAGAAAAGTAAATCAATGGTAACGGAAAAAAAGTTTAAATAATTAAATAAATATATCATCACGCCTTTTTAACCATTACTGGGTGTGGCACTCTGCTGTAAGCAGATCTCGGTAAATGATATATTTCTTCGGGGTAAGTGCGGTTACCAGCCGTCGAATCACGGCCCCCAAAGATATTAGTGCAGGGGGAGCCACAGGGGTAGATTTAATTTGGTGAAAATTGTATTGCTATTAAACATTTTTAAATTATTTTTTTTATAATCCTGGCAGAAAGTAAAATTTTCTTCTCTCAATAAAGAGAAGAAAGTGATACTTTTCATCCTTGGGAACCGTAGGATCCCTAGGATCCTTAGGGTCCTTAGGGAAGAAAGTTAATTTTTATTCTCTAGGGAAGAAAAGTAAATCAATGGTAACAGGAAAACAAAGGTAAATAAATAAATAAATATCATCACGCATTTTACCCATTACTGAGTGTGGCACTCTGTCTAAGCAGATCTCGGTAAGTGATATATTTTTTTGCGTGAAGTGCGGTTACCAGCCGTTAAATCACGGCCCCCAAAGATGTTACTGAAGGAAGAGACACAGGGATAGATTTAAATTGGTGAAAATTGTTTGTCGGCTGTGGGGATCGAACCAGGGTTCTCAAGATCCACAGCCCACCTACCCCAAAAGTACTTAATTAAATTGCTATGAAACAACCATAAATAAGGGAGGAAAACAATAACTTTCATCCCTAGTTGTGTTAAATACACTGCGGCTCGGTGAGTGCGAACCCTGTACTGTAATTGGGATTAAGTTCCTGTTGTACAGCGTAACATAAATAAATAAAAAAATAAATAAATAAATAGGTACTTTCCTCCCGCATTTGAAGGTAGAAATATTTACATTCGGTTGAGATCGTAACAAACATATATGTATGCCTCGTGAAGAAAATGTCATTTTTCCTTCGGATTCGAAAATGAAACGATACATTTAAAACGAAATATCTCACTTTCTTCCATTAATAAACAAATAACTATTAAAGAAAAATGTATATAACAAACAAAAATTAAATTGTTTAGTATATTTATTTGAATCATTTTAGTCTAAAATAAAATAAAAAAATAAATAATCGTTTGACAGTTTAATTTTGTTTTATTGCTATAACCTTGTTAGTTAAGTATGTCAAAACACTAAACATATTTACGTCAACTGATAACTCAAAATAAAATTTTGCTGATTATATATAAAAATGCAAAACAGAGCAACGCACACTACGCTAAAAATACTAAAACTTCTTTCTAAAATACAAATTTTACAGGTATTTTAGTACCTGCACAGCTTGCAAAAATCACCTTTAAATATAGTAACCATAGCAACTATACTTTCTATACACAGTCGCTCAGAACAATTCCGAATTCAGTCCATTATCAACTCTAGCAATAAGTATACTAAGGCTTTTATTTGCTTATTCAGCGACTGAATACAACGACAACATGGCTGAAAATGGGTTCTACTAGTTAGTATGCAGTTAGTAGTAGACTGTGAATCGGGTGCGTCGTTTCTATAGTGGCCATATTCAGAAATAATTCATTTATTTGGGGGTGGAATTAGTGGTGGTGAATAGTGCAATATGATACAGGGTTGTTTTTTAGTGATTGTAGTGAATTATTTTGGATTAAAAGTGTTTTGAGATTGACTGTACTTCGACGGTAGCTAAGTTGAATTTGTAATGTTTGGTAAGTAAATAACATATTTTCTAATAGTTGTTAAAGATTTTGACAGTAATTTTATTTCTTTAAAGTTTCCTATTTTCTATATTTGACAGTTTATCAAAATCTTTATGCATTATGCAATAAAAATTAAATTAAATTATTTTAAGCAGATATTAAAATAAAAATAATAAATGAATTAATGCATAAATGTAAAAATATATATTTTCTTTTGAATTTCGTGTGCTTATCCAGCGTTAAAATTTCTCCTTTTATCTACTAGGCATTCTTGTATAATCAATCTACCAATTTTACTGTAACTAGACTTTTGTTTAAATAAAAGTTATTAATTATTTCATATCATAACATGAGTGAAAGAGCTATTTAAAATGCACAAAAACATGATACAATTTTATAATTAGTAATAACATTATTATTATAGGTAATAATAATTATCTAATTTATTAATCAGATTAAACTATGCATAAACAATTAGATTTTATTAGTTTTAAAACGATTTAAAATAATGTATAATATTTATTGTAGAATTAGTTGCTTGACGTAACATTTAAATCTCCAGGGTTATATTGAAGATACCCTGTGTTATTTATTATTTGTGTAGCTTTGTTGCTCACCCTCCTACATTTTAAGGTTTAATACTTATTTATTTAATAGTTTGACTACATTTATCCAGTCACCCAGTACTAATATATTGTAGATTACCAGTTTAAAAAGACTTTTTTCTGTTAAACATTCCTAAATTGTTTTAGAAGAAAATACTTCAAATAAAAGGTGTAGAAAACTAAATTTTCTAAAACTTTTATTTGAAGCATTTTTCTCTAAAATATTGTAGAATCGCTAACTATATTCACTATCAAAATTCCTTTCAAACTTTGTTCATCTTTCATTCACGCAACAAACCTTCAAATATTTCCATCTATTTATTCCTAAGTCGTTTACACAATTTTTCACCCTTTTATTTGAAGTAATTTAAAGGAAAATAATTTAGAAACATTGAACAAAAAACAAAAACTTAAACATAATTATATTTTTGGTTATAAATTGAAAAATTTGATTCCGTGAATTTCCGCGCTTGTGAAATGAGAGTGCTACCGTAGTGCTACAACTACCAGAAGTTAATCCTAGTTAGAGTACTGGAAACCTACATTTTATAGTAGTATCAGAACCACTAGGGCGCAGTTTTGATTTTGGTTTACAAGCTGCAGACAAGAACTATTGCTTGTGAAATGGCAGTACTATTATAGTGTTACAACTACCAGAAATTAAACGTAATTAGAGTACAAGGAGACCTTGTATACACCCATTATTGGGTGAGACTTTGTGCCGTAGCAGATCTTAGTGCAAGAGAAACTACAGGGTAATTATTTTATTTAACCTAATGTTCAACAAAAACTTAATCCCAATTACAGTACAGGATTCGCAATCACCGAGCCACAATGTGGTAGTTCATATAAATTTTAGCTTGAGTTGATTCGAACTCGGGATCTCCGGATTCAAATTCCGCAATGCTATCCACACCACCGTACTGATGCACAAATTACAATAGCTCACAATAAAATTTGAATCACTGGTCTTGCGTCTTTTATCCATTACTGGGTGTGACACTCTGCCATAGTAGATCTCGGTAGTGATATATACGCATAAATTGCGGTTACCAGTTGTCAAATTACGACCCACAAAGATGTTAGTAGAGGGGAAATTATCTATTTGTTTGTTACTTTACACAACAGGAACTTAATCCCAATTACAGTAGCTTATTTATTTATTTATGTTACTCTGTACAACAGGAATTTAATCCCCAATTACAGTACAGGGTCCGCACTCACCGAGCCGCAGTGTGATAGTTTATATAATTTTTAGCTTGAGTGGAATTCGAACCAGTCTTATTTATGTACAGAAAGACTAATAAATACGTCTTCATTCTACTGGTCAGAAATCCATTAAAATTGTCATTGAAAATAACATCACGAACAGAATGTTCCATATTAAACAGTAATTAGGAAATAAATTTCGTTAAATCTCCTCTAAAGAGAAAATCGTGTCACCGTCGACGAAAAGTGTTGCAGTGCTCGCCCGCGGCGTTAGTCCACATACCACGGCTTTCTCGCGACTGAAGCTGAAGACTTCTTCCACTGTTGAGGCTCTTTTAGATATCGTGAGCTCGAATAATTAAACCCAAAACATGCAACTCGATTTTAACGCAAGTGATCTAGATTTTAAATAGTGACGTTGACAGACGTGACATAGTTTTTATTATTTATTTTATAGGCAGAAGTTGCTAAGCAACAGTTCGCGCGGACTTCAACTGATATCTGTCAACGGCAAAGTATAAAACTGATTATTTTTATCCTAATTTTTGAACAAAATGAATTGTTTCAATTGCCCTAAACTTGAGTTAATTGGATAGGCCCCCTAATAGTGTTAACGGTTCGTTTATGTGACAGGAAATGGACTTAATATTCAGTTCTTACTATAAAGTGTTTACCTAAAATTGTAAGGAATTTATTTAAAAAACTTGTGCAAGAGATGCTTCGTTTTTTCTTGTCTTTTTAGATTTGTTGTAAGAGTATTGGATGAAGATTTAAGAAACAGGTGAATAGAAGCGAATGGATGAATGTGATTGAAGGTTTGTTGTGTGATGAATGATTTCGAATGAGAGGAATATATGAGCTTTATATGGAGACAATGCATTCCTTTCTTGTTTTGCCCATCATCTAAATATAAAAAACATTTGTATTTGCTCATATTATATTCCTACTTTAAATAATTTAAACAATCACATTAAATCGTCTTTGGAATCGCATTAAATCACATTTTTAGGTGTAGGAGAATATGTAGAATTACTTTTCTATAAACAATTATAAACGTGGTGAAGGAAAGTGATTTTATTTTCACCTCAAAAATTTTACCTAAGAACACCAACACTTTTTAAATCATAAAGTTTCAATATCTAAACGGTTCTTCGATAGAATACAAAAATTATTGAATTAGAAGTTGATTTTCTACGTGCAAATGTCGGTAGTCACATACTTGACTAGGTCTTAAATAGAATACCTCTCCCATCTGCGGGTCGAAATAATATCCCCACAAAATATTGGTTTTTAGCTATTTATTAGAATAATAAATCAAACAATAGTTCTTAATTATCTTAGAATTCTAAGTTTTTAGATAATATTTTCAATTTAATTTGTTTAACAAATTGAGTTATCTTAAATAATGACATCATTATTATGTATAAGGGCCAATTAACTATTAGGGCCAACATTTAAAAATAAAGTCCATGCTTAGGGGAGGGTCATGCCCCCCATGACCCCCACCCCGCTGGATCCGCCCCTGAGTGAGAGGAATATATGAGCTTTATATGGAGATAATGCGTTCCTTTCTTGTCTTTTTAGATTTGTTGTTAGAGTATTGGATGAAGATTTAAGAAATAAGTGAATAGGAGCGAATGGATGGATGTGATTGAAGGTTTGTTGCGAAAAAGTCCGAGTGAGAGGAAAATATGAGCTTTATATGGAGACAATGCGATCCTTTCTTGTCTTTTTAGATTTGTTGTTAGAGTATTGGATGAAGATTTAAGAAACAGGTGAATAGGAGCGAATGGCTGGATTTGATTTTAGGTGTGTTGCGAGATGAAAGATTCCCAGTGAGAGGAATATATGAGCTTTATAAAGAGAAAATGCGTTCCTTTCTTGTCTTTTTAGATTTGTTGTTAGAGTATTGGATGAAGATTTAAGAAACAGGTGAATAGGAGCGAATGGCTGGATGTGATTGAAGGTTTGTTGCGTGATTAAAGATTTCAAGTGAGAGGAATATATGAGCTTTATATGGAGATAATGCGTTCCTTTCTTGTCTTTTTAGATTTGTTGTTAGAGTATTGGATGAAGATTTAAGAAACAGGTGAATAGGAGCGAATGGCTGGATGTGATTGAAGGTTTGTTGCGTGATTAAAGATTTCAAGTGAGAGGAATATATCAGCTTTATAAAGAGAAAATGCGTTCCTTTCTTGTCTTTTTAGATTTGTTGTTAGAGTATTGGATGAAGATTTAAGAAACAGGTGAATAGGAGCGAATGGCTGGATGTGATTGAAGGTTTGTTGCGTGATTAAAGATTTCAAGTGAGAGGAATATATGAGCTTTATATGGAGATAATGCGTTCCTTTCTTGTCTTTTTAGATTTGTTGTTAGAGTATTGGATGAAGATTTATGAAACAGGTGGATAGGAGCGAATGGCTGGATGTGATTGAAGGTTTGTTGCGTGATTAAAGATTTCAAGTGAGAGGAATATATGAGCTTTATATGGAGAAAATGCGTTCTTTTCTTGTCTTTTTAGATTTGTTGTTAGAATATTGGATGAAGTTTTATGAAACAGGTGAATAGGAGCGAATGGCTGGATGTGATTGAAGGTTTGTTGCGTTATTAAAGATTTCAAGTGAGAGGAATATATGAGCATTATAGGATGAGAATGTTGGACGGAGACGAATATTTTGATAAATCTAATGAGTGAATATTACATGGGAGTGTGATGTATGTATGTATCTTCAAAGATAACAGTACTTATTTAAAAAAATATTCCATTTACAGCTAGCACAAAATTTTGTTCTCTTCATTAAATTCCAAACAAACCTTTCCTCTCATTATAATAAGCAAATCTACATAATTACTCCAAAATTAATCATGGATTAGAATCAGTTATAAAAATGTGAATTTAAATGAATTTTGATTGTTAAGTCAGTCAGTCAGCACAAAAATTATTACTTTGGACATCATTAACAGACGAAGAATACTTGGTAATAATACTATGTTACAGTCTTTGAGCAGAATTTGTTTTTTATGCTTCGGTAACTTCGATAAGCAAGATCCTACAGATTCAAGTTCAAAATAAGTTTACTTCATTTTAATGTTAGAAATTAAATAAATAAATATAATAATAATAATTAGTTAATTTAGCTAAAAGCTATACAGACTGTTTCACAACTTAGAGCAAAAAATTAAAGGGTATATTCTGTACGACGTGCTGATCATGAAACAAAAAGAATTTTTTTTTAAATCGCAGAACTATTTTCCATGTTTCCCAGTCCAAAATTTTTCGTTGCCACTGCCACTGGGTGGATGATTATGTTAAAGTTATTAATTAAATAAAATTCTATTATAAATAACTGCTAATAATTGAATTGTATAATTATTCTTTCGTAGTTGATACCTACTTCATTGTTTGTGTTTAATAGGAAAGCGAATCCAGTGCAGTACTACAAAAGATGTTTTAGGTTAACAACCCTCAATTTTTCGAATTAAAAAAAATTCTTTTTGTTTCATGATCAGCACGTCGTACAGAATATACCCTTTAATTTTTTGTTCTAAGTTGTGAAACACCCTGTATAAATACAAACATATATATAACCAATTAACAAATATAATAAATCCAGATAAGAGTTATGTCTCACTCAACATTAGTCTTAGTTTAGTTTTAAATTTAGATACATTCATAGTTTTCATTTCTTCCGACAACAAATTGTACTCACTAAAACCGTTGTAAAATAAGGTATTTGCGATTTAGTTAACTTTTTTCTTTTTATAAGAAAGTCACCCTGACTTTTAGTATTATATATCATCACGCCTTTTACCCATTACGTAGTGTGGCACTCTGCGTAAGCAGATCTCGGTAAGTGATATATTTTTTTGCGTTAAATGTAAATGTTAGAAATTAGATAAGTTAATTAAAATATTTGAAGGTAGGTGGCTCAGTGGTATTGAGTTGACTTGAAAATATGAGGTACCCGGGTTTGATTCCAACAACCGATAAACAATTTTAACTACATTAACACTACCACTGTGGCTTTCCCTCCACTAACATCTTTGAGGACCGTGATTTGAGAGATCTGCTACGGCAAAGTGCCACACCCAGCGTGATGATATATTTATAACTACGCTATGGAAACAATTGTAACTGTTACTATGGTTGTAATTGTTACAAATATTAGAAATAATAAAATATAGTCCACTATTAACTAGCTGTTATCTTTGCTGACGCGTGTTCATGAAAACAAACATAAACAGTTTAGTAAAAATAGCTTGCTAAACACAATACGCAACAATGAGTCGTAATACTAACTGTAAAACAAATGAAACTGCAGTTGCTAAACAACTGACTGTGATAGTCTGAAATTTTCTTACAGTTTTACGAAACTAAGTGATTTAAAAACCATCTGTACAATACAGAAATGTTCATATCTTTCTGGCTGACAATCATTTATAAATAATACAAATCTCGAACAAATTGATAGAAAATTTAGTATTTTATTTCAAGCATTTTTACTTCCTTGTACGAAGTAAAGGAAGTATTGTAATCGGGGAAAGTTTCGGTTCTCAGATTTCAGTGGAAATATGCATTTTGGCCCTCCCTGAGTCCATTTTGACTAATTTCGTCGTGACGTCTGTACGTACGTATGTATCTTGCATAACTCAAAAACGATAAGCCGTAGAAAATTGAAATTTTATATTTAGGACTGTTATAACATCTAGTTGTGCACCTACCTTTTTGGTCATTATACAACTACCGGAAGTGGTACTTTACTTGAAGCCTATAATAGGTTTTCTTGAAAAACTATATTCAAATATAATTTAAAACTTTCCAAATTTGGTATATAAGACTACTATATCAATGGAAATAACATAATAGATTTTGGTTAAAATACACTAACCGGAAGTGACACATTACATGAAGCTACTAACAGTTTTTCTTGAAAAAATGGTATTGTTTTAATTTTAGAAATAAATGCTGTAAATAAAGTTTTAGAGAATTAACTTCTGCGTCTAGCACATTAAGAATTTTTAAATTCGCCTTTTGCATAAGCGAGATATCTAAATTTAAATATTATATATTTTTTGTTTTTTTTTTTAAATTAAGTTTGCTATGGATTAGAACAAAAAATAAAAGATTTAATGTCAAATATGTGCAATTAAAAAAAAAATCTATAGTTTAATACGCGTACAAGGAAGTCATGTGGTGCCACATCAGATTTTTAAAAATAATTTTAAAACATTTGTCAATGAAATATAAAATGAGGTGTTCATCGTTCATTTATATATTTATTAGTATACTCATTGCCATGACAACGTCGACATTTAAAGTTAAAAAAAATTGAAAAGCACTCCAGGTGATGTCAGAAAAAATCTCCATGATTCATCTGCAGCAGTCAGCTGTTAATTATTAATAAAAACAGTGAAACCAGTTAAGAGTTTCGCAGAACAAGAAATGGCATTTTCTGAATCATAGTCGCCTGATTTTAGCGAAATCCGGGATGTAGATTAACTGCGCATCTGAAGGCCGCGAGAGGTCGTTCCTTCGCACATTCTTACCTAGACAGATCCGTATTAGGATCTTTTCAGATCTTTGCAAACATTCAGAAAAGTAGATCTGTGAAAGTATGTATATCTAATAATTTATTTTTCAAATAAATCAACTTAAGGTGTAAGGCCACTCTAGACAAGGAAAAAAGGGTCATTTTCTAGATTTTTTTTAACGAAATCTAAACGTGCTGCTTAAGAAATGTTTTTGGATCTTTATTTAGTGCTCTTTAAACTTTATTTAAAAAATTTTTTGAAAGAAAATATTCAAAATTGTCGTCAGAAATTTAAAAAAATGGCGACTCCTCTCGGCGCGTAGGACAAATCGGGCGAAAACATTCCGGGAACAGCAATAGACCTGGATCAAAAAGAGATATGTTTTCTTAATCTCTGATGTATACTCTAAAAAACTACGGGCTGGAATTTGAAAATTTTGATTTTTAACAAAATGGCGCACGTTTGAAAAAAAAGTTCATTATTCGGGACTAAATTTCTGTATAAAAACTACCATAAAAAAACGAATGAAGCACTTTAAAAAAAAATCCCCCGTAGTTTTTGAGTATTTTATATCTAGAATAAGAAATAAAAAGATACAACACGATCCATCAATTAGTCAGATTTCTTTTCGCCCGATTTTGAAAATATGATTTCGAGAAAAACGCGTTTAAAGTTTCGAGTCATATATATATATACATATATATACTAGTACTAATAGATATATACTTTTTTCCCTCTGAAATACTTCCGCGCAGCATTTAAATTAATTATCCCTTATTCCTAAGGGTTTAAACTATAATTTAAGCAAATAAAAAAAATATACTTTTTTAAAAAAAATTTAGAGTGGCCTTACCCCTTAAGTAAGTTGAAAATATTAGAAGAACGGGAATAACAAAAGAAGACTGGAAAAAATGGCAGGAAACAAGAAAGTGATTAAAGAAACCACCAAGAAAAGCTGTGAAACAATGAGATCCTCAGCCAGTGAATGTAGTGAATAAGAAAATTTTAAAAAGCAACAGCAATTGGGAAAGCAACTCAACTACTAATAAGCCAGCCCTAAACTTGAACTGCATTTTGGAAAGAAGCAACAAAGTGTGGTAGAATCCCACGTTAAAAAAGTCATTTTACTTTGAAATTGGGGAGTCCTCTGGACGTTTTGTGTATCGTGGCGTCGATTGATTTGCATTGCATTATGTCTTTCATTTAAGGTATAAGCAGGTCAGTCCAGCTCTTGCCAGAAACTGGACGGAGTGTAGTGTATTGTCTTTATGTCTAGGGTGCATGGTCCAACCTGGCGATTCTGTTCCGATATTAAATAATTATTATTCAATACTTAGTAGAATGTAAATAAACCTGGATTGGCTCTAGGGCTCGCCATGTATCTCTAACAGAACAGAACAGAAATAAATCAACTTAAGTAAGCCGTAGTATAAGTAGGGTTGTGCATTTGACCAGTCAAATATTTTTCGGTCAATTGACCGACTATTTGACCGGTCATTTGACCAGTCAATTGACCAAGAAACATTTAATAAAAATCACAATTAAAATTGTAATTTATTTATATAGTACTGTTTACTACATCCAATATTACTGAAAATGAAAAACCAACAACAACTAATAAACAAAATCACATCAAATTCAAAATAAAGGGGAAAATAAAGTAAAAGACGTAATGAAATGAAATAATATGTATTTACTTTATTTGTAAAGTAAAGTAAGCAAATTCTCCAGAACCCAGAATACCAAACTAGATATATTCATGTAATAATAGTATGTAGCTATTTCTATTGAACAATAGATGTCGTGGTGGTTCCATTTAGATTATTTGACCGTATTATTTGGCCGTCAAATATTTTTGGTCAATTGATCACGGCACAAGTATAAGTGTTAATTTATGAGTTAAATAGTGTTAAAATAATAAAATGTTTCTTGTTTAATTTTAAGGCTGCACTGAAAATTTTGTGACCCAAAAACATGATATGTAGGTAATAATAATTGTCGCATATATGTGATTAAAATTCTCATTAAAAATAATTTTTCTAGTTTTTTATTTAAATGTTTCTTCATATTCATTGCTGTGAAATTGTCCCAAGATCTTATTGTTATGTTAAATTAATTTATCTTCTTAGAAGTACAAGTAGACTAATAATTATAGGTAAAATTTTGTAGCTATCCATATTTAATTTTTTCATGGCCCTGTCAGAAAATACAATTTTCTTTCCTCAATTGTAAGAAGAGAGTGACAGTTTTCAGCCATGGGATCTTTAGAAAAGAATAGTATATTGTAATACTAGTGAGGAAAGGGTTTAATTGCAAAATGAGTATGAAAATTAAAGCACGAGCGACAGCGAATTTTGCAATGGCTCTTCATACTATTGTTTTGAACATTAAACGTGAAAATTACATTTTTACGTTTGTGATACAAGAAATTTAATAATTATTTTATATAAATCAAAGGAGTTGTATTTGCAAATGCACATCACGTTTCCTTGGTCACCATGTCAAATGACATTTCCCTCTCTCAATTTAGTTGTGATAGTAACCATTTCCCTCACTTGTGAGGACAGTTCTTCACTTTCATCACTAGTGAGGGAAACGATTACTATTATAACTGAATTGAGTGAGGGAATAGCTATTTATGAAACTAGTAAGGAAATGAAGGTTATTACCTTACGCATGTGAAATTTGCAGAACGAGACGTAGCCGAGTTATGTAAACACATAAGTAAGGTAATAACCTATTTCCTTACTAGTTTCATACAATATTTTTTCTACTTTCGTTCTAATAAATACAAAAGAGCGTTTTTGAAATTATGAAATTTTGACATATTAATGACAGTTATAAATTCAAAAAATAAAAGAATAACACATCAGAATTCGTCTACCAAGATATCTGTTACTATGTTACCTCGTTGTTATACTCACTAGTTACATAATGCAATTCATTACCTAACACAAATAAGTGAAATAAAACGTCTATTTCCTAACGGAAGTAGAAAAATATAATTTTTACAAGTAATATTGAAAAAAGTAATATTTTCCTAACGAAAAGAAGTAAAACCATAACCATGGAAACTGAAAAACAATGTTATGATTTGACATTAATGACGTCAACGATTGACAGATAAAACGTCCAACGTTGTCGTTTTGACAGATAAAACGCCAAGCATTTATTTATTTTTTGTTCAATTCCATGGCTGTCTGTATTTTCAACACAACTTCAGACATTTTAATATTTAATTTCTGTCTTTACAAAGCATGTAATAAAAATTATGTTTATTGATTTAGATGCAAAAATTTATGCCCTAAAACTTTTATTTAAAGCTTTTTTGCATAAAATAATTAGGGAAGCCAATAATTGAACATTTGAAAAATAGCATTGAAAACGCTATGGTGCGCAATTCGATTCACCACCCTGTATATATACCTCGTGTAGAAAGTATCATTCTTTCCTTAGGTGCTTTATATCCCTCAGGAAATAAAACAGCACC
Organism: Pterostichus niger; assembly: GCA_947425015.1. Classification (NCBI taxonomy): domain Eukaryota; kingdom Metazoa; phylum Arthropoda; class Insecta; order Coleoptera; family Carabidae; genus Pterostichus; species Pterostichus niger. The sequence goes on from OX380350.1 coordinate 6,659,128, forward strand.
GTCGGGAAGAAATATCTTACTTTCTTCTTTTAATATACAAATAATTTTTTTGTGCATTTCCAAAACATTTTGCAATTTTGATCTTTAAATAGATAAAGAAATAAAGAACTCTATACAGTGAGGGTTCATGTCTACTAGGACAAGACCACCCTCATAAAATGGTTACAAGAAAACATCTGGAAACATTCAGCATTCAGGAATAGTGAAGTAAACGCCCCAACGCGAAACGATCTACAGCGCTTTCAACAGGAAGTGAGACGCGGAAAATATGTGAACTAAACTTCAACTTCATTTGACTTTCTACAAAATATGTCAATTTTAACCAATGATAAGAAGAATACAAATAGTGTGAAAACAGCAAAATATAGGCAGATTTATTTGTGAAAATATGTTTTGTAATTACTTTTAAATCAGTGTTAAACAGAAAAGTAAATCTTTAATTACATACTAATACTATTTCAGGCATTTTTTAGAATTGTTCAAAGGGCCTAAAGATTTACGAGTACTTCCTGTTGCCATCTGTAGATATATTAGGATGTATTGTTAAATAAAAATTAATAATTTACTGTGTTATAGAGGGCAAAACAATCACGTCCCGGTCAAAAATTGGCATTTTATCGATAAGAAATTATCGTGTTTTTTGTTGTTGTCAAAGTGTTAAAAATTATAAAAAAGTGTATATCGCGATTCTATTCCACGTCATAGCGCCCTGGTGACAATATTCGGCTGCTCCCTCGTTGACGAAGACCTCCAGGTCCTCAGTAGGCCTTCAAGGCCCAAGTGATGTCACCAGAACATTTACCTAGCGACCAACAGATGTTTTTTATCACCCACGCTTGTTTCAAACAAATGAAACAAACGTAGTTGACATCTGAAGGTTTCGCGACACACTCGGAGTCTGTTAGTAACCCGGAGCTACCGGAAATGAACACCGGAAATTGAGGACAAAGTTAAGAGTTGTACGACGCACGCCCCAAAAATGCTTGTGGAAAATGCAATGATATAAGAAATTTTTCACTATTTTACACTAAAAAGAATTATTTTTGACAAAAAATAATTTCTGTGAATTAATTTCAAAAGTGTCTGGTCCTAAAATTAAATTAATACAAGTTAATATTAGTATATCATTACATTTTGTTAGTATTTTAAAGTTTTTTTCAAAGTTAAAACTTAACCAAAGATTCTACAAATTTATTTTATACGTTTACATACATAAACGAAATAACTGAAAACTTGCCGAAATATGTTTTTAACAATTAATTTTAAGTAACAATAAAATACAATCACACAAGCGTTAAGAATAAAAGACGACTTACCAAGCTACATGGAGACGACTAGAACTGGAATCTGTAACAAATTAAAACAAATTAACTTAAAATTCAATCATAAAAATCGGTTTAGAATCAATAAGTGTTGCATGTAAACATACACAAATGTATGTCACGTTCTCTATACGCATTATCCACACATTTACTTTGTAACTACAATATATTTTGCAACAAATATTTCAATCAATTAACAACAATTACAAACACAAAATAAAAATATATTTACCTCACATATAGCCTTGTTACATTGTCTCAGCTACAAACAGCCCAAGTTTATTACAATTTTTCGCACTAAATTGTCAAGTTTACCGAACAAATCACACATCAAAATAATCACTAAAACATGTTGAATACACTGATACCACACACAATAATGTACACTAAGTTTTTCCTGGATATTTTCATGAAAAACACTCACTGAAAAACCGGAGTAGAAAACTTGACGCCTGGGAGTCATGTATTGGAATTGAACGAAATATTTGAGGTTTGGGTTGGTTCGTTCAGGTTTCTGCAAACGTTTAGATCACGATCGATACTTAGTTATGATGTTTAGTTGATGAATAGCTTGGGTAATGTTTAGATGTGTTGAGAAAATGTGCTGTAATTTAAGTAAATAGTTTTCGTTGCGCCGGAGCGTGCAGCTCGCCTATGACAAAAGGGTAAGAAGTACCAACTACCTGACAAAGTTACTGATAACTAAGAAAAAGTGTACATTTGAATTGTATTGGTACGAGGCAATAGATGGTTATTTTTATAAATATATATTTGATATTTTGCAGAACAAGAACTTAATTTCAATTATATTAGCTTATAGTAGAATCTGATGTACTATTTTTTTTTTTATAAGTTAGCGAGATTTTAACTAACGACCTCTTGCATGGTAATTAATAAACGCATGGTTTACCTCTATTTTATCCATTGAGCTACAGATAAAATATATATGGGGTAGGTGGCTCAGTGGTATCGAGTTGGCCTGTGATTTTAAGAAAATTATCGGTAAACATTTCCGTCATTTTCCGGTTCCAGGAAGAGTAAAATTACAAATTATGGGGTAGTCGGCCTGTGGATCTTGAGAACTCTGGTTCAATCCCCACAGCCGACAAACAATTTTCACCAATTTAAATCTACCCTTGTGGCTCCCCCTCTACTAATATATTTAGGGGCCATGATTTGACGGTTGGTAACCACATTTTACACGAAAAAATACATCACTTACCGAGATCTGTTTAGGTAGAGTGCCACCCAGTAATGGGTAAAAGGCTTGATGATATATTTATTTTGATAATTTTTTTTTTCAATATTATTTTCGTCACTAGTGAGGGAAACGGTTACTATCACAACTAAATTGAGTGAGGGAAATGTCATTTGACATGGTGACCAAGGAAACGTGATGTGCTTTTGCAAATACAACTCCTTTGATTTATATAAAATAATTGTTAAATTTCTTATATTGCAAACTTAAAAATGTAATTTTCATGTTTAATGTTGAAAAAATAATGGGAAAGGGCCATTGAAAAATTCGTACTCATTTTGCAATGAAACCCTTTCCTCACTAGTATTACAATATACTATTTTCTGCTTCCATACTTTAATTTTAATTAACGTGATTTATGGGGTACGTGGCTCAGTGGTATCGAGTCTGTCTGTGGATCTTGAGAACCCTGGTTCGATCTCCACAGCCGACAAACAATTTTCACCAATTTAAATCTACCCTTGTGGCTCCCCCTCTACTAATATATTTAGGGGCCATGATTTAACGGCTAGTAACCACATTTCACGCGAAAAAATACATCACTTACCGAGATCTGTTTAGGTAGAGTGCCACCCAGTAATGGGTAAAAGGCTTGATGATATATTTATTTTTATAATTTTTTTTTTCAATATTATTTTCGTCACTAGTGAGGGAAACGGTTACTATCACAACTAAATTGAGTGAGGGAAATGTCATTTGACATGGTGACCATGGAAACGTGATGTGCATTTGCAAATACAACTCCTTTGAGTTATATAAAATAATTGTTAAATTTTTTGTTTACCAAACATAAAAATGTAATTTTCACGTTTAATATTGAACAAAATTGTGGGAAAGGGCCATTGAAAAATTCGTACTAATTTTGCAATGAAACCCTTTCCTCACTAGTATTACAATATACTATTTTCTGCTTCCATACTTTAATTTTAATTAGCCTGATTTATGGGGTAGGTGGCTCAGTGGTATCGAGTCGGCGTGTGGATCTTGAGAACCCTGGTTCAATCCCCACAGCCGACAAACAATTTTCACCAATTTAAATCTACCCTTGTGGCTCCCCCTCCACTAATATCTTTAAGGGCCGTGATTTGACGGCTGGTAATTACACTTCACACGAAAAAATACATCACTTACCGAGATCTGTTTAGGTAGAGTGCCACCCAGTAATGGGCAAAAGGAGTGATGATATATTTATTTTATTTATCTGATTTATGAATGATTGTTAAGTAACTAACAGGAATATAAATTATATCCTATATTCAACAGGCAGATAATTATAACAGAAAGTTACATGAAAAACTGAGAATTATTAATATATATTATCAGTAGTTTAATGATAGTCATTACGACACAGATTTTTATTATAATACAGATTATTGACCAATGACCACACAGCATTATGATTTATTCAATAAAATAATCAGTTTTTTGTTTGTTTGGCATTGAAGGATGATATTTATTTTAGTAATTTTAGATGTTGAATTTAGTCGTAGAAAAAGTAGTGTATGCAACTCGCATATAACGACTATTAATACAGTGGTATGAATTACGGTACTCGCCTAAAACTCATTTTATACTCGTGCATTAAAAACTCCCATTATAAACTTATTATTATCAATTCTATTAGGTGGTTTAGTGACATCGAGTTGGACTGTGAATTTGAGAACCCGGGTTCGATTTCCACAGCCGATAAACAATTATAAGTAGATAAATAAATATATCATCACGTCTTTTATCCATTACTGGGTGTGGCACTCTGTCTACGCAAATCCCGGTAAGTGATATATTTTTCCGCGTGAAGTGCGGTTACCAGCCGTCAAATCACGGCCCCTAAAGATGTTAGTGGAGGGGGAGCCACAGGGATAGATTTAAATCTAATAAATAAATATATTATCACACCTTTTATCCATTGCTGGGTGTGGCACTCTGTCTACGCAGATCTCGGTAAGTGATATATTTCGCGTGAAGTGCGGTTACCAGTCGTCAAATCACGGCCCCTAAAGATATTAGTGGTGGGGGAGCCACAGGGATAGATTTAAATCTAATAAATAAATATATTATCACACCTTTTATCCATTACTGGGTGTGGCACTCTGTCTACGCAGATCTCAGTAAGTGATATATTTCGCGTGAAGTGCGGTAACCAGCCGTCAAATCACGGCCCTCAAAGATGTTAGTGGAGGGGGGGCCACAGGGATAGATTTAAATCTAATAAATAAATATATTATCACACCTTTTATCCATTACTGGGTGTGGCACTCTGTCTACGCAAATCTCGGTAAGTGATATATTTTTCCGCGTGAAGTGCGGTTACCAGCCGTCAAATCTCGACCCCCAAAGATGTTAGTGGTGGGGAAGCCACAGGGGCAGATTTAAATTAAAATTACCCTTGTGGCTCCCGTTTCACAAACATCTTTAAAGGTTGCGATATGACAGCTGGTAACCGATTTTTTGTGTATAAATATATCATTTACCGAGATCTGCTTCGTCAAAGTGCAAACCCAGTAACAGCTAAAAGGCATGATGATATATTTATTTATTTTAATTGTTTTATATTTATGGGGTAGGTGGCTCAGTGGTATCGAGTCGGCCTGTGGATCTTGAGAACCCTGGTTCGATCCCCACAGCCGACAAACAATTTTCACCAATTTAAAAAAATCTACCCCTGTGGCTCCTCCACCACTAATATCTTTGGAGGCCGTGATTTGACGGCTGGTAACCGCACTTCACGCGAAGAAATATATCACTTACCGAGATCTGCTTAGGCAGAGTGCCACACTCAGTAATGGGTAAAAGGCGTGATGATATATTTATTTATTTATTTATATGTTTTATATTTATTGATAACATTGTTGCAATATCCAACAGTATTTACTAACTAATCAGGATTATACTGAATTTAAATTATGTTTAAATTTACAAATAAACATCTTGTATCTGCTGGCTATATTAGCAATCATTAACGGGTTTAAATATCGTAATTTAACTGCATTCCGCATCACTTCAATGCAGGAAGTGTCTTTGGATTCTTCAGTACTGTTATTCAGGGTGGCGACTAACCTGGAAAACCGGGAAAACCGGGAAAAGTCAGGGAATTTTATATTTCTGGAAAAGTCAGGAAAAAAGTTTTTTGTTCTTTAAATTTTTTAATTTAATTTTACAAAAATAACTACAAACTTTTATTTCAAAATGTATTTAGTTATTTTTAGATTTTATTGGCAGAATACCCTTTATTAGATAGATAGTATACCTTTATTGGCAACAAATACCCTTTATTGCTTCTTAAGAGTGAGAACCGCCATCTATGAAAATATAACCGAAGGATGTGTACTAATAGAAAACTGTTTTGTTTTGTCTAACGTTTCTACCGCGCTATGTTTTTTCTGTATGCAATATTTTAGGTTGTGTCTTTGCCTGTTTAGAAAGACAAATTGATTTTGCTTTTACTATAAATTTAATAAAAAAAACAATTATATTACAATATATGATATAATATATGAAATGTAACCATAAATTCATAAATAAGTCAATATTCTAGGGGGAATTTTTTACTTAGTTTATTAATATTACTTGAATCGCCACCCTGTTATTAGAAATACAAATGACCTGAAAATACGATTTAATTGAAGATTTGTTGCATGAAATGAATATTCTGAGTAGGAGGAATAAACGAGCTTGTATGAAAAGATTTATGAATGTGGATGAAGCGAAATGTAATATTAAAAGATGAATGAATGGGGTAGGTGACTCAGTGGTGAATCTTGAGAACCCTGGTTCGATCCTCACAACCGACAAACAATTTTTACCAATTTAAATCTACCCCTGTGGCTCTCCCTCCACTAATATCTTTGGGGGCCGTGATTTGACGGCCGGTAACCGCACTTCACGCGAAAAAATATATTACCGAGATCTGGTTAAAAGGCGTGATGATATATTTATTTATTTATAGTGGATAAAATTTATAACAAAAAATATGAATGTATTTCACTATAAGTTGTAAGTCCCCTATACAGTAATAGGGATTAAGTCGTGTTGTGCAGAATAACAAATAAATCAATAGATTATTGGAAAATTCGAATTCGAATTTGGGGGCCGTAGTTCAATGACTGATAACTGCAAAATGAATATGAATTCAAATGTTTATATGCGCAAAACTCATTTTTTTACGATTGCTATGAAAAGTTGACAATTACGCTCTCATTTGTCATCGTAAAGTTGACGTTTTCTGTGGAACAATCGAAAAATATCTTTGTCGCGCGTAAAAGACGTTAAATGCGGGCGTTTCCAATGGCAACGCGCGAAAAAGATATTCAATGCGCGCTTATTTCAATAGTTACCAGGGGTACAAACAAAACAGAAACTTGTCATATTGACAGTTGACAGAACGAATTTATTTTCAGTTGGCATACGTTTTTTAATAATTTTAAGATGCAATCGTAGAAAAAATTATGTGTGTATCACGAGCGTAAAGTGTCTTTGTTCCTCTTACACTATTGCAGCTCTCGCCTTCGGCTCGCGCTGCAATTACCGTGTTCGAGTAACAAAGAATCACTTTACGCTCTTAATACATAAATAACTATACAATTAAACATAAATAGTTAAAAATAATGCATTGTTTGCCCTCCAATCAAGTGATTGCCGCCATCTTTGATGACGTAGGTAACTAACAAAAATAAAACATTACCAATAACAAATTATTTATCAATTACTGTTACAATAAATTCTGATAATTACAAAGTAATATTAATGGTTTATTAATTATAAGTAATAAATTAGTAATTCAAAACAGCAAAATATTAAAATGTACAAACATTTTATTATTTTACAGTATTATAAATTTTACTTATTTATTGGCGAACATTATACGATCGAAAATATATTTCAACTATAGAAGTTGTAAACTAAATAGTCGGCCTTCCAATTTATTATATAGTCAAGGGTAGCCTCGTTGAGCAGAAGTTATGCTACCCAATTTAGTTTTATTATTATGGAGGGTCGACACAAATGTTATCGAATAATTTAACGGTTAAAATGCATCTTTAAACATTGCATAACTTCAAGTTACACTTCAAAAATTTAGATAAACTTACAGGAAGAAATTCCGCATTATCATTGGTCATATTTGGCATATTTTGTAGAGATACAAACGAAATTACATTTTAGTTCACATATTTTCCGTTATTTACTTTTTGTTGATTGGTTATACTGCAGAATTGCATCCGAATTGTTTGTGGTTACAATTTTATAAATATAAATAAATTTTGGTTTACCCATTACTGGATGTGGCACTCTGCCCTAGTAGATCTCAATAAGTTATATATTTTGCGAGTGTAGCTGTCAAAACACGGCCCCCAAAGATGTTACTAATGGGGGAGCCACAGAAGATACTTTAATATAGAGTAAAAGACGTTAAATGCGGGCGTTTCCAATGGCAACGCGCGAAAAAGATATTCAATGCGCGCTTATTTCAATAGTTACCAGGGGTACAAACAAAACAGAAACTTGTCATATTGACAGTTGACAGAACGAATTTATTTTCAGTCCGCATACTTTTTTAATAATTTTAAGATGCAATCGTAGAAAAAATTATGTTTGTATCACGAGCGTAAAGTGTCTTTGTTCCTCTTACACTATTGCAGCTCTCGCCTTCGGCTCGCGCTGCAATTACCGTGTTCGAGTAACAAAGAATCACTTTACGCTCTTAATACATAAATAACTATACAATTAAACATAAATAGTTAAAAATAATGCATTGTTTGCCCTCCAATCAAGTGATTGCCGCCATCTTTGATGACGTAGGTAACTAACAAAAATAAAACATTACCAATAACAAATTATTTATCAATTACTGTTACAATAAATTCTGATAATTACAAAGTAATATTAATGGTTTATTAATTATAAGTAATAAATTAGTAATTCAAAACAGCAAAATATTAAAATGTACAAACATTTTATTATTTTACAGTATTATAAATTTTACTTATTTATTGGCGAACATTATACGATCGAAAATATATTTCAACTATAGAAGTTGTAAACTAAATAGTCGGCCTTCCAATTTATTATATAGTCAAGGGTAGCCTCGTTGAGCAGAAGTTATGCTACCCAATTTAGTTTTATTATTATGGAGGGTCGACACAAATGTTATCGAATAATTTAACGGTTAAAATGCATCTTTAAACATTGCATAACTTCAAGTTACACTTCAAAAATTTAGATAAACTTACAGGAAGAAATTCCGCATTATCATTGGTCATATTTGGCATATTTTGTAGAGATACAAACGAAATTACATTTTAGTTCACATATTTTCCGTTATTTACTTTTTGTTGATTGGTTATACTGCAGAATTGCATCCGAATTGTTTGTGGTTACAATTTTATAAATATAAATAAATTTTGGTTTACCCATTACTGGATGTGGCACTCTGCCCTAGTAGATCTCAATAAGTTATATATTTTGCGAGTGTAGCTGTCAAAACACGGCCCCCAAAGATGTTACTAATGGGGGAGCCACAGAAGATACTTTAATATAGAGTAACTGGTGTTTGATTCTGAGATATTTACCTATTTTTTTGTGGCTTTCTTGGCGGGCAACTACTTAGGTTATATGCCGCCAATACGCCTTGATCCGCGTTTTATTTAGGTTAGCAGATCTTGATAGTGATATATTTTGTATCGTATTTTTACTTCCTTGTACGAAGTAAAGGAAATATTGTAATCGCGAAAATTTTCGGTTCTCAGATTTCAGTGGAAATACGCATTTTGGCCCTCCCTGACTAATCTCGTCGTGACGTCTGTACGTACGTATGTATCTCGCAGAACTCAAAAACGGTAAGCCGTATAAAATTGAAATTTTATATTTAGGACTGTTATAACATCTAGTTGTGCACCTCCCTTTTTGGTCATTATACAACTACCGGAAGTGGTACTTTACTTGAAGCCTATAATAGATTTTCATGAAAAACTATATTAAAATATAATCCAAAACTTTTCAAATTTGGTATATAATACTACTATATCAATGGAAATAACATAATAGATTTTGGTTAAAATGGTGTAACCAGAAGTGATACACTACATGAAGCTGCTAACAGTTTTTCTTTAAAAAAATGGTTTTATTTTGATTTTAGAAATAAATGCTGCAAATAAAAGTTTTACAGAATTAAATTCTGCGTCTAGCACATTAACAATTATTCATTTTGCCTTTTGTATAAACGAGAAATCTAAATTAAAAAATTATATATTTTTACATACATACATAACATCACGCTATATCCCATTAAATGGGGTAGCACGAACCCGTTTCATCCTGACACACGATACTCGTTCTTGTTTCTTGTAATTAAGTTTGCTATGGATTAGAACAAAAAATAAGGAAAAAAATAAGAAATTTAATGTAATGTAAAATTACGTCAAATATGTGCAATAAAAAAATGTAGCTATAGTATAATACGCGTACAAGGAAGTCATGTTTTAATATGAATTAAAGTCGACATTATTTGAACTCAATAAAATAAATATATCATTACGTCTTTGACTCATTACTAGGTGTGGCACTCTGCTGTAGCAGATTTCGGTAGTGATATATTTTATATCGTATTTTTTTAATATAAGTTGAAGTCAATGAGATTTGAATGCACGAACTTTTGCTTGTTAATTAACTATCGGAAGTTTTACCTCGCTTTTATGCATAAGATATAAGCTATAGTATTCCTGTACCGTAATTAGGTTTAATTTCCTGTTGTGCAGAATAGCAATTAAACTATTATGAATAAATATTTATCATGCTTTAATTACAACTAATAATTAGATAATTTTAAAGTCCTTGAAATTGCCAAACAATTCTTATTAGATAATAAATTAATTTCGTTTGTACAATAATGTGAAAACTGTAAAATTGCTATAATTTTGCAAATTTGACGGAGTTTTTTGTTTAGTTAAGTAGTTATTTATATAATATTATAATGATTTTTATTTATCCTTCTATTTAAGAAGCATTTTAAGAAGAAACAGACACTTATAGTCTCAGTGGCGTAGCTGGACCTTATTTTCAGGGGGAGGGAGGGGTTCTAGTCGCAGAAAAAGTTGCCGATCTTTTTTGTTTAGAGGGTTGAAAAATGATCGATTAATGTTGAATTCTTGGCTGGTAGCACGAGCTCTGTTTTTGGGTGTTCTAAGAGCACGGTTTTAACATGTTAGAGATAGCTAAAACACCCAAAAACACTGCTCTTAAAACAGGCAAAAACAGAACTTGTGCTACCAGCCAATGTTATTTTTTTTCTTTGAAAAAGAAGGTGACAATCTAATTTGCTAAAAATAAATAAGTTCCTACATTGTATAATAATAATCTAAATAAAAACGAATTTCGTACCATTGAACCAGTGACAATAAAAATGTTCGCTAGGAATGAAGTACCCTAAGTTTTGCGAAATTAATAAAAATCTGTTTGTTATTTTAAATCAGTATATCAAATTACATATGTCATTAAAGTTTCGTGCAGAGGTACAGAAACACCCTGTGTAATATTACTATGAAAAGTAAAATTGTTATTTGAATAAATGTTATTTACCCTTAATATATCCAGAAATATGGAGTAGGTGGCTCATTGGATCTTGAGAACCCTGGTTCGATCCCCACAGTCGACAAACAATTTTCACCAATTTAAATCTACCCTTGTGGCTCCCCCTCTACTAATATATTTAGGGGACGTGATTTGACGGCTAGTAACCGCACTTCACGCGAAAAAATATATCACTTCATCTGAATCAGAAATAAGTTTAATTTTGCATTTACTATAAAAATAAATAAATAATAATAATAGTCATACAAAGAAAAATTCAAAACACATGTTTGTTGATACATACATACAGTTATACAAATTTGATATAATCAAATAACTGTAACAATACGTATACGATACAACGAACTACAGATATTATAAAGCTGCGTATACACACACACCCACCTCGAAGTGGGTGCGGGTTAGCCTCATACATTCACGTCTATGAACTGACCGATTTCTGTCGACGAAACTGTGGCAATATGTTATTTATGTAGCTTAGCAACTGCTCTTAGCTGATTTTGACATTTCCTTCAATCAAAATGAGGTAATCTTTTGAGAATGTATCATATATTTTATATATATATATATATATATATATATGTATATACAGGATGATTCCCAACTTAGAGCAAAAAATTAAAGGGTATATTCTGTACGACGTGCTGATCATGAAACAAAAAGATTTTTTTTTAAAATCGATAAATTAAGGGTTGTTAACCTAAAACATTTTTTGTAGAACTGCACTGGATTCACTTTCCTATTAAACACAAACAATGAAGTAGGTATAAACTTCGAAAGAATAATTACACAATTCAATTATTAGCAGTTATTTATAATAGAATTTAATTTAATTAATAACTTTAACATAATCATCCACCCAGTGGCAGTGGCAACGAAAAATTTTGGACTGGGAAACATGGAAAATAGTTTTGCGATTTAAAAAAAATTCTTTTTGTTTCATGATCAGCACGTCGTACAGAATAACCTTTAATTTTTTGCTCTAAGTTGTGAAACACCCGGTATATATATTTCTACGACCAGTAAAAAATTACACTTTTTGAACCTCAGTTGGTGACAGAAAATGATCAATTACAAACCAAGACTCTTTGCAGACCGTGGCTATTGTCAACGAGGTTCTTTGCTAATATATTAGTTACAAATAAAAATTGATAAATTTTAATTTCCGATCGTAGTAAAATATTGTGTACACCTCTAGTAGAAAGTATCTTTGCAGCCCTAACTCTGGTCGTACAACAATCTCTAGCCAACGTCTGCAAACAGCTACTTTTAACCCTTAGTTTCCCTTGGAAAATAATTTAAAAATTTAATTTGCTTTAAATGAGCTAAAAATGTGTATACAAGTAGATTCGGACACGAGGAATTCACTCGTTCAGACCGCATATCAATAGCTTGCTTAGTTTTTGAGATATAGCCCCTAGAAGATTTGCTGTTTTCAAACAATTTTCAAAATCAGATTTTCAACTTTCCCGAGGCTATAACTCGAAAACTAAGCAAGATATTGAGATACGGTCTGACAGGTTGAATTCCCCGTGTTTCAATTAACCTCTAGGCAAGTTTTTAGCAATTTTGATTTTTTTGAAAAATTTACGCCAATTTTTTTTCCTCGTACAGTTTTTGACCATTATCTCAAAAACTATCAGACCTATGGACATAAACATTACACCATTGGATTCAGCACGTCGAAATACATATTTATGTAAAATTTCGTTACATTATTCGTACGAGAAATAGTTTTAGAGCAGTTTGTTCAAAAATCATAAAAATCCCAAGGGAAAATAATGAAAAAAATCAAAAAAGTTAATTTGTTATAAATGAGCTAAAAATTTGTATACAAGTCAATTAGGACACGGGGAATTCACTCGTTCAGACCGAATTTTAATATCTTGCTTAGTTTTTGAGTTATAGCCCCTAGAAGATTTGCTGTTTTCAAACAATTTTCAAAATGAGATTTTCAACTTTCCCGAGGCTATAACTCGAAAACTAAGCAAGATATTGAGATGCGGTCTGAAAGGTTGAATTCCCCGTGTTTCAATTGATCTCTAGGCAAGTTTTTAGCGATTTTTATTTTTTTGAAAAATTTTCGCCAATTTTTTTCCTCGTACTGTTTTTGACCATTATCTCAAAAACTATAAAACTTATGGACATAAACATTACACCATTGGATTCAGCACGTCGAATTACATATGTATGTAAAATTTCGTTACATTATTCGTACAAGAAATAGTTTTAGAGCAATTTGTTTAAAAATCATAAAAACCCCTTGGAAAATAATTTAAAAAATTAAAAAAAGTTAATTTGCTTTAAATGAGTTAAAAATTTGTATACAAGTCAATTAGGGCACGCGGAATTCACTCGTTCAGACCGAATTTTAATTATTTAGAATATAAAAAGTATAAAATAAACACTTTGTTAAGTTTCACAAAATTCAGCCTCCAAGTCACCGTATGAGGGCATCGTCAGAGGCTGGCCAGCACAGTTAGTAACCAGCCAGCCTCTGACGATGCCCTCATAAGGTGACTTGGAGGCTGAATTTTGTGAAACTTAGCCAAGTGTTTATTTTATACTTTTTATTAAATCTAGTTTCAACAAGTGTTGGATGGCAATTAATTTTGTCTTTGTTGTTATTTTATTTAGAATAGTTTGACAGTTCAAAGTTCAACCTAATTTATTATATTTCAAACTTAGCTTTTGTTATAATTATTTGTCTAAGGCCCAGAAGAGCCTGTGTCTCTCCGAGATCTGCAATTGCATAACAGTCATATAATATTATTAATAAATTAATAAAATTATCATACGTTACATATGCTATTAATTAGTAATTAGCAAATAGCAGAAAAATGATTTCCTCATTTGCAAGATTAGCGTAGAACCTGCTTTAATTTTAGCCGCGCTTAACTCTTAATTACCTAGCTAATTAACTCAATTAATTACTGTTTACTACAGGAATTTATCTTAAAAATATCTAAGTTAGATGCTGCATAAATATGTATGAATCATAACTCATATAACGAATTAGTAAATTAGTTATTAAAAATTTCTATTTGTTTATTAGTTTTTAAACTAGTTGTCAATAAATTCAAATTCTGGGTCAGTTTATATCAGCAAAATACAACTTGTTTAGCATAGTATCTATGTTTCTGTATTGCAAATTAAATTTCGTAATTCTGTATCTATTTGTCAATATCCTGAGCCTATTATGACTCTCGGTTCATTGTCATTTTGCTTTGATTGTACGTTGTACAGTCAATGACAGAATTTTGATGGCTTTATATACTAGTGATCAGTATTTTAATGTTTTACTTGAAGAATTGTGAAACTGAATGTGAGTCATTGAATGACTAAATTATTTACAGATTTATTCAATGGTTGAAAGAACAAAGAATTTAACTTTAGTTGACAAGAAAGAATAAATTAGAAGGCCGTACACTTTAAATACCTAACAAATCTTAAGTATTTCACTTAAAAACTTCCTTTTGTAAATTTATTTGTTACTCTGCACAACAGGAACTTAATTCCAATTCCAGTTGAGTTTATTTATTTATATATTTATATTATGTGGTAGGTGACTCAGTGGTATCGAGTTGGCTTGTGTATCTGAGAACCGGGGTTTGATTCCCACAATTTTTAAATTTTTTTTATGGGGTAGGTGGCTCAGTGGTATCGAGTCGGCCTGTGGATCTTGAGAACCCTGGTTCGATCCCCACAGCCGACAAACATTTTCACCAATTTAAAAAATCTACCCCTGTGGCTCCTCCTCCACTAATATCTTTGGAGGCCGTGATTTGACGGCTGGTAACCGCACTTCAGGCGAAAAAATATATCACTTACCGAGATCTGCTTAGGCAGAGTGCCACACCCTGTGATGGGTAAAAGGCGTGATGACATATTTATATTTATTTATTTTTTTAATTTTAAATAAATAAATAAATATATCATTACGCCTTTTACCCATTACTGGGTGTGGCACTCTGCCTAATCAGATCTCGATAAGTGATATATTTTTTCGCGTGAAATGCGGTTACCAGCTGTCAAAATACGGCCCCCAAAGATATTAGTGAAGGGGGAGCCAAAGGGGTAGATTTAAATTTTTAATTTTTATCAAATAAAAACTACCCCTGTCGCTCCCTTCCCACTAACGTCTTCTGTGACCATGTTTGGACGACTGGTAACCGCACTTTACGTAAAGAAATATATCACTTACCGAGATCTGCTACGAATAAACATATTTCAGTTTAGTTCAAAAATATAAACTTGTTAATAAAAATATAAGCAAGTGGAAATGCAGTAGCATCGAAGATCTAGCTGGCTGGTAAAGATCCTGTCAAGGTCTGCAAGGGCAGTGAACTTGCCCCGCGGTCAATGCTTCTTCTTCTGTCTCGCAACACCTCAAGCCTTTGTTATAGTAACTGCTCAAAGACCACACTACACCATAAGTGTCAAATCTGAATACAATTCCTGCGATTTTTTATCTCGGAGTTTTTTATTGTTTGCTTCGTGGGTTTATAACTTTAAAACTAAATGAGATAATTACATTCTGTTTGAAAATATCGGTTCTTCATAGTTTTCTGTAGGTATAATACGAAGATATTTTAACACAATTTATTATAAAACACATTTGTTTCAAAATCCTATGAATCAAATTTTGAAAGTCGAATCTTCGTATATGTTGTAAATTTTAAGTTACCGACATATATTTAGCAGCAAAAATATGTTGTAATAAAAATAAAATATCTGATGTGGACACCACATGACTTCCTTGTACACGTATTAAACTATAGATATTTTTTTAATTGCACATATTTGACATTAAATCTTTTATTTTTTGTTCTAATCCATAGCAAACTTAATTTTTTTAAAAAATCAAAAAATATATAATATTTAAATTTAGATATCTCGTTTATGCAAAAAGCTAATTTAAAAATTCTTAATGTGCTAGACGCAGAATTTAATTCTCTAAAACTTTTATTTGCAGCATACATTTCTAAAATTAAAATAATACCATTTTTTTCAAGGAAATCTGTTAGCAGCTTCATGTAATGTGCCACTTCCGGTTAGTCTATTTTAACCAAAATCTATTATGTTATTTCCATTGATATGGTAGTCTTATATACCAAATTTGGAAAGTTTTGGATTATATTTTGATATAGTTTTTCAATATATTATAGGCTCCAAGTATGGTACTTTACTTTCCGGAAGTTATATAATGACCAAAAAAGGAGGTGCACAACTAGATGTTATAACAGTCATAATTATAAAATTTTAACTTTCTACGGCTTACCGTTTTTGAGTTATGCGAGATACATTACGTACGTACAGACGGCACGACGAAATTAGTCAAAATGGATTCAGGGATGGCCAAAATGCGTATTTCCGCTGAAATCTGAGAACCGAAAATTTTCGCGATTACAATACTTCCTTTACTTCGTGCAACTTCTCTTAATTTTTTTTATTCTTTCCTTCGTCTTAACATTTTCTCCCTCTTTATATTCATCTTTCTCTCTAAGAATTTTTATTCTCTTTTTGTTGTTAAAATTTTCTAGCTTTTTATTCATCTGCTTGTCGTTTTTCAGAAATGTATTTCTTCATTCTACCCTTCTTTTGCCTGTTTGATTGTTTCTTTCCCATCCTTTAATTATTCAATGAATACAACGAAAGGTGCACAACTAAATGTTGCTAATGCAATGACATTGACATTTAATTTTTTATTTTTTTCTTATTTTTTGTTCTAATCCATAGCAAACTTAATTTTTTTTAAAAATAAATATATAATTTTTAAATTTAGATATCTCGCGTATACAAAAGGCTAATTTAATAATTCTTAATGTGCTAGACGCAGAATTTAATTCTCTAAAACTTTTATTTGCATCATTTATTTATAAAATTTAAATAATATCATTTTTTTCAAGGAAAACTGTTAGCAGCTTCATGTAATGTGCCACTTCCGGTTAGTCTATTTTAACCAAAATCTATTATGTTATTTCCATTAATATAGTAGTCTTATATACCAAATTTGGAAAGTTTTAAATTATATTTGAATATAGTTTTTCATGAAAATCTATTATAGGCTTCAAGTAAAGTACCACTTCCGGTAGTTGTATAATGACCAAAAAGGGAGGTGCACAACTAGATGTTATAACAGTCCTAAATATAAAGTTTCAATTTTCTACGGTTTACCGTTTTTGAGTTATGCGAAATACGTACGTACGTACGTACGTACGTACGTACATACGTACGTACAGACGGCATGACGAAATTAGTCAAAATGGATTCAGGGAGGGCCAAAACACCTATTTCCGTTGAAATCTGAGAACCGAAAATTTTCGCGATTACAATACTTCCTTTACTTCGTACAAGGAAGTAAAAAGTGTGTTAATAATTTAAATATAAATAAATTTATTAATGTTTGTTTAAAAAAAAATGTCGTAATAAAAACAAGTCAATAAATCTGATTTCACAAAATTTCTCCTGTAGACTTCCGCAAAAGCTAAAATCTTTTCAAATTCTTTCCCGACATTCATTACGTGAATTATGTCAAATGTAAACGTAGTATGCGGAAGGTGCCATCAAAGCAAGCCATGAGAAATTCGGAAGAATTTAAACTGTAAACAGATAACGCGGACACTGTATAACGCTGGGAACTTCACTTATAAAATAAATTAAAACAACTGTAAATTAGAACTTTGGTTATTATTTTGCGATTATTGTGAAATTTGTTCATATCCTGCCTCGAGCTTATTACAAAAATAAATTGGCAACACTGCTTAATAGATAATTAGTTTAGGGCTCGGATAATAATATTGTATATTTTTACTTCCTTGTACGAAGTAAAGGAAGTATTATAATCGCGAAAATTTTCGATTCTCAGATTTCAGCGGAAATACGCATTTTGGCCATCCCTGAATCCATTTTGACTAATTTCGTCATGCCGTCTGTACGTCCGTATGTATCTCGCATAACTCAAAAACGGTAAGCCGTAGAAAATTGAAATTTTGTATTTAGGACTGTTATAACATCTAGTTGTGCACCTCCCTTTTTGGTCATTATATAATTTTCGGAAGTGGTACTTTACTTGAAGCCTATAATAGATTTTAATGAAAAACTATATTAAAATATAATCCAAAACTTTTCAAATTTGGTATATAAGACTACTATATCAATGGAAATAACATAATAGATTTTGGTTAAAATGGACTAACCGGAAGTGATACATTACATAAAGCTGCTAACAGTTTTTCTTGAAAAAAATACTTTTATTTTGATTTTAGAAATATATGCTGCAAATAAAAGTTTTACAGAATTAAATTCTGCGTGTAGCACATTAAGAATTTTTAAATTGGCCTTTTGTATAAGCGAGATATGTAAATTTAAAAATTATATATATTTTTTTTTAAAATTAAGTTTGCTATGGATTAGAACAAAAAAATAAGAAAAAAAAATGTAATGTCAGATATGTGCAATTGAAAAAATATCTATAGTTTAATATTTGTACAAGGAAGTCATGTGGTGCCACATCAGATTTTTTAATCTAGCATTTGTAAGGGTTTACGAGAGTATAATTTATTAGAAGTCTGGAAATTAATGAAAATTTAATGTGAAATATGAATGAGTGAAACTATTATGTATTTGTGTTAAAATTTTGCAAGCACTTTGTTCTTTTATCAAAGTATTTTTACTTGTTATTTGCTGATAAAAACAGTTGTAAATCATAAATAAGTAGCTTGCTTACGTATACTAGTAGGTAATATAGAAGATAAAGAAAGGTATTTTAGTTTTAGGTAAAAGAAATGACAATAGTTATTTTTGATTCTAGATTGCGAAATGTTACTTTTGCATTCTCGAATGCAAAAGCATTTCGCAATCGAGTATCAAACAACGTTTTTTCGAAAACTATGTCCCAAAATTAGTAATAATGTAATGAGAAAATTTTGACGTTTAGGATTAATTAATGTGACATCTAATGTCTCCATAACAACAATGTATGTAATATAATTGCTATCAAATCTAGTATTCTCTGACCAGCAATTGACAACTGGTTGGCAATAGAAACCAAACAAACGTTCTAATTTTTTTCTGCGATTTATTGGGACTTGCATTGCATTTCTCAAGAAACTATTCCAGTACACCAGTTAGCTTCCTCAAGCGGGATAAATATGAATAATTGCTCAATTGGAACATTAAATATAAATTTTGTTAAAGAATAGAAGTATTGTTTCTAAGCAAAAAAATAAAGTGACAAATTTTATTAAATTGTGAGTCTTTCTTCTATCAAAAAATTGCAGGATGCGAAAAACTTTTCCATCCTGCATGTAATAGTCTTTTGCGCTCTGTAGACAAAAAACACTCATTTCGCGTGTTGATAGTTGTCATGTAAATTTTAACTTTATATTACAGTTTTCGAAAAATAATATTTGAAAGTTTATGTTTGACAATATCAAACAGCAGTTGATAGATTTATAAGCAGTATTAATGCCATTTCTGTTAATTGTAAGCAATCTATGGGGTAGGTGCCTCAGTGGTATCGAGTCGACCTGTGGATCTTGAGAACCCTGGTTCGATCCCCACAGTCGACAAACAATTTTCACCAATTTAAATCTACCCCTGTGGCTTCCCCTCCACTAACAACTTTGAGGGCCGTGATTTGACGGCTGGTAATCGTACTTCACGCGTAAAAATACATCACTTACCGAGATCTGCTTAGGCAGAGTGCCACACCTAGTAATGGGTAAAAGGCGTGATGATATATTTATTTAAAAACATGAATAGTTTCTGTATAAATCATTTTAGGACTGTTAAGAGAGAAACAAAAGATATTTAAAATTTTGCAACGATATCTAGATGCGTCATTTAAAAATATAAAGTTGCATATCATTACGTGAAAATGGTAGAAAAACTTTACAATAAACTTTGACAAAAATATCGGTAATATTTAAAATAATAGAGTAATAGTATATTACATAATAAGTCAGGAAAGTGATGCTTTACTTGACGAAGCGGTTGTTTTGAAGTACGAGGCCGTCAGGCCGAGTATTTTAATTCGCTGAGTCAAGTAAAACACTTTCGTGACGTATTATGTATACTATTTTTTCTGAAATCGTTCATATTTATATTTTATCAATATAATTAATAATAAATATTTCAAAATGTTTAATTTTTTGGTAAGAATCATATTGGCAGCAAACTACATATCCAAGGTGATAACAAAAGTTGTTGAAAACAATATCTTATGTGAAAAATCTATTGAATATATTTGTGTCAAAAGTAATATTGTTGACAGAGACGATTTCTTTATAATGTTGGAAAATATAGATGAAAATGAGTATGAGGCGGTATTTTTAAGTACTCCTCCTGAAATCTTAAATCAAGCAACTGCGGCCGTTGAAAATTTATTACCGAGCAAGTCCAAAGATCGATATGATAAAGAGTGTGAAATTTTCATGGATTGGAAAAAGCAAAATAATTTGTCAGCAAATGTGCTACTTGCTTATTTTATTTACTGAATCTCCAATAAATTTAGCTTCAAATTCGCCAGTTTCATACATAAATTTTAGTAATTTAAGCAATTGTATATTTAGTATTAATATTATAGATAAAAATAAATTAAAATCTTATTAAATTTGTTAGTTATTTAGTTTATTTATTTGAGTCAGGTAAACACTTACTTTCCATACTAAAATGCGTCAGGAAAGTAGGCATTTTCTTGACGATTTCAGAAAAAAAATAAAATTTTGTAAATGATGTAAAATTTGGGTGTAAGTTGAAATCAATAAGATTTGAATCCGTGAACTCTTGCTCGATTGTAGCGTGGTGTATCTACTGGCTACGACTGCCTAGCAGATGCTAAATCACCCACAGATGTCTGTGGAAGGTGACCTAGAAGGGATGTTTTTATAAATTCCTTTCATTATTGAAATATGTCTAAAAGGTATACCGCTATATTATAATTGGTAGTTTGTTTAGGTAGTTATTGTTATGTACGTTGTACTGTATTGTTCAACGCTATTGCAATTTGATAGGAAATAACAAACAGATGACGGTGTATAACTGTATGCAATACATCAACAGCTGAAGGTCGTCTATGTGCTAATTTCAAACATAGACGCATAGATTGAACGAAGTTCGAATATAAATTCGAATTTTATACTATACAGGGTGTTTCAGGACTAGTGTAACAAACTTTAACAGCTTATTCCTGAGGTCATTTTGAGCCAAAAATGTCATATGAACATTGGTCCTATTCCAAAATACAAAAGGTTGAAGTTCTATAAATAACTCGAAATTTTCAATTTTTTTTAATCAAGATACTTTCGAAAAACAAGAGTTTTTATTGAAAAGTTATATCTTTTTTGTCTTAATTAATTTTATTTATTAATATTAAAGAATACGATTTAGTGAACAAAACATAAAATGACACAATTAAATAGACACAGAACAACATAACCAAACATGGAATAGGTTAACATAATATGAAATAAAATAACAAATTTTAAAAAAATTACAGCAAGTGTTCAAAATGAGCGCCTTGAACTCGTATGCATGTTATTATTAATAAATAAAATTAATTAAGACAAATAAGGTATAACTTTTCAATAAAACTCTTATTTTCCGAAAGTATCTTGATTACAAAAATTTGAAAATTTCGTGTTATTTATAGAACTTCCACCTCTTGTATTTTGGTAACTAGAAGGAATAGGACCTATGTTCATATGACATTTTTGGCACAAAATGACCTCAGGAATAAGCTGTTAAAGTTTGTTACACTAGTCCTGAAACACCCTGTATATGACATATATGCGAAAAACGTACTTCTTTTGAATAAATAAATATATTAATATCAAAAGTATGAGCCGTTGGCACTTGGTGAAACATTATGAATAAGAATAAAGAACGTAGACACTTGATGTAGTTTCACAAAATTATTTATTAACAAAGTTGATTGATTTCGGCTTATTAGGCCATCTTCTGAACGTTGAGTCAACGTTTGAAGATGGCCTAATAAGCCGAAATCGATCAATTTTGTTAATAAATAATTTTGTGAAACTACATCAAGTGTCTACGTTCTTTATTCTTATAAATAAATATATCATCACGTCTTTAACCCATTACTGGGTGTGGCACTCTGCCGTGGCAGATCTAGGTAAGTGATATATATATCTTCGCGTGAAGTGCGGTTCAAATCACGGCCCCCAAAAAATTTTAGTGGATGGGGAGCCACAAGGGTAGTTTTAATTTGATGAAAATTGCTGTGGAAATCAAACCCGGATTCTCAAATCAACTGACCGACTTGATACAACTGAGCCATCTACTTAATTTATAAAAAAAAATTGGTCAAAAGTCCCGTTGATTTGGTATATAGAACTAGTAGATCTGAGTTCGATTCCCACAGCCGACAAACAATTTTCACCACATTAAAACTACCCCTATGGCACCTCTTAGACTAACATCTAGAGAACGTGATGACAGGTAATAAATATATCACGTATCGAGATCTGCTATGGCAGAGTGTTACACCCAACAATAAGCAAATGAGTCTGGACAAGAAATAAAAGTAGCCGTAATTTTAAAAATCAATTAATTATTTATAGTTTACGAGAAAAAATATATGAAAAATTAGTAGAAGGGATATTGTGACGTCTCTGTGACGTAGAAATGGCCAGTGATATAAAGAAAGATATAAAGTTTCATTTGTTTTCATAATTAATCTCAAATTATATCATGTGATGTTTGTCATATATCAGTTTCAACCCTTGCGATTTTTGCTGAGCCCTTCCTACGTCATATCAAATGCATATTTGCATCTGAGTGATTAAGTTCTTGTTATGCAGAGAAATAAATAAATAAAAAATAAATAACAACAAAGACAAAATTAATTGTCATCCAACACTTGGTGAAACAAGATTTAATAAAAAATATAAAGTAAACTCTTGGCTATTTTTCACAAAATTCAGCCTTTTTTTAAAAATAAATATTAATGTATGTTTCTTTGCAGATGCAAGTCTTGGGTGATGGCACACGGGGGCGCTGGGGCGCAGCACCCCGGCTACGAGATGGAGCGCAAGTATTCAGTGCCTTCCAACCCTGATAGCAGGGCTCAACTTGTTTCAGGGGCGGCTTCAGAAGATTTGCATGCTTGGAGCATCTACAGGTATGTAACAACACTAAAAATCTCTATTCATATTGGACACCCCTACATGTTAACCACACTTTGAAATTATTACTTTGCATGAATTTGGAATCACAAATTTTCTTTTGTTAAACATTTCTAGTTGATTTTAGAGAAAAATACTTCAAATAAAAAGTATGGAAAACTAATTTATCTTCAACTTTTATTTGAAGCATTTTGCTTTAAAATAATTTAGAACCGTTTGACAGCGGAAAATATACTATAATATTGGTGGAAGATGACAATATAACCGGTATTTAGTTTATTAAACATTTGCATTGGTTGCTGGGAGACATGAACCGTTCTTTAGCGGTAAAGCAATCACATCTCAAAGAAATACACCTTCAAGAAATGCCTCCAAACCACTAAACAGCTGACAGTCAGTCTGCTAAGTCGCCTGATTAGTACAGTTAGCCTTTTCATGGTGTAACAGCTTGCTAAGTGCTTATTTATTAATTATAACATGCTTTACTGAATTTATTGAAATTATAACGCTTTTGTACCTATTTCTGAGTGTGATAATGAGCTAATCATGATTTATTTAATGAAAAAATATATAAAATATATTTATATTTATTTAAAACATTTGTATATATCATTATAAATAACCTTTTTTAAAGAAAAAAGTATTAAAAAATGTTTAAGTTGAAAAATTTGTGCACTAAAAATGTCTTTATACAGGATGTTTCACAACTTAGAGCAAAACATTAAAGGGTATATTCTGTACGACGTGCTGATCATGAAACAAAAATATTTTTTTTTAAATTCGAAAAATTAAGGGTTGTTAACCTAAAACATTTTGTGTAGTACTGCACTGGATTCGCTTTCCTATTAAACACAAACAATGAAGTAGGTATCAACTACGAAAGAATAATTACACAATTCAATTATTAGCAGTTATTTATAATAGAATTTTATTTAATTAATAACTTTAACATAATCATCCACCCAGTGGCAGTGGCAACGAAAAATTTTGGACTGGAAAACATGGAAAATAGTTTTGCGATTTAAAAAAAAATCTTTTTGTTTCATGATCAGCACGTCGTACAGAATATACCCTTTAATTTTTTGCTCTAAGTTATGAAACACCCTGTATATGACAATAGACACACAGCAATATCCTTTTTATCTATTCTGATTGGCTGATTGGCATAGCTTGCAATATCCTTAAGTCCTGGACCCAGTCAGTAGTCCTGTTTTCTTAGTATATACCGGATGTATATTGAAATATGTAACATAGGAAATACAATGGCATTTTTTTAATATAATGATTGTTGTTTCCCTAATTAAATTGGATCAAAAGTGTAAATACAAAAAATGTTACGTATTAAAAACTGTATCTAATGAGTATCTACTTGTTGCTCAATTGTTTTTTATACTATAGTAACAAGCAAACAAAAAATAGTTTTTATAATGAAAATTTGGGATTGATACTTGAAACAAAATAATTTTTATTATTATTGTTCTTATTATTTTGAATAAAATATGACAATACACGTTCAAGTATAATTAATTATTAATTTTGGTTAAGCAATTTAATTTATTTATATAATAAACTTGTTATAAAAGCTATTTTCATTTGCTTGTTACTCTTGCATAAGAAACAATTGAGCATCAAGTAGATACTCATTAGATGCAGTTTTTTATACTTAACATTTTTTGTATTTACACTTTTGGCCTAATTTAATTTGGGAAGCAACAATCATCCTATTAAAAAAATACCATTTTATTTATTTACGCCAAAAATATGTTTTTTGTAGCATAAAATATATCAGGATTTTCTTATTCCAGCAATGCTCTCGTAGTATATTAATCTAATACGTCTATTTAATATTTAATATTTTTTCGTACTTTTAACTATTTTAATTATTTTTCTTGAATATATTCTATACTTATTAACCTGATTAACTTCAATTAATTCTTAGCAGCTGTTGCACAATCGGTTGCGCTGTCGTTACACAAGCTAGAGTACCACTAATTAACAATTTTAACCAAAACCATAATTACATTCGTGTACCCTGTATAGGTATTGTAATTGGGATAAATTATTTGTAAATAAAATAAAGACATGTTATCTAATACAAACAATAATAATAAACCGTAAATTTGTTTTGGAATGATAATATTATTACAGTAAGATATTTTCAAAAGATCTTGATCAAAATATATTTTTCTTAAATAATTTATAAATATTCTGTAACTCGTTCATTGTCTGATATCGATATCGATAAATTAATGACAATCCTTTTATTTCATGATTAACTTATAGATTACCTCCATTTTAAGATTCTGCGATCAAAATTATTTACTCTGTATTTCTATTTTACTTGTATGCATTTTTCCCTCGTACGAAGTTGCCAGTATATAAAAAAATACTTTTTATACAACTGTCAAATAAGTTCTTTTTTTAACTAATATCACTACACGTAGTATGTGATTTCATTTTTACATTGCCATGAGATAGCGTATTTGGCGCACTGTTTTACACCCTAGTGCGCAAAATAAGTATTTCGCACACGCTCCCAAATTATTCTTTTTCACGTTTCCTTCATTTTAATAAATATTGTAATATTTCTTTAGACAGTTGTAGAAAAAATGTTGTTTGTATTTCGTGGACGAAATTCTTGTTTTTTAGCGCGTTCGAATGACATTTTGTCTCGACTAAAAGTAACATTAATTTTGTGCATTTAATGCATAAATAACTATTTTAACATAAAATATAAGGGTTGTGATTAATTTATCGATTGGTAACAAGTAATAATTGAATTGCAGAATAAGAAGACTTATTACAGAATATTTGGGTTGTAGTTTTTTGAAAATATTTTAATAATTAGCTCGTTGTGACTGTTGTTTCGTGTGTTGCAGGCAAAATTTAAACTCGGACTTTACGGACAGCGCCCTGGGCTCAACAGACAAGAGCCCTTTGCCCTATGGCAACTTCCAGCTGCGCGATACCACCGTGCAGTCCATCCTTGCCCACCCCCGATACGGACCCAAGTATGTCTCTTTGTGCTTCTGCTCGCCTAATACTTATTTTGTATATTTTTCAATGTAAATACTTACTTAATTATCTTAGACAAAAATACTTCAAATAAAATAAATTTCAGCCAGTTTTATTTGAAACATTTGCTTCTAAAATAATTTGGAAAGATTTGACATTGGAAAATATACTTTTCCTATCGTACACACATGCATAAATAGCACGCTGCCATGAAACATTTTTCCATAATATTTTTTAGTTTAGGAAAACACAATATGTGACTTTTACAAGTGATGATATTTCTGTTGCAGATCAGCTTTGGGATCCAACATGTATACGTATTTAAAGTTCGGACTTCCAAGGGTCTTTCCTCCGAATCATAATGGGTCAAATAGATCGACAACGCCCCAACAATTTCATAGAGCAACTATGAATCGACCTAACATGAGGTAAATACTTCCATTTGATTTCATACTGTATTAAATAAAAAATAAATATATCATCACGTCATTTACCCATTACTGGGTGTGGCACTCTGTCGAAACAGATCTCGGTAAGTGATATATTTCTTCGCGTGAAGTGCGGTTACTAGTCGTAAAATCACGGTCCCCAAAGATATTAGTGGAGGGGGAGCCACAGGGGTAGATTTAATTTGGTGAAAATTGTTTGTCGGCTGTGGGGATCGAACCAGGGTTCTCAAGATCCACAGGCCGACTCGATACCACTGAGCCACCTACCCCATTTAATGTATTGTATTTCCATATTTGCAGTAGTGGTTTTAATCCGGAAAATAATACTTTTTATACTTCCGTTAGGAAATCGACTTTTTTTTTCACTTATTTGAGTTAGGTAATGAATTGCATTATTTAACTAGTGAAATAATGAGGTAACATAGCTACACACAAAAATTAAGATATCTTGGTAGACGAATTCTAATGTGTTATTCTTTTATTTTTTGAATTTATAACTGTCATTAATATGTCAAAATTTCATAATTTCAAAAACGCTCTTTCGTATTTATTAGAACGGAAGTAGAAAAAATATTGTATGAAACTAGTAAGGAAATAGGTTATTACCTTACTTATGTGTTTACATAACTCGACTACGCCTCGTTCTGCAAATTTCACATGCGTAAGGTAATAACCTTCATTTCCTTACTAGTTTCATAAATAGCTATTACAGTACTAGTACTGTAAGGTAACAAACAGTTTTTGACATTTAATTATAATTATTTTAAGATGTCACTTTCAAGATTAGGATTGTTTACTTCGTCGTCTACTCATATCGTAAATAGTATATTGTAATACTAGTGAGGAAAGGGTTCAATTGCAAAACGAGTACGAAAGTTGGAGTACGAGCGACGGCGGTAACGAATCGGCTTGTGGATTTAAGAATCCGGGTTTGATTCCCACAACCGACAACTAATTTTTAATACACCTTTTGGGGTAGGTGGCTCAGTGGTATCGAGTCGGCCTGTGGACCTTGAGAACCCTGGTTCCATCCCCACAGCCGACAAACAATTTTCACCAATTTAAATCTACCCCTGTGGCTTCCCCTCCACTAATATCTTTGGGAGCCGTGATTTGACGGCTGGTAACCGCACTTTACACGAAAAAATATATCTCTTACCGAGATCTGCTTAGGCAGAGTGCCACACTCAGTAATTAGTAAAAGGCATGAAGATATATTTATTTATTTATTTTACTTTTGCTTCCCCTTTATTTACATCTTTGGGAGGCATGATTTTACGGCTGGTAACAGAATTTTACGCGTACCACTAACCCCATTTTCAGAGTAACTAATAAAATAAAATTTAAAAATGTTATTTCAATATTTCAGAGGTCCTAAAACAATGCAGCGAGGCCTGCGGGACGGTTCTTCAGGTTACGATAGTTCAGACAACGAAACGACTCATCAGTACAAACAAAACCGGAAGTACAGATCCGATCCTGATTTCCGGATGCAGAACGTCCATAGTTCATATCAACACCCACCTACGCATATGGGGGTAAATATATTCAATAGTTCATTATCAAAACAATTGACAAACTACCGAAAATCATCCAGGCTAGTAATTGTTGAATTATTGGGTTGGCCCTACCGGATATTCTCACGATAAATTTCCGGTTAATTTTAATACCACACCCAATATAAAACTACATTTGTATAAATACAAATATTTCAATGGGTGTGGGATGTCGATGGTAGTTCTGCAATTGCAGATAACATTAATAAAATGAGATTATTTTCACAGCCTGTCATGGCTCCTGTAGGAGGCCAACCACTTCCAGGAATGCGGCCACACAAAAGCGTATCCGAAGCCAATCTTCTAGCGTCCGAAGGCTATAGACCTAGTGGACATCATCGTCATGGAGGTCGTCGAAGTAGTGTTGCTGAGTTCCAACATCCTGGTATGATGGATCACATGGATCATAGGTCAGTAATTTGATATTTTAACATTTTTAATCTGTCAATTAAGTTCATGAACTCCTGCTGCTGAATATGCTATTGCTACAGTTCGCGGAATTAATTGACAGAAATTATTTCACTTCAAATTGTTTTGTGTTGGTACATTTTATTTATTTATCCAACACCCACTACTTATAAAGTCATTATTGTTGTCATTGTAGATTAGTAAAGTGGTTTATAAGTCACACGTGAGTTATAAGTCATAAGTCACGCATAAATTATGACTTGTAACTCACTGTTGAGTTTAAATATAGCAAAGTTGAAAAAAGGTTGCAGCTGTAGTATTCGAAATGGAAGACGAGAATTTTATTTCCGAAATAATCATTAAGGAAGCGGAAAAAGCGGTTGTTGATATTTTACCAAAAAAGTCTAGAACTTCCTATGAAAAACACTTTCATTCATACCTTTGACGTTTCTAGTTGTCATCCAGTCTTCAAACATATGAAATTCTTTTTCATAGGAACTTCTAGACTTTTTTTGTAAAATATCAACAACCACTTTTTCCGCTTTCTTAATGATTATTTCAGGAATAAAATTCCCGTCTTCCATTTCGAATACTACAGCTGCAACCTTTTTTCAACATTGTTTATTTAAAAACTTTGAGTAACCTAGACAACAAAACAAGAAAGTATGGCTAACTAGAATATTATTTGAAATGTAGACAATTGTGTCAAAATTTATATTTTAATGTCTTAATTGTAGTTGTTGGATAAAATTTCGTATGCCACTCGTGTGTTATTACAAATAAGTCACTTCAGAAAATTATTCCCCTCGGCCTAACGGCCTCGTGGACTAATATTTTTCTCGCGTGACTTATTTGTAATATAACACACTTGTACCATAAATAACTATTATTTTATTATTTGCAGTGTTTTAAATCATCCAATAACTCGACCAATGTCTAAAGCCGGAAGTGACATCTCTGCAATGCATTCAAGAAGAGGAAACTCTATAATTCGTGGAGATTATATTCATGATCAAGAAATAGGACCTACCTTTATTTACCCTCATCTACAGGTAATAGTATATTACATAATTAGTCAGGAAAGTAAAATACTTTCGTGACGTATTATGTATACTATTTTTTTCTGAAATCATTCAGATTTATATTTTATAAATATAATTAATAATAAATATTTCAAAATGTTTAATTTTTTGGTAAGAATCATATTGACAGTAAACTACATATCCAAGGTGATAACAAAAGTTGTTGAAAACAACATCTTATGTGAAAAATCTATTGAGCATATTTGTGTCAAAAGTAATATTGTTGACAGAGAAGATTTCTTTATAATGTTGGAAAATATAGATGAAAATGAGTATGAGGAGGTATTTTCAAGTACTTCTCCTGAAATCTTAAATCAAGCAACTGCGGCTGTTGAAAATTTATTACCGAGCAAGTTCAAAGACCGATATGATAAAGAGTATAAAATTTTCATGGATTGGAAAAAGCAAAATAAAGTAAATAATTTGTCAGAAAATGTGCTACTTGCTTATTTTATTCACTGAATCTATTGCAACAAATAATTTAGCTTCAAGCAATTGTATATTTAGTATTAACGTTATTGATAAAAATAAATAAAAATCTAATAAATTTGTTTAGTTATTTAGTTTATTTACTTGAGTCAGGTAAAGTACTTTCCTGACTAGTCAAGAAAGTACTTTACCTGACTGTTTTGCAAATGTTTGGTAAACATTTACTTTCCATACTAAAATGCGTCAGGAAAGTAGGAAAGTAGGCATTTTCTTGACGATTTCAGAAAAAAATGTTTAAGACATTACTAATTAATTTTAAATAAAAAATATCAAATTCTATTAATTATTCTAAAAAGACCCTATAAAAACATCAAAACATTAAATCCAGTATTTCTGTCTCTAACAGCATGAATTCATCAGCACTTGTTGTATTGTAAATGCAAAGATTGGCACTCATATATATAACCTCGTACCACGGAAACTCATGTAAGGTATTTCAACCAATCAGAACGCTCGGAAGTTTAGTTTGCACTATCCAACTGTTATGAAACCACGCCTACTAGTCTAGTTTTCGTATTATTCTAACAGCAACTTTGTATTGGAAGCAGAACTGTTATTTTGCATCGGAAATGTGTTTACAAGGATTTTATAAGATAAAATATGACATAACTCACTTATTTTAGTAAAAAATTCTTAAAATATTAAGTTATTAATTTATATTTTGACATTTCTGCATTAGGTACATAACTTCGCGAACACCCACCGTTACAAATACTATTGAATTAGTTCGCGGACTTAATTGTCAAGTTTTCTAAAGACGCATAATTACAGTTTACTAATTTATTACAGGTCCGATCGCTAGAAATAACATATCCAACTAACAAACGTATGTTATTACTCCAAAATATATCATTTGAAATACGAGGAGGTGAACTATTAGCTGTTATGGCCACATCAGGTAAAAATACATTTCACAACAACCTTAAAACTTCTTTAACAATATTTCTTGTTCAGAAGTTGAGGGTACTGGTTTACTAGACACGATAGCAGGTCTGAGAAACCCTGTAGGAGGGGATATGATATTAAATGGGCAAGCTGTTGGCAAAAGTATCCTCAAACCAAGAGTGGCATACGCCCAAAATAATTCACATCTTTGTAAACAAATGACGACACAGCAGACATTGAGATTTCATTATGATTTGAAGAAACCTACAGAGAAATTAGATCATTTAAAAATTGATGCCATGGACAGAGTAAGTTTTCATTAAGGAGTAAGGCCACTCTAGACAAGGAAAAAAGGGTAATTTTCTAGATTTTTTTTAACGAAATCTAAACGTGCTGCTTAAGAACTGTTTTTGGATCTTTATTTAGTGCTCTTTGAATTTTATTTAATTTTTTTTTTAAAGAAAATATTCAAAATTGTCGTCAGAAATTTAAAAAAATGGCGACTCCTCTCGGAGCGTAGGGCAAATCGGGCGAAAACATTCCGGGAACTGCAATGGACCTGGAACAAAAAGGGATATGTTTTCTTAATCTCTGATGTATATTGTAAAAAACTACGGGCTGGATTTTGGAAATTTGGATTTTTAACAAAATGGCGCACGTTTGAAAAAAAATTATTCGGGACTAAATTTCTGTATAAAAACGACCATAAAAAACGAATGAAGCACTTTTTAAAAAAGCCCACCTAATTTTTGAGTATTTTATATCTAGAATAAGAAATAAAATGATTCAGCACGATCCATTAATTAGTATTTCAGATTTCTTTTCGCTCGATTTTGAAAATATAATTTCGAAAAAAACGCGTTTAAAGTTTCGAGTCATATTTTTCATAGAAATATTATATTTCCCTCTAATCTGCAGTGCATACGCCATAAAATTGTCCTTCCTGCTCCTTTCTCGAAGATTTCTGCGCCATTCGAGCCTTTTTTGCAGCGTCAGTGAGCAATGAAAACAACAATGAAAAGAAACACGCCTCAGGAAAGTTTCGAGTGACCGCTGAGCGTGTAGTCGCTTTTTCCCATATATATACTAGTACTAACAGATATATGCTTTTTCCCCTCTGAAATACTTCCGCGCGGCATTTAAATTAATTCTCCCTTATTCCTAAGGATTTAAACTATAATGTAAGCAAAAAAAATAATGCAGTTTTTGCAAATTTTAGAGTGGCCTTACATCTTAATGCAACTATTTAATTTAGAGATTACTTTTTAAAATATCAATTTATTTTAATTTGATTTTAATTTTACAGATAAACGTACTAATAGAAGATTTAGGTTTAGAACAAGTACGAAACACAAAAGTAGAGAATCTTACTACCTCTGAAAAGAGGCGATTGAATGTTGCGTGTCATTTATTACTCGATACGGATATCGTCGTACTCGATCAGCCCACTAGAGGCATGGATATCTTCGACACCTTCTTCTTAGTGGAGTATCTAAGACAATGGGCTACTGGTGGAAGTGGTAATGCCTTAGGTAATTGCCCCTAAACAGAGATAATAATAACAACCCTTAAATATATGTATTAATAAAATATAAACTAAACACTTGGCTAAGTCTCACAAAATTCAGCCTCCAAGTCACCTTATGAGGGCACTGTCAGAGGCTGGCCAGCACAGTTAGTAACTATAGACGCGTTTCGCTCTTATTATGCCTATGGCACACTGGTGGATGAAACAACAGAACGCACCCATCATCGACGAAAATTAGAGGCTCCTCTATTTCCATCGAAGAGCTCATCGATGAAACGAACGTATCTCATTTCACTCGTATCTTTTGTATCTCATTTCACGTTAGCATATTTTTGAAATTTAGTTTTTTTTTCTCAACTTTAGAAGCTTTTATTGTTTGTCAATGAAGAGTGCGTTCTGTTGTTTCATCGAAGAGCTCATCGATGCTCATCGACGCTCTTCGACCAGTGTGCCATAGACATTAGAGCGTATATGGTTACTAACTGTGCTGGCCAGCCTCTGACGATGCCCTCATAAGGTGACTTGGAGGCTGAATTTTGTGAGACTTAGCCAAGCGTTTATTTTATATTTTTTATTAAACCTAGTTTCACCAAGTGTATGGATGACAATTAATTTTGTCTTTGTTGTTATATGTTTTAATTCTTCTAGGACGAATAGTAATATTAACACTGCATCCGCCCACATATGAGATTTTTACAATGTTGTCGAGGGTGCTGTTATTGTCGGCTGGTAGAACAATGTACAGTGGAAGAAGAAGAGATATGTTAGCGTATTTTTCAATGGTTGAATATCCGTGTCCGTCATTCAAAAATCCGTCGGATTATTATCGTAAGTATATCCAACATTTTCGTTGTTTAAATTCAATTAATATAATTCTACATTTAGCGAAAAAAACATTATAAATAAATATATCATCACGCCTTTTACCCATTACTGGGCGTGGCACTCTGCCGTAAGCAGATCTCGGTAAGTGATATATTTCTTTGCGTAAAGTGCGGTTACCAGCCGTCAAATCATGGCCTACAAAGATGTTAGTGGACGGGAAGCCGCAGGGATAGATTTAAATTGGTGAAAATTAGCAGAATTGAATATTAGTTCTCTTTGTGGATCTATTTGGTGGCTCTGAAAAGAGCTGATGTGATCTCAGATTACTGGAGCACTTTTGTGCAGATATTCAGTAATAAAATTTAAATTAGTTTACTTGAGGATGATTATTTACACGGTTGAATATTAGTTCTCTTTTTTTTTATTTATTTGGTGGCTCTGAGAAGTGCTGAAAGTTTTTGATGATTTTTAAAAGATTAATAATGATATGTGGTACTTTTTTCTACATTAATTTTAACCCCACAAATAATGAACTATATATATATATGAACTACCACACTGCGGCTCGGTGAGTGCGGACCCTGTACTGTAATTGGGATTAAAATTTCTGTTGTACAGAGTAACAAATAAATAAATGTAGGTTCTCTGTTTTACAAAAAACTAAACGAAGTTACTCGGAACTTAAGTTGAACAATACAATCCCTATACCTGCTCTACTGAAGTTAACAGTTATCGAACCGCATAGAGATATGCTGTTGTAATATTGCACGTATGGAATGCATAGAGATATGCTGTTGTAATATTGCACGTATGGAATGCAGATTATCTTTAATTTGCTTTGCCGAAAGTTTCTTGATTACTTTAGAAATAAATATTTCTAACAATTAAAGAATTTAGTCTACTACATTTTTTATTTGAAGTATTTTTGTCTAAAATAATTTATATTCGTCTTATAGCAAAAAAACTAAGTTCATTCATCAGCAATTAATGTTAAAATTAGTATTTTAGAAAGAAATTATCAAAATAAAATTAAAAAAACAATTTGAAATAAGCTTTGTGATTGTAGATTTATGGTTTCAGTAATGGGTAAAAGGCGTGATAACATATGTACAGAGTTATTTGATATATGAAAAAGAGTTAAAAATATATTTATTTATTAGTTGACCTGGTAACGCTGGACGACCTATCAGCCGAAGCAATGCTGGAATCTTCTCAACGAATAGAACAACTTGCAGATGTATTCCGCCGGAAACAAGAACCACTAAGTGATCCAGGACCTCCAACAGCACTTCCGCTTACTGCAAGAAACACCAATTGTTTCAAACAAGCTTCTGTCCTCTTTACGTATGTTTCATAACACCTATTATGAATGTAGATGATCTTTATCCTCATTTTATTTGTAGGAAATCCATGTTCTACACACAGCCAAATACATTCATCCATTGGTCTCTACTCTTCGTAATAGCAGCGACAATATCTTTAATAACAGGTGCAATATTTTGGGATGTACCGAATACAGATCCGCAATTGACGCTCAATGATCGAATTGGGTACCATTACAGTGTGATGTGCGTGACAGCGTGGCCGCTGTTGTTGGCACTCACGCTCAATGAAGTCAGACAAAATCGGAACACTGTGGAACGTGATATTCAACATGGATTATATGGACGTTTTTCTTACATTTTCATGAAGACAATTTTGAATATATTTCCCTCATTATTTATCTGGCTCGTTTATCTTGTGCCATGTTATTCTATGAGTGGATTGTACATGCAAGGGCCAAACAATTATAATGGTTTTTATATTTATATTGGTGAGTATATTATTACTCAATATATTAGTTCTTTTTTTGGAATTTATTGGTGGCTTTTAAAAGAACCGAATGTTTTTCGGCAATTCCATTACAATTAGTAGCAAATATTATTTTTCATATCACATGCATTGAAACAGCGAGTTTTGATCTCTGTTTTGCCAGTCGAAAGAAGACAATTTCAGACCAATGCGACTGTGTCAGTCAGAAACAACGTTGTTTCTGCCCGGCACATTCATTTATTTATTATTTATGTCTTTATTTCAAGTCTGTCAGAATCGCATTTGTAATAAACAAAAGCGAATAAAATCATAATCGTCTGACAGCTGTCGTCAAATCGTTGTCAAAGATTTTAATAAATTACAAATAAAATGAGTACCCCAAAACATCTTACCGAAAAAGCCCTAGCAGCTTCCCTTGATTTATTGCCCACAAAATCTAAGGAAAAATATTTATCTTGTTACGATAAATTTGTGAAATGGAAAGAAGCAGAAGAAGCTACATCGTGGTCAGAGGATGTGTTGTTGAGTTATGTGATATGAAAAATATAGTGTGTGGCACGGGGTGAAATAGAGACGATTTCAGACCAGGGCGATGACAGTCAACTCTCGCCCTCGTCAGAAATCGTCTTGTTTCACCCCTTGCCACACAATATACTATTTCGTAACCCATGCACAAGAAACACGTTCTTATTCCCTAATTTTAGAGAGAGAAACACTGCTTTTTTCATCTAAGCAGAGAAACGTTATGTTTCTCTCCCTAGAGACTACGATTGTTAGCTGTTTGCGGCGTTTCCTAGGTAACTAGTTACGCAACCCATATTTGACATTTGTCCCGATAAGACAGAAATTTTTGAGCACTTGTTACGAAAAGTATAATATGTCTGACGGGAGGGCGCGATTATCCCTTATGTCAAGTTGGCAAACCTCGAACCTTCAGCCCTTGCTTACGTCTCGGTTTGCCAACTTCACACGCGGGAATAATCGTTTGTTTACCTCCCTTGGTGCATAACATACTATATTAGTAGTATATTCTCTCTAAAGTATAAAATAATGTATTAATTATTTCAAATTTACACTCATATATATAACCTCTGTCGTACTACAGAAACTCAAGTAGAATGGTTAAGCCAATCAGAATACAGGGAAGTTTAATAGACAATATCCACCAGTCTGGGCACCACGCCCACTAGTTTCAAAAGCTTGTGTTATTTGTAGATTACATCTTATTAATTATAAGTAAATTGGGGTAGGTGGCTCAGTGGTAACGAGAACCCTGATTCGATCGAAGCAATTTTCACTAAATTAAATCCACCCCTATGACTTCCCCTCTACTAACATCTTTAGAGACTTTGACGGCCGGTAACCGCACTTCATGCGAAGAAATATATCAGTTACTAATATCTGCTACGACAGAGTGCTATGCCCAGTAATGGGTAAAAGGCCTGATGATATTATTTTAAATTTTTATTTCAGGTTACATGCTTCTATATCTCATCAGTCTGCAATCTTTATTGACTGCAATGGCGTACATAGTCCCATCCACCGCGGCTGCTGCTCTAATAACCGGAGCTGCGCTTTGGATCGGAGCTCTAGTTAGTGGAGCTTACCTAGCGATCGAAGACCTGCCCTTTGGAGCCCCTTTACTGCGTTACTGCAGCCCTACTTCATGGCTAATACCGTTTTTAGTAAGACGAGAACATACTACAGAAGCTATTACTGCTGCTGCTGTCACCACTCTTTGTAGGAATAAACAAGTAAGTAAATTACTTTAAATCATTACAATAGGGAGATTTGATAATAATTTTACAGGTACAGCATCAAGATATTATCGTGCAATTGCCGTGTCCGCCACCAAATGGAACGCAAGTCATGTCAAATTTCGGGTTTTTAATAGAAAAACAAGAATTTAACTATTACGGGCATCCAGCGTTTTCTCTTCTTGCGTTTTATCTTGTTTTTTTCGTGATTACATGTTTTGCGTTTGTATTAAATTGTTGCAATAAAAATCGACGAAGTAAAAGACTTAGTGACACAAATAAACCGTGAATAGTATAGTGATTAGTAATTTATATAAGATTTTAATGTATTACTATGATTTTAATGTGACGTAATTTTATATAGATAATGATTTTCGTGCCTAAAACTATTTAGTATTTTATATGATTGTAGATTAATTATTGTTTTTATAATTTAAGGTATGAAAATATTTGAATAATAAACAAAATATTATATTTTAAAAACCGGTAAAAATGTTTAAACATCAAAAATACATGAATTAATTTACATACAAATATATCAAATAATCGCTAAAACTGCACAAATCTTAAATTACATAAAAAAAGCGATTCTTTTAAAAATTTACACCTATATTTATAACCTCGGACCGTAGATATTTCCATATGATGTTTCAACCAATTAGAACGCAGGGAAGTTGAGTTTGCAAGGTACGGTAGGCCAAGGTATAAATACTGCATTTCGAATAATTTTCAAACAGCAATTCTACTTAGCAAGGAAGGATGTTATACTTTGGGTTGCAAATATGTTTTCAAGAATGGCATGATACATTAATTATTTTCTCTTATTACCTTTTTTCGATTTAGATAGCATTTTCTAATAGTATATTATTCAATGAGTAAGTAATATAAGCTATTACTCAAGAGAATGAAGTTTGCAACACGAGCCGAAGGTGAGTGTTTTAAATCATTCGAGTGACTAATAGCTATTACTTGCGAATAGAATACTATACTTTTTCTACGACTATATGTTATTATGTAATAAGATTTTACAATTATTTTTTTTATGTTACATTATGAATAAGTCAGATTGCTTAAATTTTTATTTAATAAATGTTAACACTACTTAACATGGAATAAGTAGCCCATAATGACGATGATTTATATTTATCAGAAAGTTCGCCAAAATATACTATTTACATATTCCTATCACCTAAAATTTACAGTTATATTTATAACCTCGGACTGTAGATAATCCCAAATGATGATTCAGCCAATCAAGATGCAGAGATATTGAGTTTGTTAGGTACTATAGGACATGGTATAAATAGTGCACTTCTAAAATTTTTCAAACAGCCATATTATTTTGAAAGCAGAGGTGTATTGTTTTTAAGGATGACATGAAAAATTAAATGCTACTTTTTTATTAGCTTTTTAGGTGCAGATTATGCTGAGACATTCGAGTTCTACTTAAAATTAAATATATTTAGTCCGTTCATGTTTTATTTAAACATTTGTTAGATTATTTAACAAGTCATGTTTTGTACATTACCAGTTAAACAATTTAAATGTGATAGTAGGTAAATATATGCATTTAAACACGATAATAACATCATAATATTTGTTCAACTTGAATATAAACACATGCCTGTTATGTGGGATTTAAAATATCCAATACGAGGTATCAGTTTACGTGCTACCGATAAATACTTTGATAACAAGTTTATAAAATGTCAAAACTACATCCAAATGTTCATTATTCTTTATTGAAAGAGAGCATTTCGGAGAATAAAATAATGAAACCACTAGAAACCGAAAGTGAGGTTATGCACGATATTAAACTTGTAACAGAAAGTGACAGCTGTAACGTGTCATCCGAAATGAAGCATAAAAGTGAAATAAAAAGGACGTTAAATGAAAATATAACCACTGTTGTTCATATTTTAACAATCCAGTTTGTTGTATTTATCTTATATTTAAGTTTTAGTCATGAAGTGGAATTATTTACGTGGCATCCAATCTTGCTGTCAGTTGGAGTGAGTTTGTATAGTAACATCATCAACAGGTGGGTTCATTGACTGTTATTCTATTTTTTAGTGGTCACTATTCATGACAGAAGGTATTTTAGCCATTTCTGGGGAGAACTGGTTCACGAAATTCATTTCTACAAGAAATAGAGTGCTTGTACATTGGGTATTACAGATCTGTGCATCAGTGTGTATTCTTTCAGGGTTTATTATTGTTGTTGTTAATAAAAACTTAAAGAATAAGGAACATTTTACGACATGGCATGGAATAATGGGACTTGTTTCATTTAATTTCTTCATTCCAACTTGTTTAATTGGACTTATAACTTTGTATAAAGTTGACTTGCGTCAGTACATTGGTCCTACATTAAATAAAGTGGTACATATTTTCTTTGGGGCTGCCACGTTTATTTTAGGATATGTTACTGTACTTTTAAGTTTATATTCTAATTGGTTTGTTAAAAGAACAAACTTTACTGCTCAAGTTTTGTGTTTTATTGCGGTTATGATTACTTCTTTGTGGGTCATGGTTAAACCAGTTAAGTATTTATCACGAACCATATTTTGCAAATAAATATACGTAACAATTTGTATGAATTATAAAGTAATATTTGAAATATATTTTTAATAATACTAATATATCTGTGATAACAATATTCTTTTATATCATTTAGATGTAAATAATAAATAAAATTCATTATGTAATCCTGAGTCACTCATATTCCTAAAAAGTGCTTCGAAATTATAACAGATTCAAATTTATACCTATATTTATAACCTCGGTCCGTACCTTCCATATGATGTTTCAGCCAATCAGAACGCAGGGAAGTTGAGTTTGCAAGGTACAATAGAGCAAAGGTATAAATACTGCATTTCAAACGGCAATTTTACTTAGCAAGGAAGGATGTTCTACTTTGCGTTGGAAATATGTTTTCAAGAATGGCATGATACATGAATTATTTTCTGTTATTAGTTTTTTTAAGTTTAGATAAAATTTCCTAATAGTATGTTATGCATTAAGGGAGGGAAACAAGGGATAATCGCGCCCTTCCGTGAAGCATATACTTTTCGTAACAAGTGCATAAAAACTACTGTCTTATCGGGAGAAATGTTAAATATGAGTTGCGTATCCTATATTTATAACCTCGGGCCGTATATTCCATATGATGTTTCAGCCAATCAGAACGCAGGGAAGTTGAGTTTGCAAGGTACAATAGATCAAGGTATAAATACTGCACTTCGAAAAAATTTCAAACAGCAATTTTACTTAGCAAGGAAGGATGTTCTACTTTGCGTTGGAAATATGTTTTCAAGAATGGCATGGATACATTAATTATTTTCTTTTATTACCTTTTTTTGATTTAGATAACATTTTCTAAAATACTTGTATTACCAGAAAAACGATTTACTCTTATATTTAAAATCTATATTTTCGAGAATAATTCTTGTTCACTACATGTTTCATAAAACCACAAAAACATAAAATTTGCACCTATATTTATAAAATCAGACATGATGTTTCAGCCAATCAGAACGCAGGGAAGCTGAGTTTGCTGTATCCACCTGCCTTTACCTTTAAATTTCTAATGATGATGTATTGATTTTATTAATTTATGAGTTAGGTGGCTTAGTGGTATCGAGTCGGCTTGTGGATCTTGAAAACCCTGGTTCCATCCCCACACAGCCGACAAACAATTTTCACCAATTTAAATCTATCCCTGTGGCTCCCCCTCCACTAATATCTTCGGGAATCGTGATTTGACGGCTGGTAACCGCACTTCACGCGAAAAAATATATCACTTACCGAGATCTGCTTAGGCAGAGTGCCACACCCAGTAAAGGATAAAAGGCGTGATGATATATTTATTTATTATTTAATTTTTATATTTTCAATACACCCCAATAAACTTAGCTTAAATATTTAATAATATGTAATGATTGATTATTATTTTTCGAGAAGTTATTAATTATTGTAGTTAGTGGTTGGGTTAGTGCATGATTTAGTATTAAGGAGTATATTTTTAAAAGTAAGTTTTTATTTTGTGCATTCTTAAATAATTGAATGATATTGCAAATGTGGAATAATACGTAATTAAAATATATATTTTGTTTTATTAGCATGACTTTATTATCTATAATACATTAATTAACCGTTATACCATCACAGATCTAAATATAATAATATGACACAAAGAAATACAACAGAATATAACTTAAAATACATTTAAGAAGTTTTTACCAAATTATAATAGTTGGCATGGAATATCTGAGCCGCTGTACTAAATTTAAGAAGTAGCCAAAATAATCCAAATATCAGAAACAGTTTGCAGGCTCGGTCCAACAAATATAAGCTGTAAAATAAACATAATTTACTTGAAGAATCGAAGCCGTAAATTTATTAATTTTAGGAAATATAAAATACTCCCTATTGGTTGCATTACTTGACCTTAATTACGTAAAATTAAATAATTAATGCATTTCGGGACTTAAAGTCGGTCCCATTATCTAGTCATAATAGTATATTAAAATAATAATAATAATTGTTAAAAAACAAATAATCAATACAAATTTTTGATCACAACATTTAAAAAATATTAAAATATTAAATTAACACTAAAAATATTTAAGCTACTCTTGGGAAGTATTTTTTTTAATTTCCTACAATTAAAAAATTAATGAGGGTCCTTTTTAACATACAGGGTGTTTCACAACTTAGAGCAAAAATTAAAGGGTATATTCTGTACGACTTGCTGATCATGAAACAAAAAGAATTTTTTTTTAAATCGCAAAACTATTTTCCATGTTTCCCAGTCCAAAATTTTTCGTTGCCACTGCCACTGGGTGGATGATTATGTTAAAGTTATTAATTAAATAAAATTCTATTATAAATAATAATTGAATTGTGTAATTATTCTTTCGTAGTTGATACCTACTTCATTGTTTGTGTTTAATAGGAAAGCGAATCCAGTGCGGTACTACAAAAAATTCTTTTTGTTTCATGATCAGCACGTCGTACAGAATATACCCTTTAATTTTTTGCTCTAAGTTGTGAAACGCTCTGTATATGGAACAAATTACTTACAACATAAGGTAGCGCTTAGCGAACGGAATATTCTTGGGATTTTCTTTTAGGCAGTATAAACGGGCCCCCAAAATTATATCCCTCAAATAATCGTCATCATCGCGTTGTACATTCATTGCATAAAATATATCTTTTTCCTTATCAGGAATATTATTAAGCATATTCAAAAACTCCTGGTTTTTAAATCTCCATTCTCTTAAAGTAAAATATTGTAATAAGTGCATTCCTAGTTTGATACGTCTTTGAATTCGGACCATACTGAAATAAAACAATTCAAGTGAAATTTTCTTTTCTAGGGGCTCTAACTCAAAAACTAAGCAAGCTATTGATATGCGGTTTGAACGAGTGAATTCCCCGTGTCCGAATCTACTTGTATACAAATTTTTAGCTCATTTAAAGAAAATTAACTTTTTTGAATTTTTTAATTATTTTCCAAGGGGTACCCCTTGGGATTTTTATGATTTTTAAACAAATTGCTCTAAAACTATTTCTCGTATGAATAATGTAACGAAATTTTACATAAATATGTATTTCGACGTGCTGAATCCAATGGTGTAATGTTTATGTCCATAAGTCTTATAGTTTTTGAGATAATGGTCAAAAACTGTACGAGGAAAAAAATTGGCGAAAATTTTACAAAAAAATAAAAATCGCTAAAAACTTGCCTAGAGGTCAATTGAAACACGGGGAATTCAACCTTTCAGACCGCATCTCAATATCGTGCTTAGTTTTTGAGTTATAGCCTCGGGAATGTTGAAAATCTAATTTTGAAAATTGTTTGAGAACAGCAAATCCTTTAGAGGCTATAACTCAAAAACTAAGCAAGTAGTTGATATGCGGTCTGAACGAGTGAATTCCCCGTGTCCGAATTGACTTGTATACACATTTTTAGCTCATTTAAAGCAAATTAGTTTTTGAGTTATAGCCTCGGGAAAATTGAAAAATGTTTGAAAAGTTCAAGTCTTCCGGAGGCTATATTTCAAAAACTAAGAAAGATATGAAAATGCGCTCAACTGCATTGAATTTCCCGTGCCCGAATTGACTTATAAGCAAACTTTTAGCTCATTTCAAGCGATTAAAAGATTTTATTTTAAAATAATGTATGATGGTCATTTCGTTACACTTTCTAAACCCTTTCTCCCTTAAATTGCATGAAATATGTGAATGAAATAAACATTTTTAAATAACAACAAAGACAAAATTAATTGTCATCTAACACTTGGTGAAACAAGGTTTAATAAAATATAAACTAAACATTTGACTAAGTCTCACAATATTCAGCCTCCAAGTTACCTTATGAGGGCATCGTCAGAGGCTGGCCAGCACAGTTAGTAACCATAGACATTAGTCTGAATTTTGTGAAACATAGTCAAGTGTTTATTTTATATTTTTTAATAAACATTTTTAATGCCACTGAATTGAGAGTTGTTTCTAATATATATATATATATATATATATATATATATATATATATATATATATATATATATATATATATATATATATATATATATATTTAATCTGTACCAAATTGCGTAGGATTAAATGTCTAGATTGATAATTTGTTGCGTGTACGAAAAATGAAACACTATTAGGCACAAACTAAATCCTGTACTTACAATCTCTTTTGCATGGCAATCGTAAAAACGACATCCATAAAATATGCTGGAATTATTTGAAACAGAAACACGATGATATTATGGACAAATTTATTGGTCCTTATATCACCGTCGGGGTACCATAAAGGCCAATCAAAAGGGTTGTCTTGAAATAGTTTTTTGCCTTTTTTAAGGACTTCTCCCCACGTTATAGGGCGAATTTCGCCTTGGGAAACGTTATACACTGGAGTCTCATTGCATCTGAAACAGAAATTGAGTTCTAAAAATATAAATAACATACTGTATTTTTATAACTAATTCTTGTTCTTTTTTTCTTTTTTAGGTAAGTGAACA
The DNA here is from genome assembly GCA_947425015.1 of Pterostichus niger. Lineage (NCBI taxonomy): Eukaryota > Metazoa > Arthropoda > Insecta > Coleoptera > Carabidae > Pterostichus > Pterostichus niger. The sequence continues at coordinate 6,703,283 of OX380350.1, forward strand.
TATTCTTTATGATCTGTAATTACGTTTTTACTTTTGGTAAGTTAAGAAATTCATTAATAATAATAATAAAGTTAAATGGGACATACAGGTTGTCCAAAAAGTCTAGAAACGCTTAAATATCTCGAGAACGAAGGATTCGATGACAATGTTACAAAACATGTGTTTTTTTATTTGTCTAAAACTATCCATTTAAATTTACGATAATAATGTAATAGGAAATCATTTTAAATTAAATAAATAAATAAATATATCATTTTTCCGATTTTAGGAATCAAATTCGAATTTTCCAATAATCTATTGATTTATTTGTTACTCTGCACAAAAGGACTTATCCCAATTACTGTATAGGGGACCTACAAATTATAGTGAAATACATTCATATTTTTTATTATAAATTTTATCCACTGTAAATAAATAAATAAATATATCATCACGCCTTTTACAAATTACTGGGTGTGGCACTCTGCCGTAAGCAGATCTCGGTAAGAGATATATTTCTTCGCGTGAAGTGCGGTTGCCAGCCGTCAAATCACGGCCCCCAAAGATGTTAGTGGAGGGGGAGCCACAGGGGTAGATTTTAAATTGGTGAAAAAAACAGTTAAATAATTTTAAAATGTTTAACTAAGACGAAATAGTTAAAACTATGATATAATAAACATTTATATTTGTAAAAATTATCCTGAAAATAAATTTCATGTCATAAAGTCATTGTAAACACGTTTGCAAAACAATAGTATGTTATGCATCAAGGGAGGGAAACAAGTGATTATTGCGGCGTGTGAAGTTGGCAAATCGAGACGTAAGCGAGGGCTGAAGGCTCGAGCTGAAGTCGAGGTTTGCCAACTTCACACAAGGGATAATCGCGCCCTCCCGTGAAGCATATTATACTTTTCGTAACAAGTGCACAAAAATTACTGTCTTATCGGGACAAATGTCAAATATGGGTTGCGTAACTAATTACCTAGGAAACACCGCAAACAGCTAATAATCGTAGTCTCTAGGGAGAGAAACATGCTACATAGGGAGAGAAACATCCTACCTAGGGAGAGAAACATAATGTTTCTTTCCCTAGGGGAGAAAAGCAGTGTTTCTGTCTCTAAATAAGAACGTGTTTCTTGTGCATGTGTTACGAAAAGAAACATAACTCTGCTTCCTAAATAGAGTTGCTGTTGAAAAATTTCAAACTGCTCCTATTTATACCCTTATTAGACCGTAGGAAGAACTTAGTAATTGTAACCAATGACAGTACAGAAAAGCTTAGTTGGACATATCCGCATATATTTTCCGCTGTAAAACATTTCTAAATTATTTTAGACAAAAATATTTCAAATTAAAAACATGTACAATTAAATTTTCTTTTTATTTTTCTTGACATAGCATCATATTATCTTCACTTACTTGTGTGTAGCTCTGTACCAAGCTGCCGTGATCATACCGTTAATGGCAATGTCCACAGGAATCACTTGAGCATGGTTCTTCGATTCCACGAGCATTGATCTTATTACTCCTTTTCCTGCTCCCGCTAAAACTCCCACAGGACCGTTTAGGGAATCTACCCATCCTCGAAGAGGCTCTTGTATTGCAGGGAGAACTAGAAAATTAAACAAATATATATATTTTGACGATTACATATTTTACGTACATTTGAATCGTAATGAACTGTTTACTTAACTCTGTCTCTAGGGGTTACGAGACTTATAACGTGCTAGCCCGTGTAAAATTTATAACGGGCCGTTGACATTGGTTATCATGACAACATATCTAATTTTAAACGTTTGACACTTGAATATTTTTTGATTAAACAAAATCTGTCAGATTTTCAAAGTCTACCTTGATTGAACATTTTAGTTATTGCGTTATACTATTGCAATTAATTTGATTAAATATACATACATTGCGATTCAAATGCACATAAAACATTGTACAATGCTCGACCGTTAACTGAAATTTACAGGCTCACACAGATAACAGGTCGCTAGCGCTCACCCGTTACCTTTCTATGCTCGCCTGTAAATTTCTGTATAACGGTCTTGCAATGTAAATAACTATTACATATTCTTATTTAATAATCATGTATCTGTTCTTTTCTATTCACACTTGGGAATATTTATTGTTCTTTTATCAAGTAATTACTCTTACTACTTACTTGAAAGTAAGTTAAGTATTCGCAAAGACCTCTGAAGGACACGAAAACTAGGTAAAAAGACTTTAATCGTGACTTCGTCGTGTCTACTGATTTTACACCGAATCGTAAAATAATTTTACTGAATTATGCCATAAAACGATTTGTAAATAGTAATTATAATTTTATAGCGTTACTAGGGAACTAGGACTTCTGATCAGTAATTAAGTAAAAGTAGCAACTTTTCATTTTTACTTGGTTGTTGGTGAAAATTCGTCAGCCTGGGGATTCGAGAACCCGGGTTTAATTCCCGCAGTCCACAAACTTTCCACCACATTAAATTTATTTTTGTGGCTTCCCCTTCACTCATCTTTGTTGGGGTTATTTGACGGCTGGTAATTACATAAATATACCACTTACCGAGATCTGCTGTAATGATATATTTATTTTTATTTGTCCGCATTTGACAAATTATAAAAGACAGCACTAATTTAATTAATTTGTCGCCCGTTTCCAATGGCAACGCGCTTATTTCAATAGTTACCAGTGATAAATACAAAACAGAAACTTGTCATATTGACAGTTGACAGAACGAATTTATTTTCAGTACGTATACGTTTTTTAATAATTTAAGATGCAATCGTAGAAAAAATTATGTGTGTATCACCACGAGCGTACAGTGTCTTTGTTCGTCTTACACTATTGCAGCTCTCGCCATCGGCACGCGCTGCAATTACCGTGTTCGAGTAACAAAGAATTACTTTACACTCTAATACACAAATAACTATTTTGTTCATGGATAGGTCATATAATTTATATATGCACACATTTATATTGAAAGTTGTTATTAGACGTAAAAAAAGTGTGAAATATTTTATTCTTACCAATAGAAGGTCTAAGAATCGCCACGGGCATATTTTTTCCAAATTCATATGCAATGGTCTCACTCAATCTTTTTGTAAAAGTGTACGTATTTGGATGAGGTTCTATAATACTGAAAAACATAAAATTTAAATTAATTTCAAAAGGTTTTAGAATTAAAATTTATATTTGTTGTACCAGTTTCAATAATCTCAAAATTATTTTTAGTGTGTCATGCATTTAATTCATCTTAAATCAACAAATGAAATAAATGTCAAGGACTCTCCATTGTTATTACAAAATGTTTACTTGATTTTGATCATAGATCATACAATAATTAAAAACAAATAAATATTAGTACACACTTAATTAAAATTGCAAAATTTTGATGATGTCTGCATATGCACTCATGATACGTTGCACAAGTTTCTTTATATGGGACTATGTAGAAAACTGTTAATTGAAACTGCAAAAGAACTCAATTCAAGAAAGTGTGGATTCAGGGATTTCTTACGAGTATATTTAAGCGAAATAGACAAATACTGGAAGCTTGCAGAGTTAAAAACTTCAACAATTAACATTGTATATTTCTTTGCTGTTAAAATTCATATATTATTTTAGAAAACAATGTTAAAAATAAAAGTATTTTTCTCTAAAATTATTTAGAAATGTACAAGAATCTTTTTGGACAACGAGAACTACGGACTTGAAAAAATTACAAACCTTTATTAATAAATGCCTTCGAAAAATATTGGGAATATTTTGGCCAGAAAAAATACGTAACGAGGAACTCTGGAAAGTATGTGAAGAAGAACCAATCGAAGTCACGATAAAAAGAAGAAAATGGAATTGGATAGGTCACACTAATAGAAAAGAAAATGAAGATATCACAAAAGAAGCTTTGAATTATAATATTAAAGGAAAACGAAGAAGAGGGAGACCAACAAAAACTTGGACGAAACAAATAGAAGAAGAATATACAGAAATAGGAGAAACATGGAATGAAATTAGAAGAAAATCAAAGAATAAAGAAGAATGGAAAAAGTTAGTAACAAAAATAAGTTCAAGATAAGAAGGAAAACAGAACAAGACTAGCAACCTTGTATTTTTTCTCTGCTACCGAAACACCATTGGACTACCTGTGGTGCCCTATGTTCCTTAAGGAACTTACAGGATTAATAATAATAATAACAACAATCTTTAGTCAACGTCCACAAACAGCTACTTTTCATCCCTTAGTTTACAAATAACTATTTTCTTGTCGTTATTATAGCTATTTATGAAACTAGTAAGGAAATGAAGGTTATTATCTTACGCATATGAAATTTGCAGAACGAGGGGTAGACGAGTTATGTAAACACATAAGTAAAGTAATAACCTTATTTCCTTACTAGTTTCATACAATATTTTTTCTACTTCCGTTCTAATAAATACGAAAGAGCGTTTTTGAAATTATGAAATTTTGACATATTAATGACAGTTATAAATTCAAAAAATAAAAGAATAACACATCAGAATTCGTCTACCACGATATCTGTTGCTATGTTACCTCATTACTTCACTAGTTAAATAATGCAGTTCATTACCTAACTCAAATAAGTGAAATAAAACGTCTATTTCCTAACGGAAGTAGAAAAAAACAATAACTTTGATCTGTCAAACTTTATTTGATTTGAAATACGTATAGTAAATGGTTCCTGTTTGATTAAGTACCTTCCCAAAATATAGGTGTCAATTAATTACAAACATAAACTTAAATTACCTTGGTGTTATTATATTTAGGGACTTTTCATCCATCCATTCACAAATGTTCATAATATGCTTCAGATTTCTAGTAGGAGGATATATTTTTTCTTCCAGAACTTCGACCTCACAGTGGCAAAATGCGGTTGACAAATGAATGATTGCCTGTAAATTAGTTATATATTATTTGCTTCACTGCACAACAGGAAATTAACCCTAACAGAGGACCTATAGCTTGTACTGAAATCAGAACCACTCGATTGCAATTATAGTTTTTTTGTAACACATGCACAAGAAACACGTTCTTATTCCCTAATTTTAGAGAGAGAAACACTGCTTTACATTATGTTTCTCTCCCGAGGTAGCATGTTTCTCTCCCTAGAGCGATGTTTCTCTCCCTAGAACGATGTTTCTCTCCCTAGAGAGATTAGCTGTTTGCGGTGTTTCCTAGGTAACTAGTTACGCAACCCATATTTGACATTTATCCCGATAAGACAGTAATTTTCGTGCACTTGTTTCGAAAAGTATAATATGCTTCACGGGAGGGCGCGATTATCCCTTGTGTGAAGTTGGCAAAACTCGACTTCCGCTCGAGCCTTCAGCCCTCGCTTACGTCTCGGTTTATCAACTTCACTTTTAAGTATGTGATTTTTTCATCATTTACATCACCATGACAACGCGTATTATTGTTTTTCATTCTTGTGTGTAAAATGAGTATTTCCTTCAATTTACTTGAAAAAAATCAACAATTATTGTATTACTCTTTTTTAACAGTTTAAAAAAAATGTTGTTTGTATTTTATGAGCGAAATTCTTGTTTTTTGGCGCATTCGAATGAGTTTTTTGTTTCAAACTAACAACCTCGACTAAAAGTGATATTATCACGCATAATTAAAAACATTTATTTCGCGAACTTAATACACAAATAACTTTTTGAAGTATGTCGCAAGAAAACACGAAATGAAACAGTTTTTCATTCTTGTTTGAATATCTTTTAACTTGAATAGGAAATGTTAAACTATATAATTATTGTCATTTTAAACAATTTTGTTCTAATTATTTTTGCTGATAACATTGACTTGACTAGGTACGTAAATTAATGAAATACATGAAATATTTGTGTAGTAAGTAATTTATCAATGAAACCAGTTGCGAAAAGCTAATAATTTTCTTTAGAAGAAAACACGATAAGCCGTTCAATAAATAATGACTGGTCTTACTATTATTTCATCACTGAATTTATTGTACTTTTTATATTGGATTATAAAAATATTTATGTACGTATGGATTCGTGTCATTTCAAGTGGTTTAAGTATTTGGTAATGTAAGTTGGTATGCTGGAGAAATTGAGGGTGAGAGATTGCAAGGACAATCTAGGAATAAATAGAATATGATTGAAGGTTTGTTGCGTGAAAGAAAAATGAATCGAGCTTGCAATATAAATATATAAAATATATCATCACGCCTTTTACTCATTACTGGGTGTGGCACTCTGCCTAATCATATCTCGGTAAGGGATATATTTTTTCGCGTGAAATGCGGTTACCAGCCATCAAATCGCGCCCCCCAAAGATATTAATGGAGGAGTAGTCACAGGGGTAGATTTTTAAATTGGTGAAAATTGTTTGTTGGTTGTGGGAATCGAACCAGGGTTCTCAAGATCCACCTACCCCATAAATAAATAATATAAATATATCATCACGCCTTTTACCCATTACTAGGTGTGCCACTCTGTCTAAGCAGATTTCGGTAAGTGATATATTTCTTCGCGTGAAATGCGGTTACCCGCCGTCAAATCACGCCCCTAAAGATATTAGTGGCGGGGGAGCCATAGGATTACATTTTTAAATTGGTGAAAATTGTTTGTCGGTTGTGGGAATCGAACCAGGGTTCTCAAGATCCACCTACCCCATAAATAAATAATATAAATATATCATTATACGTTTTACTTATGATGTAGTAAATCTGAACGTGAAGTACGATTACCAGTCGTCAAATCGTGACTCCCAAAGGATGTTAGTGGAGGGCGAGCCATAGAAGTCAAGTTATGGAATGAATTATGAACTAAAAATATTCACCATATTAAGTATTTATTTGTAATAAAATATCAAACTAAACACTTTTAAGTCTCACAAAATTATTAAACCTAGTTTCACCAAGTGAGCATTCAAAGACAATTAATTTTGTCTTTTTTGTTTTTTATTGAAAGTCATATAATATTATTAATTAATTAATAAAATGATCATCGTCAGAGGCTGGCCAGCACAGTTAGTAACCATAGACTTAGATAAGTGTTTTGTTTGATATTTTATTATTAAACCTAGTTTCACCAAGTGAGCATTCAAAGACAATTAATTTTGTCTTTGTTGTTTTTTATTTAAATTGCTATCTATTTAAATAAAAGGGGCTTCTGGTTTAATTCTGTATGTATTTAAATTCAAAAACTCGACGTTTCGGTACTTTATACAAATACCTTCATCAGCACAGAAATAGTAACAATAAAATAATACATAAATGACATAAAAATAAACAAATGACATATAAATAAAAATTACAAGTAAAAAGACAAAAATATGAAATTAAAAATTAAAAAATTATAAATTGTGAATCAACGGAAACCAAGCCTTATTTAATTCCAAACCATCAAAATTGTTAATATTATTTTTCTCTTTAATTAAATTAAACCAGAAGCTCCTTTTATTTATATATATGCATTCTGAAAGGTTTTTCCCTATGTTATTTATTTGTAATTACCTCCAATTTTTTAATTCCTTGGCAAAATTCAAACATAAACTTAGTGCCACACAAATTGTGCTGTACAGCATCTTTCAATTCTGCCTCTAACTTTAAAGTAGCAGCATTGTGGAACACTACTGATACTTCATTGAAAATTATTTTTTTGTTTTCTTGACTCACTCCTAACATTTCCATTGTTGTGTCCCCTTCAATTGCCACCAATTTCTTCAGAACTTCTGGATTTGATTCACGAAGAAGTTGAAATACCTGAAAAGTGAAGAAATAGTTTGTTGTTCTGTAACTTATTTATTATTTGTTATTCCGCGCAACAAGAAATGAATTAATTCTTGTGAAATTGTTCTTTTTGGTTTCCTTTTTTAAACATTAATTTATTTTATCTTGAAACAAAAAATAATAATTTCATGATTTCAAAACTTTGGAATGAAAATAGAAACAGGTAAATAGCTTTCATTCAAGGTTACAAATTGCAATAAAAAGTGAAAATGGAAGTTGTTAAATTGAGATTATTTAATAAAATAACATGAAATTAGCATTAGTGCGTCTTAGAAAAATGTTATTTATGTGGTTAATCGATTTATTTAGAATAACCAGTAATTAATTCGTATTTGTCCTTGTTGACATCAAATTAATTTGTTGATTTAATTACTAATAAATTTTTTGTACAACTACCAAAAAACATTTTTATATCGCTGTGGATACACGATTTTGTGTTTTTTCCCTTGGTTATAACATACCAATAGTACCAAATTCGTATTATTTTTGATGTTTTTTTCTTCAATTTAATAAATAAATTAATAATTATTATATTATTCTTTTTTGGCAGTTGTAAAAAAATATTGTTTGTATTTCATGGGCGAAATACTTGTTTTTAGGGCGCGTTCAAACGCCTTCGTTTTGACATGGCGGTCTCGACTAAAAGTGATATTCTCAAGTGCAACAAAAAACATTTATTTCGCAAGCTTAATACAAAAATAACTATTTCCTACGATAATGTGGAAAGTATTCATATTCCATACTTATTAGCGTACTGAAAGTGATTATTTTCTGCACTCAAGTGTCAACAGAATACCATTATTATGTACAAATACTATAAAATGTCAGTGAGATAATGAATCTGCAACAACTTTTGATATTATTAAAACATACATACATACCGGGTGGAACATCATACCTGTGTACATAGGCGATTAACATGAAAAAACAGTTTTTCTGTGCGCATTGCTCCCTAAATTATTTTAGCCAAAAATGCTTCAAATAAATGTTGTAGAGCATAAAATTCTGCATCTAAATCAATAAACAGAATTACATTTACATGCGTTATAACGACAGAAATTAAATAAAAAATATAAAAAATTACGTTGAAAATATCAAATAGCCATGGAAGTGAAACAAAAATAGATAGATGCTTGACGTTTGACAGATCTCCTGATTTAACACCTAGCGATTTTTTTTATGGGGTCATCTTAAATGTAAAATTTATAAGCAACGCCACCCAAATATTAATTCTTTGAGAGAAGCTATCGTGGATAAGTGCGCCTTAATCACAAATAGGCAGCTCGCTAATGTAAGACATTCCTTCTACAATAGACTTGGTTATTTTCAACGTAATTTTTAATATTTTTTTATTTTATTTCTGTCGTTACAACGCATGTACATGTAATTCTGTTTATTGATTTAGATGCAGAATTTTATGCTATACAACATTTATTTGAAGCATTTTTGGCTAAAATAATTTGGGGAGCAATGCGCACGGAAAAACTGTTTTTTCATGTTAATCGCCTATGTACCCGGTACATAACATCACGCTATATCCCATTAAATGGGGTAGCACGAACCCGTCAACATTCTCATCCTGACACACGATACTCGTTTCGACCACATTAACACTTCCTCCATACGAACTCTTTCCTTCCTCACAACCAAAATCCATCATCATGCAACAAACATCCATCCATTCGCTGCTGTACACCTGTTTCGTAATAAATCTTCACTTACGCCCACTTCTCTAACAACGAATCTATCAAGAAATGAAGGCAGCATCGCCTGCGCTTGTTTAAAAATACATTTAACACAATTGCAGTTACACACTGTATAGTAAAAACTGAAAATGAAGAGAAAAAAAAAGATGAAGAAGGGAGTATTATTTAAGAAAGTTCAAAAACATTTAAAACTAATTAATTTCTTGTACTGTAAAATACCAAATTGTATAGGAAATATAGTTTGTGATATGTTGAAAGACCATTGAAATGATGATACTTTTCGACCAGGCAGAAAGTAGTCATTTCCAACTGTCTGTTCAGTACAGAAAGTTGACATTTATCGCACGTCGAGTGACAAAGTATGTCATTATATCTTGCGATACATGAAAACTGTTAACATTTTCAACAGAATTTCAAGAACTATGTAATACGAAAAGAATGGACACAGTCTTGAAATCTTATTAACATTCTGCTATTAAAGTTGAAACTTAATTGAAACGCGAACACCGCGTGATGTGAAGATCTTCACACGTTGAGTCGATGGACGAGACTGAAACACTTCCTGTCCTGGGTACAATACCCACATCTGGAATTCATCCCCCACACATCGGGGTAGACACAGATGTCTCAAGTGTTTTGGTTATGTAGTCTGACACTCTGACACTGCAGATAATGCGAACATGAAATCTTGTTGGAATATTAACTATAACTGTCTTTTTTTATAATTTAATGCCCTATATTCGAAAACCAAAAGATCTCACACTCAGCCTTAATGGCACATGTGGTCACGAGTGTCAAATTACACGAAACCAATCTTACCTAAACGCAACATAACAACAATGAGATAGCTCATATTGTTACAACTGTCAAAAATGATTTTAAATTCTAAATAATCCTAGAAAAATCTACTCAAATTGAATAACAGGTTTCTAAGCAAAGTAGGACTAGTTCAAAATATTTCAATTGGTCCATCAATTTTTGATTATAAAGCTAAACTCGATTTTTATCGTAAACATAATTTGAATATTCCTAATTTAGATACATATAGCATTTTCATAAATTGGATGAATATAAATGGGACAGAATACAAACCAGGTATGATTTTAAATACACATGCAGAAAACTTAGCACCACAATTTGGTGTAATTGAAAGTATTTTCATAAATCAAAAATCAGAATTTTTTTTTGTATGTTTTTCACTTTTATATGTTAATTTTAATATACACGTGCAATGTTATTATACACAGCAAGACATGAATATGTTTTGTATTTCTGTTAAGGACTTATTGAATTATAATCCATGTACAAGTGTTAAGGTTAAGGAAAATTATTATTTTGTTTCAGTCTCTTTTATAGAATTTATAGCTACGGAATGTAAACTCTTTTTTTTCATAGAACATATGTATAAATGTATATTTTATTATATTTTATTTAAATATTCCTAAATTCAACTAAATAGTTATTTGTGTATTAAGAGCGTAAAGTGATTCTTTGTTACTCGAGCACGGTAAGTGCAGCGCGAGCCGAAGGCGAGAGCTGCAATAGTGCAAGAGGAACAAAGACACTTTACGCTCGTGATACACACATATTTTTTTCTACGATTGCATCTTAAAGTTATTAAAAAACGTAGGTATACGTCTAAAACTAAATTCGTTTTGTTAACTGTCAATATGACAAGTTTCTGTTTTGTTTGTATCCCTGGTAACTATTGAAATAATCTTTTTCGCGCGTTGCCATTGGAGACGCGCAAAAAAGATATTTTTCGATTGTTCCACAGAAAACGTCAACTTTACGATGACAAATGAGAGCGTAATTGTCATCTTTTCATAGCAATCGTAGAAAAAAGTATTTTGCTGTGGCAGCAAATTTTATTATTTTATTGTAGCAAATTTATATTAGCTTCGCTGTCAGATATTAATTATTTGTATGCTACTAATCTAAATAGTTGATACAACATATAAGAATTATTCCATTTAACTCATTTAATTTTGTTACACGAGCTAAAAATCTCTTACAAAAAAAATTTGCTGCCATGACAAATTTTTTTGCTGTCCAAATTTCCACTAAAATTTTTTGTTGTAGTTACTAATATTTTATTATCTCCAACAAAACCTTTTTTACCGTGCACGAGCAGAAAGTGTCCTTGTCGTAATTTATAGCACTTATTTTAATCTCATATAGTACTCAAAGTACTGATTATAAAACAGAAAGATTTTTTTTAATTCCCTAAATTAATTGCACTTTACATTCATTAACTAATATATTAAAAATTAAATTATAATTATGACTGCTGAAAAAGGATCCTCATCTGAACTTTATTTCTTAAACCAAAAAAAAAACTATTGTTACAAGGTATGTTAATAGTAGTTTATGTAACAAGTACATAATTTAGGTCTTTATTGGATGAGCCGAATTTTATGGCAGAGCGTGCGCAGCGAGCGAGGATAATAAATAAGGCGAGTCTATAAAGTCCGATTATGTACGAGTTGCATACAACGTTTTATGTTCGACTGCATGGAGAATATTTTCTCTTAAAATATGGTTATGTCAATACCTATATTTAAAACATTTAATTGCATCTCAAAGTGTGCTTCGTTGTTAGGCATTTGTTGCTTTATTTATCAAATTGTCAAAGGGAAAAAAGTGTTGAGATAGATGAAGACATTGAAGACGTTCCAAAAGAAATAAAAGATCTTGCATGTAATGCAAGAGAATATCTAACAATTGTATGAAGACACATATAATACATACAGAAAATGGTGTTTAAATATTTGTTTTGAATTTTGTTTTAATGTGACATTGACAGCAGTCCAATTTTGCATTTTTATCGTACTAGTCCAATAAAGTACCCGATTATGGACAATAAACAGTTTCGTAAAACAAGGTAATATGATGCAGTCGAACATAAAAAAAAAAAATTATTTATTAATAGTTTAAGTTTTACATAAAGTAATATGTACATTGCGTTGCAATTAGTAAGTGGTAATAGATAATGTAGGATTTTACTTTTTGTTTCAAGAAAAACATTAATTATCACTTTGTAATTAAATTGTTGAAGCTCATTATTAACTAAAGATATTGTTTAAATAAAGAAAAAAATTGTTGTTTTACGTTCTAATCTAAATCATTTAAAAACATAGTATTATAGATATATTATGTTATTCATTACAATCTACTTATTATTATAAAATAGTTTTATCATTCTTTGACGTATTTGGATACACTTTTTTCTTGTATTTATTTTCATAGAAAGTAAGATAATTTCTTTAAGTAATGAGTATGTTATTTTAAGTACAACCCCTATCATGTACTTTTAATCTTGTAATTCATTTATTTTATATAACAAAAGATAGATTGAATACGTTTTAATTATAGTTTTTAAAGTAAACATGCTTCTAATTGAATTTGAATTTGACAGTTGAACACAAATTTTTAAATTAAAATAAATAAATATATTAACACGCATTTTATTCATTACTGGATATAGCAGATCTCTGTAAGTGATATATTTAGATGCGTGGAGTGCGGTTACCAGCCGTCAAATCATGTCGATTTTAGTGTAATGAAAACAGATTTTTAAATAAAATAAATAAATAAATATATCATCACGCCTTTTTACCCATTACTGGGTGTGGCACTCTGCCTAAGCAGATCTCGGTAAGTGATATATTTTTTCGCGTGAAGTGCGGTTACCAGCAGTCAAATCACGGCTCCCAAAGGAGGGGGAGCCACAGGGGTAGATTTAATTGTTTGTCGGCTGTGGGGATCGAACCAGGGTTCTCAAGATCCACAGGCCGACTCGATACCACTGAGCCACCTACCCCAGAAAACAGATTTTTGAGACAATATATTAATGTGTTGTGAATAGCGTTACGGAATTCGAATTTGGAGATCCCGAGTTCGAATCATACTCAAGCTAAAAATTATATGCGGTTTAGTGAGTTAGCTAACTTCATTCCGTGCTTAATATCTTAAACGTTTGAAGGTACGGCTTCTCAACATGTGATTAAGATGTTATTTAGCGCCATGGAAACCAGTGCGTTCAATGACATTTCAATAACGGGAATTGAATCAAATATTTTATATTATAATAATTTATTTAAACAAATAATCTATTGAGTAGTACACTTATTGTAAGTAGGTATAGTTGTGTTTAACAGCCTTCTTAATGTATGAATAATGTACTTCTACCAAGTTACAGTAAAACAGGTATTCTTGATAAACGATTTTCGAATTATTGTAAATCAAAGGAAAAAATTGTCTAGCTAGAAACTTGTTTCTGTTTGTGCAGTTTTCGTTTTAGGCGACATTCATTATAGCTGAAAAAATCCGAGGTCTAAATTTTTTTATAGCAGTACTAAAAACTTAAAAAATATATTGGCTGGTAGCACAAGCTCTGTTTTTGGGTATTTTAAGAGCACGGTTTTAACATGTTAGAGCAGTGGTTTCCAAACTTTTTCTCTCGGCGGCTCCTTTTTTCCGTAAAAACGTGTCGCGCCCCCCTCGTTTTTTATAACAGCCTAACTTGAAAAATCGTAAATAATTTATTTTATAGAATACAAAAAAAATGAGTACTATAAACAAATATTGTTATTATATAAGATATTTGTTATAACAAATCTTTTTCTTAACCTAAAATTGAGTTTATTACAACATAATAATAGAACAAAATAACATTTATAAACATAAAATTGTAATAAGATTGGAAAATATATTTAATTTAAATTAGGTATATTTAATACAATATAATAATAATTTTTGAGTGTGCTGAATGGGCGCTTGTTTTTCAGTTTCTCGAACCGGGAAATCATTGTTGATATCGCCACTCGCAATTTTTTTTCAACGAATAATCGAGTTCGATATTTTGTCTTTAAAACAGCTACAGCGGAAAAGCCTGTTTCACACAAATAAAATGTTACGAAACGTAATAAAATTTCTAAGGCTTTGTTTATTAAACTAGGGATATTTTACTGCGAGCGCGAGTTAGAAACACGTGTGTGCTATGATGTAAATGGAGAATGTGTTCATAAGCCTCAATTATATTTTTATAAAGCGCGCCCCCCTCAATACAATTTCGCCCCTCAGTTTGGAAACCACTGTGTTAGAGATAGCTAAAACATCCAAAAACATTGCTCTTATAACAAGCAAAAACAGAGCTTGTGCTACCAGCCATAGTTATTGCAAAATTGCATGGATGACTCAAAAAATAATGCTATATTAAGCGCTTATATCATTTTTAAACATTTGTTTATTTTCTTTAGTGCAATAAGGAAGGTCAGTGGCATTGAATCGGCTTGTGGTTTTGAGAACAATTTTCAATACGTTAAAACTACCTCTGTGGCTACTCCTCCACTACCATCTATGAGAGCTGATATCTGCACTTCACTTGAAGAAATATATCATTTACCGAGATCTGCAGAGTGTCACACTTTGGCCAAATAAACTGAGTTAAACTTCAATATATTGTTAACATTCATCAACTCAAACATCTTTGAGTAACAAGCATTTCATTCGAATTGTTGCTTGGATTTTTATTTATTTATTTATTCATTCGAACAGGCAATCGCCCAAAAATACAATATGTGCGTATAAGTAGTACGACTTTACATATTTCATTTCACATGTAACATAGGGTACAGGACATTTCTCAGAAGAAATCATTTAATAGCATATTTTTGGTTAAGTCTATAAATCGGGTTAACGTGGTTGAAATCAAGTCACTGCTTACATCATTAATATTAAAATTTAAACTATTAAAGCGCCGACATATTCTTCATAAAGGAGCATGAAACCAGTAGTTAGCGGTATAATGAGGAATACAAAATATAGGTTGAGCATTTCTCAGATTCCGTGACGGAATCTGCCAAGACAGTTTAGATAATAAAAACGGACAGTCGATGTTGTTATTAATTAATTTAAATAAAAATAATATATCATTGTAATTGATATAAGACGCTAGTGAGCTTAACTTTGTTTATAAGTCACACGTGAGTTATAAGTCATAAGTCACGCATAAATTATGACTTGTAACTCACTGTTGAGTTTAAATATAACAAAGTTGAAAAAAAGATTGCAGCTGTAGTATTCGAAATGGAAGACGATAATTTTATTCCCGAAATAATCATTAAGGAAGCGGAAAAAGCGGTTGTTGATATTTTACCAAAAAAGTCTAGAACTTCCTATGAAAAACACTTTCATTCATACCTTTGACGTTTCTAGTTGTCATCCAGTCTTCAAACATATGAAATTATTTTTCATAGGAACTTCTAGACTTTTTTTGGTAAAATATCAACAACCACTTTTTCCGCTTCCTTAATGAATATTTCAGGAATAAAATTCTCGTCTTCCATTTCAAATACTACAGCTGCAATCTTTTTTCAACTTTGTTTAAAAAATTTGAGTAACCTAGACAACAAAACAAGAAAGTATGGCTAACTAAAATATTATTTGAAATGTAGACAATTGTGTCAAAATGTATATTTTAATGTCTTAATTGTAGTTGTTGGATAAAATTTCGTATGCTACTCGTGTGTTATTACAAATAAGTCACTTCAAAAAATTATTCCCCTCGGCCTGACGGCATCGTGGACTAATATTTTTCTCGCGTGACTTATTTGTAATATAACACACTTATACCATAAATAACTATTAAATAAATCAAAGGAGTTGTATTTGCAAAAGCACATCACGTTTCCTTGGTCACCATGTCAAATGACATTTCCCTCACTGAATTTAGTTGTGATAGCAACCGTTTCCCTCACTAGTGAGGAAAGTAAATAACTTTCTTTACTAGTGAGGGAAACGGTTATTATCACAACTAAATTGAGTAAGGGAAATATCATTTTCACAAGTAATGTTAAAAAATACATTTTCTTTTCTATACCTATTTGATTATTAAACAAACAAAAATATCAATAAAATCATCCTTAGAAGTAGGAAAAAAACTTACCGGTAATTTACACATTTCATTCAACCTCGTATTCGGCGCCATCCCTCTTTTTGGCCTAACGATAATATAGATCTTGTTCAACTCTGGACAAGCCCGAAGAAGTTTCTCCAGCAAAACTTTACCCATAAACCCTGTAGCTCCTGTCACCAGGATACTCCGACCCTTATACCAACCCGCTACAGACTTGGAGAGCTTCTCCGAAGGCTCTAGTTCAATTAAGGGTGATTCCGGAC
The DNA here is from genome assembly GCA_947425015.1 of Pterostichus niger. Lineage (NCBI taxonomy): Eukaryota > Metazoa > Arthropoda > Insecta > Coleoptera > Carabidae > Pterostichus > Pterostichus niger. Next base: position 6,719,926 of record OX380350.1, read on the forward strand.
TCTGGAGATGAGCTTTTGCTGCACCAGGTGGCGAAAACATTTTAGGGAGTTTATTAGTACTTTTCAATATAGTTATTACAATAAAATACAACAACAAAATAGTAATAAATTGTTTTTTTAATAGACTTTAAATCGAGAAAAGTAGATATTAAGTTTTGCACGCACTGCTCGACCGTTGCAAAACAACTAAACACTGCAGAAGTGTTGACCAGTACTTAAATATATTCGCGATTCGCAATCGGAGAATGACGATTATTTTTTAAGTTTCAAACCTTCTCTGGAAATATTTAGGAGGGGTATTGATATATGAACTCTGGTTTGTATAAAATATTCAAATGATGTTATTGTAAATAAGTTTATAGAACTCTAAAAAAAATCATTTTACATTATAACTTAACGGCAAAATATCCAGGAATTATTTCTGTTTGAAATGTTATTTCTTATGTAGTATACAAAATAATTAAAATTAAAATATACTGAGTCACCCTTCAATATATTGTTAGTACTCGTATATATTTAAAATTTAAAGTTAATTAACTTATGTTTCTTTAAATGACAAGTGTTTAAATAGAACACCTCTCTTTCAGTTCCATAATTGTTTGAAATTTAATTTTACTGTCATATTAATGATATTAACAAAGTGGAGAGTTAAGAAAGCGTAGATTCAAATAATATAATTAACTAATTAATACAAAATGGCAAAAAGAACAAATAAACGAAGAGATTGGTAGTAAAAAATAACTAACAGTAATTTGTCTGATTTCAAGTTTACTTATGTTTTAACAACAGTATAAATAATTTTAATATAAATCGTGTATTAAACTATCCATATTTTTATTGATTAAAAATGTGATTTTTTTTAACAAATATTTTAACATAAATTTGTAAAATGCAAATGTTACGAGAAAAAATCTAAAGTAATTTGTTTAATTTGTGGGGAAAAAAATCTTGAACATATTTTCTAAATTGGTTTTAAATAAGATTAGTTAAACTTAAATGTTTTTGCGAATTCGCCTGAAAAATTTTTCATTAATATGTCCTGAAATTATGTAACGTATGTAAATATATATACAGATGTATGTTGTGGGTTGCTGTACATTATTTCTTTATTTTAGTAGTAAACATATGTTTCGTGATCAGGAGTAATATTTATTAAAGTTTTTAGTTTATTAAAAAAGACTAAAGAATGGATCGCCGGTATGGGGTTGTTATTAACCGTGGCTGGCATCAACATAATTATGAATTATTACTGTTATTGTGTGTCGTATAAATATGTGTTAAGTACTAGTAGTGTTTTATTTTAATCAAAGTAATCATCATATTAAGTAGTTATAACCTAAAATGTTTCCCGCTTAAATAATAAAAAAAAATTCATTGGTAAAATGACGCATGCGCTCGAGATGTCAAAATGAAGTGCGAAGTGGGTCGATGGTAGCATGGCGGCTTGTTGTGTAGACAGAACGGTGCTAAAGAAGATGTGAAAAACTTATCTAATTTGAAGTGCTTTTGGTGGTATATTATCATTGTGACAAATCTAAATTCGTAGTGTAGATAAAATTAAAACATTTCCAATGCTGAAGCAATTGCAAATGGGCCTTCGTGCGTTCTTACTGCTGGCGTCGAGGGTTTGGACTTGCCTGTGTTTTATGTTTAAGAAGCAGGTTAGAGCAGTGAGTATTCGTTATTTTATTAGTGCAAAGTTATAAAATAACATGGTTAATATTTGTGGAATTATTAAAAGCAATCTTTCTTTTATAACTTTGTTATTCATAACGTATTTACAATGTACTGTAGTTTGACATTTGTGCAAGGTGATAACAGAGATGCTTGGCTCTTGATTATCAATGATGGTTCAACTTAGGATGGATTCTCACAGGAAGTGTAAACATTCTAATGAAGTAATTATGTCGATTTTTGACTTGTCACCTGTGCTTGTCTCCCACAATTGGACTTTGCCCAAAACATGTGACTATAAATACAAGCTGTGCAAAAATTCAAACATTTCTTTTACAGGTAGTACAACACCAGCCTGTAAAATATGAATTATTCCCCTTGTCGCCACTTTCTAGACATAGACTCAGTAAGTTATCCATCAATAATCATTATACATTCATAACTCAAATCTCGACTTAAAAATAAACTGATAACGATTTATTTATTTATCAACTCTTAAACGTCAAATTTCTTATGAATTTATTGAATTTTAAGGTATTGTCAAACAGAAAGTTCTTGTACTTGATCTTGACGAAACTTTAATTCATTCGCATCATGATGGAGTTGTGCGACAAACGGTCAAACCTGGGACACCGCCAGATTTCGTTCTGAAAGTGATCATTGACAGACATCCTGTAAGGTTTTTTGTTCATAAAAGACCTCACGTCGACTTTTTCTTAGACATTGTAAGCATTTATTTTATTTTAAATATATTTTCTTGCAATTTTCTACATTGATATTAATTTTAGGTCTCCCAGTGGTACGAACTCGTGGTCTTCACTGCGTCAATGGAGATCTACGGAGCTGCAGTTGCTGATAAATTGGATGCCGGGCGCGGCATTCTTCGCCGGCGTTTTTACCGCCAACATTGTACGCCGGATCTTGGATCATACACCAAGGACCTTTCCGCCATTTGTGGGGACCTAACAAGTGTGTTTATTTTGGATAATAGTCCTGGAGCCTACAGAGCTTATCCTGGTGAGGAAAATGATTTTTTTCGCTAAAATTTGAATCATTTTGAAATATTTTTTTGTAGATAACGCAATACCAATAAAATCCTGGTTTTCCGACCCTATGGACACGGCGTTACTAAATCTGCTCCCAGTGTTAGATGCATTACGCTTCACGCAAGATGTGCGTTCTGTTCTCTCTAGAAATCTTCATCTACATAGGCTATGGTAGCATTGAGGTAAACTGACTTTAAACTGAATTTTCCAAAGTTCTTTTTATTTTTTTTATTGAATTTTCTTTGTATTTTGTCAAAAATGTATACTGTTATTTATGATGTGAAGATGGTTTTTAATAATTTGGTGTTATATCAATTTTTATTTGTGGTTCCAATCGCTAAATTCAAGAATTTTAAATTGCTATCCAATTAAAATTAAGACTATTTTATCTATCAAGATTTGAACAAATCAGGAAAATTACGAATAAAATTCTTGAATGTAGTGTCGAGCGTTGGTTTCATTTAATTTCGGTTGTACTTAAATCTGTAGTAAATTTTTCGGTTAATTTCGGATAGAATTCGGGTAATCGTCAGTGATGTTAAATTTGTGTTTCTAGGGTAAAACGTCTGGTGCTCAAAGTGTTTTCCTAAATAAGACATCAGTATGTTTTGAACTGTGAATTGTGAATAGATTGTAACAATGATTTTTTCACGGATAGTTTATTTCTAACTCTTTGAAATGAGTGTGAATTTATTTTTCTTCGCCATTAGATTGTGATCGATATTTTTATGTGTAACTGACCTCAAAATTTCGTACTGTTTGAGCAATTTTTTACATTGATTTAATACTAAATCGTCGACATGTTTTATCGGTTTCTCATTCTTCCAGTTAAAAATGAAAATGACTAATTTTTATTTAATTCAACAAACTTTTATCTAGACTCAAATAAAAAATATAAATAGAAATTTTATAAATTGTAATAATGAATATTTTTGATGAAATATATTTGAGAAAATAATTATGATTGATACATAAACAAATTTTGGACTTAAGGGTATAATATTAACAAAACTTTGTTGGTGAAATAAAAATTAGTCCTGATAAAACATTTAAATGAACAAAATTAATAGTTAAACAGTACGTAACTTTGAATATGACGTAGTCAAACTTATGCGTGAGAAGTGTTGTAGTAACTACACCAAAGATCTCGGAAATTTCTAATATTTCTAATTATTTTTATTTCTTTTGGCAGAATTAGTCGACTTTAGTAACAGCTGAAAAATATCGACATTTTTTCTAATTTGATCTGTTCTCAAAATAAAAACTTTTATAAAAATAGTTTAGAAAATTAAATGAATTCTTCAATTTTTTAACGAAACGAAGATTAATATTTTAAAAATCAGTTGCTCGTTTTAAACGTTTGTCGCTACATCCAAAGTACTAATTATGTAAATATTCGCGAATTCTAGTCTGTCGTATGTTTACGATAACGAACTGAAGTTATAAGATTTTAAAAAGATCTTGATACAAATTATCTACTCGAGCAAAGAGACGTTTTACATTTGCTCATTATATAAAAATTTGTATATTTATATCGTGAATCTAATTTAATACTCACTATAAACGAGCTAAACTATATTTTTCCAAAGAAACTATAACTATTTATTTATTTTCTCGTTAGAAAAACTTTTGAGAACAGATTTATCCTGGAAAATCTGTCGAAATAATCGAACAAAATTATTTTCTGTGCACAAATTAATTGCCTACTTAATTAACAACCCAGCAATAATTAGTTCCAAACCCATAAAAGGCAAAGGTAGCACACAATATACAAATATTATTAAGGTACCTATGGACACATATTTCTGTATCAGAAATATTGTACAGCTGTTTGATACGTATGAATGTTCTGGAATTTGTTAGTGAATAATTAGCTACACTGCTCCCAATATGATGATCATAATAACACATTAAAATGTAATATTCATCACATCAAGTCATCAAACATACAAAAGAAATGTTTCAATCATGCAAATATTTTTGAGATGATCATTATTTTTGGGACAGATTATATGTATATTGATATCTATGTAAATACAGATTGTGGAATAGTTCAAGATTATCACAAATAATGATAAACATCATTCGAATCATAGAAACATTGTGAATATTGTCAAATGTTCCTGAATTATTTTACAAAAAATACTTCAAATATAGAGAATTTACTACTAGTTTCTTGAAGATTTTTTTTGGAAAATTATTTAGAAATGTTTGACAGCGAAAAATAAAATCAATCTAATAATCTATGATTTGTTTGATAAGAAGGTGTTACTATTTTAGTCTCCTAATTTAATCTTAAAATGACGAAGCAAATCTTTATCATTTTTGTTGTTGTTGATAAACACTTATTTTTGGTCACTTTTTTTAAGGTGCGTTAAAACGTATATTTGTTCATTTTATTAAGATTTAAAATTTGTTGATTACGTTCCTTAAGTTTGCAAAATATTTGTAAAAAAATTTGACAAAATGCTTTACTATTATTGCATTAGTTTAGAAGTACGTGTATATAGTTAGAATAATTCATGAAGTACGGTTCAAATTTTGTGGAAATCTTTACAAAAACTTTAGATCGAGATTTCTTTCCTCTAATTTAAACGTAGATTAAGGGAAGACTAGCTTTATTCTAAATTAAGGAAAATACAGAAAAGGACGAATAAAATTTTCTACCACTTTTAAAATAATTTGGCAGCTGAAAAGTTAGTTGGTCTAAATCTGTGTTTTAAGTAGGGATAATTATTTTTAGGGTAGATTTTAAATTATGTGGATGGCCATAATATCTGAAACGTACTATAACTGTATTATAATTTTCTTGTGTAGATTAAAGTACCTCAAATGTTTATATGTGAATTTATAAATTATAATTTTTATCTAAAGGTGTATAAAAGATTCACCTACTTACAGCAGATGAAAGAACAGTACAAATTTGTAAAATTCATGTTGTGACGTCATGTATGTTGAGAAAAATCATTATTTGTACTAAGTAGAGAATATGTCAAAGCACGATTAGAAGTGAATGGCTACATTGTTGAAATATATGAAAATAAATGTTTCAAAACTAAAATAAATTTTCAATATTCAGAAAAATACAAAATATTAATTGCAACGTTTACAAAAATATGGCGAATTTGTAGATTTAAATTTGTTTTTTATCTAATCCAGTTAAGAAAAAAATATTTGAATACAATTTTTTTTACGACTTTTATTTGAAGTATTTTTAATTTAAAATAATTTAGGAGCGTTTGACCCTTAATCTAGAACTTAATAAAAATGAGGTCTACGTTGGCAAAATATTAGGTAATAATGTAAAAATAAAACAAAATATACTTGTGATATACGATTTATTTACAAATTATTCAAAAATATTAAAATATATAACCATAAGAAATCCAGCCAATACTTATCAAATTAAACTATTTATAAACTAAGATTCATTCCAGTTAAAAATGAACCAAAACCATTGCATTTACTTATATTAAGTATTATTTTATTTTTAAAACTTTCTTTGGACTTTTAGACAAATTTATTTATAGAAAAAAATCAGCTCGAAATGGTAACTTTTGTTTTAAAATAAGATCTAATCATATATTTATTTCCCAATAAAATAAATCAATATTATAAGTATATAACAATCATGGACGTATAAAATCATAATCTACTGTCACTAAATTCATGCAAGCTAGTCAACAAATATTTTATATTTAATAATAAACTTGTTCCACATTTTTGTAAAAATTACGGAATAATATTTATCAATTAAAAGCTGATTTATTTCACGGTTTAATGCTATACAACTGATAAAAAAACATTGACTATTCATGTGTCCGAAATGCCTCCCTGTAATTTTCTTAATAATTTCATTATTCCCTACGAACGAGTATTTCATCATTTTTACCCGCTGAAGTTCTAATTATTTAATAGAGCCCTCATTGCACAAAAATATGCCGAATTTATTATTTTCATTCTTAAATGTTTTTTAAACATATTTAATAAGATTTTCATAATTGACACCGTATATTTTTGCTGTCAAACTTTTCTATTTTAAGTATTTTACTCTAAACTAATTTGGAAATATTTGATAGCAGAAAATGAGTGAACTTTCCGCTGTCAATTATAGTAGCAACGACAACTTTATGACGATGTTAGAACTTCATTGACGCCCGCTAGTGTTGTGAGAAATGTGTGATGTTACATAATTTCGAGAGAGCTGTCGCTATTTTTGGTAGCGACCTCAGTCTCGGATGCGCCGGAACCGGAACCGACCTCCATGAGCTCTTCGGCTTTCGCGGCTGCGATGTCCGCATCGCCTGGCGGCACACTTGAGAGCTGCCACGCGGGGATGGAAGGGGGTACTAGCGTGCCGCCGCCCACCGATGGGAACTGCTTTCTACATACACGACATTCAGTAAAAAAAAATTAGAAAAACTTCAACTAATCTGTTGATGTTGAGATGATTTTAACATGTTAGATATTGAAGGTGAAAGGGACTAACAATAGATAAGTATGATGAAGGTTTGTTGCGTGAACAAATGCATAAGCATACAAATGAAAGGAATTAATGCAATTGTAACGAAGTCGATAAGAATGTTTAATGAATAACTATTTTCAAGATTCGTGCTACCTTATGAATGTTATAATTATTTTTTATTCCGCAAAATTAATAAAATAAAAATAAGTGAAAGAAATTTGATTAAAATAACAAAAACACCCATTTAAAGAGAATCGGGTGATTTAAATGTAGGTGTGAATAATTTGGTTCATTGTGATTCGAATTGTGCCTACTACATTTTGATAAAAATTATTTTTATTTCAATAATTTCTAACATTTCATTCAAAGAACAAAAGATGACATGCAATCATATTTAAAGAAAAAAGAGCACCAATCATTTTTACCTGCTCAGAAGAAGCCCCTTAACAGAACTAATTTCACTCTTCAAATCCTGCAGCTGAAGATGGGTGGCCGTGCCATCAACATTCATGGTTCTTATCCTATCAACTTGGGTGCGAACCTCAGTCAAATTATCTCGTAAATCATTGATTGATTCAGTCACAGATTTGTTCAATTCTGAAATTGAGTCTTCGATGGTTTTTTTCTTTTCTTCTCCGAACAACCATCTCCGAATGTATTTCTGGAAGAAATATTAGTTTGAAAATAGTTTAGGATGAATTAAAGGTTATTGCTACCTTGTAAAATAGGTAAACTGCGTAAATTAATCCGCTGAAAAGAGCTACTGATTGTAATGTATCTCGTATTTTCAAGAATAAAGTCGGGGGTGGTGGTGCATATATTTGCATTGGCAATGCGGGAGGCAAACTTGGAGGCTAAAATAAATATTAATTATAATATATTAATCATGTAAAGTAATCTGTTTTACCTTTTCATTGAAATAGTGAACACCGTAAGCTCCACTTCTTTCGCAAGCAATTTGAATTTCCTGATCTGTTAAACCTTTAGATCGTAAAAATTGTTGTGATTTAGACAAAGGACTTTTAGATACGTGAGGATTTTGTAAAAATTTTACTGCAGTCTTTATCTGTATAAAAAAAACAGTAATTCTAAAGTTTAAGGTTAACAAGTAATTATTATTTACTTACAACATCTTCTCTAGGTTCTGGTGTAGATTTATTATTATTTGATTCTAAATCTGTAGTAGACATTTTTTAAGTTTAAAATGATGAAGAAAAGTCTTTTTAAAAAACAAATTATTATTCTTGCATGATTTGTCAAACTCACACTTGACAATTACTACACAAGTCAAAATTATTGATTAATGATAAATATTGATTCTATCATTTACAAAAAGTTCATATATCTGCTTAATGTATTGCTCAAATAAAATAGCAGTACTTTATTTTACTGTAAAGTCGAATAGTCTAAATTTTAGTTTTATTTTTTCGTTTTTCGATAAGCTGTGAATGGAAGTCTAGTTCACTAGTGTAGTATGTGGGAAGTGGGTGTACGGTGTTGAAGTATGTCACTTCGTGTCAACTACATGAATAATTTTCATTAATTTTATTTTAAATAAATATGAAATCGTATTGCTAATAGCAGGTAAATATTATTTATGTCCTATATAATCTATAAAACATGTATTATATTGTATATATTAATCATTATATAAAAATTCCGGTAATCAATTGCTTGTCCATTTTAGACGATTAATCAACAGTTAAATATATTCATTTATCAATTATATATTATCTTATTTGTATAGCATAATTTCGGGTTATCATTTTAGTTATTGTTGTTGGAAATTCTAGTTAATATAGTCATACAAAAAACGAATCATGTTATACATAAGGATGACTGTTCCAAGTGTTACACAGCTTATCAAAAGATAGTAGTAGTTTTATTTTTAATACTGGACTTTTGAGTTAATTATATCCTTTAGTAATTAGTTCATACTGTAAAACATCTAGTTTTATATAACTTGTAGCAAGTAAGTTAGGTTAATTTGTATAATTTTTTTAAAGATACATCAACTAGCACAGTTCTCTGTGCATTGGGACCATGATCGGGGGACTGTTTGTGTATAATCACAAAGGGGAGGTGCTGATATCTCGCGTTTATCGCGATGATATCGGCCGCAATGCTGTTGACGCCTTCCGAGTAAACGTCATCCACGCCAGACAACAAGTGCGATCACCAGTCACAAACATAGCTAGAACATCATTTTTTCACATTAAAGTATTAAATTTCAAACTTTTATCTTTTCTAGCATTAACTCTGTTATTTTCTAGCGAGCAAATATTTGGCTAGCAGCCGTAACGAAACAAAATGTCAACGCTGCAATGGTCTTTGAATTTTTACTTAAAATCATCGAAGTTATGCAATCATATTTCGGAAAAATTTCCGAGGAAAACATCAAGAACAACTTTGTACTCATCTACGAACTCTTAGACGGTAGGGTTATTAATTTTATTCAACTTTCGTTTTCTATAACTTGTTGACTTACAGAAATTTTGGACTTTGGGTATCCACAAAACTCAGATACCGGCGTTTTGAAAACATTTATAACGCAGCAAGGAATTAAATCTGCAACTAAAGAAGAACAAGCCCAAATTACTTCGCAAGTTACTGGACAAATTGGATGGAGACGAGAAGGAATTAAATATCGCAGAAATGAACTTTTCTTGGACGTTTTAGAATATGTTAACTTGCTTATGTCGCCACAAGGTAGGATACTTCAATTTTATCATTCATTTTTTATCTTTAAGGCTCCGCTTGCTTCATAAGCGATGCTTAACTGCATTCTAGATCTTCTTAAAATCCTAAATATTGAAAAATACACGAAAAATTAATTTAGTTTACTAATTTTATCTTTATTGACTTGTTTACCGAACAAAATTTTTTTTCACAAACTAATTTATTCTGAGTTTTCCTAATAAATTACGTAACAATTTTTATCATATTTTCTCGGTATAAACACTTAAATTATTGTAAATATTGTACTGCAATTGCGAATAATTTGCTAAGTTTAAGTTAATTTCTTAATTATTTTTTCCCTTTACGTAATAATCTATTTATAGCTTCTAAAAATCAATTTTTCGTCGTCTTTCGTAGTTTCTTGTTCCTTCCAAAGAAAATTAACGACCTCAAAATTGAATTTAATTGTACAAAACATGTATTGGTATATTATATATATTTTTTATTTATTGATCCATTTTAAATGCTCTTCAGCTTCTTTTGTAAACTTCGAACTAAAATCGGGTTTCTCTGACAAAATATTAGAATAAAAGTACTAAATAAATGTTTGCTTTTGCTTCTATTTTCTTTAATTAATCTCTTTTGAAATTTAAGGACAAGTACTTTCTGCTCACGTGGCAGGGAAAGTAGTAATGAAGTCCTATCTTTCTGGAATGCCTGAATGTAAATTCGGGATTAACGACAAAATCGTCATGGAAGCTAAAGGCAAAGGCGGGTTATCCGGCAACACGGATTCCGACCCGGCACGTTCGGGTAAACCTGTTGTTGTTATAGACGATTGCCAGTTCCATCAGTGCGTCAAGTTAAGCAAATTTGAAACTGAACATTCCATTAGTTTTATACCCCCTGACGGAGAATTTGAACTCATGAGGTAAGAAACTAATTTTAAATTAATTGTCAGTCATTTATAAATTATTTAAGAAGAAAATGCATCAAACAAAGAATGGTTTCATTTGAACAATTTTCTCTAAAATAATTTAGAAAACATTGATAGCGAATATTGCGGGTGTTGTTAAAAATATCATTTTATTTCAGATACCGCACGACCAAAGACATATCGCTACCATTCCGCGTCATTCCCTTGGTAAGGGAGGTTGGACGCACAAAAATGGAAGTGAAAGTCGTGTTAAAATCCAATTTCAAACCATCACTTTTAGGACAAAAAATCGAAGTGAAAATTCCAACGCCTCTAAATACTTCAGGAGTCCAACTTATCTGCTTAAAAGGAAAAGCCAAGTACAAGGCTTCGGAAAATGCTATTGTTTGGAAGTAAGTCAAAAATTAATATTTATTATTCAATCTACGATAAACATTCTGTCTTAAATAATTTGGAAAGTTTATGGGACAGAAATATCTTAGAAATAATTTGGGGAACATTTTGAAACTAGGACAATTTAAAAAAATTGAGAGTTTTTTTGCGAAGATTATTTTAAAAATAAATTAGGGAACATTTTGGGACGATTATAAATCATTTAGGGAACTTTTTGGAACGGACTACTTTGAAACTGATTCAAGAGACTTTTAGCACGTGATCTATTTTAAAAATGACCTCGGGGAGTTTCTGAGACGAGGACAATTTAAAAAATGATTTTGAACACTTTGTGGGCCGAGCACAAATTTTAAAATAATTTAGAGAACTTTTGGAACGAGGAAAAATTATTTAGGGGACTTTTTAATAAGACTAAGATAATTTTAAAAATGATTTAGGGGAATTTTTTGAAAGAGGTCTATATTAAAAATAATTTAGAGGATTATTAGGAATGATGTATATTCTAAAAATGATTTAGGGAACTTTTTGAGGACAGAACTAGTTTAAAAATGCTTTGGAGGACTTTCTTAGAAAAGACTGTTTTAAAAATTATTAAGGAGAGTTTTTGACAAGAAGATTGTTTTAAAAATGATTTAGAAGTTTTTTTTTGAAACAGAACAATCTTAAAAATGAATTACAAGTCTTTTTACGAATGATTTCAAGAAGTTTTTTGAAAGAGGACTGTATTAAAAATGATTTGGAGTGTATATTTTATTTTTCCTTCAATTAATTCCTTTCCTGTCGCCACGCTTTATTCACATTCATAATTTCTTTGATATGAACCTCGAAGTCTTTCTTTCGCCCAACCACCCTTCAATCACATCCATCTATACATTTATTCCTAGGGTGTCCACGCAATCTTACACCCCAAATTTCACCAATAAGAGGAAACCATAACAAATCTCTCATTTTCTAAACATTCTTTCGAATAATTCAGGATAAAAAGAATGGCAGGAATGAAAGAAACCCAGCTATCAGCCGAAATCGAACTTCTAGAGACTGATACGAAGAAGAAATGGACTCGTCCTCCGATATCCATGAACTTTGAGGTTCCCTTCGCACCCTCAGGGTTCAAAGTTCGCTATTTGAAGGTCTTTGAGCCTAAACTCAACTACTCTGACCATGACGTCATTAAATGGGTTCGCTATATTGGTAGAAGCGGACTCTACGAAACGAGATGTTAAATCACATTGGTTTACTGTAAAAAGTTTTAGACTTTTTAGTGTTCACTTCATGGGATTTTTAGGGAATCTTTTTTACACAACTCAATATTTTTTACACTTTTTCTTGTTACAATCTCATACTTTCCCCTCACAAATGTTTCTAGATTATTTTAGAGATAAAAGTCGTCAAATTTTTCTTTAAATTATTTATCTTTAAACGTTTTTACAGCGGAAAATAATGTTCTTGAAAGAGAAAATAAAATGTAGAGCTGTGTAAAAAAGCTTTAAATACCGATCAAAGTAATTTTAATCTCGAATTAAGTAGTAAAGTTGATTTTATTAGATAAATATTGCTTTTCTATACAAGAAAAATATTTTTTTCGTGTAATATTTTATTTTTTTATCCATCATCATCAAAAAAATATAAAACCAGTATGATTACGATACAAATTGCTATATGTGTAAAATGTTTGAACTCTGCTCTCATTTTAAGGATGTAAAAACAATGTGTGAACCTGTCTTTATGTTAATTATAAAAATACTCTGAAAAAAGTGTATAAAAATGTTGAAAATTTGCATTACACATTAAGAATAATATGTATATTGTAACCTAAAGAAATCTCATTTGAATTTAGATAAATCATTAAATATTTATCGAAATGTGTCGTTAGAATCAGAATTGCATCGAACAGAAAAATAATCGGACCCTTTTAGTAGATTAAAAAGACAAAAATTAATGCTTGCGATATCACTAAAATATGTGACAAGTTAATCGTTTTAATTCCACGTTTTATCTGCATTTATGGAGTATATATTTTAAATTTAAAACATAGTTCTGCTTAAATTATTGTGATTTATAAAAAAAATTGGATTGAAAAAAATATATAAAACAATTGTTGGAATAATTCGTTCGATGCAATTGATAGAAATGTCTTGTTATGAATTCCTGTAGTTTAAATGTCTCGTCATTCGCTGGACACCTTCGCCATCGTTATAATCATAGCTTCTTGAATCTGCGTAAATATAAATTGAACGCTATACGGACCATTTCTGTACCATTTTCTTTAAAAATCACTGCAAGAACTTTAAAGAATGAAGAAATATTTATACTTTTTCAAAATAATGTTTAGTTTATTGTTTACAGGGTAAGAATGCAATGTCTTGATTGTAGTTGCTGCACAGAAATGAGAAAATGTTGCTTGTAAGTTTGGAGTAGTGTCCGCCATAGTTGTATATTTGATTATTGGACAATAAGAGTACATTCAAAATGTTTACAATATGTTTCATTATCCGATATTAAAAAATAATTACATGTGATGTGCGATCCAAAAATTTCACGAAAGTTTGAGCTTTTTTATACGCATATTCATGAAAATTGTGAATCGCAACTCATAAACGTTACTGGTTAATTTGATCATTTATTGAATTAATAAATTTAAATTTTGGCGATAATTTCAAAATGACTCCGATTTTTGGGTAAATCAGGAATACCACCACGGCAAATATAAAGAAGAAGTAGATGTGTCGAATGCCGAACGTTTATAACCTATATTTTGTGTTTATGCTCTATTTAACAGAATTATATATGTAATTTAATATTAGTGATAATTAATTCAATTAAGTTGTATTGTAATCATAGTTAGTCAAAATGGCTAACGGTCCAATTGCAGAGCGTAACAGAGGTAAAAACATTATTTCTAACCTGTAATATTGTAAACAAAATTATAAATTTATTTTTATTTAGATGCCACGATATATGTTGGAGGATTAGACGATAAAGTAACAGAGTCCCTAATGTGGGAACTGTTCGTTCAGGCTGGTCCTTTAGGTAAGAAATCAACATTTTAGTTTGAACATTTTTGTAAAATGTAGCTTTTTACTTGCAGTAAATGTCCACATGCCTAAAGATCGTGTCACAATGATGCATCAGGGCTATGGTTTTGTAGAATTTATGGGCGAAGAAGATGCAGATTACGCTATAAAAATAATGAATATGATAAAATTATATGGGAAGCCGATTAGGGTAAATAAAGCGTCAGCTCATCAGAAAAATTTGGATGTTGGAGCAAATATATTTATTGGAAATTTAGATCCTGAAGTGGATGAAAAGTTGCTTTATGATACATTTTCTGCTTTTGGAGTTATACTTCAGACGCCCAAGGTAAACCCAATACCATTTATTCACACGTTTAGAATATATTTAGTGAAATGATTATGTTTCACCAAGTGTATGGATGACTTCTCATGTCATCTTACCGTTTGTTAGAGATCTTATTTTCTGCTGGCACAGTTCTTCGTCACCAGCTTCTTCACGTGGACTTTGTTCTAGGTGAAGAAGTGAGTTATACCATACTGATGAACTCTAATAAAAGCGAAACGCGTCTGTGGTTACTAACTGTGCTGGCCAGCCTCTGACGATGCTCTCATAAGGTGACTTGGAGGCTGAATTTTGTGAGACTTAGCCAAGTGTTTATTTAATATTTTTTATAATGATTATGTTTATTAGATAATGCGGGATCCAGAAACAGGCAATTCCAAAGGCTTTGCATTCATCAACTTCGCTAGTTTTGACGCATCGGACGCTTCGATCGAAGCTATGAACGGTCAATACCTCTGCAATCGACCCATTTCTGTATCGTATGCCTTTAAGAAAGATGCAAAAGGTGAGCGACATGGATCAGCAGCGGAACGATTACTCGCAGCCCAGAATCCACTTTCACAAGCTGATAGACCGCATCAACTGTTCGCTGATGCACCTCCGATGGGAATGATGCCTCCAGGGATGCCCATGGCGCCGCCTCCACCTCCAGTCTCCATGCTTGGTGAGAAATTTAATGCCTATGGCACACTGGTCGAAGAGCATCGATGAGCTCTTCGATGAAACAACAGAATGCACCTTTCATTGACAAACAATAAAAGCTTCTAAAGTTGAGAAAGAAAAACTAAATTTCAAAAATATGCTAACGTGAAATGAGACACAAAAGATACGAGTGAAATGAGATACGTTCGTTTCATCGATGAGCTCTTCGATGGAAATAGAGGAGCCTCTAATTTTCGTCGATGACGGGTGTCATCGCATAAGTAACTATAATTATCACGATACTGATTTAAATTGTTCTATTTTAGGAATGATGCCACCACCGCCGCCAACGCCAAGTGCAATGCAGCCTCCGCCACCTCCTCCCGTTCCACCACCGAGTAGTTTCCCGTCAGGAATTCCACCTCCGCCATTACCACCGCTCAATATGCAACCACCGCTTCCTCCAGGGATGCCACCTACTGGTGGACCTCCTCTGCCGCCAATGCCACCCACCACTCAAAACCAACCTGCACCACCGCCTCCAAGGATGATGTGGCAAGGGCAGGGAGCTTTCCCGCCCCCTCCTGGACCACCTGGACATTTCCAGGTAATGAAAATATGATAAATAATCACGAGAGCTGGTGTTAAATGTATTTATTTTTTATAGGGTTCATTTCCGCCTCCTCCACCTCCAGGAGGTAGACCTCCGCCGGGATGGCGCCCTCCGCCTCCAGGGGCAGCTTTCAATCGACCTCCATTTCCACCTAGGGCTCCGCCACCACCTAATAACAATTATGATGGATCTTACGGAGAAAATGGATATAGCTATTAATTTTTTATTTGTAATAAATCAGTAAGCATTTTATATAAATTTATTTGACATAAATAATAATAAAAAAGATCACGACATTTATTCATTACTCTGGAATTAAGGTAAAATAATTATTTACTACTCTACAATGAAAGTGATATACTTATTCGCTATTTTAGAATTCGGGTAAGACAATTATTTACAACACTAAAATTTGGGTAAGACATTAAAGATTATATTCTGCAGCCTTAGCATCACTCTGAAGCTTTCAAATCAATTTTATTAAAAATATCTTTAAAATGTTATTTTATTTGAAAAATTAAAAAAGCACGGAATCAAACATTTTTAGGAGCCTCAGATGTCAATAATTATGGGTTCAGTGGAAGCATGACGGCTCGTAGATGTAAAAATTCGAATTCTATTCCCGAAGCCGACAAAATATCTCCACAATAAAATAACTCCTGTCTCCCTCCCCACTAGTGTCTATGAGAGCTGTGATTTGTCGGACGGTAACAACATTTTACGAGCAAAATATATCACTTAACTAGATCTGCTACATCAGAGTGCCACATCTAGTAATAGATAAGAGGCGTGTTGGTATGATTTTATTTATAAAAAAATTCATATCTTTAATATTACAAACATATTTATATTGCGTGAACAAAAGATGAAATGAGCTTGCATGGAAAGAATTATGAATGTGGATGAAGTGAAAATGGTGATATATTTCAAGGGCTCGTGTATGTTCATGACAAGTTATTTTAAAATTCAACTCGGGTCGATTCTCACCGCCGACAAACAATTTTCACCACATTAAATCTACCCCTGTGGTTCCCCCACCACTAATATCTTTGGGGGCCGATATTTGACGGCTGGTAACCGCACTTCACGCGAAAAAATATATCACTTACCGAGATCTGCTTAGGCAGAGTTTCACACTCAGTAATGGGTAAAAGGCGTGATGATATATTTATTTAAATCTAATCTCGTGATTCCCCCTCCACTAATATATTTAGGGAGTGTGATTTGACGACTGGTAACCAAATCCAGTGTTGTACCAGAGATATGGGGGTGCTCTTTGGGGCCCAGCTAGTACTGAGATGACGGGGACAGCCGCTTATCCCGAAAGATGATCCAGATCAGTGATCCAGGCTTTATATTTGTAATGAAAATCATAAATAACTACAATATTTGTATTAATAAATGTAATATAAAATGTTATTCTAATGTAGTAACGAATATGTAAGTACTTATAGTACAAAATATTGTAATACAGAGTTTATGAGAAAATATACTATTAAGTTTTATTTAAATTAATAATTTTCATATAAATATAGTTACCTTATATATCCAGTTTGAAAATACCAATAAATGAGTTCAAAGTTACCTCCATACTTTTTTTAATAATGTCCATGCCTAAAAATAAATATTTTAAAAATAAAATCATAACACTAGCGCCATCTGTTGATAATATTATTTAATTTTGTATTCAAATGATACCCGTGGCTCCATCTGTTGATCAAATAAACGAACTATCACAGCAATTCATGACGCTTGCTAATCGGTAGACTGCTCTATTTAGGCGAATTTGTATCAGGAGAACAGCTTCTCGAGTAGGTAACTTGAGCAAAATTAAGTTTCAGCAGATTGGCAACACTGATTTTAAAATCAATAAATGGGCGAAGTTATGAATTTTTCTAGGGTGGAGCTAAAACTTCTTTAATTTAATTTAAATTGGGTTTAACAAACGCCATTTTAGTTAATACTTTTTCGTGTTGATAATGCAAAATAATGGCTGGAAAGGATAAATATATTGAAAACACAAAAATTGCTTTATAAATTTATTAAAATAAATGTTATATTACCAAATTAATTCATCTAAATACAAAAAATTCTTATTTATTCCTAAATACACCGCCAACTGATATAATTATAGTGGTTTAAAATCTAAGTCTTAATAACTTATCAATTAACAATAAATAATTAATAAATAAAATATAATCTAATATTATACATGCTACAGGGGCCAAATATTCAACATTTGAAACAATAGAACCAATAGATTTTGAGATATCAACAAAACAAAATAGTCCAATATGACAACATGGCGTCACTTTTACATACGTCATAAAAGCTATAAATATTGATAAAATTTAAACAAACCTAACATTATCTAATACTAAATGTCCTAGAGGGCTCAAATATTCAACATTTGAAACAATCGGACCAATAGATTTTGAGATATCAACAAAACAAAATAGTCCAATATGACAACATGGCGTCAGTTTTACATACGTCATAAAAGCTATAAATATTGATAAAATTTAAACAAACCTAACATTATCTAATACTAAATGTCCTAGAGGGCTCAAATATTCAACATTTGAAACAATCGGACCAATAGATTTTGAGATATCAACAAAACAAAATAGTCCAATATGACAACATGGCGTCACTTTTACATACGTCATAAAAGCTATAAATATTGATAGAATTTAAACAAACCTAACATTATCTAATACTAAATATCCTAGAGGGTTCAAATATTCAACATTTGAAACAATAGAACCAATAGATTTTGAGATATCATCAAAATAAAATAGTCCAATTTGACAACATGGCGTCACTTTTACATACGTCATAAAAGCTATAAATCTTGATAAAATTTAAACAAAGTTAACATTATCTAATGCTAAATATCCTAGAGAGCCCAAATATTTAACATTTGCAACAAAATGACCTTTAGATTTTAAAGTATTTTCAAAATAAAAATGTATCTGGTATTCTAAAACTATCTAATAAATTTCGTCGTTGAACTTGAAGACAGCACATCAGCAGACATGTCCAGGTGTGACACGCATCCAGGAGAAGACTCCAGACCAGAGCAGCTTCAGAAAACTTGTCTTAAATGCCTGTGAATCTTTTTGGCATAAACTTGAGGGGTCCATCATTTCTTATGTTAAACATTAGCCGATCAATACTTTAAATCCTGCACATTAAAGATTTCTTCTTTGATCATATTGTCCCGTTGAATATTTCTAAAATATAGACAATAATATAAATAAATGTAACATTTTCTAACATTAAATATACCCTACCGCACATATATTCAACAACAAATAAGTAAACCTAACATCTTATAATGCCAAATGTGCTGCGGGATTAATTTTTAAGCACAAATAGTTTTGATATATAAAATATGAATAAATCTAAAATGTATTCATATTAATCTTGACCCCGAATAAATGTCAGTGATAAATAATCCCAGATTTGATGGGTTCAACATTTTCAGATATATTCAACTGAAGAAACATTGCAGAAAATGATAGTGTATCTAGAAATGCTGCAAACGTACTATATAAGGCAAGGATTCGATCCCAGGTTCTTCAATCATCATAAACGCTGAATCCAATCATCATTTTAAATATGTCATCTAGTGAGGCTTGCATCGGTCATCGATATCCTATTAAATAGTATCTGTCTTCAAATTGGCAAATATTTCCGAAGGTGGAGGACGAAATACTCATCCTTGTAATCTAAAAATTAAACAGAAATATCAATAACAGCTATAAAATATGTAAATACTTATAGAAACTATGCAAATATAATATCTCCAAGATATGCTTCTCTTTCTACACACTCTTAGTGGCCCCTAAAATACTCTAAAACACAATTTCACTCTCAAACTTATAAAGCAGTTCAAACACTTTTCAATCAGCACACAACTGTCAAAAATTGTAGTAAATTTAACTAATTAATTGAAAATAGTTCATTGTTATTATCAACAGATGACTCTAGTATTATGAATTAAATATGACAAATAAATGATATTGCAAAATAAACATTTAAAACATGTTGTTTAGTTTACAAATATTTAATTTCAAATCAGAAATTATATTTTACTGCTTTATAGATATTTATTTATTTTATTTTATATTTAATTATTATAATTAACTATCTACTGACGCCATTACACAAAATTAATAGATTGGCGTGGCTACGAAACGTTGGAGATGTAACGAAAATAATTAGTGACTATAAGTTGTAGCTAATCTGCTGAAAGTAAAAAGACCGAGTAGGTTTCTCAACTACGTGTCCTCCTGATACTTCAGAAACGAATTTTAGCGATTTTAATGAACGTTTCTTGTGTTTGAAGTGCACAAAATAAAATGCTGGGAACGGATAAATATGTTAAAATAAGCACAAACTTTGCTTTATGAATATGCTGACATAAATTTTAACCAAATATAAATCAAAATACACAATACTATTTATTTATATTTATATTTATTTCGAAAACACAAGCCAAATGACATATTTGTAAAATAGTTCTATTGTAAAACGTTAACAATTTTTAAAATAGCAACAACTTATAAACATGTATAATTTTTATTCATGACACATTTTACGTGGAATTCAATTATTTTATATTTAAAACGATATTTCAAATAATTTTTAGATATAAGGAAAATAAAATATTTCAGTTTGAGTCATATTGTAAATGGCGGCCACCAACAACTTCAATGACTGTTAAACATAAACACGGTGCGGTGAATCTTTTTTACACCAAATAACAGATTGCTGTTTAATTATTTCCGGGCCATTTTAATTAGAGTATTTTGTCATTAAGGCTCTCATATTTAAAATAATCGTATATTTGCATGGAATATTAAATAGTAAATATATCTTTAACTAAGAACTTAATCGAAAAAAGTCATAAACAAAACTTCTTAGTTTTTGGATTCTCTTCAACATTTATTTGAAGTATTTTTCGATACATTCCTTCAGTTTCGAGATATTAACACCCTTATATAGTTCCAGAAGTACCAAGAGATGGTGCCGACAGTCTCGTTTGAAATTTACGCTAAACAATTTTTCCGATTTCTGCCTATATTTTTAACTTTACAGAAATTTTGTAGGGAAAGAAAATACTCCTTAATTTTGTATCTATCTACTTTATTTGACGCATTTTTTGATCAGACGACAAATTATTATTTTTTATATACGGGGTAACAATGAGGGAATAATTGTAGACTAACAACTCTAATTAAACATATTTAAAATCAATTGTATTTAGAATAAGTTAAAAACATTATTTTATTTGAAAAGTTTCTTTATTTAACTGCTAGATTTAGAAAAAAATTATCTTTTTTTAATAACATTTAAGATTGGTTATTTTGGAAACGATGAACTTAATCAAAAAAAGTTTCAAATAAAACTTCTTAGTTATTTAATTCTCTATCACATTTATTGGAAGTATTTTTCGATACAACCCCTCAGTTCAGAGATATATATAATGTATTTTATTTGCTTAAAGATATAACTTTTTACAAATAGATTGGTAACAATTTTATGAAAAATAATGTACATAAACGAAAAATATTTTACATTTGAAGAATAAACATTATACATTTAATATAAATGTTCTGATTCTTAGAGAAGTTAGGACATATCTGTAGACATCATAGATCTTCTCCTTGGTAGGATTGCCCAGCAAGACTTTGGCGGCGTCCACGGGGTCGACTTGGTTCACATGCTTCGAGAGGTATACATTTCTAATAGAATTGTAAATAGGACAGCGGAATAGGAAATGAAATATATTATTTTCTTCTAGAAGATTACAGATATCACAAATTTCTTCACTACTGAATTTGTGTAGGAAGCCGTCTTGGTATATGGAACAAAGATTTGGGTTGGATATTCTGAGTAGTCCTGTAAGTTTTAGGATATTATGAGGGATAGTTAAGGAAAAATAATTATAACTGGTATTGTAGGATTGAAATATTTTGTTGTATGATGAATCAATGATTCTCTGAGTATCTTCAGTATATAACATTTCTCTGTATGCTATAATTATATTATTCATTTCGGATTTTAATAATAGGCAACTTTGTTTCTCAAATACCCAGTGGAAGTTGGTTTTACTTAAAATAAACTCAAGATGACTTGCCCAGTTGTGTTTTATTTGTTCCTCTCTGGAAATAATTATATTTTCATTATTATTCATCTTTACGAGCTGGTTATAGCATGTTTTTGGGTATCTTTCGTTTGGCATCAATAAAATTTTATACCACCATTTTAACATTCTTGTAACTATTTCAATTGCAATGTTATCTAGTCCTAATTCTCTCCTAATAATGTAATTAGGCGTAGTTTTGGGCCAACATTGTATACTTTTAAAATATTGCATCATACCCTTTTCTATGTTGTTACATTGCAGTTGCCCCCAAACTTCAGCCCCATATAAAAGGGTTGGAACGATTAACGACGTGTATAACTTAATTTTTGTATTCCAACAATTAATGTTTGCTTTTGAAAGCGTACTTTTTGATGCCCCTGTTATTCTGGCAGCTTTACTTAGAAAATCTTTAGTATTTTCATTAAACGAACCCATAGGTGTAAATGTAATTCCTAAATAGGTGTAACTGTTAGTAAATTTTATTTCCTGATTTTGACACATGTGCATAATTCTTCGCCGGGGAGGTCTACCTTTACGGAAGTGAAGTATTTTTGTTTTCTGTGAATTAATTTTTAATTGTAGATTGTTGCAATATGAAGATAATGCATCTAACTTTCGTTGCACATCTGATGTTGAGTTTGCCAATATTACAATATCATCTGCGTATTGAAGAGATAAAATGTCAGTTGTTGGATTAAGGAAATAGCCTTCAAGTTGTTTTTCTCTGAAGTGATCTTCTAAATCGGATATGTAGAGCGCAAAGAGAAGTGGGCTGGTACATTCCCCTTGGAGAACTCCTTTAGTGATAGGTATTTTTTCTGACATTTCATTATTAGACATAATTTGAACTGCTGCATCTTTATATATATTACTTATAATTCTCGTTATTTTTCCACTTATACCTGAGTAATAGATTTTATTCCAGAGAATGTCATGTGGTACCGTATCGAATGCTTTTCGAAAATCACAGAAAATAGCATACACACCTTTTTTCTTAGGAAGCAATGAAGTTTGCACGATAGTATTTAAAGCAAATAAATTGTCTACACAGGATCTTCTTTTGCGAAAGCCAGATTGTGCCTCGGGTAGTATAGTTGTACTTTCAATCCAGTTTTGCATTCTGTTATTCAAGATATATGTAAATAGTTTCAAGATTGTACTTATTAATGCGATTGCTCTATAGTTGTCCGGGTCCATTTGATCTCCTTTTTTGTGGATTAGAGTTAATTTGATTATTTTTAGCGATGATGGGAGGTCTTCTTGACTAAGAAAGTTGTTAAGTAAGTCTTTAAGGTAATTTTTCCATTCTGGGGGGAGGTTTTTCAGCTGCTCATATACAATTCCATCTAGTCCTGGACTTTTGTTGTTTTTTAAGTTCTTGAGTGCATAATTTCAGTTCAGAGATATTCACACCCTTATATAGTTCTTAAAGTACCAAGAGATGGTGCCATCAGTCTCGTTGAAAATGTACGTTAAGCAATTTTCCCGATTTCTGACTATACCGTTAATTTTACAGAAAATTTTTTAGGAAGGAAAATACTCCCTAATTATTTTTCTACTTAAGTTATTTGAAGTATTTTTTGATTAGATGACAAATTATAATTATCTAAAATCTGGCAGCTTTAATTATAAACTTGTTTCAAATTAGTTGTATTAAAAATGATTAAAAAATATTGTTTTATTTGAAAACTTTCTTTATTTAACTGCTAGATTTAGAAACATTTACCTTATTTGAATAACGTTTATATCAGATTATTTTGGTTGCGATGCACTTAATAATAAAACTCAAACAAAGCGTGTTGGTTATTTTATTTTCTATCGCATTTAGAGTCTGAAATAAGTAAATGGATGGATATAAATGCGCGAGGCAAAAAGAGACAGTGCCTTTATGAAGGAAATTATGAATGTGGATGAAATGTTTGGAAATATGTTAAGGGTTCGTGCTGCTCAATTTGACTGGGCATACCGTCATGATATTTTAAAATACAAGTTATATATTTCACATTTTATTTTATTTGTTTGCACTAAATAATACATTTTGAAATATCATATGAATACAAGTTCTAGCCGTGCGCCAGAATTTTCAAGTTTATCCCATCTACAGACAGACACAAGTATCTGGAGATTGTTTATTTAAATATTGTTTAGTCTTGACGCCTGCGCTATCCATCAATATTCTATTAATTAACAGTGACAAGCGTGGACCAAAATGGCGTCAGTTTTGTAAAGAGTATATTTTAAGTGATATTTTTAGTGTTTCTTGCATAAGTAGTGCCTCGAAGTTTAATGTGACGTTTGTTTTAGAGTGTTAAAAGTGCGTAGTTAATAATAATATATCTTAAATCGGTTAAATACAAAGTGAATAGTGTGTGTGAGTGTATATATCATGGCCTGTCTATGTTTGTGAATGTGAAGTGTATTTGTGTGAATATAAACTAACATTATTCCTGCTGGAAATCTGCCGACTTCGTCATCTGGACTACAGCAGGACTCCCATATTCAAGGTAGATATTATTATTGTGAAAAATATTCAAATAAAATATGTATTGTATGTATTGTACATAGGAGAAATATCGCGATTACAAACCTAACATATTGCTGTTATTAAAAGAAAAATCGATTATTCTTAATTTTCGATTGTAGAAAAAAATTTATGTTCATCTATTTGGCCTAGACTTAAAAATCATTGCCTTGGCGTTTTGTTTGGAATAAATAGAGTATTAATGACCTAATAAAAATTAATGATGATTCCAAAAGTTTGTATACAACATATATTAAATAATAATTTAAAAATAATTACTATTATGCATATATTTATATATTTCTTTATGAAAAAAATATTATTTAAACTTGCATCAAACATATATACTAATTTTATGGCTTGAAATCGCCCAAAGATCTGCAATTGTAGATTATGTACGTGTAGATATGCATAATGAACCATTTGAAGCGTGTTTCATTCATGTACAACAAATACAATAGGCGTAATTAACATTTAAAATTGACAGATAATATTTTTCAAACAGATAGTAATATTTTGTATTGTTAAAATAATATTTATTTCAATTCTAGTCATCGCACGAAAACTATATAATTGAAATAGATAGTATGTAGTTGTAATCGCGGAACGCGACGTCCTAAGAAACAAGCTCAAACGTCGCCGTGACGTCACTCGGCAATCAGCAACAAATTAGCTTTCTTCCCAGCCTTTTGAATCTCTGTGCTTATGCAAGCCTGTTACATTCCAGCTAATTGCAGGTGGCCGGAGTTTGTAGATCTTTCATAGCATATACAATACAATCACAAATTTGTTTGAAAATGAACCAATGAAACGACAACTATTTTCATAATTGTCCACTAAATTAAGTTAATAAATAAAAATTTATCACTGTAATTAATTCTGCTTTGTTACCAATAAAATAAATGCTCTTTTTATGAACATGAATTGAAAAAAAAACTATCGAAATAGCAAATTCTTGATGAGGAACAAAAGACATTGTTTCTTGCTAAATTCTCACGCGAAATATAATTATCATATCACATGCATGTATTCGTTTAAAATTTAAAAAAAATTGGCCCAAAATCATGTTTGAAGAAGCGCTCAATGGCATTGAATTCCCCGTGTCCGTTTTAAGCACTTTTAAGCAATTCAATTTTTTTAATTATTTCCTAAGGAGTACCCCTTTGGTTTCTTCAGATTTTAGGCCAATTGTCTCAAAACTTCTTAATCGTAGGAATATTCTATCGAAAATTTACATACATATGTATTTTGACCCACTGAATCCAATGGTGAAATCTCTAAATGCATATGTCTTCTAGTTTCCGAGAAAATGTTAAAAAAATAGGTTTTGAGATTATTTTGGCGGAAATTTGAAAAAAATATAAATCGCTAAAACTATATGTTTGTAAGTTAACTGAAGCACGAGACAATAGTTTTTAAAATACATCCTCGGAAAAGTAGAAAATCTGAGAAATAAGAACAATTTTACTTTTCTTTTTTGTTAGGTAATTAATTTTTGAGACAAACACACAATTTATTAAATAAAAATTAACACTTTTCTACTGTAATTTAATTTAGAAAAAAATCCTAATTCTTATTTTCTTTTTCAGGTAAGTCTACCAACGAATTATTATTTTAATAATGGCGGAGGAGTTTCCTCTACATGCAGAAAGCAGTAAGTAACGAAACACAACTGTAAATCAAAACAATACTTATTTACTTATTTATTCTGTGACCGCTGACAGTATCCACGAATCAAATACGTTCTTGTAGTTAAGTTTTCAGAGTTTACAGCAGCTATGTGAAGTGAAACAATATTTCTCGTACATAAGGCATAAGTCTAAAATTAGTGCCGAACTTCTGAAAATTAATATTAAACAAAATATTTCTTTCAAACTTATGTTCTGAAATTAACTTAATTCAGTAAATTTAAATAAACCTAGATCAAATGCACTTCATAGACTATAATAGAATCTCGTACAATATATATATATATATATATATATATATATATATATATATATATATATATATATACGCTCAACGCCATTGAATGTGTCTGAATTGACTTATAAGTAAATTTTCATGCAAATTTATGCAATCTCATTTTTTTAATAATTTCTTAAGGGTTTTTTTCAGATTTTAATTCAATTTTCCCGAAAATCCTTAATCGTAGGCTTATTGTAACGAAAATTCTGACCCCCTGAATCGAGTGGAAATTTTTTTAAGTGCATATGCCTTCTAGTTTTCAAAAAAAAATTAAAAAACCGGTTTTTGCGATTTTTTTGGCGAAAATAAAAAAAAATAAAAATTGTTGAAACTATGTTTATAAGTTTACGTTAAACGTAATCCACCGTGCCGCGCGTTGAAACGCATACAGAATAAAAAAAATTCAATGAACAATTTATACATCTAAGCAGTATAATTATGCACTTATTTTAAAATAATAATTAAGTAATGGATAAGTATTTATTATTTTAAGTCTAAATTATAAAAATTCATGCAAAACAATGAAAATATGAAGTAAAATATAATTAAAATTCAAATAACTTAAAATCTGTTTATTTTTTTATATTTTATACACATTTATATTCCCCATACATACGTGTACAAAAATAAAAATTTGAACTTGTAACTAAAGCAGAAAAAATATTTCAAAAATTTTTTGAATTTTTTTCCACTTTTTATTATCCTAATGATATACTAAATATGCTGTATTTTTTTTTCAAATTTTTTACATATTTACAACTGTCTGAAAATGTCTCTAAAATGCCTCTCTAAATTTTCAAAAATTAATATTTCAAAAACTAACCCTTTTATTTTTTTCATGTTTTTATATGTTCTGGAGAATATTAATATCTTTTATAGAAAAAATTTCATACCATTTGATCTTTAAACTTTCAAGATAATAATAAAACAAGTAATTTTAATGTAATTTTAATTTTTTACTTGAAACACATAAATTTTATTTTACAAATATAATTTTTATAATAAAGTACTAATATATTAATATATTACTTACTATTTTTTGGCAAGACAATAGGTTGTAAGAACCGTAAAAAAATAATGAAACTTACTGGAAATTTAACAATTCGTTTGATGACAACAGGCTCGAAAAAAGCAATGCCGTTGAGCGCATCTTCATATCACACAAGCTTTGCTTTATTTATTTATTTATTTATTTATTGAATTTGGCATACAAGTATACAAGTATATACATAAGTTTAGCCGTGTCATATTACATATTTGAAATTTGTTTTTTCTTAATAAGGAGAGGCCTTATTTATTTAATACAATTTTTTTTAGATGAAACATGGTACATAGTTATTAATAAAATTTATGATTTTTGCGCAGATAAAAATTACAATAAAAAAATAAGTTAAACACAGACAATTTTACAAAAATTAAATCAATATCTAAGAATGCGCCTCTTTAAAACATGCGAAAACCAAAAAAAAAACATACATAATTACAAAAAATTAGAATCGGTTAGATCACAATCAAGAAATTCTTGTACAGTGTAGAAGCTACGACATATTAGAAAATTCTTTATAACTTCTTTATATTTAAAAAATGATAGATTTTGAACAGCATTAGGTAATTTATTATACAAAATAACACAATTATATAACGCACCAGATTTAAATTTTTCGAGCTTGTGCTGAGGTATAACACACATATTACAGTTTCTTGTATTGTATGAATGATAATCATGAGAATAAACAAAACAATTTGGATGTTTTTTTTATGTACAATAGGCAAGACATTATATAAACACATGGTAAAGTTAACACCTTAAATTTAGTGAATAATTCTGCACAATGATCTCTATAACCAACGCGACCAATTATTCTTATTACCTTTTTTTGGAGAAGAAAGATTTTTTGAGAATTTACATTCCAAAACCATAACATAATTCCATAAGACATTAATGAATGAAATAAACCAAAATAAACTATCAACAAAGGTTGAACAGATAAGGAATTGGATAAAGATCTTAATAAATACTCCAGTTTCGATAATTTATTAGTAAGCATACAAACATGTTCTTGAAGTTTCAGAGCCGAATCAATTATTACACCAAGTAGTTATAAATGTGTTCAAATAAATTTTAACTAATTATGAATCAAAATACACATTAATATAACAATTATTTTTATTTATTTAGAAAACACAAGCCAAAAGACATATTTGTAAAATACTTCAATTTAAAACGTTAACAATTTATAAAATAGCAACAATTGATTCATATTGTAAATGGCGGCCACCAACAACTTCAATGACTGCTTAACATAAACACGGTGCGGTGAACTTTTTTACACCAAATAAAAGATTGCTATTTAATTATTTCTGGGCCATTTTAATTAGAGTATTTTGTCATTAAGTCTCTCATATTTAAGATAATCATATATTTGCATGATATATTAAATAGTAAATATCTCCTTAATTATGAACTGAATCGAAAAAAGTCTTAAACAAAACTTATTAGTTTTTTTTATTTTCTTTAACATTTATTTAAAGTATTTTTCGATACAACCCCACAGTTTCGAGATATTCACACCCTTATATAGTTCCTAAAGTACCAAGAGATGGTGCCAACAGTCTCGTTTAAAATTTACGCTATGCTAAACAATTTCCCGATTTCGGACTATACCGTGAATTTTACAGAAATTTAGTAGGGAAAGAAAATACTCCTTAATTTTGTATCTATCTACTTTATTTGAAGCATTTTTTTATCAGACGACAAATTATTATTTTTGTATACGAGGTAACAATAAGGGAATAATTGTAGACTAACAACTCTAATTAAATATATTTCAAATCAATTGTAAAAACATTATTTTGTTTGAAAAGTTTCTTTATTTAACTGCTAAATTTAGATAAATTTAACCTTTTTTGAATAACATTTATGTCAGATTATTTTAGTTGATGCAGTTAATAAAAAAAGTTTGGAAATATGTTAAGGGTTCGTGCTACACAATTTGACTGGGCATACCGTCATGTTAAAATACAAGTTATATATTTCACATTTTATTTTATTTATTTGTACTAAATAATACATTTTGAAACATCATATGAATACAAGTTCTAGCCGTGCGCCAGAATTTTCAAGTTTATCCCATCTACAGACAGACATAAGTATCCGGAGATTGTTTATTTAAATATTGTTTAGTCTTGACGCCTGCGCTAGCCGTCAATATTCCATTAATTAACAGTGACAAGCGTGGACCAAAATGGCGTCAGTTTTGTAAAGAGTATATTTTAAGTGATATTTTTAGTGTTTCTTGCACAGATAGTGCCTCGAGGTTTAATGTGACGTTTATTTTAGAGTGTTCAAAGTGTTTAGTTAATAATAATATATCTTAAAACGGTTAAATACAAAGTGAAAAGTGTGTGTGAGTGTATATCTCATGGCCTGTCTATGTTTGTGAATGTGAAGTGTATTTGTGTGAATATAAACTAGCATTATTCCTGCTGGAAACTGCCGACTTCGTCATCTGGACTACAGCATGACTCCCATATTCAAGGTAGATATTATTATTGTGAAAAATATTCAAATAAAATATGTATTGT
The DNA here is from genome assembly GCA_947425015.1 of Pterostichus niger. Taxonomy (NCBI): domain Eukaryota; kingdom Metazoa; phylum Arthropoda; class Insecta; order Coleoptera; family Carabidae; genus Pterostichus; species Pterostichus niger. The sequence goes on from OX380350.1 coordinate 6,749,966, forward strand.
ATGTATTGTACATAGGAGAAATATCGCGATTACAAACCTAACATATTGCTGTTATTAAAAGAAAAATCGATTATTCTTCATTTTCGATTGTAGAAAAAATTTTATGTTCATCTATTTTGCCTAGACTTAAAAATCATTACCTTGGCGTTAAGTTTGGAATAAATAGAGCATTAATGGTCTAATAAAAATTAATGATGATTCCAAAAGTTTTTATACAACATATATTAAATAATAATTTAAAAATAATTACTATTATGCAAATATTTATATATTTCTTTATTAAAAAAATATTATTTAAACTTGCCTCAAACATATATACTAATTTGACGGCTTGAAATCGCCCAAAGATCTGCAATTATAGATTATGTACGTGTAGAAATGCATAGTGAACCATTTGAAGTGTGTTTCATTCATGTACAACAAATACAATAGGCGTAATTAACTTTTAAAATTGACAGATAATATTTTTCAAACAGATAGTAATATTTTGTATCGTTAAAATAATATTTATTTCAATTCTAGTCATCGCACGAAAACTATATAATTGAAATAGATAGTATGTAGTAGTAATCGCGGAACGCGACGTCCTAAGAAACAAGCTTAAACGTCGCCGCGACGTCACTCGGCGATCAGCAACAAATTAGCTTTTTTCCCAACCGTTTGAATCTCTGTGCTTATGCAAGCCTGTTACATTCCAGCTAATTGCAGGTGGCCAGAGTTTGTAGCATATAGCATATACAATACAATCACAAATTTGTTTGAAAATGAACCAATGAAATGACAACTATTTTCATAATTGTCCACTAAATTAAGTTAATAAATAAAAATTTATCACTGTAATTAAATCTGCTTTGTTACCAATAAAAAAATAAATGCTCTTTTTATGAACATGAATTGAAAAAAAATCTATCGAAATAGCAAATTCTTTATGAGGAACAAAAGACATTTTTTCTTGTTAAATTCTCACGCAAAATATAATTACCTTATCACATGCATGTGTTCGTTACAATGTTCCTACGATTAAAAACTTTAGAAAAAAAATTGCCCCAAAATTATGCTTATAAGTCAATTTGAACACGACAAATTCAATGTCGTTGTGCGCATGTTTATATCTTGAAAACTAAACAAGATATGAAGAAGCGCTCAACGGCATTGAATTCCCCGTGTCCGTTTTAAACAGTTTTAAGCAATTCAATTTTTTAAATTATTTCCTAAGGAGTACCCCTTTGGCTTCTTCAGATTTTAGGCCATTGTCTCAAAACTTCTTAATCGTAGGAATATTCTATCGAAAATTTACATACATATGTATTTTGACCCACTGACTCCAATGGTGAAATCTCTAAATGCATAATGTCTTCTAGTTTCCGAGAAAATGTTAAAAAAATAGTTTTTGCGATTATTTTGGCGGAAATTTGAAAAAAATATAAATCGCTAAAACTATATTTTTGTAAGTTAACTGAAGCACGAGAAAATAGTTTTTAAAATACATCCTCGGAAAAGTAGAAAATCTGAGAAATAAGAAGAATTTTACTTTTCTGTTTTCTTAGGTAATTAATTTTTGAGACAAACACACAATTTATTAAATAAATATCTGATGTGGACAC